>JARQOD010000008.1:92246044-92421209 GCA_033576555.1 Oophaga sylvatica | reverse complement strand
ATTTACAGCATGAATAAGCTTTAGATGTGCCTGCCATAACATCTACATCCTAGACGTGCCCAAAGCCAGAGCTGGGAGCAGGGTCGCCAACAGTTCAGAATTTCCAGGACAGTCCATAAAATTAGTGCATGTTTTTTCCCTGACCGTAAAACAAGAATTTGAGTTGTCTTGGATTTTTTTTGAGGCTGAAGAAACACATACAGATATTTTTGAAGTGGCCGACAAGAATGCTTGGGATGGGAGAAGGGGAAAAGAAAAGGTGTAAAAGACCAAAGGGTCGGCTGCAGAGATAGTGGGACAGGTCAGCAGTGGGGTGAGTATTATTATTTCTTTTTTACTTCCTATATTAATCATAATAAGTAAAGTTAAATGTTAAATCTGTTTGCTGTAAATCAAATTTCTCTGTCAAATTTGCATGATTTGCCAAATTCGAATCTCGGCAGATCCCTTTAGGTCTACCAGTGGCAGTTTCCCACCATTACAGATGCACCTCATATGGCCAAAGGGTTACCACCCAGTGTTCCAACCAGACATGTCTGCCAATGACGATACAGTACCACTTCTTCCAGCTCAGGTGGACTCATTTTTTTGCGGTGTCAGGCATGATCTCGTGTGTCACATTTAGATTAGGTGGTATGTGATACACAACAGGTCCAGACTGACTCTATTGACAACATATATATTTAGTGCAAAACAAAATCCTATTTAAGTTAATATTTTCCATTGTGATCTGCAATGCTGCAACATAAAAGCTGGTAGGTGTGAACAGAGCCAAATTATGTATATTCAAAAACCACATTATACATGCAATATTACATTGTAAATTCTTTCTATTCTGCTGTGATTAGAAGAATTGCAGTCTGTAAATACTATTCAAATAGGTTACACATAGATACCCAATTACTTTTACCTGCTATATCATAGATATACACTGTAGTGTTGCATTCTTATGTGAATAGTGTTTTTGGATATTTTTACTCCAAAACTAGATTTTTGAAACCCGGTGACATTAATGTCAGGGCTAATCATACTTCTGACTTTTACTTTGCAGTTGCCACTTCTATATTAAATCTCAGAGAATAATTTTGGAGCACCTTACATTTTCCAGTATAACGCTTGCATCCACATTTTATCACATATTTGTGAACTCAATTCCTTTCTGTGCCGTCAGGCTATGCAGCGCCGTCACAATTAACACCTGCAAGCACTAGATGAACGAAGCTCCCTCCCTTCTATAAATTATAACATTAAGAGCATTATAATGCCCAGGAAGAAAGTCCACAAGCTTCATACTGATTGTACCAAATTTAACTCACATGTAAGACATTGAGACATTGCACATTTGTATATGCATGATGAAAAACTCATTGAGACCCCAAAACTCCTCATTGCTACCACTTTTAAATCAGACTTAAAGAAAGTAAAACTTTACATTTTCCAGACAAATGCTAATTTCCTTGTAAACAAGTTTGAGGCATAAATGCTGACAATACTGTATCTAAAGAATATATGCCGCCACCATCAATAAGTCCGCATACTGGTACATGACAATCAATTAAATCTCTTTTGCTAGAACTGGCTAAAAAATGTTGAATTGCTGCCTAGAAAACACTACTTCAAATGTTTTGCATTATTTATTACCTTTCTTAATCAAAATAGGTCCACAATTCTATTTAGGGTTTGGAGAAACAGTTTTCTGATGCCGTAGAGTAACATGGTAAAATTCTGTTTACTTCCACTTGCCACTAGAGGGAGCTCACTGCATACAGAATATTTTTTTCCACTGGTGTTAAAGGGAATCTGTCAGCTGGTTTTTGCTTTTTAATCTGAGAGCCATTTAATTAATGGGAAGAGAGCCTGATTTCAGTAATGTGTCACCTATTAGGCTGCGTGCTGTAATTTCAATACAAACAGTGTTCTATCGGCAAAGGTTTATCACTACAGGACTAGGTCTCATGTGCAGGCTAGTCTAGCTAATTTGTGCAATGGTTGAGTCATTCCTATGCCTGCCTAAAAAGAGGTTAAAAAACACAAAAAAATATAAATTTATATATGATTTCTGCCAGTTTTGTGGCATCAAAAGTCAGAAATGATAGTTCACACCATACATGAGGAATACTTTGCAATTTTTGTTAACACTTGATGCTGAAAAATTTTCAGAAAAGTGGGCGGGTTTGGCAGGGAAAGCGTATAGTCAGTGATTTATAACAGATTTTACCATCCCAAAATACAGAAAGTGGTGTTCACCTTTACAGGTGAATAGATTGGACTCGCATCTCTGTATGAATTCCTTTCTGATCCTATATAGCTACTGATCTGTTCCTTTCTTAAAGGAGTGTTCTAATCTTCTGTCTTCTGAAGACTGACAGTTCAGACCAGCGACATTGTTGCACTGCTAGTCCAAGCTGAGTGCCGATAGCATAGGCATCTGCACCTCTGCAACATCGGAAAAGCACAGGACCGCTGACGCTGGCCAAATCCAGTTATCCGGACAGATTCAGAGCCCCATTTGCAGGCTCTAACGTATAAGCCAGCCATCAGTGTGTTCTCCTTCCCTGGAAAAATGGCCACTCTGAAACTGCAGGTGTGCACAATGTCATTTAAAATAACTCTGTTCTTGAGTACAGAAAAGATTTTTAATGAGAGGTGAATTGCAAAGTTCCTAGCAATTTCTGTCCTTTAGACATCCCTTCAAGGCTCCATTAGTGCCCATTAAATAAGAGGCCATGACTAACAATGGAAGACGGTTCCTTCACGTGAGTCAGCACAAGTTGAATGTGTGTGCAGATATATTACCCATGGAATGTCGCACCCAGCTGTCAATTATTTCCAGTAAGAATAACAAATGGGTGTGTCCCTTCAGAGTATGACATAGGGAGCAGTGATTGGTTCTGCCTACGTAGGGAGTGGACCCACTGCCAATTGGTAACACCCAGATCCAAATTTTGAATTGGTGTCCAATAGACTCTAGTTATGTCACTGGGTGTGAACGCTCGCTAACTTTCAATAATTATAATAGAGTTCCATTACAGTTTTTCATCTATCTTGAAAACCCCATAATTGAGCCCCCTTATTTTTTTTAATTTTGTAACTGTAATAGACTTGTAATAAAAGGTTATTTCCATGATAACCCTTCAGGTTATGATATCAGTTAATGTATTTCACAAAGAGTAACAGTGAAAACTAAAGATCCCATGAACCCAACATTTTTATATAGTATTAGAAATATTTATGAATGTGATAAATTAATTTAAAATGCAAATAGTTTTTGAGGGAAACCCAACAAAGACCTCATGACAATTTCAATTTCTTGTTTGATTGGAACAAGCATACAACTCCTGTAGCTATTTGAGTGATCATGTTCATTAAAGTCTGATTTACTGTGCACCCACCCAAAAATAGAACTCGAGTTCAAACACCTAATCCTGTGTTTTTCTGTTTTTCTGCATAGCTCTGTTTCACACCCTATTTGGCAATTCACTTGCAGCTTTGGCACGCATTTAATATGAATACTCTGATGCGCCACTCACCATCTGTCTGTAAAAGAGCAGAGAAAGTCTTTGTTGTCATAATTATCAATATGAATTATACATGCAGCAGGCAGCATTCAGCACCACTCGGGGAATGAAACATCTCAGCCGAGTCTGCAGTTAAAACTAATGCTTACTGATCATCTTCTTCACATAATGTGCTGTTTTTTTTTTTCACACACGGTACACAGAGATCTGTGAAAGGAACACTGAAATCACCAACTAACAGAAAGTTACAGTAGTGATTTGTACATGGCTTTCAACAAGTGTGTTCTAAGGCTTTTTCCACCTCTGAGAAAGTGCAGAAATTTTCTTAAAGTCCTGCACGGTTGATTGGTGATGAGCGAACGTACTCTGATAAAGTGTTATCCCATGCTCGGGTGCTAAGCGAGTGACTTCAGCGTGCTCGAATAATATGTTCGACAACACGTGACTGTTTCACAGCCACAACACATGCCTATTTATTAGGCACTCCGCATGTGTTGTGGATGTCGAACAGCTGTGAGACATGCGGCCACGGAATTTCCAGCATATTTTTCAACCACGCCGAAGACATTGCTAGCACCCGAGCATGTGATAACACCTTATCCAAGCACGTGCCCTCATTACTGTTGGTGATGTTATGTTTGGCTTCCCTTAGCCCCTTAATGTCCAATGACGGACATAGTTCATCATTGGATGTCTCCTCCTGTTTGATGTGGGCTCTGGTGATGAGCCCGCAACTTTTTCGGGACATAACAGCTGATCTGATCAGCTGACATGTGCCCGGAACAGCCTCGGGTGAAATCTCGATTCACCCGCGGCTGTTATCATGTTAAATGTCGCTGTCAAACTCTGACAGCGGCATTTAACAAAGGCATGCAGGAAGCACGTTCTTTCCTCCTCCCATCGGCGCCCGTGTCACATGGCCGTGGGTCGCCAACGGGTTGGCATGACAACCCGGGGCCAGGAGGTTGTCATTGCTCAATAACTATGAGCTCTGCCTAGTGGTCGGCGCTCATAGCAAGTGAGCATTTCTGATACGTAGAGCAGGGCTGCAGGCGATCGGACAGCTGCAGCTTCAAGTCTCCCATGGAGACTATTGAAGCTAGTAAAAGTAAAAAAAGTTTTTTAAAATATTAAAAAAATAAAAAAATATAAAAGTTCAAATCACCCCCCTTCGCCCCATTCAAAATAAAACAATAAAAAAAAACAAATATATACATATTTGGCATCACCGCATTCAGAATCACCCGATCTATCAATATATAAAAAGAATTAACCAAATTGGTAAACGGCGTACCGAGGAAAAAAATAGAAACGCCAGAATTACGTTTTTTTGGTCGCTGCAACAGTGCAATAAAATGCAATAATGGGCGATCAAAAGAACGTATCTGCACCAAGATGGTATCAGTAAAAACATCAGATCAGCATGCAAAAAATAAGCCTTGACCTGGCCCCATATCTCAAAAAATGGAGACGCTACGGATCTCGGAAAATGGCAACTTTTTTCTATTACAAACTTTGGAATTTTTTTTCACCACTTAGATAAAAAAAAGAACCTAGCCATGTTTGGTGTCTATGAACTCGAAATTACATGAAGATTCATAATGGCCAGTCAGTTTTAGCATTTGGTGAACCTAGTAAAAAAGCCAAACAAAAAACCAAGTGCAGGATTTCACTTTTTTTTGCAATTTCACCGCACTTTGGAAATTTTTTCCCATTTCTGTTACACGACATGGTAAAACCAATGGTGTCGTTCAAAGGTACAACTAGTCCCACAAAAAGCAAGCCCTCACATGGCCATTTTTACAAAAAAATAAAAAAGTTATGGCTCTGGGAAGAAGGGGAGCAAAAAAATGAAAATGCAAAACCAAAAATACCCTGGTCGTTAAGGGGTTAAAGGAAATCTATCAGTAAGGATAAACCTTCCTAATCCGTCTATATGGACATGTAGGTCATGGAAAGTTAAACAAAACGATATCTTCATTTCTGTAATCCAATATTTTATTGCAGAGAAATCCATGTTTTTCTTAACATACAAATGAGCTGTTAAGATCTGTGGGCCCTGATACAGATCTCCCTGAGAGTTTATTTTAAATAAAAAATGTGGATTTTTTTTCTTAATTGGATATTAACCCCTTAGTGACAGAGCCAATTTGGTACTTAATGACCAAGCCAATTTTTACAATTCTGACCACCGTTAGTTTATGTGGTTATAGCTCCGGAACAGTTCAATGGATCCCACTGATTCTGAGATGTTTTTTCGAGACATATTGTACTTCATGATAGTGGTAAAATTCCTTCGATATAACTTGCATTTATTTCTGAAATAAACAGAAATGTTGCAAAAATTAAAAAAAATTTGCAATTTTCAATCTTTTAATTTTTGTACACTTAAATCAGAGAGTGATGTCACTCAAAATAGTTAAATAATATTTCCCACATGTCTACTTTACATCAGCACAATTTTGGAAACATCATTTTTTTGGTTAGGACATTATAAGGGTTAAAAATTGACTAGTGATTTCTCATTTTTCCAACAAAATTAACAAAGCGATTTTTTTAGAGACCACCTCACATTTGAAGTGAGTTTGGGGGGTCAATATAACAGAAAATACCCAAAAGTGACGACATTCTAAAAACTGCACCCCTCAAGGTGCACAAAACCAGATTCAAGAAGTTCCTCCAGTGCTTCACGAGAACTAAAGCAATATGAAAGGTAAAAATTAACATTTTACTTTTTTCACAAAAAGTTTACTTTGGAATCAATTTTTTTATTTTTGCAAGGGTATCAGGAGAAAATGGACTGCAAAATTTGTTGTGCAATTTCTCCTGAGTACGCTGATACCACATATGTGGGGAAAAGCCACTGTTTGGGTGCATGGCAGGGCTCAAAGGGGAGGGAGCACCATTTGACTTTTTTTAAAGCAAAACTGGCTGGAATCAATGGTGGCGTCATGTCGCATTTGGAGACCCCCTGATGTATCTAAACAGTGGAACCCCACTCTATTCTAACTCCAACCCTAACCTCAACACACCCCTAACCCTAATCCCAACCCTAACCATAACCCTAACACACCCCTCTCTCTAATCTAAACCCTAACCGTAATCACAACCATAACCACAACCCTAACCCTAACGCAACCCTAACTTTAGGCCAACCCTAACTTTAGGCCAACCCCAACCCTAACTTTAGCACAACTCACTTTAGCCCAACTGTAACCCTAATGTAAAAATATAAATAAATATATTTGTTTTATTATTTTAATTTTAATAAGGGGGTGATGAAGGGGGGGTTAGATTTCCAATTTTTTTATTTTGATAACTTTGATAGGGTCTTTCACAGTGATCAAAATGAACCAAAAGGAAAAATTTCCTATTGTTGCCGGGTGGCGGCAGGCAGATCTCAGCAGGCGCATTGCACATGCGCCCACCATTTTCTCCCAGAAGACACCGGCAGCCCAGGGGACTTCACGGGGGGTTACAGGGAAACCAGAGGTACCAAGGGGGTTGAGAGACCCCATTTTCTCTTCTCTGATGTGCGATCATATCAGAGGAGAGAGAAATTAAATAGAAAATCTGATTTTTTATTTTTTGCTATCGACGTTATACCGTTAATAATGGCATTCGCAACACTGGGGTCGGTAAAAAGCAACACAAATCATGTTCTCTGGGGTCTCAGCTATCCCTGGTAGCTGAGACCCCAGAGAAATTCTGACTCTGGGGGGCGCTATACACTTCTTTCTCAGCGCCATTAAAAAGCGGCACTGAGGCATAAGTACCCTTAACTGCCGCCGTTAAAAGGCGTATCGGCAGTCGTTAAGGTATAATTTTATTCAGCTTTCTATGACCTGTGTGCCCATTTAGGAGGTTTGATCCTACTGACAAATTCCTTTTAAATGTGTTGTCTATTTTTACACTCTGCTATCATATTGCAACGACTACTACAACAGGTACATTGGTGTTTGTGGTTATGCAGGAGAAAATGAAGCTAATAAGATGGTGTAATCCAAAAATATCCATATCAACCACTTTGTACAATTGCCATCATTTCAGTCTACTTGTGTTAAGCATTGCACTCTTCCGAATTTTGGCTTTGGCTACTAATGAGAATCCAGGACCCCTTATATTGATTATCACATCGAAATAAGGAAAATAACAAATTTTAAAATAGTTTTTGGATCAAGATTAACTACTGTTAGCGTTCTAGAACATTAACATGTTTGAAATATGGATTGGGTATATTACATGTCCACAAGTATTATACTGGGAGAAAAGTCAGCAGTATAAGAAGGGGCTTAAGGTGACCATATATGAACACTCTTTCATCCATCAATTCTCTCTCCAGACTCCTTTATACACGTTATTGATCATGTCGAGTGAGCTTTCATGTGATCTTTATGAAGAGTATGGAGTAAGATGCTGCCAAGCTCATCTGGAGTCAGTATGGCCCCACGTAAAATAGACGGTTGTCCGACCCACCAATTTGATTTTAATATGTTTATGGGGGCTTTGTATTCCCATCGTTCTATTGCAGTATTCTTAGCTAACCAGAATGTTCATATTTATGGAAGTGAAAATGCAGATATTACAGTATATTAAGTTTGTGACCAACGGTGGAATAAAGCACTCCACAAGCTGCCCACCATCTGTTCATGGCCTACTGTCTCAGATACTAAACAAACTGGTGTGTACATGCCATAGAGGCAGACTATATGTCTTCTATATTACCATTGGAGAGAGGGGGAACAACTCTAGTTGGTTTCATCCCATTTGCTACTGGCTGACAATAAACTGTGCAGGGCCCTCCAGAGTGACTACTATTATAAAGAAGTGTCGAAAGGCTTTAAATGCCCAAATACACTAGTGCCCTGTTGGTCAAACCTTCAAATTTTGGTGAGATTGGACGATTATCTTATGTGCATGGGGTGTGCAGTTTCAGTCAGATATTTATCCATCATTCAATACCATGAAGGAAACCTCTGAATAAATTCATATTTTTTCTACAGCAGGACAATGATCTTAAACATACAGCCAATGTAATTAATAACTATATTTTCAACGTAAAGCAGAACTAGAAATCCTTTGAGATGATATGCCCCCCCATAGAGCCCTGATCTCAACATCAAGCCTATAATGCATCACATAAAGAGACAGAAGGATTTGTACAAGTTTACATCCACAGAAGATCGTTGGTTAGTTTTCTTAGATGTTTGGAACAACCTCTCTACCAAGTTCCTTCAAAATTGTGTAAATGTACTTAGAAGAATTGATGCTATTTTGAAGGCCAGGTTTGGTCACATAAAATATTTATTTGATTTAAATTTCCATCATGCAGTATCATAAGGAAGGCATCTGATTAGCCTCAAATTTATTCTGCAGCAAGACAAGGTCCCCAAACATGTCATTAAGAACAATCTTGAGTGTAAATAAGAACAAAGAGTCTTGTAAGTGATAACATGGTGCCCACAGAGCCCTGATCTCACTGTAATCGAGTCTATCTGGGATCAAATGAAGAGACAGAAGGATTTGCACAAGTTATATCAACAGAATATCTGTGGTTAGTTCTCGAACATAAAGTACAGAGAAGTACGACACTCTAGAATCCGGCAGGTGATCAGATAGGGTCCAACCCCATAATATATGTAGAAAAGAATCTAGCACTCCAAAATCAAAGAAAACCTTGAAGTTTATTTAGTACAATCCAGAAAATCCAACTCTGTGCATATAAATGTAAAGCTGTGCATATAAGTATGACGTTTCAGTCAATCAGACCTTTCTCAAATATGCACTAAGCCGAAAAAAAAAGGAATGCCAAAATGTCAAATAGGCTTGAATAGAATGTCAGGTGAATATGTCAGGCATGAATATACATGTCAGATCAAACCATGTATAAAATCACATGTCATAACATGCAAGACGAAAACATAAAGCTACATGGAACAAATTTATATGAGTATTAATTATCAGGCAGTCAAAGCCTCTGTGCAATCCTTCACCTCTTATTTCTTCTTATATTCCTCCTTAGAAGTTAGCCACTTTCCTCATTACCATTCCTCCCTTCCTGTGTTTATTTCCCTGGGAACAGTCTACTTTGTGATATTTGTTCCCGGCGGGGCGTCTTTCCCTGATGATCTCAGTGTAACTTATCACGGGTGGCCAACATGCTATTCAACGCCAACCACCTGCGACACTTCTGACGCGTCACCCAGAAGTGACATCACAAAAGACCGCTATTTAAACCGGAATTTTAGAATCTGCATTGGCACCATTTTTTGCAGCAACTTCGTACATTACCATTGCGCTTTGTGCCAATTGCAACTCCTCTTACTCTGGCCATTTTGGTAAGCCTGTTTCATTTTCTCTAACTGAACATAGGTTGACATACAGTGGCCACCACCCTGATTCTTCACACTGCAATATGACTAACAGGACTCACCACTGTATTCCCGTCACTCTATTATTCACAGTGGACATACCCTGTACCATAGTGCCCACAACGACCTTTTTGCTTTAGCCTTATACATATTGTATAGCATACAGCATATTTTATTTTCTGGTATATTTCTCGGTGCATACTGTATTACTGTATTATTTCTCTTGTTATATCTTATATCTTGTCTATATGAGTGTAATACTCATACTATACAAATATGTTTTTGTCTATATATACCAATTCACCATCCTTTTTTTAAAAATCTGCACCACAATTTAAGGACTTTGACTGCTTGATGATTAATACTCTTATATAATTTTTTCATGTAGCTTTGCTTTCATCTTGTATTTTATGACATGATTTTGTACATGGTTTCACATGATATGTATGTATGTATTCATGCCTATTTGACAGTTTGGAATTCCGTTTTTTTTTTTTTTTTTTTTTTTTTTTGCGTAGTGCATGTTTGAGAAAGGTCTGATTGACCGAAACGTCACATTTATATGCACAGCGTTGTAATTTCTGGATTGTACTTAATAACATTCAAGATTTATTTTGATCTTGGAGTGCCAGATTCTTTTATACATAGTTCTCCAAAATGTTTGGAACAAACTCCATGCCGAGTTCCTTTAAAAACCATGTGTAAGTGTGCCTAGAAAGATTGTGAAGGCAAAGACTGGTGGTGACACCAGATATTGTATTTACATTTCTCTTTGATTCTTTCACTCAGCATATTTTAATTGATGCAAATAAACTTTTAGCATTTCTATAAAACCTTTGCATATTACTGTGTATAAATACAGATGTATTGTGAGCCCATGTGTGTATATATTTCCATTGCTAGATCTTGGTCCACCCATAGCAAGGACCTGGGTAGGCATTTTTTTAAATCTCTCACTGAATCACTTCTGCGTTGTTCGCAAAACAACAAAAGCAGCTCAGCGGAAACTGGAAAGTAGACAGCAGGTCAGTCTTATTATTGCAGTTGTGTGGGGGTTTAATTGATGTGATAATTGCAGAAAGTCAATGAGTCAATGAGGACTCTACACCACTATTTGTTATAATTTATTATTATGAATGATATTTACAATAAGAATTATAGCAGGGCTCGATGATATTATCAGCCATTGTTCTTCAGAAACTGTGCCCAACTTATTTTTAATTTCATTGCTAATTTAGAATATTACTTTGATGACCTTGTCATAATTAACAGTGGCTATTTCAAGCTAATGAGCTATTACCTGCAAATGTGTGTAATTCTTCTGTCAGTCTGGCACCTTCACTAATTAACATCTCCAATCAGTTGGATAGACCTCTATCTGTAACCTCCGGGAGCAGTGCACTTCATCTGTACATTTGTATCGGCTCGTTTCCTTCTAGTTACGAGTCGTACTGTGTTTTTAAACCATAGCTAAATACATTGACAGGGGATATAAATATAAGTATTCAAGCAGCTGACAGCACTCGGGAGTTAGCACGGATGCACGTTCAGGCGTTCAAGGATCCAAATGAACAACAGTCCAACGAAAAAATAGGAACAGCATCCAATCCAGGTGAAGTATAACAAGTCTTTATTCAGCCACCATAAAATACGACGTTTCGGCCATTTTCAGGCCTTTATCAAGTATACAAAAACAGGCAAAATGGTGTCCTTAAATGGTGTGGAGGAGCCAATCACCATCCAGGAACCGCCCATAATACAAATAGACATATATACAGAATATACAACGATAATTAATTTAAAACAGTGATCAAAGCTCAAAATAGTGACATCATAGAAAAATACAACAATGTTATAATTGTGCATGTAATATGCTGTAGATTACCCCATATAAACAATATCACCATTTAGTCTGCCAATCGATGATCTATTACTGCACACTCCCATTCTGGTGCTGCACCAATCATGTACTCACTAGCAGCAGCGTCCTCCATATCCAATCAGTGTCAGTTCAGCAGCGCTTAGTCAGAGCACTTGTCCAATAGCCCACAGGATAACAAATCGGGAGGCACACCTAACTCACTCCCCACTGTGTGATAAACAAAGGCACATGTTCAGAAGTCATCATAGCAAACGCCCAGTGGATCATGTGAACACCAGCGTCATCAGACACCCAGTCACATGACCGCAAGCATCATCCGAGGTCTAATCACATGATAGTCCCATCATAAGCCTCTATTCCAGGCTGAAAACACTAAAATAGCGCGCGATCACCGGCATCATCCGACACCTGAAAAAAGAACACGCATGCACAATAAACTCTATCGTTATTTTCGTCGTATTTTATGGTGGCTGAATAAAGACTTGTTATACTTCACCTGGATTGGATGCTGTTCCTATTTTTTCGTTGGACTGTTGTTCATTTGGATCCTTGAGCGCCTGAACGTGCATCCGTGCTAACTCCCGAGTGCTGTCAGCTGCTTGAATACTTGTGGATTGTGGATCCTGGCAGACGTGCACCGGTCATGGAGACTTTGATACTTGAACCAGAGGTGGGTGAACTGGACAATGCCGCCATATTTTCATACACAGATGAAGATGCTAAAAGAATCCTAGCCAGAACACAGATAGATATGTCTTTTTTGAATAAACCTACCATAGAGATGTTGAATAAGAGATATGAAAATGAGAGGAGAAAATATATCTCACACGAGTTGCATGCCATGACTCTGTGCGAGTATCACAGAGTTCACAGGATACCTCGTGGACTAAGGCCACATCTGCGGCCTACATTACTGGCAGACAATATGCAATTTTGTAATAAATTTGAATCGATCACTAATAAGTATTCATTTGATCTAATGCTCTTGAACATCGAGTTTCTCCACACAGAAATGGTATCGGTGAAAAATAAAATCGATGATTTGGAGAAACAATTGACTATGCAGTTGACAGCACAAGAATGGGACACGTTCAAGAAACACTTGGATGAGAAACTACTGAAATTTCGTGGTGACAGGAACGGTACTCTTGTACATCTAGCTTTATAATCTATATGCTCGTGTGTCCGTGTGGACTCATGTACATAGGCGAGACAACGATGGAGGTTAAGGCTAGAATAAGTAAACACAAAGTACTATCAGGACGAAGATGATGGAACTGCCGGTATCTAAGCACTTTGTAGAATGTGGACACTTGGTCAGTCAGCTGAGATTTAGAGTTATTGACGGGGTTCCACCCCTCAGGAGACGTGGCGACAGGATTAAGTTGCTTAAACAGAAAGAACTCCGGTGGATCTCCGTTTTGGAGACATTGCAACCAAAGGGGTTGAATATCGAATATAATTTGCATATTTGTGCTAGGTAATTTTTGCATCTATATTCTGTGTTTGTTTTTAGATATATATTTTACTTATGTTTGTTGTTTTCGTAGGATTATTATCTGGAGTGATCGGAGTGGTGACTTAATGGTTCCTGATGACATCATTTATTTTGTAGATATTATATATATTTCTTTAGGCGTTTGCTATATTGTTAATCTTCCATTCTATATAGATCCGCATGTGCGGTCTCTTGCTTACAGTATGCCAATACTGACGATCATGTGACCTGCAGGTTTTCTGATGACATATCTGGAGTAGTATAAATAACGATAGAGTTTATTGTGCATGCGTGTTCTTTTTTCAGGTGTCGGATGATGCCGGTGATCGCGCGCTATTTTAGTGTTTTCAGCCTGGAATAGAGGCTTATGATGGGACTATCATGTGATTAGACCTCGGATGATGCTTGCGGTCATGTGACTGGGTGTCTGATGACGCTGGTGTTCACATGATCCACTGGGCGTTTGCTATGATGACTTCTGAACATGTGCCTTTGTTTATCACACAGTGGGGGGTGAGTTAGGTGTGCCTCCCGATTTGTTATCCTGTGGGCTATTGGACAAGTGCTCTGACTAAGCGCTGCTGAACTGACACTGATTGGATATGGAGGACGCTGCTGCTAGTGAGTACATGATTGGTGCAGCACCAGAATGGGAGTGTGCAGTAATAGATCATCGATTGGCAGACTAAATGGTGATATTGTTTATATGGGGTAATCTACAGCATATTACATGCACAATTATAACATTGTTGTATTTTTCTATGATGTCACTATTTTGAGCTTTGATCACTGTTTTAAATTAATTATCGTTGTATATTCTGTATATATGTCTATTTGTATTATGGGCGGTTCCTGGATGGTGATTGGCTCCTCCACACCATTTAAGGACACCATTTTGCCTGTTTTTGTATACTTGATAAAGGCCTGAAAATGGCCGAAACGTCGTATTTTATGGTGGCTGAATAAAGACTTGTTATACTTCACCTGGATTGGATGCTGTTCCTATTTTTTCGAGGGGATATAAATATGTCAGTATACTGTACTACAACTAAGGATAAAAATAACTCTTAATGCGAGCATCTGGGGAAGAGTAATTTCCAGTAATTCTAGCCATTACCATGTATGACTTTTGTGTCTGGGACATGGAAGGTTGAGGGTTCAAGAACGATTGGCCGTAAATTGATGTCAGTTGTGAAGTTGGAAATTATAATGAAGGAACATTTAATCCCAAAGTAAAGGACAAAATAATTTTTAAAATTATATGGAATATTTACAATATTAATTCCCCAAACATTACAACAATTAAAACTTATATTTAATTGATCTCATTTAGCTTAAAAAGAAAACAAAAGAAAAATATTGGAAATGAGCTAATTGACTGTAAACTAATTGAATTAATTTAGAATTTCACATAATTTAGAATTTCACATAATTTATGGATTCACGTGAATTCAAATTTTGGGCAATTAACTTTTTGGGAATCCAGTAAAGTGCTGTCCACCGATTATTTTGCTGCATTCCGTGGGCCAGGAAGAGATTAAAAAATACCTGTCCCACTCTCAGTCTTATAATCGACTCCTCTTTCTTTTTTTTTTCTCTCGGGGTCTACCGGTGGATATTGTCGGCATTGAGCTTTTAGGTTTGGGTAGGGCAGTTTATTATTTTTGTTAAACCTTTTCTGACACATTTGTTTCACATTAAATTTATTGAATGTGAATCAAATATTTCTGCCTAAATAGAATGTTGGGAAATTCGCTGACCTTCAATAGACATAATCTTCATTTATATTAAATCTGTTATATTAATAACTTTATCTGGTAGGCAAATAATTGATTATATTATTTTGCATTTACCACTTTTTTAAAACACCCTATTAGGACTTTATTAGTTAGTAATGAATAGGGATGAGCGAATCCAAACTGTAAAGTTAGCAGTTTGGTCCCGGATACGTAGAACATGGGGTTCTGCGAACGTTCTGAGAACGAGGCTCAGTTGGGTCACTCGCAGTCAGCAGTAGGCAGGAGTGTGATAAAGATCCCTGTGATCGAAACGCGTAGCCTTGTCCTGAGCTTGTCCAGGAGCATGCCATTATTCATGTTTTTAGGAATTAATAAATGAAGATTTTATTGAAGCTGGATCCCTTTTTCCTTCATTTTCTCATGTATCTTCACGTTTGATCAAGCGGAGGATCCGTGCTTCTACAAACCGGTGAGCTGGTTAGCGTTCTTATATTAGAATTTCTGTGCCTGTAACTGAACTATGAAGTCTTGTTCTGAGAACCTTCCCTGAATGAGACTCCATTGAATTTGATGGGCGTCGTGAGACGTTTCACTATTCGATTACCATTGAAATGTCCAAGATTTATTTTTAATTAATAAATGGATAAGCAACAGAGTGTGAGGGAGTCTTTATTCAATTCCAAAAGTATTTTTTTATGTGTTTACTTTACTACTAGGTTAGTAATGGGGGTGTCTGACTGACAACTCTCCATTACTAACCCCTTTGCTTGGTGTCAGCAAGCTGTTGACATCAACCCGAAAAACATTTACCTTGATTGCAACTGCACCAGGGCAATTTTGAAGAGCCGAGACTAAGCGCCAGAATTGGCACATCTAACGGATGTGCCATTTCTGTGCTGGCTGAGGGCTGGTCTTATTAGGCTGGGAAGGGTCCTTTCCCAGTCTATTAATATTAACCTGCAGCTGTCTGCTTTGACTTAGCTGGTTATTAGAAATAGAGGGGACTCCATGTCATTTTTTTTTTTAAGGTCCAACCATTTTTAATAATCAGCAAAGGAAAAGCAATCAGCTGTGAACTGATAATAAGCAGCACGGTGGCTCAGTGGATAGCACTACAGCCTTGCAGCGCTGGAGTCCTGGGTTCGAATCCCACCTAGGACAACATCTGCAAGGAGTTTGTATGTTCTCCCCGTGTTTGCGTGGGTTTCCTCCGGGTACTCCGGTTTCCTCCCACACTCCAAAACATACTGATAGGGAATCTAGATTGTGAGCCCCTTCGGGGACAGCGACGATAATGTGTGCAAAACTGTAAAGCGCTGCGGAATCTGTTAGCGCTATATAAAAAAAAAAAATAAAGAACATGCTTGCACAAAAAGAAAAAAAAAGAGCATGAATCGCAAATCCAAAAATCATACGTTGATCTAAAGGCGCTAGGCAAAAAATATGTAACTGAACATGAGGTTCTTAATTTAACATACTGAACAGACTGTATGAAGCCCACTGCCACATCATGGCAAACCTCGTAGTGGGTTCTGACTGCCTTAACGGAGTGGAGCCGCACGGCGACCACAGCACCAATGCACCAGCAGGGCAGACAGCCTGTTGCCCCACAGCACCCATGCTGCAAGACTGAGTCCCCATGACTCCAGACCGCGCCACCCCACCAGCACAAAGCCACAACAATGGCTGCCACATGGCATCCACACCAAAATGAAAGGAGCACTGAAACTCACCTTCCTCCAACACTTCAGTGAGAGCAGAATGGGCTAGATCCCTAACTTTGCACTCTCCTGCTAATTAATATCACCTATGCCAAATGAGAGAAGTGCTGGTCCAAGAAAGAGACAAGAACATGCTTAGCACAAAAAGAAAAAAAAAGCATGAACCGCACATCCAAAAATCATACTTTGATCTAAAGCCGCTAGGCAAAAATTATGTAACTGAACATGAGGTTCTTAGTTTAACATTCTGATGAGACTGTATGAAGCCCACTGCCATGTCATGGCAAACCTCGTAGTGGGTCTTGACCGCCCTAATGGAGCGGAGCCGCAAGGCGACCACCACCACAGCGCCAATGCACCAGCAGGGCAGACGGCCTGTTGCCCCACAGCACCCGTGCTGCAAGACTGAGTCCCCATAACTAGTGTTGAGCGATACGATACTGCAAATATCGGGTATCGGCCGATATTAGCTGTATCGGGCTTTCGATTCCGAGTACCGATATTTTCGTCATATCGGATACCGGAATCGGATTTGTCACTGTCACTGTGAGTGTCCGTCGGTCGGGTCTGTCAGGAGTCAGCGGCACTTACCTGGCAGAAGATCTCCAGCGGTCACGTCCTGGACTGCTTGATGGCCGCCATTATCTTCTCCCTGGCGGTCACATGCAGTTTTTCGCGATAACTGCAGTGACTGCAGGGTAATCCCGGCCGTAAACCAGTCCGATGACGTCACCGCCGGGGAAGCAGGTAATCAGCTGTGCTGCGACGGGATGACAGGCTCTGCCTGCCTGCCTGCCTCTGATGTCATTCTGATGTAGCAGAGCTGGATCGTCGTGGGACACTCGTTACTATGGACTGCGTCGGACAGGTGGTATACTGCTGTTTTTTTTTTTTTAATTTTTTTACAGGAGATCGATGGCGTCGCAGGATGAGACTGTAATAAAAGTAATGAAAACTGTGTTGTGTTTTTTCTTAAATTAAAAAATTTTTTTATGAACATTCACCCGTCCGGGTACATCAACAATTTAACTATTTACATACAGGGACCCTGTCCGGGTTATTTATAATTCTTTGGCAGGGGTGTTCCAGGTACTCTTCTGATGCTTGCCAAACATCCGAGACACCAAGGACCACCAGGACCTGATGACGTCGTGTGGCCTGTACAGTCAAGTCGTGACCCGCTATCTGGGTCTGTGTGGCCACCTCTTTCATCTCCCTCCGGGTCTGGGGCCCTATGTCACGGACTGAACGAACCCCAGGGGGCCTAACAGGCGCCGGGTACGGGCCAGCTATAGTTATCATGTCCATAGCTGGGGCTGCTGAGGAGACCACTGAGGGAGGCTGGGGAGATTTACGGCGTGGGGTGGGCACTTGTGCAGAGGCCTGGATGTGGGAGGTTGAAGGCTCCGAGGGTCTCACAGGTTCCTGACACTCTGGGGAGTAGGGGTCGCACCTGGTAACATTTAGGGCGTACCATCCATTGTAACCCCAGTGTCGGGTGTAAGTCACCAAGTCTCCTGGCAACAGGTCCCTCCCCGGGTGTCCTTCTGGGAGGTGAGTCTCCACGTCCCGCCGGGTCACAAACACTTCTAAATAAAGTCCAGGCTCCTGGATGAAGCCCCAACCACCTTTCAATTTAAAGCTCCGTACTGCCCCCTTACGCCGCGGCTCCCACAGGGTTCCGTTATCTTTTCTCATCCGGTCCTTATCTGCCCGGTCCTTCTCCAGGTGACGTTGCCGAAGCTTTTGGGATTCTCGCTGCTCCCTTTGTCGCTCTGCTTCCCGCTCCCAACGTCTCCACTCTTCCTCCTGACGCCGGTTGTAATTCTCCACCAGCTGCTCCATGTCTCCACCATCAAATGCCAGCTTACGATGTCCGGTTTGCGGCAGCTCTCCTGGCGCCCCCCAGTCCTGGCGGCGCTCACCTGTGGCGGAAGCAGCCGGCTCTGGAACAGATGACAGTCGGGGCTCCGGTACAGACAGGTAGACCTCTGGTGCCTGCGCGGCCTCCTCCATGAGGACGGGTGTCGCTTCTTCTGTCTCAGCGACGGGGGCAGACAGCGGGATCTGGGGTGCTGCCGGTGCAGAGTTTTTTGCAGGAACGGGTGCCTCCACTGCGACAACGTCAACCGGATCACATTGCAAGGGCTGGGATGCCCGCACGGACTCCTCTACTAGAACGGGTGCCTCACCTTCCGGTACAGACACTTCAGGTAAGAGGGATTGGCGCCGCTCCAAGTTTAGTTTTAGGGCACGCCAGCTGGCTTCCATCCTGGCGACCTCCTCCCGGTGCCGGGCCAGGCCTCTTAGGGTATCCTCCGCTTCTTGCAGCGTAGGAGGGTTTCCAGGCTGGGTGCCCAACGGTGGTTCCGTGGCGATCGGGTCGCTTCCGTGGGGGGAGAGCTCTGACTGCTCCATCCCTTCACACTTCTGCTCGTGTCCATTAGCCATCTCTGCCAAGTCACATGTGTCATTAGCATCTGGAGAGGGCCCCTCTTTTGTAGTGAGGCGGGACCTTCGTGTTAGTTTCCGCACACTGAGGAGGATGAGGAGGCGGAACTCCAGAGCTGTGGGGCACGATCTTACATTGCAGTACCATTTAGAGTGGTCGGCCATCGTTTTCGCGCCACTGAGTGAGTGTACACCCACGAAGAGCACCCCCTTCTTCTTCACCAGTGCCTCGTCGTGACGCAGATATGGCGGAAAAATGGCAAATACATTCTCTGATGATTTTAGCAATTCTCAAGCACAAAACCAGTTCAATTCAGGCACACAGGACTCGCTTATAGCGAGCTACAGAATCCTGTTTGTGACGCCCAAGTTGAGTCGCACAGAGCCAGAGGTTTTGGGGGTACTCGGCACCGAGCCCGTCGACTTCTATGGGGTATGTCACGGCTTTACCCGGCAATTGAATCAGAGTCTATTTTACTATGTAGAAGTGTATAAACTATAAATATATGTATATATATATATATATATATGTCACAATGACATGTATATATATATATATATATATATGTATTCTATGTGTGTATATTTTGTGATTATAACGACAGAAAGGGTTTTTTTTGTTGCGATATTTTGTTCCCATAGACTTACATGGGACTTCCGGTATCGGAATCGGATATCGACGATATTTAGTGATATCGGTGATACCATTCCGATCCGATATTTTTAGATATCGAGCAGTATCGCTCAACACTACCCATAACTCCAGACAGTGCTGCCCCACCAGCACAAAGCCACAGCAACAATGGCCACCACACTAGTGACTTCTACAATGCTGGTAAAAGTATTTGCCCTCTTTCAGTTTTTTTATTATGACATTTGTCACAATGAATTATTTCCAATCATTTGCTTTAATATTGCATTTGCTTACATTTATGTAAAACTAATCTCCGCCTTTTATTATCATGTCCAAACTGCCATGTTTGTTAATTTCATAAAGGGAATCTATCAGCATGAAATAAAACATGATCCCTTATTATAAAAGTCTATGCTTTGTCATTTTGAAAAAACTTTGCATAAATCAGACGTACAAGTGAATATAAAAAGCTAATTAAATAAATCTTATTTGAGACATTTACTTCTTTCTCCACTTATCAGCCACATCTTCCACATACCCTTCAACCTCATACCCCTCTCTTTGCTGGCTGGCTGTCTTGCTGTGACCAAGAAGAATTTGAGCTTTTTTTGGGAGAGGTGTCTTCTCATACCTCCTGTGATACTCTAGGAAAATGTGAGGGGTAAGGAAGAAGTGATGAGCACTCAATTATGTGACCAACCAGGCAGAGAAAGAGAGTTTGTGCCAGGGGCTGCCATATCAGTGGTGAAACCTTTGCAGCCACTCAGTGACCCAAAAGGTAAGGGAGTAATTTTTGCCTTCAAAACACCAAATCAGGTGTAATTGTGCATTATTATTAGATTACAAATGGCCATTTCTTGCAATATGTCACATATCTACTCATCTTGTGATTTCTATTATTCCACTCATTTTTTTCTCCATGCTGCAATTTTAATGTTGAGTATAATGGTTCTAAAGAGGCCACGACATTAAAGGGTTGGTCCAACATTAGTCTACAAGTCTTCAAGTCACTCTATGTGACTGCAGACTTGTGAATTCTCTCATCTAGTGCACCACAGACTAGACGATGTCCGGCCTCGCTCTATGCTTATGCATTGGGCGAGTCCACACCCATCTAGTAGGCACCTGACCATATGAATGCAAATCACATGCTTAACCCCTTCACCCCCAAGGCTGTTTGGACCCTCATGACCAGGGCAAATTTTATAATTTTTACCACTGTCACTTTATGAAGTGATAGCTCTGGAATGCTTAAACGGATCCCACTGATTCTGAGATTGTTTGTTTTTTTTCGTGAAATATTGTACTTTATGATAGTGGAAACATATTTCTGGCATGACTTGTGTTTACTTGTGGAAAAAAATTAAAATTTGAAGAAAAGTTTGCAATTTTCAAAATTTTAATTTACTTTTTTACGCCCTTAAATCAGAGAGTTACATCACACAAAATAGTTGATAAATAACATTTCCCACATGTTGATTTTACATCAGCACAATTTTTGAAGCATATTTTTTTGTTAGGAAGCTATAAGGGTTAAAAGTTGACCAGTGATTTCTCATTTTTTTTAGCAAAACTTACAAAACCAGTTTTTTAGGGACCACATCACATTTGAAGTGACTTTAATGGGCCTATATAACAGAAAATACCCAAAAGTGACACCATTCTAAAAACTGCATCCCTCATGGTGCTCAAAACCACATTCAAGAAGTTTATTAACCCTTCAGGTGCTTCACACACATTTTTGGAATGTGGAAGGAAAAAATGTGCATTTAACTTTTTGTCACAAAAATGTTACTTTAGACCCAATTTTTTTTTATTTTCACAAGGGTAACAGGAAAAATAGATGACAAAATTTGTTGTGCAATTTCCCATGAGCATGCTGATACCCCATATATGAAGGAAAACCACTGTTTGGGCGCACGGCAGGGCTCAGAAGGGAAGGAGCACCGTTTCACTTTTTGAATGTAAAATTTGCTGGAATAATTAGCGGATGCCATGTTGCGTTTGGAGAGCCCCTGATGTGCCTAAACAGGGGAAACCCCCACAAGTAACACTATTTTGGAAGCTAGACCCATCAGGGAACTTATCTAGATGTGTGGTGAGCACTTTGAACCCCCAGGTGCTTCACAGAAGTTTATAACCTTTTCATCCCTTGCCCAGGAGATGTGGTATGATCAGACCATGTTCCTACATGGTCAGACACAGCCATTACACAGTACACAGCAGGAGCACATTTATAAAATTATCTCATCATAGGAACATTTTTTTAAACACATCCAATTGTGAAAATTATTATTATGCCAAGATCTATTCAGTAAAATATACTTTGTTTGTGGGAAAACCCCTTTCATGTCGCACACCAGCTGCCATCAGGGACAGCATCGGAGAATCCTCATAGCACGCTGTGTGCTCGATGTGAGGATTCACAAGTCTGCAGTCACTTAGTGGGAGGCTGGACAATCCCTTTAAAGGGTTAAGAAAGATATTCTATAAATGATCAAATAACCTAATGGAAAAATTATGAACTACATACATTTTAGGAGGGAACATGAAAAACCTAGGCCAAAAAACACTTTAGACAGCACGAGCTCTCTGCAGACATCCATTTAGCTCAGTGGTCTGTTCTATGTGGAGAATCTATAGCTGAACACGTAGCAGCTGTCAGACTGAAAATTTAACAGTGGGGAGTTTGTGTCTCTATAGGAAGCAGTCTGTCTTCAGTCATTTAGGTTTGCAGTATAGTAAATGACATACAAATTTATTTTAAAACATATAATAGCATTTTATTTCTGATGGCAGCGATAAATAAGACGAACCTGAACACATGGTCATTACGGGATGAATTGCTGCTTATGGATGAACACTGCTATCTAATTGGCAGGTGAGCTCACGCCACATAATGTGGATTAAATGAAGGCTTTTCTGACTTCGGGGAACAGCATGATAAATGTAAGATTCAGTACAGATGTTCAGTATTCTTCATGCACTTCTTGAATAAATACGCCATTAATCTTTCACAAAGTACTTGTAACAATCTATGATTTTTGGAAGCATTGTTAGCAAGTATTATTGCCTATCGTGAGATTTAGGTACCAGGGTTGGAGTTTTAAAGCGTACAATTATACGAAGAGTTAACCTAATTACCAAGAATTAGAACAAATTCTGTGCTATATTTCCAGAAAAAGACTTGTGCTTCAAAGTATTTAGTGTCCTGTTTTGCAGTTCGACCATACGAAATGAATGGAACATTGCTACAATTCTAGAAACATCCCATTGACAGATGTGTCAGACCTTTTTTATAGTCTTGGATATTCCCTTTAACACCAGTAATTATGTTTAAAACAAATACCTGTTAGTGTGATTATATCTGTTTGGCTAAGTGCACACGAGCGTGTAAAAATAATCTGATTTTCATACAGATTAAACACTTTTTCTATTTGTGTTGTCATCCATATGACATCTGGTTTTATACATAAGCAGTTATTAAAATGTACAAGAACAAATACAGCTTTCTATGTTAAAGAACTGCAACGTATTTGTAAAAATGTCAGCAGTATTTAAGTGGAGCGATCACATCACAAGACCATTCTGGCAACGATAGCCTTTAATCCACAACTTTATTGCAGAGTGTTAATGGGTCACTTTGACAGCTGGGATCCTATTTAAAGTGAACCTGTCACCAGTTTTGGCCAATGTGAAGTAAGGCCACCACATTTCAGGGCTTATCTACACCATTCTATAATGCTGTATATCTACCCCCAACCCAACCTCTAAGAGAAAAAAAATAACTTTTATTATACTCACCTGCTGGGCGGTCCGGTCCTAGGGGTGTTGCAGGTCTTGGTCCGGTGCCTCCCATCTTCTTGCGATGCCGTCCTCCTGCTTGCTTCGTGTAGATGACGCATCCCTATGTCATCCTCACAATGTCCTTGGCATCACGCTCCTGCACAGGCGTACTTGCAGTGCGCAGGCGCTGATAAATGTCAAAGAACCCCGGCGCATGCACACTGCAATACTTTACTCTGCCCTAGTCAGGGCAGAGAAGTATGCCTGCGCAGGAGCGCGGTGCCAAGGAAACTGTGTGCATGACATAGAGACGCGTCATCCACATGAAGCATGAAGGAGGACGGCGATTGTAAGAAGAGTGGAGGTGCCGGACGAAGAAGAGCGACACCCCTCAGACTGGATACCCCCGCAGGTGAGTATAATAAAAGTTATTATCTCTTACTGGTCGGGTTAGGGGCAGATATGCAGCATTACAGAATGCTGTATATCAGCCCTTAAAGGTGGTGGCCTTATTTCATATCGGCCAAAACTGATGACAGGTTCCCTTTAAGCCCTCCATTGCAACTATCTTTTTAGCTCCATGAAGGCCAGCCACTAATATTAAAGTATTGCAAACAAATAAGCGATAGTGCTTTGTATACAAAAGACAGGTAGGCATGATTGGAGGATTCCAGGCAGGACTAGTCCGGGAGGAGTGATGCCCTGTATGACTAGTCTTGACTTATTAACATTTGTGATGCTGTCGGATTAAACTTCATCCTTCAAACACTGCGTTAGTAATCACATAAAGCACAAAATCAGAATGCAGAAATCCCAATGCCTACTGCTATGTTAGTGGTTGGGGACAGTCAGGGGTACTGATAGGTTCCCTTTAATTAAACTATTGATATTCTAAATTTCTTCATCACTGTTTAGAAATATAAATATTAGTGAAATGGCCCATATATGATGAGGTTATTATTTGAAGGCAGGCTCGGCTCCTGACGCGCGGAGCCTTTGCATGCAATTTTCTTCTAGATACTGATTGTGTGAATAAAGAAAATGAAATATAGTTTAAGTAAACAAATTGACACTTTTTTGCTCAAGCAAAGTAAATGAGAAAATCCCTGTGGGAAAGTAGATGGATTTTTGGCTTTAGAATATATTCTAGAAAAATGTTCTTCTCTCAAGCCTTTAATTTTCCTAAACTAATGCAATTCAACAGCACCCCTGAATTATTTGCACTTTTTTGAACACAAAACCTTGTCTTCATGCATTTTTCATATGATTAGAATGTGTTATGACTTATGTTCTTATTAGCTTTCTGGAAGGATGTGATCTATACTGTATTTTCCTGGCTATAAACTATGTTTTTGCTGGGTCGTTCATAACTAATGACTACAGTTAAAGGTTAGACAAACCTGCGTGGTTTCTCTCTTTTAATCTCAACATTTCAGATCTACAGATGTGTTTGCACAGTTTTATGCTGGACACATACTGTGAAGTTTCTGCAGTATTGGTGATCTTGTCTTGATGTTACAATATGTATAGTTTTTAAAACAATCTCTAAAATCACCATGTGGTATGCAGGTGAACATTTAAGGACTTTCTATGTTTTGTTTTGTCTTAACGACACTTTCCATTTTAGGTGGCAATGTTAAATTGCCATTACTAGAGGAAGGGAATGTGTACCAAAAACATAAATTGTATATTGAACATTAATCCTTTAACATTTATTACATTTGCTATACTTAATACAGGATTGAAAAAATAAATACACTGAATTTCTTTTAAAGGCTATGTCTAACCTCGCAATGATTTATTTATTTTTGTTCCATTCCAAATTAAATTGAAAAACTAAACACTTTTGCAAAATTAAAAATCTCAATTTGTGTCTCCAGCAACTCTTCTGACAAACAAACTCTGTGTAGTCTGATTCAGTAGTCATGTGTTACCCTCCTCCATCTGTTCCCTAATTTTTACTAGAATACTGTAAATTAGTTAAGTTGGCATAAAGTAGGTGACAGACGAATGGGAGTTACACATGACTGCAGGAACAAACTACACAAACTTTGTCTACCATGGAGTCACATAGGTCCGCACTGGAACAGTGGGCAAAAAAGTTTTTTTAGTTTTCAAACATAGAAGGGTTAACAGATCATTTTTATCACCTAAAATGCAAAGTGAACTAATAATAGAGAAATCTAAATCAAAATTTTCCGTGACCACCCTTTGTCTTCATAACAGCATCAATTCTTCCATATACAGTACTTGCACATAGTTTTTGAAGAAACTTGGGAGGGAGGTTGTTCCAAACATCTTGGAGAAACTAACCGGATGTTGCTTGTACAAATCCTTAAGTATCTTCATGTAATCTCAGACAGATTCGATGAGATCAAGGCTCTGTGGGATCATATCACTTCCAGGACTCCTAGTTTTTCTTTTCACTGTAGATACTTCTTAATGACATTGGCTGTATGTTTGGGGTTGTTTTACTGCTGCAAAATAAATTTAGAACCAACCAGATGCCACCCTGTTTGTATTGCTCTATGGATAAGTACATATCTGTATTTCTCAAAATTGAGGACACCATTAATCCTCATAAAATGCCCAGCGTCCAGCTCTATTTGCAGAAATACAACCCCAAACTTGCAAGGACCCTCCATCATTCTTTATAGTTGCCTTCAGATGCTTATTATTTTAACACTCTCCAATGTTCAGTGAGCAAAATAGCCTTTTGCCCGTATGACCATGGACGGGATAGTACATCACATGCGATCGGTCGCGCTCACAGATGAGCGCGGCCGATTGCGGCCGGGTGTCAGCTGATTCTCACAGCTGACACCCGGCATTAAGTGCCATCAGCGGTCACGGACCGTTCCCGGCACTTTAACCACCGGCACACTGCGATCATACATGATTGCAGGGTTCCGGTGGCATAGGGAAGCATCGGACAGGGAGGGGGCTCCTTGCATTCTTCCCTGAGACCCTCAGAACAATGCGATGTGATTGCGTTTTTCTGAGGGCCTCCTCCCTGTAGGCCCCGGATCTAAGATGGCCACGAGGTCCTTCCTGGTCCTGCAGGGAGGTGGCTTGTCAGTGCTTGCTGAGAGCAGGCACCGGCAAGCCTCCTGCACTGCCTGTCAGATCGCTGATCTGACACAGTGCTGTGAAAAGTGTCAGATCAGCGATTTGACATTATATAGTAATGTCCCACCCTGGGACAATGTAAAAAAAAAAATTAACGTGTAAAAATATTTTGAAAAAAATCCCAAAATAAATAATAAAAAAAAAATTTCCCCAATAAACAAATTGTTATTATGTAAATAAAAAAAAATAAAAGTTCACATATTTAGTATCGCCACGTCTGTAATGACCTGCACTATAAAACTGTCCCACTAGTTAACCCCTTTAGTGAACCCTTAAAAAAAACAAGGCAAAAAAAACAACGCTTTATCATCATACCGCCGAACAAAAAGTTGAATAATACGTGATCAAAAAGACGTATATAAATCAACATGGTACCGCTGAAAACGGCATCTTGTCCCGCAAACAACGAGCCACCGTACAGCATCATCAGCAAAAAATAAAAAAAGTTATAGCCCTCAGATTAAAGCGATGCAAAAATTATTTTTTATATAAAATAGTTTTTTTTGTATAAAAGCACCAAAACATAAAAAAATTATATCGCTGTAATCATACTCACCCGATGAATTAACTATCTTATCAATTTTACCACACGCGGAAAGGTATAAACAACTCCCCCAAAAGAAATTCATGAATTGCTAGTTTTTGTTTATTCTGCCTCCCAAAAATCAGAATAATAAATTTCATGTGTCCAAAAATGGTACCAATAAAATTGTCAACTCTTCCCGCAAAAAACAAGACCTCACATGACTCTGTGGGCCAAAATATGGAAAAATTATAGCTCTAAAAATGTGGTGATGCAAAAGCTATTTTTTGCAACAAAAGGCGTCTTTTAGTGTGTGACAGCTGCCAAACATAAAAATCCGCTATGAAAACAGTAAAACAAACACCCCTTTATCCCCCCTTAGTTAGGGAAAAATAATAAAATTAAAAAAAAAGTATTTATTTCCATTTTCCCATTAGGGGCTAAAGTTAGGGTTGGGGCTAAAGTTAGGGTTAGGGCTAAAGTTAGGGTTGGGGCTAAACTTAGGGTTAGGGTTGGGGCTAGATTTGGGGTTAGGGTTGGGATTAGGGTTAGGGTCAGGATTAGGGTTAGGGTCGGGATTAGGGTTAAGGGGGTGTTAGTGTTAAGTTTGTGGTAAGGGTTGTGATTAGGGTTAGGGGTGTGTTGAGGTTAGGGTTGGAGTTAGAATTGGGGGGTTTCCACTGTTTAGGCACATCAGTGGCTCTCCAAATACGATATGGCATCCAGTCTAAATTCCAGCCAATCTTGGTATGAAAATGTCAAATGGTGCTCCTTCCTTTCCGAGCTCTGCCGTGCGCCCAAACAGTGGTTCCCCCCACATATGGGGTATCAGCATACTCAGGACAAATTGGACAACATATTTTGGGTTCCAATTTCTCCTCTTACCCTTGAGGAAATAAAAAATTGGGGACAAAAAGATCATGTTTGTGGAAAAAATATGATTTTTTTTCACGGCTCTACGTTATAAACTTGTGTGAAGCACATGGTGGTTCAAAGTGCTCACCAAAAATCTAGATAAGTTCCTCGCTCCCTGAGGAAGCAGACATTCCGCGAAATGCGCGTTGGGGTTTGGGCTCGGCAGCTCCACAGGCGGAATGATGATGGGTATGTCCTCATGACTTTCTATTTCAACTTGACTTCGTTCCCCCTCAGTCTCCTTAGCACTTTCTGCACTTTACTTACAACTAGCACAATATTATGGGAGTGTCTTCTCCCTAGCACCATGATTGTATATAGCACTAATGAATGCTGCTAATACTTAGCATTCATGTGTTAATAATGACACAATTGCATGATTTCCCTCCCCCACGTTTTTGAGTATGATGTGGAGATCACAGCCCCAGCGTTTAATTTATATATGCAGCTTTATGTAGTGAATTCACTTGTTTATAACATCCTGCTTTGACATACATGCTGCGGTAGTCCTCCACATTCTTAGCACTAACATCTTATGACATTGGGCAAAGTGCAATATGATTTTTTTGTGCATATCGTTATTCATGAAAGGTGTCAGTATGTTGCAATATGACTAAGGAGGAATATGCTATTTATCTTGTCTATTTACACTGAGAGATTTACCCTCATCTAACTGCGCCACTTGGTGTTATTTATATGAGCTGCTGATCCCTCTCTTATACAGTGCCTACAAGTAGTATTCAACCCCCTGCAGATTTAGCTGGTTGACACATGCGGAATTAACTTGGCATTGTGACATTTGTACTGTAGATCAGCCTGGAAGTGGGAAATGCACTGCAGCAAAAATTTTTGTTTTAATTTTTTTTTAAAAAAATGTTAAAAGTTAATTCAGAGTGTCATTTATTATTCAACCCCTCAAACCACAAGAATTCTGTTTGGTCCCCCTAAAGTATTAAGAAGTAGTTCAGGCACCAAGAATAATGAGCTTCACATGTGTGGATTAATGATCTCTTTTGCCAGCCTTTTCTGACTATTTAAGACCCTCCCAAACTTGTGAACAGCACTCATACATGGTCAACATGGGAAAGACAAAGGAGCATTCCAAGGCCATCAGAGACAAGATCGTGGAGGGTTACAAGGCTGGCAAGGGGTACAAAACCCTTTCCAAGGAGTTGGCCCTACCTGTCTCCACTGTTGGGAGCATCATCCGTAAGTGGAAGGCTTATGGAACTACTTTTAGCCTTCCACGGTCTGGACAGCCTTTGAAAGTTTCCTCCCGTGCCGAGGCCAGGCTTGTCCGAAGAGTCAAGGCTAACCCAAGGACAACAAGGTAGGAGCTCCGGGAAGATCTCATGGCAGTGGGGACATTGGTTTCAGTCAATACCTTAAGTAACGTACTCCACCGCAATGGTCTCCGTTCAAGACGAGCCCGTAAGGTACCTTTACTTTCAAAGCGTCATGTCAAGGCTCGTCTACAGTTTGCTCATGATCACTTGGAGGACTCTGAGACAGACTGGTTCAAGGTTCTATGGTCTGATGAGACCAAGATCGAGATCTTTTGTGCCAACCACACACGTGACGTTTGGAGACTGGATGTCACTGCATACGACCCCAAGAATACCATCCCTACAGTCAAGCATGGTGGTGGTAGCATCATGCTGTGGGGCTGTTTCTCAGCCAAGGGGCCTGGCCATCTGGTCCGCATCCATGGGAGGATGGATAGCACGGCCTACCTGGAGATTTTGGCCAAGAACCTCCGCTCCTCCATCAAGGATCTTAAGATGGGTCGTAATTTCATCTTCCAACAAGACAACGACCCAAAGCACACAGCCAAGAAAACCAAGGCCTGGTTCAAGAGGGAAAAAGTCAAGGTGTTGGAGTGGCCTAGTCAGTCTCCTGACCTTAACCCAATTGAAAACTTGTGGAAGGAGCTCAAGATTAAAGTCCACATGAGACACCCAAAGAACCTAGATAACTTGGAGAAGATCTGCATGGAGGAGTGGGCCAAGATAACTCCACAGACCTGTGCCGGCCTGATCAGGTCTTATAAAAGACGATTATTAGCTGTAATTGCAAACAAGGGTTATTCCACGAAATATTAAACATAGGGGTTGTATAATAATTGACCCCCACTTTTATGTTTAAAATTTATTAAAATTCAACTGAGCAACATAACTTTTTGTTTTGTAAGATTTATGCTTCTGTTAATAAATCCTACTCTCGTTTGCAGTTTGAAGGCTCTAACTTATTTGCATCTTATCAAACCAGCTAAATCTGCAGGGGGTTGAATACTACTTGTAGGCACTGTAGTTCTGGGCTATTAACCCATTGAAAGCCATTTATATTTTTATAATTGTCCTGTTTCTCACATGTGTGTCTTTTTGCATTAATAAAAGCATTTATTATTCAAATAGCTTTGAACTCAGATTCTGTTCTGTACGGTGGCTCAGTGGATAGCACTGCAGCCTTGCAGCGCTGGAGTCCTGGGTTCGAATCCCACCAAGGACAACATCTGCAAGGAGTTTGTATGTTCTCCCCGTGTTTGCGTGGGTTTCCTCGGGTTCTCCGGTTTCCTCCCACACTCCAAAAACATACTGATAGGGAATTTAGATTGTGAGCCCCATCGGGGACAGCGGCGATAATGTATGTAAAGCGCTGCAGAATATGATAGCGCTATATAAAAATAAAGATTATTATTATTATTATATTCTTGTGAGTTGTCGCTATTGCACAACAACTTTTGAGGCATTATCAGTGCATTTGCGTTATGAACTAACAATGTATTTTTGGAGATTTTTTTGTCTTAAGTTCCTTAGGGAGTCTAGTTTCCAAATGATGTCACTTGTGGGGTTTTTTCACTGTTTAGGTACATCAGGGGCTCTCCAAACGCGACATGGCATCCGATCTCAATTCCAGGCAATTTTTTTTTGAAAAAGTCAAACGGTGCTCCTTCCCTTGCAAAAGACAAAAAAACCCGACTGGCACATCAAGACTAATGTGAATTAGGTGCAAACTAAGGGGTGCTACCCCCATGTAAAACATACTAGAAAAGGTTGCACTCTAACATACTAAATCATGACAATATGGAATACATGAAATTTTGAATAGTAATATGGCTTTGGAGTATAAGGAAAAATTTGAGACGCTTAGTATAACATTTGGCAAAATATTAAAAGCCCACCAACCATCGTCAAGGTGGTCTCAAGTCTGGTGAGTCCCTGCCCTATGTGAACATACCTCTATCAGGCTGATATCTGAATTTCTGGGTGAATGTGGACACCTCTGTCAGTAATAACAGCATATATGGGTAAGTAGAGACCTGCTGTAATTAAAATCACCACCTGGTGGGGGCGGAGTGCTAGGTCAGTAAGCTAACATTCAAAAGACAAAAAAACCTGACTGGCACATCCAGACTAATGTGAATTAGGTGCAAACCAAGGGGAGCTACCCCATGTAAAACATATGAGAAAAGGTTACACTCTAACATACTAAAGCATGACAATATGGAATACATGAAATTTTGAAAATGAAAAGCTAACAATGTATTTTTGGAGATTTTTTTGTCTTAAGTTCCTTAGGGGGTCTAGTTTCTAAAATTATGTCACTTGTGGGGGTTTTCCACTGTTTAGGCACATCAGGGGCTCTCCAAACGCGACATGGCGTCCGATCTCAATTCTAGCAATTTTGATTTGAAAAAGTCAAACGGTGCTCCTTCCCTTCCAAGCCCTGCCATGCACACAAACAATGGTTTTCCCCCCACATATGGGGTATCTGCATACTCAGGAGAAATTGCACAACAACTTTTATTTGTCTCTTTTCTCCTTGTACCCTTGTGAAAATAAAAAAAAATTGTTTGTAAAATATCATTTTTGTGACTAAAAAGTTAAGTTCATTTTTTCCTTCCACATTCCAGAAGTTACTGTGAAGCACCTGAAGGATTATTAAACTTCTTGAAAGTGGTTTTGAGTAGCTTGAGGGGTGCAGTTTTTAGAATGGTGTCACCTTTGGGTATTTTCTGCCATATAGACCCCTCAAAGTGACTTCAAATGTGAGGTGATCCCTAAAAAAATTGGTTTTGTAAATTTAGTTGTAAAGATGAAAAATCGCTGGTCAACTTTTAACCCTTATAACTTCCTAACAAAAAAAAATTTGTTTCCAATATTGTGCTTATGTAAAGTAGACGTGGGAAATGTTATTTATTTACTATTTTGTGTGACATATTTCTCTGTTTTAAGGGCATAAAAATTCAAAGTTTGAAAATTGCTAAATTTTCTAAATTTTCACCATATTTCCATTTTTTTTATAAATAAACGCGAGTTATATCGTAGAAATTTTACCACTATCATGAAGTATAATATGACACGAGAAAAAATTCTAAGAATCTCCAAGGTCCGTTGAAGCGTTCCAGAGTTATAGCCTTATAAAGGGACAGTGGTCAGAATTGTAAAAACTGGCCCGGTCATTAACGTGCAAACAACCATCGAAAATAGAGGGGTTCATCCTTATGCGTAAAATGCAGAAACAATAACTAAATTACTGTTTTAGTCCATGCTCCTCCCCAAAAATATATATACAATGTAATCAATGAGTTACGAGTCTTCAAATGCAAATACATACAATTTATAAAAAAAAAATAGTTTATCTCATTTTAAAGATTAAAAGGCAATAGCTGACAGTCAATAATTATGAGAATTATGAGGAATTGCAAAAATGGAAAAACAAGACCAAATTGCATCCTATAAGAAAGGCGGTTCAACACTCATGAAATAAGATGGTAAATGGATATGTTAAGCCAAAGACTTTACAGGACCTCAATGTAACCTCCTCTATGACCAATCTACTATTATTCATCTTTTTTCTATATGGAGTGAAGCAAGGCTCAATGGAGAATATGCAATGTATGAACTAAACCATGTAAAATAATATGGAAGATCATTGTGTAACACCATATAAAACAACATGATAGGCTTCTTTGCCTTGGGAAAACCTATGCAATACCGCGAAAATTAAAATGATAAAATCTGCTCATTAGTAACTGAGTTACGGGTGAATGTTATATTTCATTGTTCAGTTTGAAAAGCAGTTTGGTCCCTCGTATAATTATTTATAAGATAGGGAATACTGGACAAGAATATAATTTCCCAAGGTTTAAAGGGGTTGTTCACTACTAGGACAACCACTTCTTAAACTTTGTTGGCCCCAATAAAATAACAAAGCCTATTGTAAGGTTCTGTGTACATGTTCCTGAAACTCAGTTTGTTCATCAGCCATTTTACTTTCTGTCTTGCTGCAGCTATCTTGCCCTCAGTCAAAATGGAGTTTCCAGCTTGCATGTTCCCGCCCTGATTCTCTCCTTTTGCTTCTTAAGCAGCCACAGCTGAGCAATCAGTGCTTCAGAATCTAGCCTGCAGTGAACCTGTGACCTGACTCCTAAAGCCTTGGACCTTGTACTCCAGCTATTCCTACTGAGGAACTCTGAAGCACTTGTGGACTCTGAACCCTGCTCTTAGAAAGACCCATGTTTGCATGGACTTACGGTAACAGAGAAGAAGATCCTGAACCTGTTGTGGAGAGTGATTGCTGAGCTTAGATTACTCTGGCCTGCTGTGTCTCCTGCTTCTGTGTCTGCAAACTGTGTGACTATTTTGCCAACTTGTATGAAGTAATACAAGACTTTCTATATCAAACCTGTGTCTCATGTATTTTCATCGCACCCAAGCACAAGACGCTATATGAACTGTACTACATACATTACAAGATTCTGAAGACAAAACGTTAGTGTCTGCTGGGTCTGGAAAGGCTGTGTCTGCTGTAACTGTGGATATCGGATGTCCGGTTGTACTTTCTGTGATGACAGTGGTTGTGACTTCTCACAACCATTCCAGATGTCCGGGTGAACTTTCTGTGATGATAGTGGTTGTGACTTCTCACAACCATTCCAGGTGAGCAGTTCCCTTAATTTTTTTTCTCTCTGCAGTGTTACCACAGGTAAACACTATTGTTTTTTTTTTTCTCCTCTCCTCTTCTTCCAGTACTCCTGTCTTAAAAGATCTGGAAAATGGAGGCCCGCATAAAGGAACTTTGCGGAGTGACTGATAATATCCTTGCAGATTTGCAGAATATAAAGACCCGTTTTTCAAGCCTACAGGACCTCACTAATCACAATTTGCAAGTGTTTGGACAGACTGCCCAGGATTTGCGAGCCAGGATTGAGGTTCTAGAAGAGCGAGTCCAGGCTCCTGCCGTAGCCCCGAGTTCTGGGATTCCCAAGTTGCCCCCTTTTCGTTTTGGCGGTGAACGTGAGAAATTCAGGGGATTTATTAATCAATGCAATCTTTTTTTTTCTGCACATGCTTCACAATTTCCCACTGAACGATCTAAGGTGCTTACTATAATTATGTTGCTTACCAACAAGGCTTTGATGTGGGCAAACCCTCTGATTGAGACTGAGGATGATTGTTTGAATCACCTTGATGCTTTTATTTCAGCCATGGGGCAGGTGTTTGATGACCCCAATCGAGGTGCAACAGCTGAAGCAGCCATGTTAGCTTTGCGCCAAGGTAAGCACTCAGTAGCTGAATATGCCTTGGATTTCAGGAGATGGGCCCTTGATACCACCTGGGACAGTTCCGCCAAAAAATCTATTTTTCGAAAGGGGTTATCTCCACTGATTAAGGATGAACTTGCTCGTGCCGACCCTCCCACTGCGTTAGGTGACTTTATTAACTACTGCATCCGTATTGATACTCGTCTGACTGAACGCAGGCAAGAGAGATGGTTCGAAAGCAATCGCACTAACCTTTTCCTACCTTCCTCTCCAGCTAAGGAACCTTTGAGTAGGATTACACGGGAACCTGAACCTGAACCCATGCAGGTAGACTCTTTACAACGACGGGTTAGTGATGCACGCAAGGAACATCGTTTTAAGGAAAATCTATGTTTCTATTGTGGTAAGTCAGGGCACTTCATTATAAACTGCCCCAGCCGTTCTCGTAAGACTACTGCAGCACTCATTCATTGTGAGTGTTGCGAGAGGGGATCTGTCAGGTCCGAGCCTCAGGCTCCAGAGAGATCTGCAGCAACAGATCTTGATTTCTCGGACTTAAACTCCGTTACCTCTGAGGACGTTGGCTGTGTAAACGCTGCAATTTTTCAAGTTTCCTCAGCGGTGTCCCAGCTGAGTTGTAAGAAAAACAATTCTCATTGCTTTCTTTCCATCAAACTCTGGGTTGACTCAGCTTGGGTGTCTAGCTCTGCTATGATCGACTCAGGGGCAAGTGGAAATTTTATGGATGTCTCCTTTGCTCTGAAACAGGGAATACGTTCAGTGAAGAAGGCTACTCCAGTACAGATGGAAACTGTGGATGGCTCCCTGCTGACCTCTGGACCAGTGGATCAGGAAACAGAGCCTTTGAGGGTTCTTATAGGTAAAGATCATCAAGAGAAACTGTCCTTTATGCTTATCTCTTCTCCCCACTTTCCCATTATTCTAGGGCTACCATGGCTGCAGGCTCAGAATCCTACCATTAACTGGGAGACCAAGGAATTACACTTTCCAGAGAAACAGATGAGTCCAAAAGTTTCAGCTTGCTCTGTCCCTAAAGGAACCATGTCAGTCCCTGAACTACCAGCTGTATACCAGGACTATGTGGATTTATGTGACAAGAAGAACGCTGACCAGCTTCCTCCTCACCGTCCATATGATTGTCCAATTGAATTATTGCCTGGAGCAGAGATACCTTTTGGTAAGATCTACCCCCTGGCGGGGCCCGAGCTAAAGGCTTTAAAGGATTACATAGACGAAAATCTAGCCAAGGGTTTCATACGCCCCTCTTCATCTCCTGCAGGTGCACCCATCTTCTTTGTAAAGAAGAAAGATGGATCTCTGAGACCATGCGTAGACTATACGGAACTCAATAAGGTTACTATTAGAAACCGTTATCCATTGCCTTTAATCCCTGAGTTATTGGAGAGAGTGCGACATGCCAAAATTTTCTCTAAACTAGATCTTCGTGGGGCCTATAACTTAGTCCGTATTAGACCTGGGGATGAATGGAAGACTGCATTCAGGTCACGCTATGGACACTTTGAATATCTAGTTATGCCTTTTGGTCTGAGTACCGCCCCAGCCACTTTCCAACACTTGGTGAATGACATCTTCAGGGATCTCCTAGATACATTCGTGGTAATTTATTTGGATGATATTCTAATTTTTTCTAACTCCACAGAGGAACATCATGGACATGTGAGAATGGTCTTGGAACGTCTAAGACAAAATCATCTTTACATCAAACTTGAAAAGTGTGAATTCCATAGGACCAAAATTCAATTTCTGGGGTATGTACTGTCTACACAAGGAATTAGTATGGATGGAAGCAAAACCCAAGCCATCAAGGATTGGCCAAGTCCTAGAAATGTGAAGGAGGTACAGCGCTTCATCGGGTTTGCCAACTTCTATAGACGTTTCATTAGAAATTTCTCTGAGGTAGTGTCACCTATCACCCAACTTACCCGGAAAGAGTCTAGGTTCTCCTGGACTCCCAAGCCCAGGAAGCATTTTCCGTCTAAAAGATAAATTTACCACTGCACCTATCCTAGTACATCCCAACCCCGAGCTTGCCTTCATAATAGAGGTGGATGCTTCAGACTGTGCCGTTGGAGCTATACTCTCTCAGAGAACAGGTGAGAAGAATGTCTTGCATCCCTGTGCCTTCTTTTCCCAGCAGTTGTCTTCGGCTGAGAGGAACTACGATGTGGGCAATAGAGAGTTGTTGGCCATTATTGCCGCCTTCAAAGAATGGAGACACCTTCTTCAGGGAGCTGCACAGCAAATAGTCGTCCTGACAGATCATCGTAACCTTGAGTTTATCAGGTCGGCTAAGTGCCTGACTCCTCGCCAGGCTCGCTGGAATCTTTTCTTAAACCAATTTAATTTTATCATTTCTTATAGACCAGGATCGCGCAATGGAAAGGCTGATGCACTCTCTAGGATTTACTCAGCAGAGACACGTCCAATTACTCCTCCTAAGACTATTCTTCCTGACTCTAGATTCCTAGGAGTAATTCATAATCAAGACCTACTTAAGGACATCAAGGAAGCATACCATGCGGATTCCTTTTTGGCACAACCCCAAGGGACGTAAGTCTTGTCTTTAAGAATGGTGTGTGGATTCAGGGACAACGCCTGTATATTCCTGAAACAGTCAGATTGAGAGTATTGCAACTCATTCACGATTCCAAGATAGCTGGGCATAGAGGAATTCTAAAGACACAGGAATTTCTCTCTCGTTTCTTTTGGTGGCCCACTTGCAGGAAGGATGTTTTAAACTATGTCACTTCATGTGAAGTCTGTGCAAGATGCAAAACACCTCGCTCCTCACCAACTGGTCTGTTACAGCCTCTTCCCACCCCGTCCCGCCCGTGGGGATCTATTTCTATGGACTTCATTGTGGAGTTACCAACCTCTCAAGGGAAGAACACCATTCTAGTGGTGGTTGACCGTCTAACAAAGGCAGCTCATTTTATCCCTTGTGTCGGCTTACCCACTGCAAAACAGACATCAGATTTGATGATTAAAGATGTGTTTCGCTTACATGGAGTACGGATGAGGTTATTTCGGATCGAGGGGTGCAATTCACTTCTAGGTTTTGGCAAAATTTCTGTGCAGCATTGGACATTAAAGTAAACCTTTCTTCTGCTTTTCATCCCCAGACTAATGGACAGACCGAACGAACTAATCAAACCCTGGAGCAGTATCTCCGCTGCTTTATCTGCCACCTACAGGATGATTGGGTGGATCTACTTCCATTAGCTGAGTTCTCGTATAACAACTCTGAGTGCCTCCACTAAGCAGTCTCCTTTTTACTCTAATCTAGGTTATCATCCTAACATTCTACCACGATTTCCCATAGAAACGCCTTTACCAGCAGTGGCTGAAAGAATCACGTCTTTACAGAAGAATATGGATCTTCTAAAGGAGAATCTGGAATCGGCTCAGGAAAGGTACAAGAAAGCAGCAGATAAATTTCGTAAACCTGCACCAGCTTTCAAGGTAGGAGACTTGGTCTGGCTGTCAACCAGAAATCTTAAGTTAAGGATTCCATCGTCTAAGTTGGGACATAAGTACATTGGACCCTATAAAATCAGTAAAATTATAAGTGCCGTTGCTTGTCGTCTTCAACTGCCCAGAACTATGAGAATTCACCCTGTCTTTCATGTATCCCTACTAAAGGCTGCGACACCCAATACGTTTCCTGGACGTTCTTCTCCTTGCCCTGACCCAGTGCTAGTCGATGGTCAGGAAGAATTTGTGGTGGAAAGGATTTTAGATTCCAGGTTGTATAGAAATCAGTTACAATATCTGATTAAATGGCAGGGCTACCCAGTGGAGGACAACTCATGGGAACCAGTCAATAACGTTAATGCTCCTCGCTTGCTCCGTCAGTTTCATCAGAGGTACCCACACAAGCCTGGCCTGAGGTCATCCGGAGGTTGTCCCTAAGGGGGGAGTAATGTAAGGTTCTGTGTACATGTTCCTGAAACTCAGTTTGTTCATCAGCCATTTTACTTTCTGTCTTGCTGCAGCTATCTTGCCCTCAGTCAAAATGGAGTTTCCAGCTTGCATGTTCCCGCCCTGATTCTCTCCTTTTGCTTCTTAAGCAGCCACAGCTGAGCAATCAGTGCTTCAGAATCTAGCCTGCAGTGAACCTGTGACCTGACTCCTAAAGCCTTGGACCTTGTACTCCAGCTATTCCTACTGAGGAACTCTGAAGCACTTGTGGACTCTGAACCCTGCTCTTTGAAAGACCCACATTTGCAGGGACTTACGGTAACAGAGAAGAAGATCCTGAACCTGTTGTGGAGAGTGATTTCTGAGCTTAGATTACTCTGGCCTGCTGTGTCTCCTGCTTCTGTGTCTGCAAACTGTGTGACTATTTTTGCCAACTTGTATGAAGTAATACAAGACTTTCTATATCAAACCTGTGTCTCATGTATTTTCATCGCACCCAAGCACAAGACGCTATATGAACTGTACTACATACATTACACCTATACTCAACTCCCGTGCCAGCCCTGTTACAGCAGTATCGGCACTTGAGGTTCTGTGATGTGATGTTGTGACACGTGACGCCAGCGTCCAATCAGCACTGGTGCCACTGTCTCTGCATTCGGACAAACTGAACATGAAGACGAAGTCCAGGCTGCAGCTGATCTCTGACTTCCTCTTCATGTTCAGTTGGTATGAAGACAGATTTGTATAATAACGTTATAGCACAACCAGAACAGGAGGGTGCTCGAGTATGGTCCTAATCCCATATATTGTATAGTAAGAAAAGCTCGGCACACCAACGGATATATTAATATCCAAAGTGAAATTTATTGATAAGTAGTACATACACCACCAACGTTTCGGTCTGTGCTCAGACCTTCATCAAGGTACTAATAACAGAAAAAATAACAGAATATAAAAAACAAAAAGCGTACATTGCATAAGCAAATTGAAAAGTATTTGTTTGAACTAAAGTATATACATGTAGGTAAGTGGGCTCTATAAGTAACAATAGTGTATCTAAAGTAAGCGGAAGTGACATGTCTCCAGACATCTAGCTTACACATTCTGAATAGTATAATAACAGCATGGATGACACCCATAAATAAAACAGAAAGGAAAACATACCTATATGTACTTTCACTTTATACACAGATACCTATATGTAGGTTAGCTCCTATTAGAATAGTAGAGATTGTGCCCATTAGTGGTGAGCGACAGGAGTGCAGGTGTCCATAGTGATCATTCTCATACATACCCCATCTGTTCAAGATGATTTCTTAAGTGAGTTATTCTGTGGGGTGAGGGGGAATCATCGTTTTAGCGTCTCTAGTAGCGGTATTATATTGGTGCCAGTGTTAAAGGAGTGACAGATAGTCTTACCGGTGGCTGTGGAGCACGGTCCCTGTGCGCTGGACGCAGTGTCCACCGCTTCCAGCGCACAGGGACCGTGCTCCACAGCCACCGGTAAGACTATCTGTCACTCCTTTAACACTGGCACCAATATAATACCGCTACTAGAGACGCTAAAACGATGATTCCCCCTCACCCCACAGAATAACTCACTTAAGAAATCATCTTGAACAGATGGGGTATGTATGAGAATGATCACTATGGACACCTGCACTCCTGTCGTTCACCACTAATGGGCACAATCTCTACTATTCTAATAGGAGCTAACCTACATATAGGTATCTGTGTATAAAGTGAAAGTACATATAGGTATGTTTTCCTTTCTGTTTTATTTATGGGTGTCATCCATGCTGTTATTATACTATACAGAATGTGTAAGCTAGATGTCTGGAGACATGTCACTTCCGCTTACTTTAGATAAACTATTGTTACTTATAGAGCCCACTTACTTACATGTATATACTTTAGTTCAAACAAATACTTTTCAATTTGCTTATGCAATATACGCTTTTTGTTTTTTATATTCTGTTATTTTTTCTGTTATTAGTACCTTGATGAAGGTCTGAGCACAGACCGAAACGTTGGTGGTGTATGTACTACTTATCAATAAATTTCACTTTGGATATTAATATATCCGTTGGTGTGCCGAGCTTTTCTTACTATATGGTATGAAGACAGAGACAGTGATGCCAGCGCTAATTGAGCACCGTCGTCACGTATCACAACACTGCATCAAAGGCCCAAAGGAGATCAAGTGCCGACACCGCGGAAACGGAGCTGGCATGGGAGGTGAGTATAGGCTTTATCATTTTATTGGGGCCGAACATTTAATTTAAGAAGAGGTTGTCCTAATAGTGTACAACCTCCTTAAATTATAGTTCATGGCCACAGAATATTTTGAATAAGGTGAATAATATTAAATGTAAATCTACATGTTACATTTCTGTAGAACCTTTCATAACTCTTAAGGTGTTATTACTAGAGATCCAGATAAGTGTTCTGTATTGCTAATAATCAATATTTATTTCATAAGTTGAAGGTCCAAGGTTGTTTTTTTCTTAAAGATAATAATTTACTCACAGAATACAATTCTGACTTTCATACGACCCAAACTACTCTATTCCCATCATGGTTTTACCATCTGTGTAGACACATGATACTTCTGAAAACTTAGCCATTGATGACTGGATGCATATTATTCTGGGTAAATCAGATTTTTCCTTTACCATAAATGACTTTAACATGGAGCATGCCTAAAGTATAGAATAATTTTTTTGACTGCAAAGCTTTGTCCCAAAACCTTCCAAATGTAAAATGTATGCCAAAGTCAGCCGAAACATCTGTAAAAAAAAAAAAATATATATATATACATACACAGGGGATACAGAAATGGTGGGTGTAAACGAACAGGTAGATAAACATTAACCAATTAGTGACGGAGCCATTTTGCAGCTTAATGACCGGGCCAATTTTTACAATTCTGACCATTGTCACTTTATGAGGTTATAACTCTGGAACGCTTTAACAAATCCAGCTGATTCTGAGAATGTTTTTTCGTAATGTATTGTACTTCACGATAGTGGTAAAATAAATCTATATGACTTGCGTTTATTTATGAAAAAAGTGTAAATATGGCAAAAATTTAGAAAATTTAGCAATTTTAAAACCTTAAATTTTTATGCCCTTAAATCAGAGAGATATGTCACACAAATTTCTTAATAAATAACATTTCCCACAGGTCTACTTTACATCAGCACAATTTTGGGACAAAATTTTTTTGTTACGAAGTTATAAGGGTTAAAAGTTGACCAGCAATTTCTCATTTTTACAACACCATTTTTTTTTAGAGACCACATCACATTTGAAGTCACTTTGAGGGGTCTATATGATAGAAAATACCCAGAAGTGACACCATTCTAAAAGCTGCACCCCTCAAGGTGCTCAAAACCACATTCAAGAAGTTTATTAACCCTTTACGTGCTTCACAGGAACTGAAGCAATGTGGAAGGAAAAAATTAACATTTAACTTTTTTTGCAAAAACTTTACTTCAGAACCAATTTTTTTTACTTTCACAAGTGTTAAAAGAGGAAATGAACCACAAAATTTGTTGTGCAATTTCTCCTGAATACACCGATACCCGATATATGGGGGTAAACCACTTTTTGGGCTCAAGGCAGAGGTCGCAAGGGAAGGAGCCCCGTTTGAATTTTTCAACGCAGGAATTGGCTGGACGCCATGTCGCGTTTAGAGAGCCCCTGATGTGCCTAAACAGTGAAAAACCCCAACAAGTGACCCCATTTTGGAAACTAGACCCCTTGAGGAACTTATCTAGATGTGTGGTGAGCACTTTAAACCTCCAAGTGCTTCACAGAAGTTTATAATGTAGAGCCATGAAAATAAAAAATCTTTTTTTTCCTCAAAAATGATTTTTTTAGCCCACTATTTTTTATTTTCCCAAGGGTAACAGGAGAAATTGGACCTCAAAAGTTGTTGTGCAATTTTTCCTGAGTACGCTGATACCCCATATATTGGGGTAAACCACTGTTTGGGCGCACGGCAGGGCTCAGAAGGGAGGGAGTGCTATTTGTCTTTTTGAATGCCACGTCGTGTTTCGAGACCCCCTGATGTGCCTAAATAGTGGAAACCCCTCAATTCTAGCTCCAACCCTAACCTGTTATGAATGTGCTAGAGATGGTTTCTGAGCAGAGGCTCCCTCTGGTGGTTACAGACAGTACTGAACCTTTCAGCGAGGAATGGCAATCTGGGTTCACTGACTGGTCTGATATAAGGGAGGTTCCCTCCCATGATGGTTGCCGGTGATCAATTGTTCTTATCTCAATTGTGGTTCCTGGTTCATTTGGAAGTTTGCTGGAGTCTTGCCTGCATCTCCTGCTTTCAGATAAGATATTTTTTGCTTTTCTTTTTGTGCTTGCTTTTTGCATTGTTTTCTGCACTTTTGTGGAGGTCAGCCAGGTCCCCTCCTGGGGCCTAAGCTCCTCGCAGTTTAATCTGCAGCCACTGTTATTTGCTCATTTGCTTTTTCCTGTTTTTTCAGCGGCTGCAGCTTGGTTTTGTTCACACTGAGATCTGATTTAGCGGGTTGCGAGATCGTGTGATCTCAGTGTTTTTGTAATCAGAATTGGTGGATTTTTGTAGGGTTTTCTGGGTTGCAGAAAGTAATCTCTCCTGTCCTATCCTATTTAGTCAGCTTGTGGCCCCAGCGTTTGCGCAATCTATTTTCTGCCTATGTTTGTGTTTTCATCTTGTCTAACCGCCATTATATGTTTGGGGGCTTCCTATTTTCTTTGGGGATCTGCTCCGGGGCAGATAGCTTTCATCTTTCTGCCTTTAGGTGTAGTTATCTCTCAGGCTGTGACGAGGCATCTAGGATCAATGTAGGAACGCTCCACGGCTACCTCTAGTTGTGTCGTTAGTTTAGGAATCTGCAACCCATCAGTTACCAACATCTCAGGTGTTCTGCTGCCCTGCTGTTGTTCCTGTCCTCCTCAGCTACCGAAACACAAAGTATCACCAGCCATAACTGAAAATTATATGGTACTCACAGAAGGGAAAAATAGTGTGGAAAGAAAAAAGTTGTCAGAGATTTTTTTTTTCTGTCTGTTGCATTTTTTCCCTCTTTTTCTCTGGGTGCTGAGGAGGATTTTTTTTCTTTTTCGTTCAATGGAGTTTGCTCAGTTTTCTGGCCGTGTGGATCAGCTTGCCACTGAGGTTCGGAGTATTGCTACCTATCTTGCTAGGTTGCCGGTTGTGGAACCTAGGATTCCCATGCCAGATTTGTTTTTGGAGGATCGGGCTAAATTTCAAAAATAACTGTAAGTTGTTTTTTGCCTTAAAGTCTAAGTCCTCAGGTAACGCAGCACAGCAGGTTCAAATTGTCTTCTCTCTCCTGCGCGGCGATCCTCAGGATTGGGCTTTTTCCCTGACACCTGGGGATCCTGTTTTGAATGATATTGATGCATTTTTTCTGGCTCTGGGGTTATTGTACGATGAACCTAATGTCACTGATCAAGCTGAAAAAACCTTATTGGCATTAAATCAGGGTCTTGAAGATGCTGTGTTGTACTGTCAGAAATTCCGAAAGTGGGCAGTCTTGACCAAATGGAATGATGATGCTTTGGCAGCCCTTTTTCGGAAGGGGCTGTCAGAGAATGTAAAAGATGTTATGGTGGGTTTCCCTGCTCCCACTGGTCTCAATGATTCTATGTCATTAGCGATTCAAATTGACAGACGTTTGCGTGAGCGCAGAGGTATGCGTGAGATAGTGTTGCCTTGTGAGCCAGCCTCTGAGCCCACGCAGTGTGATAGAGTGACTTCTGGGGCACAGCGTCATGAGTTTCGAAAGTGCAGTGGGTTATGTTTCTACTGTGGTGATGCCTCTCATGCTATTTCAGTCTGCCCTAAGTGGGGAAGACGTTTTGCACGCTCAGTTGTCTTGGGTAGTGTTCAGACTAAATTTCTGTTGACTGTTACCCTGATTTGCTCCCTGTCCACATTTTCTGCTCAGGATTTTGTTGATTCAGGAGCAGCTATTAACCTGATGGATTTTGACTTTGCCAAACATTGTGGGTTTCCCATGATACCCCTGCAGAAGTCTGTTCCCCTACTGGGCATTGATTTTACCCCTTTGGCGGAGAATAAACCCAAGTTTTCTACTCGGGTGATAATGAGGGTTGAACCAGATCATCAGGAGAGTTGCAAATTTCTGGTGCTGTATAATCTGCATGACATTATTGTACTAGGTTTCCCTTGGTTACAGTCTCATAATCCTGTTTTGGATTGGAAATCTGTGTCTGTAACCAGTTGGGGCTGCCAATGTGTTAATGCCAACACTCCTGTTTTTTCTGCCTCTCCCAAGTCTCAGGATGTTCCTGACTTTTTGACTGATTTTTCGGATGTATTTAGTGAAAGTAAATCTGCATCTTTGCCCCCTCACAGGAGCTACGATTGCGCTATTGAATTAGTGCCTGGTGGTAAATTTCCTAAAGGTCGCCTTTTTAACTTGTCTGTACCTGAACACGATGCTATGCGATCTTATATCAAGGAGTCATTGGAGAAGGGTCATATCAGACCATCCTCTTCACCCTTGGGTGCCGGTTTTTTCTTTGTGGCCAAAAAGGATGGTTAATTGAGGCCGTGTATTGATTATCGCCTCCTGAATAAGATCACTGTGACATATCAATATCCGTTACCCTTAATTTCTGCCCTGTTTTCCAGGGTGAAAAGTGCTAGTTGGTTTACCAAGCTTGACCTCAGGGGGGCGTATAACCTTATTCGCATTAAGCACGGGGATGAATGGAATACGGTGTTTAATACCCCAGAGGGGCATTTTGAGTACCTAGTGATGCCCTTTGGGCTCACTAATGCTCCTTCCGTCTTCCAATCCTTCATGAATGATATTTTCAGGGATTTTGTGGATAAATTTCTGATTGTTTATTTGGATGATATCTTGATTTTTTCCAATGACTGGGACTCTCATGTGAAACATGTTCGGACTGTGTTCCAGATTTTGAGAGAGAATGCACTGTATGTGAAGGGATCAAAGTGTCTTTTTGGCATACAGAAGGTCTCATTTCTGGGATTCATTTTGTCTCCGTCTGTTATTGAAATGGACCCGGTCAAGGTTCAAGCCATCTGTGATTGGGTCCAACCTACTTCATTAAAGGCTCTTCAGAGATTTTTGGGTTTTGCCAATTTTTATCATAAATTTATTGGTAATTTCTCCGGTATTGTTAAACCATTGACTGATTTGACCAAAAAGGGTTCTGATGTGGTGAATTGGCCTCCTGAGGCAGTCTCTGCGTTTCAGGAACTTAAGCAGAGATTCACTTCTGCTCCTGTTCTACGGCAGCCTGATGTTTCTCTACCGTTTCAGGTGGAGGTTGATGCCTCTGAAATTGGGGCAGGTGCCGTTTTGTCCCAAAGAGATCCAGAGACCTCTAAGAGTAACCCTTATGCCTTTTTCTCTCGAAAATTTTCTCCAACTGAACGTAATTATGACGTGGGTAATCGGGAGTTATTGGCCATGAAGTGGGCCTTTGAAGAGTGGAGACATTGGCTGGAAGGAGCCAAACATCAGGTGGTGGTCCTCACGGACCATAAGAATCTAGTTTATCTCGAATCAGCCAAGCGACTTAATCCTAGACAGGCCAGGTGGGCCTTGTTTTTCACACGTTTTAATTATGTGGTTTCTTTTCTTCCTGGCACTAAGAATGTTAAGGCGGATGCCCTCTCGAGGAGTTTCTTTGCAGACTTTCCTGAGTTATCTGATCCTACTGTTATTTTGAAAGAGGGTGTAGTTCTTTCTGCCATCTCGCCCAATTTGAGACTGGCCTTGGAAGGGTGTCAGGAGGATAAACCTGAGTGCTGCCCTATTGGGAAATTGTTTGTCCCAGACCAGTGGAAGAAGAGTGTGATGTCTGAGATTCATTGTTCCGCGTTGGCTGGTCATCCCGGGATTTTTGGTACCAGAGACTTGGTGAGTCGGTCCTTTTGGTGGCCTACTTTGTTTTGTGACGTCAGAGAATTTGTGCAGTCCTGTGGGACTTGCTCTTGCTCCAAGCCTTGCTCTCGCTCTAGTGGTTTGTTAATGCCATTACCTGTGCCCAAGAGGCCATGGACCCATATCTCTATGGATTTTATTTCCGACCTCCCTGTTTCTCAGAGAATGACCGTTGTCTGGGTAATCTGTGATAGGTTTTCCAAGATGATACATCTTGTGCCATTACTTAAGTTGCCTTCCTCCCCCGAATTGGTGCCTTTGTTCCTTCAGCACGTGGTTCGGTTACATGGCATTCCGGAGAACATTGTGTCTGACAGAGGAGTCCAGTTTGTTTCCATATTTTGGAGGACATTTTGTTCTAAACTTGGTATTCAATTGTCTTTCTCCTCTGCTTTTCATCCTCAGACCAATGGACAAACCGAGAGAACAAACCAGACCTTTGGGACTTATTTGAGATGTTTTGTGTCTGCCGATCAAGATGACTGGGTCTCTTTTTTGCCTTTGGCTGAGTTTGCTCTTAATAATAGGGCTAGCTCTGCCACCTTGATGTCTCCATTTTTCTGCAATTTTGGGTTTCACCCTCGATTTTCTTCGGGACAGGCGGAGGCTTCTGTCTGTCCGGGTGTTGACTCTGTTGTGGAGCGAATGCAGCAGATTTGGGACCAGGTAGTGGAGAGGTTGTCTCTCTCTCAGGAGAAGGCCTAACGGTTTGCCAACCGGCATAGGACTGATGGTCCTCGGTTTATAGTGGGGGACTTGGTTTGGTTGTCCTCAAGAAATATCCCTATGAGGGTTGCATCTCCAAAGTTTAAGCCCAGGTTCATTGGACCTTATAAGATCATGGAGATTCTTAATCCTGTTTCCTTCCGTTTGCTTCTTCCAGGGACATTTAAGATCCATAACGTGTTCCACAAGTCCTTATTGTAGAGGTTTGTCGAGCCAATGGTTCCTATGGCTGTGCCTCCTGACCCTGTTTTGGTTGAGGGCAATCTGGAGTATGTGGTTGAGAAAATATTGGATTCTCGTTTTTCTTGACAGAAACTCCAGTATTTGGTTAAGTGGAGAGGCTATGGTCAGGAGGACAATTCTTGGGTGTTTGCTTCGGACATCCATGCTAGGAGACTGATTCGTGCCTATCACCGAGCTCATCCAGATCGGCCTGGTTGCACAAGTGAGGCTTCGGTGACCCCTCCTCAAGGGGGGGTACTGTTATGAATGTGCTAGAGATGGTTTCTGAGCAGTGGCTCCCTCTGGTGGTTACAGACAGTACTGAACCTTTCAGCGAGGAATGGCAATCTGGGTTCACTGACTGGTCTGATATAAGGGAGGTTCCCTCCCATGATGGTTGCCGATGATCAATTGTTCTTGTCTCAATTGTGGTTCCTGGTTCATTTGGAAATTTGCTGGAGTCTTGCCTGCATCTCCTGCTTTCAGATAAGATATTTTTTGCTTTTCTTTTTGTGCTTGCTTTTTGCATTGTTTTCTGCACTTTTGTGGAGGTCAGCCAGGTCCCCTCCTGGGGCCTGAGCTCCTCACAGTTTATCTGCAGCCACTGTTATTTGCTCATTTGCTTTTTCCTGTTTTTTCAGCGGCTGCAGCTTGGTTTTGTTCACACTGAGATCTGATTTAGCGGGTGGCGAGATCGTGTGATCTCAGTGTTTTTGTAATCAGAATTGGTGGATTTTTGTAGGGTTTTCTGGGTTGCAGAAAGTAATCTCTCCTGTCCTATCCTATTTAGTCAGCTTGTGGCCCCAGCGTTTGCTCAATCTATTTTTTGCCTATGTTTGTGTTTTCATCTTGTCTAACCACCATTATATGTTTTGGGGGCTTCCTATTTTCTTTGGGGATCTGCTCCGGGGCAGATAGCTTTCATCTTTCTGCCTTTAGGTGTAGTTATCTCTCAGGCTGTGACGAGGCGTCTAGGATCAACGTAGGAATGCTCCACGGCTACCTCTAGTTGTGTCGTTAGTTTAGGAATCTGCAACCCATCAGTTACCAACATCTCAGGTGTTCTGCTGCCCTGCTGTTGTTCCTGTCCTCCTCAGCTACCGAAACACAACACTAACCCCAACACACCCCTAACCCTAATCTTAACCCTAACCCTAATCCTAACCCTAATTCTAACCCTAATTCCTACCCTAATTGTATACCTAACCCTAATTGTATCCCTAACCCTCATTGTAAACCTAACCCTAACCCGAGCCCTAACCCTAGCCCTAACACTAACCCTAATGGAAAAATGAAAATAAATACAATTTCTTTATTTTATTATATGTCCCTAACTAATGGGGTGATAAAGGGGGGGTTTATGTACTATTTTTTTTATTTTGATCACAGTGATCAAAATGTACTTTAACTTTATGAATGAATCTGCGTGCAGGCTTTTACAGGATGAAGACGCCAGGAGCTGAGGGAGGACAGAGTGGACACCGGGAGGTACCGGGGGGGACCGGCGCTGTGGTTTAAGTACCCTTAACTACCGCAGTTAAAAGGCGTATCGGCGGTCGTTAAGGGGTTAAAATAAGAAATATATACACACACAAATAAATTATATATATATATATATGAAGTATGAATGTTTTGTTGAAAAATGGTTGGAATTCCTAAGTGCTTCACAGGATAGTTTTGTACAACCTCTTTAACCCCTTAAGGACCAAGCCATTTTGTAGGTTAATGACCAGGCCAATTTTTACAATTCTGACCACTGTCACTTTATGTGCTTATAACTCTGGAATGCTTCAACAGATCTTGGCGATTCTGAGAATGTTTTCTCGTGACATATTGTAATTCATGTTGGTGGTAACATTTCTTTGATATAACTTGCGTTTATTTATGAAAAAATGGAAATATGGCGAAAATTTTGAAAATTTTGCAATTTTCAAACTTTGAATTTTTGTGCCCTTAAATCAGAGAGATATGTCACAAAATATAGTTAATAAATAACATTTCCCACATGTCTACTTTACATCTGCACAATTTTGGAACTATTTTTTTTTTTGTTAGGAAGTTATGTGTTAAAAGTTGACCAGCAATTTCTCATTTTTCCAACAAAATTTACAAAACCATATGTTTTAGGGACCACCTCACATTTGAAGTCACTTTGAGGGGTCGATATGGCAGAAAATACCCAAAAGTGACACCATTCTAAAAACTGCACCCCTCAAGGTGTTCAAAACCACAATCAAGAAGTTTATTAACACTTTAGATACTTTACAAGAATTGAAACAATGTGGAAGGAAAAAAAATGAACATTTAACTTTTTTTTTTTACAAATTTATTTTAAAAATGTTTTTTTTTACCTAATCCCTTTATTTGACTTTCACTTTTGATTGCAGGTATAATACATTGCAATGCTTCAACATTGCAATGCATTATACCAATGGAGAAAGCTGTTGAGACCATGTTGTGAGCATAGTCTCAGCGGCTTTCCGTAGCTGGATGACCCGGAGGTTGTCATGACAACCCGGGGTCATCAAGGCAGAGATCGGGCCCTGCGATTACATCGCGGGGACGCCGATCTGAAGCAGAGGGAGCTCCCGACCCTCTGCCTCCCCCCTGAAGGCTGCGATCGCGCTCGATCGCAGCAGTCAAGGGGTTAACAGCCAGGGGCAGCGCGGACGCCGTTCCTGGCTGTCAGTGCAAGAAGCTCGGCCACTGCAGCGCTGAGCTCCTGCACTGATCGGGCAGGAGATGCTGAAATTTCAGCATCTCCTGCCCGATCGCTGCTGTGTTTGGTCAGTCAGATTGACTGACCAATCACAGTGCTGTGGGTGCGTGGACTGAGTGCAAGGGTCCCCGCACCTCTTGCCGTGCCTGTCAGCTGTCATAGACATCTGTTGGCACTGAACTACCACTGCGTGTTTACACGCAGTGGTAGTTCAAAGGCATGACGTGCACAGTCCGTCCTGGTGCCAGAACTGACATCCTGCCATGACGGACTGTGCACGTCAATGGACATTAAGGGTTAAACACTTCAATTGTATCTCAGCTGTTTCATGTTAAATAAAAAAAATAGTGGCACGCAGAGCCCAAATCACAAAGATTCAGTCACAGTCCAAATATTTCTGGACCTGACTGTACATAAAGACATCTCATTGAGAGTTAAAGTTGTAACTGTGTCTAGGGGCGGTATCTATGGGTGAGTACTACGATTGTTGCACCCAGACATGCTACAGAAAAACAGGGTCCATTTCTAGTGTGTTTGTGGTGGTGTTGTTACCATTAACACTTCCCAGCTCCTCTGGTCCTCCACGCTTGATTGCCAGCGACCCCACAAATGGGAAACCACAACAGTCCATAAAACTAACTCAATCTTTTCTAGCAGTTGTAATAGCACACCACAAGCAGCAGGAGATGCTGACAACGTTCTTTAAGTTACAAAACAGTGACAAGTCTCCACAGTTGTTGAAATCTGCAGAATATAGTAAGGGATTTCCATTTTTTCTAGCTAAAAGAACACTTTAGCTGAGTCTTCTATTGACCACTGCCTTGCCTTCAGCCTACTTTTCGAGAACCATGTAAATGAAGAGCCTGTGGCTACCATTTTTACTGTCTATGCCCAGCCTTGCTAACACATCTCTTTTCAGACCCGGAGCTCTTAAGACCTGGCTGTCACTTTTTCATTCCTGGAAACCCTTAGGGTCTCTAGCAAAGATGCTGACCATACAGTCCTTTAACAACTCACCTGCTAAGAGTATTCTGCTGCCACAAAAGGAGTTATTGGTTGCTCCACTTTCTTGCTTTCACTGCTATCTCTGCTGTGATCTTAACATCCACACACACACACTCCAGTAAAATTTACCTTGACCAGAGGGTGTTCTTATTTATTTTTTAATATTTGAAACTCCACTCACTTCCAATTCTTGTAGCTAGCCCACAATCTCAAATCCTTCTCCTCACTATGGGCCGGCCCTACAGTTAACCCTGTCTTCCTCTACTAAAAAGAATTGCCACCATAGAAGGATAACTCTTGAATAGAATAAAGTAAAATGTTTAAAAATACATTTTCACACATTTAAACAGGAGTTGTCAGAGGAGTGGAGCTCCATATCCACCACCCTCACACAGAAATCACTTGTTTGCATTGATTGCCTCAAAAAGTTGTGAAGCAAAATATTACATTATGGGTACCATAATTTTCTTACAGGCTATTTTTATTAGTTTGTTTTTTACTTAACTGTTTCTGTTCAACCAAAATTGAAAAGCAATGTCAGATTGTCATTAGTTGGTATTCATATTGAAACTGAAAATTACTATGGTCAATTACAAGTTATTTCAGTGATCATTGTGGATTTTTTTTCTTTACCGGAACAGTACTAATAATTTTGTCCACATCGGTATATACTGATATTTTGTTCTATGTAAGAAACTGTGCATATTTTGTCTTTTACCAGATACATGACTGTGTGAAGTGGAAAGCATTGTGCCATGCTATATTTTCATACACGTAGAGTAAAATCTTGGCAGTGCGATTGAACAATTATCATGGAATCACCTCATTAAGTGCTCAATCTTAAGGAAAGACAACTTCTCCCTCTAACATAAAGAAGCAAAGTTCCCATCAGCAGAATTCCTTGCTCACTTTTTCCCAGGTGCTAATTATTCTGTCTGCTCATTTTGTAAATGTAATTACCCCATTGGGCTACTTACATTTCTAACACATTGCTTTCTCTAAACATTTCATAAATGGAAAAGCAGACATATAAAATGGGATGGGGCTGACTCTGCTACTTTGTATTCCATTGCTCTGATATGGATGAATGGTGCCCCAGAACTGGATCCAGACCTGACAGTTTTAGCTCATAATGTTCAGGACAATTAGAAGGCAGATGTTGCCAGACTGTCTAAATGACATAGAATATTATGCCAAGAAACAGAAGATGTCTTCTTACTGATGCATTTATCTTCAACTGTATGCATCGTGGAAGCAGAAAATGTGACAAGTTTGCAATGCCTGAGCTGACCTACTTGTGTCAGGTACAGTCCTGTAGATTATTTGTAACTGTATTTTCTATAAAATTATGGTCATCCAGGGTTTTTATCTTCAATACCTATAATCAAAACAGGATCAGTAATCAACCTTACATCTTTTTCCTCTGCTTTCATCTCCTGTTCAATTCTGGTGGATATTAAAGCAGCAATGTAGAAGCCAAAATAAAATCTCTTAGGCTGAGATCCCACAATGCGAAAAACCTGCAGATTTCTCATTGCATATTCACTTGTGAAAAATCTGCTGCATTTTACAGTGCCAGGATAGTGTATGAGATTTAACCCCTTTCTAACATCTGCCATACATGTGTGGTGCAAGTTAGAGGCAGCATCAGAGGCTGAGACCGAACAATACTCTGCAGATAATGGTTGGATCTGACCCTGTCAACCACAGCTGGAGTCGAGTTTTGTTTGCAACTGTTAACTTGTTAGATGCCGCTGTCGTCATGGGTGAGCGTCATTCTATGTGCCCATCCGCCACCCTACGATGGGACCACAGAGCACTAATGAGTTGCAATGACAGCCAGGGGACTCTTGAACACCCCTGTGTCTTCCATTACGGAGCTCTGTTAAAACCCAACCTGTGACTGGGCTTCAAAGGAGACTGATTTTTATTGAAGTATTGTTGTATGTAATACAAGTCATTGGATGATCGCAGATTCAAGTCCCCTAACAAATAAAGTACAAAAAAATGTTTAAGAGACATAAAATTGAAATCACCTCATTTCCCCCCTAATGAAAAAAATTCCATCTATGAAAACATAAAATGAATTAACCCGATTGGTAAATGCTTCAAATCGCCAAAATTTCATATTTTTTGGGTCGTCGCAACAATACGAAAAAAGTGATCAAAATGTCAAATCTATGCCAAAATGGTATCAGTAAAAACATTATAAAAAAGTAAGCCTGCACACAGCTCCATAGACTGAAAAATGAAAAGATAATTTATAAATCTTGAAAAATGAAACGCAATTAATTTTTTTTTTTTTTTTACAAATTTGTGCTCTAATTCTCATGCATGAGAGAGTCCTAGCACAGGTTTGGAGGAGATGGAGAAAATAATTTCTCCATTTTCTCCATTGCCGGTATCCATGGTAATTGGACTGCACTTGGATGAAGTCAAACTAAAGCTAAGCTTTCCTAAATCTGCTAACCATTCCTCATAGAACATTGTTTGCAGACAGGTCACCATTCTGGTCGCTCTTCTCTGAACTTGCTCCACTTGGTCATGTCTTTTTTAAAATGTGATGCCCAGAACTGGACACAGTATTTCAGATTAGGTCTGACCAAGTAGGAGTAGAGGAGAATAATTACTTCACGTAATTTTGATTGTATGCTTCTATTAACCCCTTAACGACCACCGATACGCATTAAAACCATGGCCGCTAATGGGCTTTTGTGCCTCACTGCCATGTTAAAACAGTGATCGGGAATAAGTGTATAGCAACCCCAGAGTCGGAAAGTCTCTGTGGTTTTGGGTAACGACGGTAGCTGAAACCCTGGAGAACATGATCAAGGCCGGATTTTCTGGTCCCCGATCACATGATCGCCATTATTGAATGAATAACGGTGATCAAGGAAAAAAATACTCTGCCCTATATTAAAATCATTTCTCTCCCTTCTGACATGATTTACATGTCAGAGGAGAGAGAAATGAGGTCCCTTGAGCTTCCTCTGTACCTCCGCCATCCCTGGTCCCTCCTGCTTTATCTTCCCGCACTCCGCGTCATCTTACTGGAAAAAAATGACAGGCACATGCACATTGCGCCCGTCAAGATCTGCCGGCCGGTACCTGGCAACAATAGGGAATATTTCCTATTGGTTACTTTTGATCAATGTGATCAAAAGAAAAAAAATGTAAATCTTATCCACCTTTGTAATACCCTTAGTTAGATGAAAATTATAAAATAAAGAAATTAAATTTTCCATTCTTTGAGGTTGGGGTTATGATTGGGGTTGGGTTGGGGTTAGGGTTTAAGTTAGTATTGGGGTTTTTTCAAAAGTAAAAAAAAATATGACGATATGATGGCTAGTGTTGAGAGCAAGTGCTCGGTAATCAAGTTTGCAATAGGTGTTCAGGTATGTATGGAGTATCACGGATCCCTGCATGTTTTTTGGGGGATGTCTAACAGCTGCGAAACATGCAGGAAAACAGGCTCTCCATGCATGTGTTGTAACTGTCACACAGCCGCGAAACATGCAGCTGCGGAGACAAACAGCTGATCAGCCGGCGCGATCCAGGAAGCTGGGTTCCAAATGCAGCTTATTCGGTAAGTGCTATAGCTTGCCGAATACGCAGGGACTGGATCAAATTCACTCATCTCTACTTGTCACTCGAGCACTCGCGATACTTGGTGAATACCCGAGCACCCGACGCAAACTGGAGTAGCAAGCACTTGCACTCAACAATAATGAGGACTTATTCAATATGAAGACCTAACGTTATCAAATTCTGTGTTGTACCTGTGGTTTTAAAAAAGTTAAATGTTCATTTTTTCCTTCCACAGTCCCTGTGAAGCAACTGAAGGTTTAATAAGCTTCTTGAACGTGGTTTTGAGTACCTTGAGGAGTGCAGTTTTTAGAATGTTGTCTCTTTTGGGTATTTTCTGTCTTACAGTCCCCTCAAAGTCACTTCATGTGTGATTTGGTACCTGAAAAAAATGTTTTTGTAAATTTTGTTGGAAAAATTAGAAATTGCTGGTCAATTTTTAACTCTTCTAACTTCCTACAAAAAAACACAACAGTAACACCTTACAGATTTATATTATTTATATGGATTAGAAGATTTATGGAATAGATCAATTATCTCCAAAAATGTCCGTAATGTACTGTAAAAGGAGTGGAGACCACTCAGGAGAAAGACCAATTAAGGACTCAAAGCATGGCAGGCCAAAAGATAACCAGACAGGGAATATATAATATAAAAAGATATTTCTTTATTCAATAAAATTCAAAGATGACACAAAGGTGTCACAATGTAAATGTGCACGTATCAAGATACATACATGGTTTAGCATAAAAAGGGAAAATTATATAAAAAATACACTATGCATATAAAAACCAATATTACAAATGGCAGATTTAAGGTATAAAGAACATAATTATATGTAATAAATCAAAATTGATAATTACCCTCAAAATTCATAATGGCACCAACAGGAAACTAACCATTCCAAATATAAAGAACAAAGAGCCTTACATGAGGCAGCAGTAATTAAAGTGCACAAGTGTAGTGACCAGTAAAAAATAAAATAATTCAACATCAATTACAAAGGACACAATTAGGAATAAAAACTAAAGTGCACATGTGTCAAAATATGCAGTAGCATACAAAAAGTGCAAAGTGCTTAAAGATGCCATGAAATGCAAGATCGAGGCATTATACCTTTAAGAGCCACAAGGTCTTGAAAACGCGCACCCAGGTGCGCATTTCGGAATCAAGTTTTTTCATTAAATGTAAAGTAGACATTTGGGAAATGTTATCTATTAACTTTATTGTGTGACATAACTCTCTGGTTTAAGGGAATAAAAATTAAAAGTCTGAAAAAGGCAACATTTTCCAAATTTTCCCCAAATTTCCATTTTTTTCCACAAATAAATGCAAGTCATATCAAACAAATTTTAATACTATCATGAAGTACATGTCACAAAAAAATCTCAGAATCAGTGGTATCCGACAAAGCGTTTCAGATTTATTACCACATGAAGTGACGCTGGTCAGATTTGTAAAATTTGGCTTGGTCATTAATGTCAAAATTGGCTTGGTCACTAGTTCAGCCCAGAATTATGTTGGTCTTTTTTGCTGCATCACACTATTGACTCATGTTTAGAGTTGAGCGATACTTTCCGATATCCTAAAGTATCGGAATCGGAATGGTATCGCCGATATCACTAAAATATCGGCGATACCCGATATCGATACCGGAAGTCCCATGTAAGTCTATGGGAACAAAATATCGAAATTAAAAAAACCCATTCTTGCCTTGTTGGTTAATTGTACATGAAGGAAAACAAGAAAGAGTAATGTAGAATGTATTGGGGAAGGTTGAGGAGACATTAAAGGCATAGATGTTTAACCCAATCAAATGGAATAGCATAAATATTTTTTTTTTAAAGATGTTCGGATTGACGAAGAAATTGACAATGTTAACGTTTTTTATATTTTGGCAAATATGTATATTACACAACTTCCATGCTCTTCATCTTCACCTTTTTAACTTTTCACACACTTTCTCCTTCATAATCTTCTGCAGCATCATCTTTTTCATCAAATTATTCTTCATCTTCACCTTCTTTATCTTCTTCTTAAACTTCTTGCTATTCATCTTTGTTAACATTACTCATATTCTTCTTATTAAACTATTATTCTTATTCATATTCTGCTTCATCTTCTTCATCATATTCTTATTTGTGACAGAGAATCCTGTACTTGTAATCTGTCAAAGTATGAATTTTTCATCCTTCCGTTCTTGCTGTCACAAAAGATTTAAATTACAACAGTATTTGTCCGTGTTCAGTTTAGCCTGCAGCAGCAGGCATTTTCCAGGGGCACCACGAGGAGGAACGGACTCACCCCCATACACTGCTTAGTCTTCTTCTGCTTAGAATTTAGAGCATATATTTTGCTCTTCATTTTGGTCTTATACTTCATGTTCTTCTGCTTTTAGATCTTCTGCTTATTGTTCTTGTGTCTCTTGTTCCGTATCTTGTATTTGTAGCACAATCTTGTACCAGCTGATGTTACTGGGACACGGTTACTAAGCAGGAGGTACCTGTGCTCCAAAGCACTACCAAGGACCAGCAGACGTTGCTGGAACTCGGATACCAAGATGGAGGCACCTAGGCCAAAGGCACTGCGGAGAACCAGCTGACGGTACTGGAACCCGGAGGGGCAGCAGAAGGAAAAGAGCCAATGGCACAACCGAGGACCAGCTGACGTTACTGAACCCCAGTAACACAGGAGCAAGTGTTGACTGTGCTAACAGCACTTCCGAGCAACAACTGGCGGTGTTGGAGCCCAGGGTCAAGGAGGATGTTTAAATACTAGATCAAGTAATTTCCTTGTTACCTGTCAATTTTAAATGTCTATACTTCAAACAAGAGAAAGATAACCTTTACTACCATAAGATGATGATTTCATTTAAACTAATATCTAGATAAATAAAGAATTGACAAACATAAACACATACATTAACATGTTGAACAGCAATGCAAACCACAAAATAAATTAGTTAAGGAATCTGCTATACGGTTGTACATAAAAGCATACAAGTACATATCTGAATCCATTAATGATGGATAAGTAACAGTATGTACACCATTTTTATTGTATAGACAATGAATGTCTGACTTCAAAACATCATCAGCATTACAAGTTATCTGTGACATTACTAAAATGTTACATTTGCTGAATAATGTCACTAAACAGTTTATACAAAATTATACAATTTCCATCATGTAATACTCATAATATGTGGCAATAATCATGTTTATTAACAAACATAACCTTTAAAAAGTGCATAGTGCATAGTGAAAATTGCTATTTATGCCTGACTGTCGACTTGCAAGCATGACAACGGATAGATAAGGTATATATAGATGAGACTGCATAGCCACAGATGGTGAATGGCGATGTAATACTGTACCTCAATAAAGTGTGCGTCACTACTACATAATTTTTTTTATATAGCTTTATAAACAGGGTACGTGGATGTATGCTTGCGCCTTTGTTTTGACGCACAGACTGCCTTCCTGCTGAGACGCGTTGGGTAGTGAACAGTTGTGTGCAGTGTTCACTGTAGTCTGAGGTTTTCCTTTTTGGAGTGCAGATCACGCTCCAGTTAGTTCTTCAACCACTGCTGGTTGTAGTCTGCTGAGCGTGTGTCACTGGCACATCCTTGAAATTTTTCTCTAATTGTTGCTGCTCCACTGTATTACAAATAAATAAAATCTATTAGTGTGACGCGCTTCCATCCGTATACAATACATTGGTTGCAAACACTATAGAAGTACACAAAGGGGCCTTTCACACCTACTGAACAGTTGTGTGCAGTGTTCACTGCAGTCTCTGCGGAATAACCACACTTAGGCCTTATAACTTTTCAGACTTTCTTTATCAATCTACCAAGATGAAGAAGGCAGGGAGTAAGGCACGTGGTCGTGGAGTTTCTTCAGGGAGAGGACGTGGGGATTCTGTGGCTGCTGCGGCCCCCAGTGACACAGCATCCACCAGTTTTCCCCGGGCCGTGAGCGTTCCTTTATGCGCACTTTTGTAGGAGCTCGGAGTACCCCCCTGCTGCGGGAAGAACAAATTGAAGCCGTTGTTGTTTGGATCTCAGCCAATGCATCGACTTCAATTGCTTCCACCTCCTCTCAGGACCACAGCACTGTTGGGCAACCATCTGTCTCTTCACCGCCTGGCAAATTGCCCAGGCAGTCAGAGAGTTCTGTACAGGAGCCAGCTGAGTGTCTGCTTCTGTTCTCAGAATCTATTGGCTTGCAAACAGGGGCCCAGCCAAGCAGCATTCTGTAATGTGAAGAAGAGGGAGTATGCAGTGATGCGCAACAGCTGTGTCTCTCTGAATCTGAAGAGGCGGGTGAGACAGTGCCGATGGTCAGCACACCGCAGAACGCATCTGATGATGATGATGAGACCCAGGTGCCAGTTTCTGTTGAGCATGGTGCTGGCCAGACCACCCAACAGCAGGTGTTGGAAGAGGGTAGTGGAGATGATGAGGTCCAATACCCAACATGGCATGAAGAACAGGAAGGTGGTGGAGCAGCTCAGAGGAATAATAATAATATTTATTTATATAGCGCCATCATATTCCGCAGCGCTTTACAGTTTAGCAGTTTCAGAACACAAGTCATAAGTAACAACGTTAACAATACAATAATTTAAGCTAAATAAGTCGCCCCTGCTCGTGACAGCTTACAATGTACAATGAGATGGGGGAGATACAAAGTATAGGTGTTTATATACAATGGTGCATTTACAATGATGTTCCAGCCATCTTAAGGGACTGAGGGATGGAGATAGTGAATGGGCTAGAGACACACACACACTTACACAGAATACATAGAATGACTTTGATTAGTGAATGTGATAGGCCGCTCTGAACAAATGTGTTTTGAGGAGCGCCTGAAACCATGCAAATTGTGGATAGTCCTAATTTCTTGGGGTACAGCATTCCAGAGGATTGGCGTAGAGCAGGAGAAGTCTTGGAGTCGGGAGTGGGAGGTACGTATTAGTGCAGAGGTTAGTCGAAAGTCGTTTGCAGAGCGCAGCAGTCGGTTAGGCCGATAGATAGAAATGAGGGAGGAGATGTAGGAGGGGTGCTGCACTGTGGAGAGCTTTGTGGGTGAGAACCAGTACTTTGGTTGAAAGCTGGGAGAGGCCTAGAGAAATGGTTAGTGATAGAAGGAAGATAGAGGAAGACATTGCCCCAACGGTACAAACAGGAGGGAGAGTTAGGCTGCAGACTCGGTTGCCTGTAGCCTCCAGTTTGGCACCTGTTCGGAGCAGTTGTCTTCCAAAAGTCAAAACGTGCGCTCCCAGGACTTGCACTGCGTGGTCCTTTTTTCACACACTTGCACATGATATTTGCTATGTGAAATGCAAGCTGTGTAATCAAAAATTAAAAATAGCTAAAAGTGTCAGTCACCTCAATACCACAAATATGTGGAAACATGTGCGGACAAAGCACGTAGTTGAGTTACAAAGACACACTGGAGATGTAGGCCAACCTACAGCAGCACCTACATCTTCAGGTTGTGTTGAAGCCTCTTCATCGAGCTCACACACAGCTGGTTATGCTTCCTCACAGGATCGCCATGGAAGAACCTCGGCCACTGTTGTCCAGAGACAAACTGTTATTCCACACACAGCAGCAAGTTCCCTGTCATCCTCACACTCCCAGGCCACAAAACAGCCAGCGGTAGCACAGGCATGGGATAAAAGACGGCCATACTCCGCAAACCATGCACGAGCACAGGCTCTGAATGCTGGCATTGCAAAACTCCTGTCCCTTGAAATGCTGTGATTCAGGCTGGTGGAGACAGACAGTTTCCGTAACTGAATATCATTGTCAATCCCACAATACAATGTGCCAAGCCGATTTCATTTCAGCAGGCAAGCCGTCCCTGGTCTGCAAAAGCATGTTGAGGGAAAAATTAAACATGCGCTACTAAAAGCCCTCAGTAGCAAGGTCCACCTGACCACCGATGCGTGGACCAGTACCCATTGTTATGATCTGCTACAACCAGTAAGGAAAGAAGGGAATTCTGTCCCTACAATACAACTAAGCTGAATCCCTACGATGTAACGGGGAACCTGATCCTGCGACCAGACCCGCTAAAGTCCTCATCTAGTGTGAACGAAGACCTATAGTTGCGAGGGAGTAATCCCTACAAGATCTAGGGACTGGGAGAAAAGGTGGACACCTCCTAACATAAATTGTAGCATGGATAATTAAACAGAAAAATAAATACTTTGTGATCCTAACATCAAGCAAAACTGACAGATTAAGGCACCTAAGCACCCGGCTAGCTTAACAGTAGATAATACAATGAAGTCAAGCAAAGCCAGAAGGGCGGAGCCAGACTAAATAGGGAAAAAAGGTCATGTGACCAGCAAACTGAAACAAAACCTATCAAGAGGGTTCTAACACCCATGGCCAGGGACAATACCTTTCCCTCACTGGCCATTGGGTCAATGTTGTGCAGCCGGGTACTGATCTTGCGAGTGGCGCTGTACGTGTTCTGCCAACTCCAAGGATTGCAGGAATCAAGTCTGTACACATTGATTCCTCCTCCTATTCCAGTTCCTCAGAATCATCGCTGCAGGAGCCGTCACGGTCTACCTCCACATGGACCCGTGAACGTTTACCTGTTGCGACCGATATGAGCACAGCCGTGTCCAAATGTCAACAGGCCATCCTGAAATTAATTTCCATGGGGAATCTTAGCCACACAGCGCAGGAGCTCTGTAATGCCATAAAGCAGGAGAGCGACGTGTGGTTTTTGGAAGAGAATCTACAGGCAGGCTTGGTAGTGTGTGACAATGGCCGAAATCTGGTGTCAGCTCTGGGCCTTGGCAACCTCACTCACATACCATGTCTGTCATATGTGCTCAACTTGGTCGTGCAGAGTTTTTTTGAGGGACTATCCGGATCTTGATGCACTGCTGCACAAGGTCCGCCTAGAGTGCGCTCACTTGCGACGTTCCAGCATGGCCAGATCGCTGATTGCAGCTCTGCAACGCAGATTTCACCTTCATGAACATCGCATTATATGTGACGTACCCACCAGGTGGAATTCCTCGTTACATATGTTGGAGCGGTTGTGTGAGCAGCAGCCAACAGTAATGGAGTATCAGCTGCATCAGGCGCAGTCAACTCGCAATTTGCGGCGTTCACACTTCACCACTACTGAGTGGGCCTCTATAATAAGAATAATAATATTATTTATTTATATAGCGCCATAATATTCCGCAGTGCTTTACAGTTTAACAGTTTCAAAACACGAGTCATAAGTAACAACGTTAACAATACAATAATTAAAGCAAAATCAGCCGCCCCTGCTGGTGAAAGCTTACAATCTACAATGAGGTGTGGGAGATACAAAGTACAGGTGTTTATATACAATGGTGTTTTTACAATGATGGTCCAGCCATTTTAAGGAAGTGAGGGATGCATGGAGATAGTGAATGGGCTACACACACAGAATTACACATAGAATGACTTTGATTAGTGAATGTGATAGGCCACTGTGAACAAATGTGTTTTGAGGGAGCGCCTGAAACCATCCAAATTGCGGATAGTCCTAATTTCTTGGGAGTAGCATTCCAGAGGATTGGCGCAGCGCGGGTGAAGTATTGGAGTTGGGAGTGGGAGGTACGGATTAGTGCAGAGGTTAGTCGAAGGTCGTTTGCAGAGTGCAGCAGTCGGTTAGGCCGATAAATATAAATAAGGGAGAGATGTAGGGGGGTGCTGCGCTGTGGAGAGCTATGTTGGTGAGAACCAGTAATTAGAATTGGATCCTATAATGAATGGGCAGCCACTGCCAGTGTAATGAGTGGCGAATAACTCTATGAAGGATATCTGCCACGTTTTGCGTGCGTTTGATGAGTCAACGCGGATGGCGAGTGCAGATGATGCACTAGTCAGCCTGACTGTCCCCCTTATCTGCCTGCTTCAAAAAACACTGCAAGCACTAAGGCATGAGGTTTTGGAAGAGGTGGAGGATGAGGAGTCACAAATTCCATCACCTTCTGGACAGTCAGCGCAACGTGGTTCCTCACAAAGGGCTGGAGGACTTTCAAAGTACCATGCTGTATCAACAATTGAACCTCCAGAGTCGCTGTCTATATTTTCATAACCATTACAAACTTTTAATGTATTTACAAAGCACATAATGTACATTTTTTGTCTATCCTTTTGTAATGCTATTGTGTTTCCATAAACTGATGTTACAGAATTATGATACAAAGTTTTTAAATTTTGAGTTTTAAATTTTGTAAATTTATATGTATTTGAAGGACTTTGTGAGGAGGATGAGGAGGAGTCAATGGAGGAGGAAGACATCGCTCCAGAGGGAGGTAGACAATGCTCTAGTCAGTATGTAGACCAAGGGTGGGGTGATGCACAGCAGGCGGAGATGACGCCTCTTGCAGGGGACAACGTTTCTTGGCCAGTTGGGAGTCTGCAGCACATGGTTGATTTCATGCTGCAGTGGCTGAGAAACGACCGCCGCATCGAACACATTCACACCACGTCTGATTATTGGGTGTACACCCTCCTAGACCCTCGCTACCGGGACAACTTACAAAGCCTCATCACACCGTTGAACCGGGAGCGTAAAATGCGGAAGTACCAAGACACACTGGTGCAATCCATAATGTTCTCCATTCCAGCCGAGAGCACTGCTGCTGCTACTGATTTACAAAGCAGCTCTGTGCGTCGAGGCAGTGGAGACAGCTCTGCAACAAGAGGGAGCACAAGCAGCGCCTCTGCACAGGGCAAGAACAGTATGTTCCAAATGTGTCGAAGTTTTGTGGCAGCGCCACCAATGTCTACACCATCCGAGACGGCTCCAGTCAGCAGGAGGCAACATTTCCGTAAGATGGTGACAGACTACATGTCTTGCCCTCTCAGTGTACTCCCAGATGGCTCTTCCCCATTCAAGTTTTGTGTCTCTAAGCTGGATACATGGCCAGAGCTTAGCCAGTATGCATTGGAGGTGCTGGCTTGATCTGCTGGCAGTGTATTATCGGAGCGCGTCTTTACTGCTGCAGGTGGTGTACTAACAGACCGTTGCATGCGACTATCCTACGATAATGTAGAACGGCTTACTTTTCTGAAAATGAACTAGGCATGGATCTCGCCTGAATTTGCCTGTCCGGTTTCAGATTAACTAACTGGTTGACAACGTTTTCCATGTCTCCTGTTATGTTCATCTTTCTACCACCTGAGCTATACTCCCTGGGCTACAACACTGCCAGTTGCTGCTCAGAAGTGTCGTGTCCACAGACCAATACACAAGCTATAGTGATAGTGGGGTTCAGTAACGCCTGCTGTTCCCCTGCTGTGTGTCCGGCAAAAATTACTGCTACCTAGCTACACATGTTTAAAAAAACATGACATGTTAAAGTGGCTAGTGCTACACATAGATATCAGGCTACACCCTTATTTCTAAGCTGTAAACAAGTGAAACGTCAAATTTAAAACCATTCAATGATTAGTGTTGGTAACAAATCTGTAACTAAATAATTGTGACATATTATGGCAGATATCCACATGTCTAACACAAATGCTAACACAAAAGCATACTTATGCTATAGGGTACTGATGGTGAACCTTCTCACTCCATAACTTTGACCAATCCAACTCACATCATGCCTCAAATGCTGCAATGTTGGAAGTGCATAATGTGGGTTGAACTTTGACAACAGCTGCAGTGCGAAGGTTATCCTTCTGTGTTCTTGGCTTTTAAATAAAAGCATACAAGTAAATATAATAATACATTGTTGATTAAGGGACATGATGTACACCTGTAATATTGTGCAAACAATGGATGTAGGACTATTCCTCTTCAACATTACTTATATTTGTGTCATTTGAAAAAATACATATTTTAGTTAAAAATTAAAAACCCATGTTCAGTAGCTGTGAAAGGCCCGTTTGTGTACTTCTATATTGTTTGCAACCAATGTATTGTATACGGATGGAAGCGCGTCACACTAATAGATTAGATTTATTTTAAATGGAATGTAGCAGAACCAATTGGAGATAAATGAAAAGGATGAGCCACTGAGACACGCTCAGCAGAGTACAAGCAGCAGTGCTTGAACAAGTAACTGGAGCGTGATCTGCACTCAAAAAAGTAAAAAACACAGACTGAAGTGAACACTGAAACACAACTGTCCACAATCTGTGAAAAGCTCCTTTCTGTACTTCTATAGTGTTTGCAACCAATGTATTGTATACGGATGGAAGCGCGTCACACTAATAGATTAGATTTATTTTAAATGGAATGTAGCAGAACCAATTGGAGATAAATGAAAAGGATGAGCCACTGAGACACGCTCAGCAGAGTACAAGCAGCAGTGCTTGAACAAGTAACTGGAGCGTGATCTGCACTCAAAAAAGTAAAAAACACAGACTGAAGTGAACACTGAAACACAACTGTCCACAATCTGTGAAAAGCTCCTTTCTGTACTTCTATAGTGTTTGCAACCAATGTATTGTATACGGATGGAAGCGCGTCACACTAATAGATTAGATTTATTTTAAATGGAATGTAGCAGAACCAATTGGAGATAAATGAAAAGGATGAGCCACTGAGACACGCTCAGCAGAGTACAAGCAGCAGTGCTTGAACAAGTAACTGGAGCGTGATCTGCACTCAAAAAAGTAAAAAACACAGACTGAAGTGAACACTGAAACACAACTGTCCACAATCTGTGAAAAGCTCCTTTCTGTACTTCTATAGTGTTTGCAACCAATGTATTGTATACGGATGGAAGCGCGTCACACTAATAGTCTATTAGTGTGACGCGCTTCCATCCGTATACAATACATTGGTTGCAAACACTATAGAAGTACAGAAAGGAGCTTTTCACAGATTGTGGACAGTTGTGTTTCAGTGTTCACTTCAGTCTGTGTTTTTTACTTTTTTTAGTGCAGATCACGCTCCAGTTACATGTTCAAGCACTGCTGCTTGTACTCTGCTGAGCGTGTCTCAGTGGCTCATCCTTTTCATTTATCTCCAATTGGTTCTGCTACATTCCATTTAAAATAAATCTAATCTATTAGTAATAGATTAGATTTATTTTAAATGGAATGTAGCAGAACCAATTGGAGATAAATGAAAAGGATGAGCCACTGAGACACGCTCAGCAGAGTACAAGCAGCAGTGCTTGAACATGTAACTGGAGCGTGATCTGCACTAAAAAAAGTAAAAAACACAGACTGAAGTGAACACTGAAACACAACTGTCCACAATCTGTGAAAAGCTCCTTTCTGTACTTCTATAGTGTTTGCAACCAATGTATTGTATACGGATGGAAGCACGTCACACTAATAGATTTGATTTTTTTTTCTAATATAATGGAGCTGCACCAATTCCACAAAATAAAAAAAAAAAAAAAAAAAAAAAGAGTCAGTGACACGTGCAGATGCCTACAAACAGCGGTGGATGCAGAGCAAACTGCAGCGTCACCTGCACTGTCACACACACACCTTGCACAGAGCTGTTAAAACAACACTGGCAAAATGAAGCTTTACACAGCGGTTGGTAAACTAGCCTGCCTCAAGCACAGTAGTACACAAAATCGCAATATCTAACTGTCCCTCAGAGTGAGCAGAGTAGCGTTCTGTCCCTTACTGAGTTCACAGCACAGTGACGCTAAAATGGCGGCGGCGCCTTTTATAGTGCATTCTGACATCATTTCAGCAGCCAATCACAGCCATGCCATTAGTTAAGATGACCGCAGCATTACAGGATGTGCCCACACTTCGTAGGATTCCTCATTGGCTGACTAAAATCACATTGCCTCTCAAAGAATTATGGGAACTTCCGATTCCGGTATACGATATGGAAAAAGTATCGGAATTAAGTATCGGAATTCCGATAACGCGAATATCGGCCGATACCCGATACTTGCGGTATCGGAATGCTCAACACTACTCATGTTTAGTCTGTGATCTGATAGTCTTTTTCATATGTGCTGTTGCTAAGCCTTATTCCTCCCATTTTGTTTATGCTTTCTTCATTTTTCTTGATGAATGATTTAGCATTTCTCCCTGTTAAAAACTATTCTGTTAGTTGCTGCCCACAGTTCCAGTTTGTTTAGATCTTTTTGAATACCTTATCTCTCTTCTCTAGTATTACCTACCCCTCCTAACTTTATGTCATCAGCAAATGTAATCAGTTTACCCTCAATTTATTTATCTAAATCATTGATGAAGATGTTGAATAACACAGGGTCCTGGACAGAGCCCTATGGTTCCCTACTTGAGACATTCTTCCACCTGGATGTACAGGCATTTACGACCACTCTTTGGGTCCGATCACTAAACCAGTTATGAATCCACCTAACAGTTGCCTTGTCCATTCTATACTTGATCATTTTTTCAGTAAGGATGGCATGAGATACTTTGTCAAATGCTTTGCTGAAGTCGAGATATACTATATCTACAGCATTTCCCTGATCCACCCAGTCAGTGATTCTGTAATAGAATTAAATTTAGTTAGCTCCAGTTAATCACTTCATTCTCATTCAGGTACTTGCATGCATATTCTTTAATAATATGTGCAAAGATCTTTACTGTATGGAAGTAAGGCTGAAAGGACTATAGCTCTCTGGGTCCACCTTCTTCCCTTTTTAAAGATAGGAACATTTGTTCTTCTCCAGCCTTCCGAGACTTCTCCTGTTCTCCAAGATTTTGAAAGATTATGGAGAGTGGTTCATTAGTGTCCTCTGGGTTTACCCTAGGATGTAATTAATCTAGACCTGGAGACTTGAATTCAGTTATGTTAGCTAAGTATTTCCTTACTATCTCTCTGTTTATAGATAGTGTACATTCTTATATTCATGCAATAGGACAAGATCAGTTGATTTTACATTTACTTTCTGTGAGAAAAGAGGTGCAAAATAGGAATTTAAAAGTTTGGTCTTCTCAACATCATTTTTTACCACTTCACCATTTTCATCCTGTAAAAATCCTATAGCATCTTGGACTTTTCTTTTAATTTTCACATACCCCCAAAGTCCTTTCTAATTGCTTTTGACATCTCTTGCAAGCCTTAATTCATTATCAGCTTTAGATAATCTGATTTGTGCCCTGCAGATTCTGCAGACAGCATTATATTCTTCATTAGATATGTCCCCTCTTTCCATTTGATAATCATTTCTTTCTTCATGTTTAACATGTGTTTAATTCTGTGTTCATCCATCCTGATTTCCTTAGATGCTCCCTATTCTTCCCTCTTTTAGGGATTGTTAATGATTGTACTTTGATAATCTAATTTGTCAAAATTTCCCATACTTTTTGGACATTTTTGTCCTTAAGGATATCCAGCCATTGGATCCCTCCTATCCTCTTTCTGAGTCCCTTAAAATCTGCCTTTCTGAAATTCAACTTTGATGTCTGAGTCTTCTAGTTATCCAAAATTTGAGGATAGCATGATCACTGCCACCTAGGGTCCCAGCCACTCTTACCTCCTCAACCATTTCCTCCCTGTTTATAAGGAATAGATCCAAATTAGCAGATCCCGTTTTCTCTCCTCTACCTTTTGGAAGATAAAGTTGTCAGCAAGAGAAGATAAGAATTTGCTGGACCTGTTAATTTTGCCTGAGAGATATTCCCAACAAATGTCTGGATAGTTAAAATCTCCCATCATCACTACGTCAATTTTTTTTTGATAACTTGGCCATCTAATACATAAATAGTTCATCCATATCTTCAACTTTCCCAGGTGGCCTCTAGTAAACGCCTACAATGGTGTCCTTTCTGTTGATCTCTCTTTGTATTCTTACCCAGGCAGTTTCCACAGAACTCCCAGTCTCTGAAGTTTCAGTCTACAATGGTGTCCTTTCCGTTGTCCTCTCCTTGTATTCTTACCCAAGCAGTTTCCACAGAACTCCCGATCTCTGAATCTTCAATCTCTATGGAGATTTACACTTTTCTAACATACAACATTACACCTCCTTCCTGTTTATTAAGTCGGTTTCTTGCAAATAAGTTGTATCAATCTAGCCTTGTATTCCAATCATGTGAATCGTCCCACCAAGTTTCAGAGATGCCAAACTTAAGTACTAACTAAATAGTAAAATTGTAAAATACTGAACGTGTGAACGTGGCCTTAGACTTGTAATCTAGAGAGGTGCACTTATGTTATGTCCTTTAATTAATGAAGTCTGTTATTAGAATCATTGTCATTATGAGGCTTCATGTGCAGTATTTAGGTGGAATTATGGCTTTGTATTATGGAGATAATTTCCATCTATGCGCTTTGTAATATGGCTTTTGATTGAGTTTTTGTCTGATTATGTATGAAAAACTCTGTATAACGGCATATGAAATCAGAGGTATACAGAGCTGCATTATGTCACCATTGACTTTTATAACTTCATACATAGTTTATTTGGCACAATTGGCCATGATATAAAGATTTGTTTGTGAGCTGTCAATAGAAAGGACGTTACGTAATGAATATTTTTTTTGTTTTTTAAGTTGAAACTCTTTTACCTTTAAGTTTATGCAGGTAAATTTCGTGGATGAAATTTGTCAGTCACACTGTATTACTACAGAAAGGGTACACAATCTGAAAGACCGTGATCTATGTTGACTGCTGCCAGAAAAAAAGAGAAATATGTGTAGGATCAGTTGTAGTCAAGAAGGTCACTTTATGAATAGCGCGCTTTGATTTTGAGAATAATTTTGAATAAAGAGAACTTTTATTCAATTGCTCTTAAATTGTGTTTAACATGCAGTGAAAACAAAGAAAATGAGCTATACCCAATTGACGTACACCTGATGTAACCATATAAGAAATAATGAAATGTACGACAAAACACACCAGGTCAAACATTAGGCCAAGGAAAGTTTTATACCATTTTATGTTTTAAATCCTTATGAACATGGACACCAAAATTTTACAATTATTGTCTTAATTATCCTAGTGATCTGGGAGTTACAGAATGCGATACATTGCAGTGCTGCATTAACAGTTTTGGTTACTGAGCTAAACTCTTACAGCAGCTCCTGTTGCCTCAAACTCTACTAGGGGCATGTTCTACGATTTAAATTTTTGTTTAGTCTTTTAAAAAGGATCTCTCACCTGCCATAAATATGTCTTGTTTTAATCTGGTGTAAATGCTGCTGTTCTCTTGAATCTGGCAATGGTTTCCTTTGTTCATGTGCTTCTCCGTCTCTGAAAAAAGGCAAATGAACTGAACGAGGCAACACACGTCTAGTCGGAATGTGACCTGAACTGTGCATATTGCATACGTGCAGTCACATGACCGATTGATCTCGCCGTTGGCATCAAAGAATCCTGACAGAGTACCCTGTGTTTCCTGTGAACACTCACAAGTCTGCAGTCGCCCTTCCATGCCAAACCTGGACAAATCCTTCAAAGTAGTGCAAGTCATGATTAATACACACGGTAAATGTTCCATTATATAGACCAATAGGCAATCCATGTGCCATAAGAGGCGTTTGCACAATTCTTGGAGAAAATGTGTCTATAAGTCTGTGTTTCCAGTATGTGAGGTTTCTGTTTTTTTTCACAAATACCACACGTACCCATTATAACCTATGGTGCTATGCACATGTCCGTGCACAACACACAAAAACAGTTCCATGTTTTTTTTTTCGGCAACATGGGTGACAACGCCCAATACAAGTCTATGGGTCCATGAGAAACACGTAGAACACACGTATGCCATTTGTGTGCTGTATGCTTCCTGTACGTGTTTAACATTGCAAGTGTATAGGAGTAATGGATTGTTTTTATATATTTTTTTAACCATACTGGAAAAAAACACTAATAACCACACTAATGGCACAGTAGTGTGTAATGCTGAACATTTACAAAGTTACTCAACTTTTTCTGAAGTTTATATTTAGATAAACTGTTGAATTCTTTTCTTTGTTTAATAATATCCTGTCATTGTGGAGGAAAAAACACATACAAAAAATCCACACATCCAGCAATTTGTAACATTCTAATTAGTAAGTTTTAGGATAAGAGGTTTGACAAACAGATTATAAAGAATAATAATTATCGCAATTGTTCTAGATGAAAAACACAAAGTGAGGGAAGGTGTAATACTGTCACTGTGTTCCTGTAATACCTCTATCTGTGGCTTCCTTCAAAGTAAATGAAACAAATACAGAAGTTGAAATGTTATGAAAGAAGAAAAGATTTGCTAATTAAATTGAGAGGGCTTCTTTTGTGTCTGGGGATTCTTAAAAGTACAGAAAGGGCCATTAATATACTACATCTGCTGGATCTCCTTTAAATAGAGATTTACAACATTTCTGTAAACAACTCGTTTAAAGGAAACTAAAAGAAGGAGAAATTTAAAGAGATAAAGCAGACTTTATAACTTAAGGGTATGCCACACTGAACAACATCGCTAACGGGATCGCTAAAAAACGTCACTATTTAGCGATCCCGTTAGCGATGTTGTTCTGTTCGGCATCTGCCAGCGACGAGCTTCCTGCTGTGATCTCGCTCGTCGCTGGAATCGTTCCGGACCCTATTTTATCGTCGGCGCTCCCGCTGGGTAAGTATAATCGCTAAGTGTAGCACCTTTTCTTAGCGATTTAGCGGTACTTTTGTACCGCTAAAGTCGTTAAGGAGATCGCTAACCGCGATAGCGTCCTTAACGACATCGCTAAGTTAGGTAGCTACTAGCGATATAAAAACAATCCCGCTAGCGATCTCATTAGTATGCGACGCTAACGAGATCGCTAGCGGGATTGTGTAGTGTGGCCGTACCTTTAGCCCCTTTAAGACACTGCCTTTTTTCGTTTTTGCGTTTGTTTTTACTCCCTTCTTCCCAGAGCCGTAACTTTTTTACTTTTCCATCAATATGTCCATGTGAGGGCTTGTTTTTTGCGGGACAAGTTTTACTTTTGAATTACACCATTGGTTTTACCATATCATATACTAGAAAACAGGAAAAAAAATTCCGAGTGCGGTGAAATTGCAAGAAAAGTGCAATTCCACAACGTTTTTTGCTATTTTTTACCATGTTAAGCAAATGCTAAACCTGACCTGCTGCTATGATTCTCCAGGTCATTACGAGTTCATAGACCCCAAACATATTCTTTTTTACCAAACAGGTTCTTTTTTACTTAAGTGGTAAAAAAAAAATCAATCAAAGTTTGTTAAAAAAAAAAAAAGAATTGCACTATTTTCCAAGACCAGTAGCGTCTCCATTTTTCATGATCTCGGGTTGGGTGAGGGCTTATTTTTGGCTTGCTGAGCTGACGTTTTTATTGATACCATTTTAGTGCAGATAAAATATTTTTATCACCCATTATTGCATTTTAATGCAATATTGCGGCTACCTAAAGAAAGTAATTCTGGCGTTTTGACTTTTTTTCTCGTTACGCCGTTTCGCAATCAGGTTAATCCTTTTTTTGTATTGATAGAGCTGGCGATTCTGAACACGGTGATACTAAATATGTGTATATTTGATTTTTTTTTTATTGTTGTGGACGGAGCTAAAGGTGGCTGATTTGAACTTTTATTTTTTTATTTAGTATTTTTAAAAACATTTTTCTTTTTTACTTTTGGCATGCTTCAATAGTCTTCATGGGAGACTAGCAGCTGCTATAGCCCAATCGGCTCTGCTACATACAGATGATGATCAGATCGCCTCTATGTAGTAGAATTACCCACTTGCTATGAATGCTGACCACTGGGTGGCGCTCATAGCGATCACATGATGGGGGTCACTGGTGCGTGGATGGCCAGAAGTGTGCGTTAAATGGCGCTGTCAGAGTTTGACAGTGGCATTTAACTAGTTAATAGCTGCGGGTGGATCGCGATTCCATCCCTCGCTATTGTGGGCACATGTCAGCTTTTTAAAACAGCTGACATGTCCCGGAAAGATGTGCCCTCACCGCTGGAGCCCACATCAAATAGAGGGAAGGGACCTCCACTGTACTAGTGCGGCGGAGGTCGTAAAGGGGTTGTCCAGTGAAGTGAAATGATAGACTAACCACAGAATAGTTAGTAATTATTTGGTATCGCTGCATTCAGAATCACCTGATCTATCAATAAATAAAAGGATTAACCTGATCGCTAAATGGCATAGCGAGAAAAAAGTCAAGATGCCAGAATTACATTTTTTTGGTTGCCGAAACATTACATTAAAATGCAATAATGGGCGATGAAAAGATCGTATCTGCACCAAAATGGTATAATTAAAAACGTCAGCTCGGCACGCAAAAAATAAACCCTCACGCATTCCTGAGATCACAAAAAATGGAGAATCTACGGGTATCGGAAAATGGCACAATTTTTTTTTGCAAAGTTTGGAATTTTTTTTCACCTTTTAGATCAAAAAGAACCTAGACATGATTGGTGTCTATTTATTCGTAATGACCTGGAAAATCATAACGACAGGTCAGTTTTAACATTTAGTGAACATGGTGAACAAAAAAAAAACAATGTGGGATTACACTTTTTTTGCATTTTCACCGCACCTGGAATTTTTTGCCCTTTTTTGACTACCCGACATGGTAAAACCAATGTTATCGTTGAAAAGTACAACTCATCCCGCAAAAAACGAGTCCTCACACGGCCATTTTGACAAAAAAAATAAAAATGTTATGGCTCTGGGAAGAAGGGGAGCAAAAAATGAAAATGTAAAAACAAAATTACCTCTGGTCATTAAGGGGTTAAAGGGATTTCGTCAACATTAATCTTCAGTAGTGTCCCCTGCTTACCACGGGGCTTGAGCTGTGTATTTCTGCTTGATAGTTCTCTCCGATGCAGCATGCAGAGTGAGTTTTGCTTCACTTTGTGTCACAACTGACATCTACTGCGGATAGTGCAGATACAGCTACGAATTGTAGGAGCTACATCATTCGTATGCCTTACTAATACAGCACCTCATTCTTATGCCTTACTATTACGGCACAGTATGTCTGAGACCCCTACAGATTTTTTGTTCCAGATCTGAAGTAAGTAGCAGTTCATAAGTTCGACCTTCACTCCATTTTTTCCTTATGGACTTATGGAGATGGCTGAGTTCAGTGCTTGGCTTTTTCCAGCAATCCATGGAGAATAAGTGGAGAAGTTGTCACGAATGACAATGCTTCTCCATTAAGATAGGGGACAAAAGTATCAACTACTGGTGATCTGTGAAGGTCTCAGCTGTCAGCTTCCTTCTAATCTAGAAGTTATCACCTATCCCGTATAAAAGTGATAATTTCTGTTACTTGAATACCCCTTTCACAGCAGCAGAACATTTATTGATATGACTTACTAACACATATACAATTATAGTTACAGGTTTAATAAAGAATGGCTTATTTCTAATAAAAATTCAACAGAAAGTGCTTGAAATTGTTGCGTTCAATATAAAGTGGGTAAAAATGGTAAATATCCTGCTGCCCCAGCGACATGAGGATTGTTTTATGTTCTCCTCCAGCAACACAAAAATATGCAGCCCAGCCTCCAACATGATTTATATCTAACCAAGCGCTAAACAGATTCATGGAAACCTGGAACTAATCCATACCTATCACATTTTATGTCTTTATGGGCCAAGAACAGGTGAATTACTTATATTAAGTTTCAAGAAATATATGAAATATAGTAAATAACTATCGTTTGGCCACCGCTGTATTCAGGAGCAATGTAACATCTGTGTCAATCATTTTATTGGGCCGCTTGTGCTGTTAACCTTGCTTACATTCTCAGTGTACAAGAGAGCATAGTGATGACATATGTAAAATGTACTGCTATTCCACATAGTAAAATATGACACAATTTTACTCACACTTCCTTTCCTTTGATACAAACCTATTCACTGTATTCCAGCTGGATCCCCCATAGCTTAAAGGGGTTGTCTGGAAAACAAAGTTGGTATAACAGGAAAAAACGTCAACTTTTTAATTTAGTTTCCAGGTCTATTCCAGCACCTGGAAGTATGTGGCTGCTATTCATAATCAATATGTTAAATATATTTAAATAAATTTAGATATTTCTTATTTTTTTGTTGTTGCAATAAATTCCATGATCCCATGTGATCATCTGCTTGGTCCTATATAAGGCCTACCAAGGTACACACCTGTGACTTTGTATTAAGACTTCTAAGTGTTCCTGGGTAGTGATGTGCGAACGTGACACAGGACTCAGGAGTAGTGATGAGTGAATGTGCTTGGATAAGTTATTATCTGAGCATGCTTTTAAGTGCTAACCGAGTGACTTCAGCGTGCTCGAATAATGTGTTCGAGTCCCTGCGGGTGCATATCTCTTGGATGTTTGAAACAGGCAATCCCTGCATGTGTAGTAGCTGTCTAAAAGCTGCGAGACATGCCGGTGCGGGGACTTGAGCACATTATTTTAGCACGTCAAACTCACTCGATGAGCACACAAGCATACTCGGATAAGGCCGGGGTTACACATGCGAGAAACTCGCACGAGTCTCGCATGTCAATACCCGGCACTGCATGCAGGCACTCGGAAAGGAGCGTGCGTCTGCATGTATTTCTATGCAGCCACACGCTCTGGTCCGAGTGCCAGCGGCAGTGCCGGGTATTGACATGCGAGACTCGTGAGAGTTTCTCGCATGTGTAACCCCGGCCTTATCAGAGTATGCTTGTGTGCTCATCGAGTGAGTTTGACGTGCTAAAATAATGTGCTCAAGTCCCCGCACCGGCATGTCTCGCAGCTTTTAGACAGCTACTACACATGCAGGGATTGCCTGTTTCAAACATCCAAGAGATATGCACCCGCAGGGACTCGAACACATTATTCGAGCACGCTGAAGTCACTCGGTTAGCACTTAAAAGCATGCTCAGATAATAACTTATCCAAGCACATTCGCTCATCACTACTCCTGAGTCCTGTGTGCCTGCAGTCTCCAGGACCTCTGCTACCTGTTCCCTGTCTACTGTTCAGCTGTGGTCCCCAGGACCTCTGCTACTTGTCTGTGGTCTCCAGAACCTCTGCTATTTGTTTGCAGTCTCCAGGACCTCTACTACCTCTCTGTGGTCTCCAAGACTTGTGCAATCTGTTCCCTATCTCTTTTCTGCCTGGGGTCTCCAGGACCTCTACTTCCTGTTGCCTGTTTTCTGTCCTCCTGCGGTCTTCAGGACCTCTGCTACCTGTTTAGTCTCCAGGACCTCTGCTACCTGCTTCCTGGTCTCCTATCCACCTACAATTTCCAGTACCTCTGATACATGCCTCACCTGCTTGCTGTACTGACCCATGTGCCTCCCAGACCTTAGGCTTGGGGAATCCGCCTCACCAGATGAGTTTAACAGAAATTTTCTAAATACTTGTTTAGCCAAAAACTACCTCTCTCAATTTCCCCATAAACATAAATGCTCAGCATAGCCCAACATGCATGTCTCCAATGCAGAGTAGGGAGAAAACTAGTGCTAGACATCTTCATCATCAGCTATCTCTCTTGTGAACAGAAGGATTGGGCATTTAAATTTTAGCTTCCCAATCCATCCCTCCCCAACATTACCTGTCTCCCCCACATCAGATGTATCAGATGACCAGCTGGATCTGCTGACTTTAACCTCTTTATGACCTATGATGTACATTTCTGTCCTATTTCACTAAGGAAAGTATTAAGTCGGCTTAGAAGCTGAGCCTGCTTCATACCATGCAGACGCCAACTGTGTGACAAGGGCACTTACTTTTGTCACTGACGTTGTCATAGCAAAAAATAAAAAAATAGAAACTGTCTCGCTACTGCTACTTGTGGGTGGCTACAGACAGACACAGAGTAACTGCAGACTTATCAATTTGGACCGGAAAACCCCTTTAATTTCGAACAGTTATTCATGCTTTGTGCAGACCACTTATGACAGTTTGCCTCTATTGAAGCAGCATTTGTGACTTCCAATACGAAATGCCAAAGAATGAACAGATTACCCCATTAGCTTTTATATTTAGATACAAAATTATGCATTATACAACCTATATGTCCATTTTTCTCAGAAAAAAAAATTTAATAGATTATTTTATAAGCTACTTTGTATGCGTTAACTAGGGAAGAACACAACAATAGAGCAAAATAAGTTGTTTCAGAAAACCTGTAAAGATATGGACTTTTTGTTTAATGTTCATTTTTATGCTCTTTACTAGGGGGAATGACTCACTGGATTCTCTGAGGTCATGTCCTTTAGGCTGCTCTCCAGAAATTCCCTGTGAGCAATGCCCCCTTGTAAAGACCATAAAAATGAACACTAAAAAGGTCCATATCTCTGGAGCTGTGTATCAGCTTTACAAAATGCAAAAAAGACTGAATACTCAGAAAAAAAGAGTTAAAAGTGGCCACTTTTAATCTAATGAGAGGTCTTCTTTAATAGAGAGGAGTCCCCTGTTCAGAGCTTCTGGCTATTATCTACAGTAGAGGCATGTCATTCTCCGGGATTTGATCCCTTGAGTTTGTGTTCTGTGATCAGCTTCTCTTACTGCCGAGCCACAGGAGATGCACCTTTTCTCTGTGTATTTGGATTCTGCTATTCGGGCTATAATCTGTCTAGCTTAACACAGGTGTTCTTCAGTTACTCTGTTTGTCTGTCCTATCACTTTTGGGGTGCAGCTTTAAATACTTTCCCATACTGGTGTTTCCTGCTGGTGATAGACATTGTTGGATTATTCACCTTGCTGTAGTTTTTGTTGGTTGCAGTTCTTTTGTGTGTGATCCCTTTATTCCTTAGGGAGCTGCTACTCTAGCGATCCTAGGAGCTGCTAAGGACATTCAAAGTTAGCCGCCATCAAGTGGGGCACCATTGCGTTAACTTAGGGTGCCAGCCTCCACGGTCAAGCAAGGACAGAGCAGTGTCAAAGAAGGGCTTTATCTAGTCTAAACAGGAACCTGTCAGGTTCAGGTATTTGTCTCTCTGGTTTGTACATTACCTGTCACATGACTTTAGTTTGTTATCATGGGGCTAGGGGCTTCTTTGCTATACCTAAAGCAAGCGGTGTCAGAGCTATCCCTGGTACCCAGATTACTTCTAATGGTGAAGATGCCGGGGCCATGTACCGTGCTGAGTTCCTGAATCAGCCATTATCTGTCCCCTTACAGACCCAGGGTAGTAGGGAGTAGTAGTATATGAGAATACACAAGCTATACTAACAAGGGAAGAGAAGACGTATAGGGGATAAATGAAATTACCAATGATATAAATATGCACTCACAAACAACAGAGTGAAACAATGGGAAGTAAAAAGAAGGAACAACCAAAGGATGAGGATATACACACTGAAAAATCACCAAGCAACAGTCTTTAGAACAACACTCCAAACGCCTCCTCAACAAACACCTCCAATTCCACACCAAGCAAAATAAAACTAACACTAGCAATTCAGATTGCAAGTTTATATAGCACAGGGGAGTGGCCAGCACTAAACAGCTGAGACGATCAAAGTTGAAAGCTTCAGAGACTCTCAACTGAACAGTTTTAACCACTGCTCTGCTAGCAGAAACCTGCACCATTTAATTTGATGGTGGAGTGCTTTTATCAATGCAGGAGTATGTGAAATCAGAGACTGCGGTCTTCTGGCCCCTCTCTGTCATAGTAAACACGTGACATTACCTGTGTGAATGTGCTTTGGCTGTCATTTCATTGCATTTATAAAGGGCATCCCTCACTCTGTAGTGTCAGCATGTCTGTGTATAAGATGAACAGTTTTTTCATATCAATGAGAACTATGTAATAGTTCATTTTTCCTGTGATGGTGCATTGGGTGATCTTAACCCCTTTCTGTCATCGGACGTACTATCCCGTCCATGTGCCGTGGCACTTAATTCCCAAGGACGGGATAGTACGTCATAGGCGATCAGCTGAATATCACAGCTGACACCCGACACTATGTGCCAGGAGCGATCACGGACGGCTACCGGCACATTAACCCCTGGGACACTGCGATCAAACATGGTGGCATAGGGAAGCATCAAGCAGGGAGGGGGCTCCCTGCGTGCTTTCCTGAGACCCTGTTCTCGCGCTGTTCCGAGGGACCCTCCTCCCTGCAGGAACCCGGATCCAAGATGGCCGCGGGGTCCTTCTGGGTCCTGCAGGGAGGCGGCTTTCTCAGTGCCTGCTGAGAGCAGGTGCTGAGAAAGCCTGCAGCAGTGCCAGTGAGATCGCTGGTCTGACAGTGTGCTGTGCACACTGTCAGACCAGCGATCTGATGTCATACAGTGAAGTCCCACCCTGGGACAAAGTAAAAATGTAAAAAAAATAAATAAATAAACGTGTAAAAAAAATTCCTAAATAATGAAAAAAAAAAAAATTCCAAAAATAAATTCATTTCTTTAATGTAAAAAAAACCCACAACAATAAAAGTACACATATTTAGTATCGCCGCATCCATAACGACCCGCCATATAGAACTGTCCCACTAGTTAACCCCTTTAGTGAACCACTTTAAAAAAAAAAAACAAGGGAAAAAAATGCTTTATCATCATACCACCGAACAAAAAGTAGAATAACACGCGACTAAAAAGACGGAAATAAATAAACATGATACCGCTGAAAACGTCATCTTGTCCCGCAAAAAACAAGCTGCCATACAGCATCGTCAGTGAAAAAATAAAAAAGTTATAGCTCGCAGAATAAAGTGATGCAAAAACAATTATTTTTTATATATAATTGTTTTTCTTGCATGAAAGCGCCAAAACATAAAAAAATGATATAAATAAGGTATCACCGTAATCGTACTAACCCAAAGAATAAAACGTCTTTATCGATTTTATCACACGTGGAACAGTATAAACTCCCCCAAAAGAAATTCATGAATTGCTAGCTTTAGTTCATTCTGCCTCTCAAAAATCGTAATAAAAGCGATCAAAAATGTCATGTGCCCAAATATGGTAGCAATAAAAACATCAACTCGTCCTGCAAAAAATAAGACCTCACATGACTCTGTGGGCCAAAATATGGAAAAATTATAGCTCTCAAAATGTGATGATGCAAAAACTATTTTTTGCAATAAAAAGCGTCTTTTAGCATGTGACAGCTGCCAAACATAAAAACTCCCTATAAATAGTAAATCAAACTCCCATTTATCACCCCCTTAGTTAGGGAAAAATAATAAAATGTAAAAAAATTATTTATTTCCATTTTCCCATTAGGGTTAGGGTTGGGGCTAAAGTTAGGGTTGGAGTTGGGGCTAAAGTTAGGATTAGGGTTAGGGTTGGGATTAGAGTTAGGAGTGTGTTAGGGTTAGGTTTGTGGTTAGGGTTGGGGCTAGGGTTAAGGGTGTGTTGGGGTTAGAGTTGGAGTTAGAATTGGGAGGTTTCCACTGTTTAGGCACATCAGGAGCTCTCCAAACATGATATATGGCGTCTGATCTCAATTCCAGCCAATTCTGCGTTGAAAAAGTCAAAAAGTGCTCTTTCCTTTCTTAGCTCTGCCGTGCGCCCAAACAGTAGTTTACCCACACATATGGGGTATCAGCGTACTCAGGACAAATTGCACAATAACTCTTGGGGTCCAATTTCTTCTGTTACCCTTGGGAAAATAAAAAATTAGGGGCAAAAATATTTTGTGGAAAAAAAATATGATTTTTTATTTTTATGGCTCTACATTATAAACTTGTGTGAAGCACGTTCTCACCACACATCTAGATAAGTTCCTTGGAGGGTCTAGTTTCCAAAATGGGGTCACTTGTGGAGGTTTCCACTGATTAGGCACATCAGGGGCTTTCCAAACGGACATGATACCCGCAGACTATTCCATCAAAGTCTGCAATGCAAAACGTCACTACTTTCCTTCCAAGCCCCGATGTGTGCCCATACAGTAGTTTTCTCCCACATATGGGGTATCAGCGTACTCAGGACAAATTGAACAACAACTTTTGGGGTCCAATTTCTCCTGTTACCATTGGGAAAATAAAAAACTGGGGACTAAAAGATCATGTTTGTGGAAAAAATATGATTTTTGTATTTTCACACCCGGGCGTTATAAACTTCTGTGAAGCACTTGGGGGTTCAAAGTGCTCACCACATATCTAGATAAGTTCATTTGGGGGTCTAGTTTCCAAAATGGGGTCACTTTCCACTGTTTAGGCACATCAAGGGCTCTCCAAACGCAACATGACACCCGCAGACCATTCCATCAAAGTCTCCATTACAAAACGTCACTACTTCTATTCCGAGCCCCAACGTGTGCCCACACAGTAGTTTTATCCCACATATGGGGTATCAGCGTACTCATGACAAATTGATCAACAACTTTTGATGTCCAATTTCTCCTGTTACCCTTGGGAAAATAAAAAATTGGTGACTAAAAGATCATTTTTGTGGGAAAAAAATATGATTTTTAATTTTCATGCCTAGGCATTATAAACTTGTGTGAAGCACTTGGGGTTCAAAGTGTTCACCACAGGTCTCGATAAGTTCCTTAGCGGGTCTAGTTTCCAAAATGGGGTCACTTGTGGGGGTGTTTCCACTGTTTAGGCACATCAGGGCTCTGCAAACTGAACATGACATCCATCAAAGTCTGCATTCCAAAACGTCATTACTTCCTTTCGAGCCCTGCTGTGCGCCTAAAGAGTATTTCCCCCCACATATGTGGTATCAGCGTACTCAAGACAAATTGGACAACAACTATTGGTGTCCAATTTCTATGGGAAAAATCAAAAATTGGGGACTAAAAAAACTTTTGTGGAATTTTTTTTTTCACACCCAGGCATTATAAACTTTAGTGAAACACTTGGGGGTTCAAAGTTCTCACAACAAATCTAGATAAGTTCCTTAGGGGGTCTAGTTTCCAAAATTGTGTCACTTATGGGGGGTTTCCACTGTTTAGGCACATTGGGGGCTCTCCAAACGCGACATGGCGTCCATCCAATTCTGCATTGAATAAGTCAAACGGCACTCCTTCCCTTCCGAGCCCTGCCGTGCGCCCAGAGAGTGGTTTTCCCCCACATATGGGGTATCGGCGTACTCAGGAGAAATTGCACAACAATTTTATCTGTCTATTTTCTTCTCTTCCCCTTGTTAAAATAAAAAAATTGTTTGTAAAAGATTATTTTTGTGACTAAAAAGTTAAATGTTTATTTTTTCCTTCCATGTTGCCTCAGCTCCTGTGAAGCACCTGAAGGATTAATAAAGTTCTTGGATGTGGTTTTGAGTACCTTGAGGGGTGCAGTTTTTAGAATGGTGTCACTATTGGGTATTTTCTGCCATGTAGACTTCAAATGTGAGGTGGTCCCTAAAAAAATGGTTTTGTACATTTTGTTGTAAAAATGAGAAATCGCTGGTCAACTTTTAACCCTCATAACTTCCTAACAAAAAAAAATTTGGTTCCAAAATTGTGTTGATGTAAAGTAGACATGTGGGAAATGTTATTTAGCAACTATTTTGTGTGACATATTTCTCTGTTTTAAAGGAATAAAAATTCAAAGTTTGAAAATTGCAAAATTTTCTCTATATTTCCATTTTTTTCATAAATAAACGCAAGTAATATCAAAGAAATTTTACCAGTATCATGAATACAATATGTCTCAAGAAAACATTCTCAGAATCACGAAGATCTGTTGAAGCGTTTCACAGTCATAGCCTCATAAAGAGAAAGTGGTCAGAATTGTAAAAATTGACCCAGTCATTAATGTGCAAACCACCCTTGGGGGTTAAATCTCACTGTTGGTTTTCTAAATAATTGATCAAATTATTAATTGGGGATCCTTAAACAAATGAGTTTTGTCAAAAGTTGACCATCCATTTAGCCTCTTTCTGACATCGAGCATAAGAGTACGCGGATGTGGGACTCCCCCTGTTTGATTCGTGCTCCAGCACCGGAGTCCGCACCTTTCCAAGCACATATCAGCTGATGTATACAGCTGACATGTGCCTGCAACTCCTATGTTGTCATAGCTAGATTGCTATGAGCGCCACCCGGTGGTTGGTGCTCATAGCAAGTGAGTGTTTCTGCTACATACAGGCGATCTGATCATCGCCTGTATGTAGCACAGCCGATCAAAGTACTGCAGCTTCTAGTGTCCCATGACTATTGAAGGATGCAAAAAGTAAAAAAAAAGTGTTTTTCAAAATATTTTTTAAATTTTTTTAATAACAGGTCAAATCACCCCCCTTTCGCCCCATTCAAAATAAAACAATAAAAAATCAAATATACACATATTCGGTATCGCCACATTCAGAATTGTCCCATCTATTAATATAAAAAGAGAATTAACCCGATCAATAAACTGTGTAATGAGGAAAAAAGTCAAAACGCCTAAATTACGTTTTTTTTGGTTGCCACAATAATGAGCGATCAAAAGATCGTATCTGCACCAAAATGGTATCATTAAAAATGTCAGATCGACGTGCAAAAAATAAGCCCTTACTCAGTTCCAAATCACGAATAATGGAGACGCCACAGGTCTCGGAAAACTGCGCAATTTGTTTTTTTACAAGCTTTTGAATTTTTTTTTTAACTCGTTATGACCTGGAGAATCATAATGGCAGGTCAGTTTTAGCATTTAGTGAACATAGTAAAAAAAAAACACAAAAAAAACAACTTTGGGATTGCACTTTTTTTGCAATTTCACCGTACTTGGAATTTTTTTCCCGTTTTCCAGTACACGATATGTTAAAACCAGTGGTGTTATTCAAAAGGACAACTCGTCCCGCAAAAAAAAGCCCTGACACGGCCATTGTGACTAAAAAATAAAAATGTTCTGGTTCTGGGAAGAAGGGTAGCAAATAATGAAAATGCAAAAAGAAAAGTTCCTCGGGTCATTATGGGGTTAATATATCATTGTTAAATTAACCATTAGATGTATAGTTGTGTTGTGCACACGACAGCAATGCATAAAAAAATTACAAGGAAAATAGGTTGTCAACCGGCTGCCATCTATTCTGTACTGATATTTTAATTACACAAACGTTATAAAACTATTTGCACAGGCAACTCCTCCTACAACATGGGTTTTATACTTATCTCCACAGTTCTCTGTTATCTAAAAGCAATACAGGTACATAACACAGATGCTATACCAGCTATTGAGGAGAAGAGAATTTTTGACCTTGAGAGATGGGTGGTTTTTACAGTATGTTTGGCACAGAATAGTGACAGAACAGTCTATTGAATGCACTGCTCTGATTTCCCAAACCATTGAAATATGTGGAACACAGCAAAGGCCATTGGCAGAAAGCAAAATTACATAATATAATTACAGATCTGGCAGTATACTCATATATTGTCAATGGTACTGATTCTCCTCGAAAGTTGGCTAGCAAGCAATGCCCTCACAGCAGCTGTCCTGTTCCTGTGCCAGTGGTGGTAACAGAGAAGTGACATCTGGATTTCTGGTGAGCTCACAATTTGCAACTCTGGCACAAAAAAGTCCAACTTATTGAAAATGAGTGAAGCAGGCGTTCTCAATAGTTGTTGACCTTACATTTTTGACTTAATATCAGTTACACATTAATTGACATAAAAGAAAAAAAATAAATGTTTACATTTAGACATCACTTAAATGTGTTTTAACAAGGATTGTGATATGAAAAAATGCAATTTTTTTTAAAAAACATACATTTTTAAAACTAAACTAAAATGCCAAAAGCATTAAGGAAAAGTCATTGAGTTATTAAAATCACAAGATTGATAGACATAGTAATATAATATGTAGATGATGAAAAAATAGAAACAATCTTTTCAAAACATCTGTTCAGTATCAAGTATGAGAGCTCCGCACAGAAATACGTACACTTACATGCCTCTGAATGCACTTAGGCATGCAAAACTTCAAGGAATTGCAGATCCTCTTGAAATTGCCAACCAATGATGTTCCAGATGTGCTTGATGGGAGACCAGTCTGAAGTGGGTGTAGGCTATGGTAGCATGTTTAGGCCACACGGTTGCTCACAGTATTCACAGTAGCACGAGCAACATGTGGCCTGGAGTTGTCATGTTGAAAAATGACTCCTAGGATATTTTCATATTCAGTAACTAAGGTCTCCTTTTAGTGTTGCTCAAGTGCACTATAGGCCAAAGTCCAGCTATCATTGCTTCCAAGACAAAAGCGGGACTCATCTGTGAAGAGGATACTTCTCTATTCCAACCTCCATTGTAGTCTTGCTCTGCCCCATGGGATAGGGGATAACTTATCGAACGCTGGGGGTCTGAATCCTTCAGATCCCTTGAATTGCATCTGTTCGCATGTGAATGGAATTGTATTTTATTATGCACATAGTCATACCATTCATTCTTAATGGGACTACTGGAAATAGCTGAGCACTGTACCTATCCATGGGATAAATACCAAATTTAAGACAAGCACTTTAAGGACATACTCAAAGTTGAAAGTTCAAGTAATGCAATTGGTACGAGCTCACCTGACATTGCAATTGACGGCTGTACAAATCTTTGTGCAGTATTCAAATATTGATGGCTGTTCAGGTGATTTATTCCTTTACTGAATAATAGTTGTGGTGCTGCATTTATGTACTGAAAAAGGTTGTGGAGCTGTATTTATGCATTGATTGTGGCTCTCCTGCTGAATTCATGTACTGATGGTAATGCTGATGCTTTATTCCTGTACTGATGGTGGTTTCTGTCCTGTTTTCATGTAATGATAATGGTTCTAGTTCTGTTTTTATGTTCTGATGGTGGTTTTGGTGCTGATTTCATTTGCTTGTGGTGGTTCTGTGTTTCTGTATTGATGATGGTTCTAATTCTTTATTTCTGTATAGATTCTGATGATATAGTCATGTACTAATGGTGATTCTGGCTCTGTATTCATGTACTGATGGTCGTTCTGATGATGTATGAATGCACTGATTTCTGATCCTGTAGTAATATAGATGTAGTAATTCTTAATTTGTTAGACTTGACAATAAAACTTTATAGGGTCCATTTGCTGTTTGTTGCATACATGAAAAACACAAAAACTGAAACTATAGCAATCTCTACAAGTCTTATAGGTCAGCCAAACAAGTATTTGTAGATAGCTGTCAGCTGAACAATCGTTTGGCCAGTTGTTCAGCTGGCAGTGACCTCACCTAGAAATGAGCGAATTTGTTCGGATTTTGCCCCCGAATCTGATTTTTACATATTTGAGCCATATTCGAACAATATTCGTACCAAATGTTTGTCTTATGTTCGATTCTGAACATATTCGGTAATTTCTACTCCCATTGACTCTAATTGCGTTTGGCTGTGTTCGATGAATATTGCAAAAACAATATTCGATTCCAATCGTTTTCGGAACCTAATCCGAACAAATTCGCTTATCTTTAATCTTACCCAACTCTCTTCTACACAGGAGCAATCGTTCTGCCGAGTGATTCTGTGCTCTATATGAAAAAAGTTGCTTCGTTGGATTCGCTCTAGAGAACAAAATGATCCACAGTCTGAAATTGGGCATCCCTAAGCAATATCTACCCTGACATTCATCTGTCGATATTCATGTATCATCGGGTCCCATACATATTAGATTGTCAGTTGTCAGCCAAATTTTTTGATTTTGGTGGGTTCGACCAATGTTAGTCTAATGTGTATGGTGGCCTTAACTACAATCTGTCGGATTGCATGCCCACTTAACCCTAGCATGTGTGACGTCACAAATTTACACTGCAAATCATATGGAGAAACTCGCATAAATAACTTTTACAAGTTTATTTCAAAATTGCAAAATAAGATATGAATAATGCACAACATTTTAATTATAATTTTTTGCAGAAAACACCAAAAAACATTTTTTTTCCAAATTTCAAACAAAGATATGAAAAACACACAAAGGTACATAAATCTAGACTAAACTAGCTGCAGCTACATTTCTTTTCTAACTTATTCTTTTCAATTTTATTGGTCTTCCAAACAGTTTTCACATGTTATCTTTTCTGAAGAATGTTCTCTACAGACAATGAACACAATTAGGGTTGTCCACTATTTGCTTGTGTGTGACACACTGTAAGGGTAAAGTGCCCCCTTCCTCATCTCATCCTCAGCAGCTCTTACCTGTTATACTTTCTTTTAGGTGTTGTACAATTCTCTGGATTTTTGTGGCTCACAAGCTCTATCCTTTGCAAGCTTCTTATAGAAACAAAGAGACTGAAAATGAGTCAGACTTCCGACCAACATCATATCATCACAGGTCCTTCAGCAATTAACTCACAATGTTACCTGTCCTCAGTACTCTCTACACAGCTCATTACTGTGTTCAGAAGAACCTGAGATGATGTCATGGCCTTATCACTCCCTCCCAAAATCATATGACATCCTCACATGGCATGATCCACTCCCGGCCCCTCCACCAGCAACCCTGACTGTGACTACAAATAAAGTAACATGAGACAAACACTGCTGAGTACATGATAAAAATAGCTGGGGCCAAAAGTGCCACCGTTCCATACAGATGTGGTTTTCCCCAAAAAAGACCTGTTACACCAAAATGCCTATCAAAAAAATTATATGAACAACTGGATATCACCAACAACGACATACTTGAGGAATACCTAGAGTTTCAAAATTCTAACTAAAGTCATTTTGCAGATAATAGCAAAAAAGCAAGCACGGTGGCCTAAAAGGCCCCCAATACACATTGTAGGGTTAATGTGCCTAGGGCAGCATGGATACCAAATTTGGTCCTGCCCAGGAACTGTTTTTCAACACAACCCCAGGCTGCATTTGGCTCATGCTACTTTAAACAGAGTGCGTGGCCTAAAGATGCTACCAGGGCCAGCAGTGGTTCCAGACTTGTCTCCCATGGAACACATCTGGGATGTCATCCATCAGCAATTGCAAAAGGAACTTTCTAGCAGTCGATCTTGAAATTTTTAATGCCCATTCAGTGTGGCAAAACATTCCTCAGACAACCCAAATAATTACCTCAATGATAGCTTGCAAAACCTGTAAGTGTGTGTATTTCTGCGCGTTGTGCTCATATCCGATACTGAATAAGTTTAGATATTTTGTGAATGTTTCCTTTCTTCATCATTTCCATATTATCATGTCTATTGATTCAGTAATTTTCATAACTCTATGACTTTTACTTCTTCATTTTGCAATTTCAATTTGAGGAGTGTATAAAGACATTAACTTGATTTAAGCAATGGGTCACTTTCTGTTGATAGCTTTTCTTTAAAATAACTTCTAATTAAATCCATTCTTCCAGAAGACATTTGTAGCCATGTATGTTTTAATTGAAACGCCGTGGTATTATACGAAACATACTTTAAATACACAGTTGAGGAATATAGTGAGAACCTTGAGTAGTCTGATGCAGCCTCTGGCCTGGCTCCTCCAGTTTGAGACAGTTGATTGACAGATCTTTACTATTGTACACACATGGAAGAGATATGTTGATCTACTGGAGTAGGGTAAGGAAAAGCCAGCCAGAGCTGTATCGGATTAGTACACACATAGGAAAGACCAGTCAATCAAAAAGAGCAAGGTGGAGAGAAGCTGATCGGGGACCACATTGAATTGAATACACATGTGGGGGAGAGAGACTTGTCAATCAACTGTAGCAGGTGGAAAGAAGCAGGGATGGCGGCTATGTCAGACTAATTAGGTCTTTCTCTATTGTATCCTGTTAGCTTTTCAATCTATGGTAACTCTGAAATGATGCAGACTTTCAATAAAATGTACCTAGCTGCAATTGCTCAGCCAGGCTCTGATTCATGATTACCTACTGTTTGAAGCAAGTTTTTGTGTAATGTGTATTTAAAAAAATAAATAAATAAACTTGGCAATGTTGTTTTTGTATTACAATATTTATTAAAACACAAAATTAGTAAACTTGTAATTTTCACAATGGCCACTGGGACTTTGATGGGCCTCTTCTTCCTGTTGTTTCAGGAAACAACACATGTACATTAGACACAATGGACAGAGTATGATGCTTTCTTCTATAGTGAAGCATTTAATGAGGTCATTGGAAGGAAATGGTGCAGGGTCAGGTGTCACATTACTTATTGTGATTGGTAGATCCTGTGTTATCAGCTATGCCAGAAAGGTGTTTCCTTGTCATTGAAATCCTGCTTCTATTGATAAGGAACCTACTATAAATGCTTCAAAAAAGGACAAGTATAAGTCTAGAAAAGCTCAAGTGGCCAGGGTGTAAATTACAGGATTACTACATTTTTGTTTGTTTTTGTTTTACTAAAGATCACAATATTGGGGAAAAAATGGGATTTGTTTTCAAATGTTACTTGTAACATGAAACGTGATTCAAGCAATAGGTCACTTTCTGTTGATAGCTTCCCTTTAAATCGTTGGTTGAAGTTGACCTTAATGCAAATTGATTCATTGATTTTCAATTTTTGTACTTGATATTTTATAAGGACACTGTGAATTTTAGCTCTAGCAGCAAATTTTAGATTTACGTGTGAATGAATGCACCACATCCTACACAATGTATAAACGAGACATTACCATTTGGTAATTAAACAGAATGTGAGAATAGATATTTGTGAAATAAGCGATGGTTCTCTTCCCATCCCAGCTATCGCTACCTACAGATTAGCACAGTCTTAACAAAACATATGGTGTTTAATATTATTCATTTTTTCTACATTTTACAGCTGAAATGTAGTTCTTAAAAACTCTTTACTTCTGTCTTCTAAATAAAAAAAAAAATGCATTCAGCATAAAATGGTGATAGATTTTTTATCCTGTCACTTGACCCCCCTCCAAAAAAAAAAATTGAGTTAAATACCTTGTAAAAATCCATGACCTCTCCTTGATGGCTCTTTTCCTTCTTGTGCTTGATCACTCATTTTCACATTTGTTGTTTTTGGAGTAGTATGTAAAATAGCTATTTCTTTAGTCTTTTCTGGGTGATGTGCTTTCATCGCAGACACTTTCAATCACAGCTCGACAGCACTTGAGACTAGAAAAGCTGCAGAGCTGTGATTAGCAGTGCCTGGTAGAGAAGGGTAAAGGTGGACGCCTCCATAGAAAACTGTGAAGAAACTCCCAGTTGGTCAGCAAGCAGAGATTTCACATAATGAGCTCCATATGAATCAAATGTAAATATCTCTGTAATGGAGTATTGTAGGATAACGCAAAATGTAAGAGAGCGGCAGAATCTAGAAAGCTCAGATTTTTTTTTATAAAGTGCATAACTCAATTTTTTTGAGAAAGTGAAATGTCTTCTTAAATTTTCACCCATACTTCTTCATCTAATTGAAGTACAAATAACTCCCTTAATTCTCACAATACAAAACTATATGCAGCAGTAGGACAAGCTCCCTTAATGCCCAAGACAATGGTTTCAGAACATTTTAATTGTTGCCTTCTTTCTGTCAGTTGATTACCCAGAGATTAAATATCTTGAAGCTCCAGGGCCCCAGTGCAAAGTTTTCATTAGTCTCCCAACTCACGATGTGCCATTTACTACTATTAATGCATAATACTGATGCCTTAAATGGTACACACCTAGTCTTGCATTCAACTGCGTCTTCTGTACAATGTGATTACGCATACAGGGAAGTGCTAGCTGTTAACAATGGTCACCTGTCACCCAACTATCTTGCATCATGGACTCTGATCCTACAATAATAGGTGCTTCCCTTTAGTGCAGGGGAAATATTAGACCCCACTATCTACTACATTATCGGCCATTTAGCCACAATGTCTACTGTTGTGAATGCTATGGATTTTGAGTTGGGGCTCCCTTTGGTGGCTGTTGATGTTAATGAAGCGGTCTTGATGGACAGAGGCCCTTCAGCTGAGGATCCAGCTGCTGACGATCTGGGAGTGATGACTGGGGAGATTTAAGGGAGTAACTTTCCCATGATCTTCGCCTGTGATAAGTTTTCTCTTCCTGGTCCAGTTTGGAAGTCAGCTGCTGTGGGCTCCTGCAACTTTCAGATAAGCTATTTTCTGCTTGTTTCTGTGGTTTTGTTTTCTTTTGTTTTTCTGCCTTCTGAGTGAGGTCAGCCGGGTCCCCCTGCTGGGGCCTGCGCTGTTCTTTGTTTCTCAGTTATCTCGGTTCATTTGTTCAATCCCTGTTATTTCAGTGGCTGCTGGGTAGCTAACTGTTCACACCAGTGTTCTGATATAGCGGGGAGAGATCGTGTGGTCTCAGTATTTTTTGGAATCAGAAGTGTTGGAATTTTTCTTAGGGTTTTGCTGGATTGCAGAAAGTATACTTTTCTGTCCTATCTAGACAGTTCTGGGCCCCAGCGTTTGCTTACTCTATTTTCTGCCTGCGTTTGTATTTCATCTTGTCTCACCGCCAATGTATGTGTGGGGGCTACCTATTCCTTTGGGGCGCTACTCCGGGGCAGTTAGCTTTCCCCTTTCTATCTCTTGGCTTAGCTAAATCTCTGGCTGTGTCGAGGCGTCTAGGTCATCGTAGGTATGTCCCACGGCTGCTTCTAGTTGTGCGGTTAGTTTAGGGTTCTGCAATCTATTAGTTACCAACCTCTCTGGGTGACTGGCTGCCTCTGCTATTTTTGTTACTGTCCTCCTCGGCTACCATATCATAACAGTCTACAGGATGTACAAAAAAATTTCAAGGCAGAACTTTTATTTTTTAAAACCATAAATTGCGCCCCTCAATAATGCCGTATGTGATGACCTGCTCTCTTTACCCCCAGCCCCAGTCATGAATCTGTCAAAGTGAATGAATCCTCAGAAAAATATTCATTGTTTAAATAAAGTTTTTCTGTTCAGTGTATTTTTAAAATAAACTTTTTTTTTTAATTTTTCATAACACAGACAGTATTAAAGTAAAACTAGAAAATATTGCAATGCATAAACTGGCCACTGAGGCTATTCTAGACTCGTGCATCCTGTTATTTAAATGGATTATCCAGAACTTTGGTATTTTTTTTCTTATGGGGCTAAGAACTTTCAGGCTGATAGTTGCTAACTACCTGCCTCTTCTACCCGGTGCAAATCTTTGTTGTTTCAGTGCAGATAAGGATCACTGTTGCCAGCAATTCTCTTACTACATTTGACCTCATTTCAGCATAGTCGCTCTTCCCCATCAGGGGCCGCTCTGTTGACGGAGCATAACTGCTGATGTCATGCTGATTAACAACTAGCTCCCCGCAATGAGGCAGCTGGGAGCCAGCTGCGATTCAGCATGACATTGGAAGAGACTCCCTGTCAGCAGAGCAGAAGAGAAAAGAGAAGAAGCTGCTTTGTCATGGTGACATTAACGGATGCTACTTAATCACCGACAGGAGTGATCAGTTACTGCTCTGAGCTGGCAAGGATTGGCGTTGCCCAGGAAAAGGCAAGTAATTAGTAACTACCTGTCTGTACGTTCTTATCTTCATAAAAAACATACAAGGGTTCCTATTAACCCCTTTAAGGAAATCCACATGTGCATTAACAATATACAGACTCAGGCACTATCTTTTGCACTAAAATATCTAATACACCATGTTCCAAATTGTTATGCCAATGATATTTTTCTCTGATTTTCCTAAGTGGTCGGTGCAAAGGACAGTGAGTCTAATAAAAGTTATCATCCATTAGAGTATACTTCGAATTTTATTGAAGAAACCGCCCAATGATAACAGTATAATCTCCAAAAGGAATAAAAGCTCAAAACGCACTGTTACAAATTATTAGGCACAGTAGAATTTCTGAACATTTGATCTGTTTTAAAGAACTGAAAATGCTCATTTGTGGAATTTGCAGCATTAGGAGGTCACATTCACTGAACAAAAAAGCTACTTAACTCCGAAACATCCTAACAGGCCAAGCTACATGTTAACATAGGAACCCTTCTTTGATATCACCTTCACAATTCTTGCATCCATTGATCTTGTGAGTTTTTGGAGAGTTTCTGCTTGTATTTCTTTGCATGAAATCAGAATAGCCTCCCAGAGCTGCGGGTTTGATGTGAACTGCCTCCCACCCTCATAGATCTTTTGCTTGATGATACTCCAAAATTTCTCTATAGGGTTGAGGTCAGGGGAAGATGGTGGCCACACCATGAGTTTATCTCCTTTTATGCCCATAGCAGTCAATGACTCAGAGGTATTCTTTGAAGCATGAGATGGTGCATTGTCATGCATGAAGATGATTTTGCTCCTGAAGGCACGTTTCTGCCTTTTATACCATGGAAGAAAGTTGTCAGTCAGAAACTCTATATACTTTGCCAAGAACATATTCACACCTTCAAGAACCTTAAAGGGCCCTACCAGCTGTTTCCCCATGATTCTGGCCTAAAACATGACTCCACCTACTTGCTGACGACGCAGCCTTGTTGGCACATGGTGGCCATCCACCAACCATCCACTACTCCATCCATCTGGACCATCCAGGGTTGCTCGACACTCATCAGTAAACAAGACTGTTTGAAAATTAGTCTTCAGGTATGTCTGGGCCCACTGCAACCGTTTCTGCTTCTGAGCACTGTTTAGGGGTTGCCGAATAGTAGGTTTATGCACCACAGCAAGCCTTTGAAGGATCCCACACCTTGAGGTTCGAGGGACTCCAGAGGCACCAGCAGCTTCAAATATCTGTTTGCTGGTTTGTAATGGCTTTTTAGCAGCTGCTCTCTTAATCCGATGAACTTGCCTGGCAGAAACCTTCCTCATTCTGCCTTTATCAGCACGAACACGTCTGTGCTCAGAATCAGCAACAAATCTCTTAACAGTACGATACTCACACTTAAGTTTTCAGGATATATCTAATGATTTCATCCATTGACCAAGGCATTGCACTTTTTGATGCTTTTCAGCAGCAGAGAGATCCTTTTTCTTTCCCATGTTACTTGAAAACTCTGGCCTGCTTAATAGTGTGGAACACCCAGTTTTCCTTTTATTGGACTCACATGGCAAACTAATTATCACAGGTATCTGAGATTGATTTCAGTGATGCAAAGAACCCTGAGACACAATACCATCAATGGGTTTCATTTACAAAAAAAACAAAAAAAAACTATGACACTTAAACCAATTTGCATAATAATTTGGAACATGGTGTAAATGTGTGCAAAGGTTATTGTGAAGAGAGGGGTAGCTGCAATATTATCGACTGTGAATAGTGAATTCTGTGTTATCAGCTGTGCAGGAAAGTGTTACCTGTCACTGCAATTCTAACTGCGATGATAATGAGACTTCTGTAAAGAACAGGAAGTATAAGTCTAAAATAGCCCTAGTGGCCAGTGTAAAAATTACATGATTATTAAATACATTAGCGCAAGAATTGATTATCCCGAAGGTTTACAGTTCCATGCTATGTAACATAAATAATATTAGGTGTTAATTCCATGCTGTATGTAGACAATATACAGTATTAGAAATATAATCTAATTTTATTACTATTTTGATTCACTTTTGTCTCAGATCAGTGGCTGTTGCGAGCTTACCCCCATTAAAGTTTATCAATCTGCACATAAAATCCTGCAGCAAACGTAATCCATGTAGTATGAACTGTGTATTTTCTTGGACAGAATTTGGAACCCTTAAACAGTTTCTTAAGGAACATCTAGTAGTTTTACACTCATTCTATTTTGTTTTTAAATGCATCATGATGCAGTCATTTTCCAATAATTTCTATAACATTACTAAAATAAACGATATCACATGCAGTATACAATACTTGGATGGTTAGATGCTCTGATTTTGTTTGTAATCCAACAGTTGCCCGATTTTCATCATAGCCTGAGGCTATTGTGGCTAGTTTTCCCTCTGGGCGTCCTTGCAGTAAACACTGCTTGCCTAAAATTATAGGATTGCCAATTAACTGATGATCACAGTCTGATTCAGTGATTTATAAAAATGAAAACAAAGGTTTGTATATTTTGTACTGTGCATGTGGCAGCTTAAAGAGATTGTTCACTTTTTTTTAAAATAAATGGGCAGGTCTTAGAGGTGAAGTCAGCATCTATCAGACATATATGGCATACCCCCACAGCATATGTCGGGTGCATGGGACACTAAGGATACATTGAGTAAGCTTTAATCTATTACAAAAATACAAGTGGTTTATTAATAAAATGATCAAGTTTCAGCAGAAATTAGATTGCAATAAATTTTATTTAACTTAGTAACATTATTCATCCAAAAGGGACAAAACAAGAATAAGGCATGGTCAATGTGCTTTCCTGTATTCTTGGTATTTTTAGTTCTGCACCTGAACCCGACTACTGGCTATATTTCTACTCTAGACTCTTTAATACCACACCTGGTACTGGTAGCACTATCCATGAAGCTTACACCTGGCTAGTTTTTTCTATTTCCTTGCTCAGATTCTCAATGCTATGTCTGCTACCTGTTCTGACTTCCAGCTTTCTTCTCTCATCTCCCTTCTCTCAGCTCCCATGGTTTGTTACATATTGACTGTCCTCCTAACTCTGCCAGGCAACCAGTGCGAGGATTGCGATGTGATCCTCGGGCATTAGGCAGTCTGTCTTAGTGACGCTAGTGCGGAGGGGTGTGTGGGATTATGAGCGGGGGAAGGAGTAAATATTCATTAAGCATATATGTGATTGGCTAATTACCAACACCGGCAAAGTTGTGGGCAGGATTATGGGTGGAGGAAGGGGTCAAAATTAATTTATCATTTACATATGCTTGACTTGCCGGCCCAGGATAATACATTTGTCTGGGGCTTACAGCAACACAAGGGGTCACATATAGTGATGAGCGAGTATACTCGTTGCTCGGGTTTTCCCAAGCATGCTCGGGTGATCTCCGAGTATTTTGGCGTGCTTGGAGATTTAGTGTTTGTCGACGCAGCTGCATGATTTGCGGCTGCTAGACAGTCTGAATACATATGTGGAATTCCTAACAAAGAGGCAATCCCACATGTATTCAGACTGTCTAGCAGCCGCAAATCATGTAGCTGCGTCAACAAACACTAAATCTCCGAGCACCAAAATACTCGGAGATCACCCGAGCAATCAGTATACTCGCTCATCACTAGGAAATAAAATTTACAAAACCTGAAAGAGCTGCCCAAGCCCTAGTTCAGGATACTATTGGTATACTACATAAAAATGACCTGACCACTTCCCGCTAAGAATGTCCTCCTGATGTCCAAGGAACTTGTATAGGAGGCATTTTAGAATAAAGTAAAAACTTCAAGTATTCTTAAAGAATATAAAACTATTCATTTGTTTTTCTTTATCTCTTTGACTCCTAGAACTTAAATGAAATAAAATAAAATTCAAACCATTTGCATACATTATTTCTAAAAGTAGAGTTAAGCAAAAATGGAGATTTTTGCTAAACAATTGCTGAAATGTGAAATATGTTTTGCAAAGTGCACTATTTTGCATTTGCAACTGCAGTGAGATATCCAAATTTTCAATACAATCCCATCATCGAGCATAATACCCATAAAATCAATCATGATGACTGTGTATAATGGACATGAACTGTGCACATTCTCTAATGTCACTAGAACGACTTTGCTTTCAAGAGGCATCTGCTTCCCCCTTAATCAGTGAAAGGTTAAGAACAGACAATCAAAAGGCATGACGTTTTGAACGAAGCTCATCAGCAGATGCAAAAGATCCACCGGTTGCATCTCATGAATGTCTAACAGCTGCAAGAGTCATGTAATTTGTTTCATTTTGCATTCTTGAATCGGTACCAGGAAACTTAACTCCTGACTACAGAGATAATGGAGATTTTTTTATTTTCTTTATTTATTGTGATATTGTTAGAGATTTTTCTAAGGTTTTCACATTCTTATTCCTAAAAGGGTAGTGTCAAGCCTGTACAGGACTGTCTTTACTAGTGATGAGCCACCCCCGTAGTGTTCGAGTTCGGTTCGCCGAACAGCCGTGTGTTCGACGAACACCGTTAAAACCAATGGCAGGCAAACCAAAACATATAGAAACACAAAGAAAACACATAGAAAACACTTCAAAGGTGTCCAAAAGCTGACAAATTGCTCACAAGACACAACTAACACATGGAAAAGTGACAAGTACATATAGTCATGCGAAAAGAAAAGAGGTGGAGGAGTAAAAGGAGGCGGAGACACAGATATAGGCATGTCATGCCCTTCTAAAACCAAAAAAGTGCCAAGCCGACACGGCCAGTCCGTTTCTGCCCGTGCGACCTGCGTGTCGCCGGGTTTGTGCCAGAGCTGACGGCCAGCCCCCTCTCCCAATACTGGTGCCTGTTGGCTGGTGGGTCGAGCGAGCCCCCCTGCGGTGGAGGCAGGTCTAATCTTTTTTATTTAAATTGTCTCTCTAATTTGAATGAGTACACTTTAAATCCTTTTACAAGGATCTATTGAAGGGCAAGTCTCATGCCAGCAGCCGCGGTAATGCCAGGTCCAGTAGCGTCCAGTAAAGCTGCTGCAGTTAAAAAGCTTTTATAAGGATCGAGCTTGACGGTCCACCGCAAGGCGTCCTACCGCCATTCACAGCCCCTGTGCCTTGGGGTGCCTCCCCGATGCTTTTCACTGATTGTCCCGGGAGCCTGAAGCATTTCCTTTGAAAAAGTTAAGTGTCCAAAGTACAGGTGGTGTAGCTTGCTTAACAGCTGGGTTAATCCGCTGACTAGCAGACACTGCTACTAGGCCCAAAATTATTGTCGATTTTTCGTAAAAACCGAACTCTTCGAAATCTAGTTGCCCCCAGCAACACAACTCTCAAGTCCTTATCTTCATCTGCAACCCGGATAAATTATAATCCGGGTTGTTTTGCATGTAAGACCTCTAAGTGTTTATGTTGCGTCTCTATTATGAATGGGGTGCAAGAATTTCAATCTCGCACCACAGGCACCATTTTTAAAATCAACTGTCATGTCAATTGCCAATCGTGCTACATTATTTATTTAATTGAGTGCGGTTGTGGGTTGCAGTACATCGGTCGGACGATACAGACGATGCATGCAAGGCTCAAAAAGCACCGTCAAAATATCCGAAATGGGTTCATGCTACACAGTCTCTCAAAACATTTCTCCCTAGTGCACCAAAATAATTTGAATTCGTTAAAACTCACTGTTATTGACCAGACACCACATGATTTGCCTGATCGGTATAATAATCTAATAAGAAGGGAGAGTTTCTGGATTTTTAAACTTGGTACACTGGCCCCTAAGGGGTTAAACCTCACTATTGAAAAAGTCACGTAATATATGCATTTTGAGATTTATTTATTTTCATTTATTTTTCCTTGTGTACATTGTTTTTATGTTGTTTTTAGGTTGGTTTTTTTCAATTTATCTGTTTTTTTGTTTTGTTTTTTTTCTTTTTTCTTTTTTGCAGTCATATTGCCATTTTTAATCATGTGGGTGTTCTGATTAATTGCCTTTTAATTTTCATTTGTTGCTCCACCTTTATATAGCTTTTCTACTCCATTCTATGTATAACTTCCACCTCAGGAAGACGGAGCTATTCAGTTGAAATGTGTTGTGGATATCAATAAATGAAGACTTTTTAATATCAGCTGAATTGCGTCCCTCGCGCTCCTTATGACCAGATTGCTTTATCACCACTTATGTCTGTCCTCTCTTGAGGTACCCGGCCGGAGCTGCAGCAGACAACCTTAATCTCATCTGCCTTTATCGCCAGCCTGGCGCTCCTTTGAAACCATCTATCTGAATTTGGTTGCAAAATTATTGTATGGGCTAGATGCAGTTAAAAATTTGTAATTATATCTACAGCCGGTGGCCACTCCACTGACTAGGGACACTGCTACTAGGCCCAAAATTATTGTCTGGGTTAGATGCAGTTAAAAATTTGTAATTATATCTACAGCCAGTGGCTACTCCGCTGACTTGCAGAAACTGCTACTAGGCCCAAAATTATTGTCTGGGTTAGATGCAGTTAAAAATTTGTAATTATATCTACAGCCGGTGGCTACTCTGCTGACTCACAGACACTGCTACTAGACCCTAAATTATTGTCTGGGTTAGATGCAGTTAAAAATTTGTAATTATATCTACAGCCAGTGGCTACTCCGCTGACTAGCAGACACTGCTACTAGGCCCAAAATAATTGTCTGGGTTAGAGGCAGTTAAAAATTTGTAATTATATCTACAGCCGGTGGCTACTCTGCTGACTAGCAGACACTGCTACTAGGCCCAAAATTATTGTCTGGGTTAGATGCAATTAAAAATTTGTAATTATATCTACAGCCGGTGGCTACTCCGCTGACTAGCAGACACTCAAGCTTTGTAGCAGACCTCTGATTCCCAGGCTATAGTATGAGTAAACAGCTCTAGTCTTCACACTCAACCATCTGTGTTACCCCAAGCCATAGTGTATGTAGTTTCTTACGGTTAAAAGAGGGTGGGGAAAGACCCGACCCACCTGTAATTGACGATGCCAACATCACGTAAAACACAGCAAGGGACTCCAAAAAGAGTCTCCATTTTTTCCAAAAATTTGGGGCACAGACACCACTTAAGTAGCATCAATTGCCCCAGAGTTGCTTAAAACGGTTGGTGAGGTGATTTGAACACATCCTCAAGCTTTTACTCTCCCCAGGATGACACAGGGGTAGAAAAGTCCTTGCGGATCCATGATTTGTTCATCTTTATGAACGTGAGTCTGTCTACATTCTCAGTGGACAGCCGCGTGCGCTTATCTGTCAGACTCAGCACACCACCAGCAGCGCTGAACACACGTTCAGAGAGAACAAAAATTATTATTAATTTGAAAGCTGGTGGAGCTTAGCATAGATGGCCTAATACAATGAGTACCACACTGCTACAGGCCCAAAATTATTCTACAGGCAAGATGCAGCTAAAAATTATTATTAATTTGAAAGCTGGTGGAGCTTAGTATAGATGGCCTTTTAGAATGAGTACCACACACTGCTACAGGCCCAAAATTATTTTCCGGCCTAGATGCAGCTACAAATTATTATCAATTTTAAAGCTTAAAACGTTTGGTGAGGTGATTTTACCAAATCCTCAAGCTTTTACTCTCCCCGGATGACATAGGGGTAGAAAAGTCCTTGCGGATCCATGATTTGTTCATCTTTATGAACGTGAGTCTGTCTACATTCTCAGTGGACAGCCGCGCGCGCTTATCTGTCAGCACACCACCAGCAGCGCTGAACACACGTTCAGAGAGAACGCTGGCTGCGGGGCATGACAAGATCTCCAAGACGTGAGTGGCGAGCTCCGGCCATTTATCCAGATTGGAAGCCCAAAAAGAGCAAGGGTCCAGTGACACAGTCATGGCTTCAATGTTCAGTTGGAGATACTCCTGTACCATCGTCTCTAGGCGTTGACTGTGTCTGAACAGGCAAGATGCTGCAAAAAATTATGAGTATTTCAATGCTGCTGGAGCTTTGTATAGATGGCCAAATAGAATGAGTAACACAGACTGCTACTATGCCCAAAATTATTGTCCAGGCAAGATGCAGATAGAATTTTTTTTTTTTAAGGCTGGTGGAGCTTTGTATAGATGGCCTAATAGAATGAGTAGCACACACTGCTACTATGCACACAAATATTGAACAGGATAGATGCAGCGAATAATTAGGAGTGATTTGAACGCTGGTGTAGCTGACAAAAAGTGATAGCAACTGCTGTAACCTAGCCATGAAAAGGGCTGCACTTACAAATAGTCACTGTCCCAAGTTGACCTATCTGTCTATTTAAGAGTGAGCACAGACCTGCCTGCTAAAACTGCTAGGAACTGATGTAACGTAGCCCTCAAAAGGGCTGCAATTGCGAACTAGTCCCTACTCCCTAAACCTTCCTCTCTATTTCTCAGCTATTTCGCTTGCAAGTCGCAGTTGCACAATGCACACACAATATAGCGCTAACAGCAGCAGTGCCGTCTAACGCTGAGCTGCAGCAGTGAAAAAATGGTGGCGAGGGGGGAAATGGCTGGGTCTTATAGGTCAACGACATGTGACATACACAGCCAATGACACATGCCCTTGCTTGTGTGAAAAAAAGCACCTCGCTCCGTGTGTGCGCTGCTGATAGGCTGACAGACTTCACCGCCCACTGGAAATGCGGGAAAGAGAAAAAAAATGGAGATCTTCATTATCTCTGCAGAGATCCATGCCATGCCCCTCCCCCGGCCACGCTGGACACTCAAAATGTGTATTAACAGTGATTCTCAGCATAACTGCGAAAAAAATCCAGTGACGATTTAGGTGCACGAACAGTTATCGAACATAACCTCGAACAGCCAGATTTTTTCCAAATCGTTCGGGTTCGTCGAACGAATCGAACACCGCCCAAAACAGATCGATTTTGAGATTGGCGAACAGTTCACTTCGAACGCCGCTCATCTCTATTCTTTACAGCACTGCTAGCTTAAAATTGCAAAATACTGAACATGATGATCCACGATAAGCAAATGGACAGTTAGCTCATCACCTCTGAAATGATTGCAGGTATACATTTCTAAGGCCACGTGCACACGTTCAGTATTTGGTGAGTTATTTTCCTCAGTATTTGTAAGCCAAACTCTGGAGTGGAACAATCAGAGGAAAAGTATAATAGAAATGAATCACCACTTCTGCATTTTTTAATCAATCTTCGTTTTCACTTACAAATACTGATGTAAAATGCTGACCAAACAATGAACATGTGAACATAGCCTAAAAGTGATGAGTGAATCCATTCTAAGCAAACTGAATTTTTTAGAATTTCCTAAAATTTGTGGATTCTAGCAAATACGAATTTTTGGAAATTCAATTCTCACGAATTATGAGCAGCTTCATGGAGGCCAGTCAACAGTGTTATGATATGGTAGCCGAGGAGGACAGTAACAAAAATAGCAAAGGCAGCCAGTCACCCAGAGAGGTTGGTAACTAATGGATTGCAGACCTCTAAACTAACTACGCAACTAGAAGCAGCCGTGAGACATACCTACGATGACCTAGACGCCTCGACACAGCCGGAGAGTTAGCTAAGCCTAGAGATAGAAAGGGGAAAGCTAACTGCCACGGAGTAGAGCCCCAAAGGAATAGGTAGCCCCCACACATATATTGGTGGTGAGACAAGATGAAATACAAACGCAGGCAGTAAATAGAGTAAGCAAACGCTGGGGCCCAAAACTGTCTAGATAGGACAGGACAGAAAAGAATACTTTCTGCAATCCAGCAAAACCCTAAGAAAAATACTAACACTTCTGATTCCAAAAAATACTGAGATCACATGATCTCTCCCCGCTATATCAGAACACTGGTGTTAACAGGTAGCTACCCAGCAGCCACTGAAAGAACAGGGACTGAACAAATGAACCGAGATAACTGAGAAACAGAGACCAGCGCAGGCCCCAGCAGGGGACCCGGCTGACCTCACTCAGAAGGCAGAAAAAGAAAACAAAACCACAGAAACAAGCAAGAAATAGCTTATCTGAAAGTTGCAGGAGACCGCAGCAAGCTGACTTCCAAACTGGACCAGGAAGAGAAAACTAATCACTGGCTAGGATCATGGGAAAGTTACTCCCTTAAATCTCCCCAGTCATCACTCCCAGATTGCCAATCGTCCGCAGCTGAATCCTCAGCCTCTGTCCGTCAAGGCAGCTTCATTAATATCAACAGCCACCAGAGGGAGTCCCAACTCAGAATCCAAAGCATTCACAACACAACAGCTATTTTGCTTGATTCACGTGGGCTGGGAAGTGGGTAAAAATACTTGCAATTACCATACTCACATAGCCTCTACCTATCTTTGAAGCTGTTTTCCCCTTCCCCAGTCCTTTTGCTGAATTTCTAAGCCTGGCTCTGTCCTCCTTACTCTTCACCAGCTCTACTGGCGCAGACTAGTCCTCAATGCATGTTTTTGATGTTAAAACACACATGGCACCACGTAATCAAATTGGCAAACCTGTCATGGTGCCAGAATGTGCAACGAAGTCCAGCAAGAGGGTAAAGAGAAGACCAGCACTGGAGCAAGTTATGTTCCTTAAAAAACCTGTTAAGGCACTGATGCAGATATCTCGCAGCTAAGGGCCCCTTCCCTATCCCTAAAGCTAGGGGCACCCTAGCTATTCCTGCACTCCAGATTACTTCTGATGGTGAAGATGCCAGGACCACATGCCTCGATGCGCTCCCAAATAAGCCCTTATCTGTCCCTTCCCCCGCCAAGCGAAGTAGGGAGTTGTAGTATATAAGAATACACAAGCCAGACTAACAAGGGAAGATGTACCAGAAAAAATGAAAATACGAATCCTACAAATATGCACTCACAAACAACAGAGAGGAACACCGAGAAGTAAAAGGATAAACCAAATAGCAGTGGATGAGGAAATGCACACAGACAAATAACCAAGCAACAGTCTTTTGAACAACACTCCAAACACCTCCTCAAACAACTAACACCTTCAACTTCAGAACCAGGCAGTATGAAACTAAGGCTATGATCACACTATCTGTATTTGGTCATTATTTTTTCTCAGCATTTGTAAGCCAAAACCTGGTGAGGAACAATCAGAGAAAAAGTCTAATAGAAACATGTGCATCACTTTTGCATTTTTGATCCATTCCTGGTTTTGGCTTACAAATACTGATGTGAAATACTGACCAAATACTGATAGTGTGACCGTAGCCTAACACTGGCAATCTCTGTTTCCTAGGAACAGGTATATATAGCAGAGGGGAGTGGCCAACATTGAACAGCTGTGAACAACAAAGTAGGAAAGCTCCAGGAGTTTTCCACTGAACAGAAACCTGCACTGTTTAACATGATGGTGAAATGCTTCTAATTAGTGCAGGAGTACGTGAAATCAGCGGCTGCAGTCTTCTGGCCATTCTATGTCACTTTAAACCCATGACAAAACTATTGAAGGACAACCAGGGAGCTGCGGCGGCAGGTGCAGGCAATGGGCTATGTGAGTAGTAGTATAATTTGAAGGGGGGTTGTTGCTACCCTTAGCAAAAAGTGTAATGAAAATTGATCAAACATTTTATGTACCCCTAAATAATACTAGTAAACCATCAGCTAACCATGCAAAAAAAAACCTCAGAAAGCTCAATCATCAGAAAAAATAAAAAGTTACAAGTCTCAGAATATGGCAAAACGTTTTTTCACCAGCATTATCGTAGTGACCACAAGAATTATGTTTCCAGGCCATTTTTACCATACAATGAACATTGTAAAAACAAAACCCAAAAAGATTTGCAGAGTTTTATTTTTTATTTATATTTTTGCCGATTTCACCTTACTTGGAGTTTTTCTTTTTGTGTTTTTCAGTACATTGTATAGTAAAATGCATTTTGTCATAAAGAACTACAACTCATTATGCGAAAAAACAAGCCATCATGTGGCTATGTTAATGGATGAATAAAAAGTTGTGACTCTTAGCAGAAGAGGAAAAAAAGCAAAAGTGCAAAAAACAAAAAAGGATGCAAAGTGCCAATAACTAGACATGAGCAAACTTTTTTGGAAAACATTTGCCAATCTCAAATTCAGCAGCACGAAAATAACACATTTGGATTCATGTTTGGTTTCCCCAGAACTTTTCCTCAAAATCATCAAAATTTGGTTGTAGGTGTGTAAATTATCGTATTTCCACTAATGCTTTTGCTTTGACTTTGGCTAGAATAGTGGTGCTGTATGATGAGCGGGGGATGTGTTTTATAAGAGGAGGAGTTGTGTCTAGGTCAGGGGAGTGTTGGAATGTAATTTTTTTTTCTTTTTTTTTTCAGTAATAACTTAATGTGTGTACTTTCCACCAGCCAATCAGGGTGCAGAAACCATCCACAACGTCATGACACAAGTTCTTGTGTAATTGGCTGCCGAAGTCACGCTTCTCTCCATATAAAAAATGAACATCATGTTTTGCTGGTGCCATTTTCTGAGGTTAACAGCGCAGAGAGGCTGCTCCTAGTGCTGCAGCAAGTGAACTTGTCATTTAGATAGAATCCTGTCCTGTGTGAAAGCGATCTTCCAACATCTAACTAGATTGTGCTAAAACTTTGCTGCAGTCAGGAGGCCCTATTTGAAAATCCAAATTGTTTGGGCTAAAACTGTGTTGCAGTGAGGAATCAGGAGGCCCAATTTGCTCATCAAAATTATTTGTCGTAATATAATTCCAAATTATTTGGGATAAAACTGTGTTGCAGTGAGGAATCAGGAGTAAAGATGAGAGACCCTTTCAAGGTTAGGTTTGGTTCGATTTGCCAAACGTTTAGATGTTTCCGAATGTACACGAACGCCATTAGATTCAATGGGAGGCCAAACCAAATGTATACACAAAACCTTAAGGGGTGACAAAAAGCTTCCCAAACAGCTAAAATTAGGGGCAAACACGTTGAAAGGTGGCATCAACGGACCCACAGTAGAAATTTGTAAATGGCACAGCAACAGTCGGCAATGGGCCATGCATGAGTTATCAGGGTCTGGCCCAGCATTTACAGCTTGGAATTGAAGTTTCAATGAAGACCTGGTGGTTAAGGGAGCAGTGTAAGCATTTTTAGCTGGGAGACCAGATACCTCATGCAACACCTCCAATTTTTTTTATTCCAGCCACTCTCAGATGGCACAAACATCAGTTTCATACAGTACTATTGGTAGAAAAATGAAAAAAAGTAAGACAGGCTACTGATCAATTGATCAATTGACCCACAGTAGAACCTTTTTATGATGGCACAGAAGCAGTTAGCCATTGACTATGCATGAGGTATCGGGGTCTGGCCCAGCATTTAAAGCTTTGAATTGAATTTTCAATGAGAACCTGTTGGTTAAGAGACCTGTGTATGCCTTCTTAACTGGGTAACCTGATACCTCATGCAACAACTCCAATTTTTTTTTATTCTAGCCACACTCAGATGGTTCAAACATCTGTCTCTTACAGTAATATTGGTAGAAAAATGTAAGGAAAGTAACACAGTTGACTGAAAGTAAGTGCAGGCCTGCCTGTTTGGGAGTCCTACTTACAGAGGCAACCCACCAGATGGAAACCCAACTTGGAGTCTCCACAAAAAATAACTGTCACACAGCAATAAAGTGGCATCAATTTTCACAGAGTAGAAACGGTATAAAAGGCCTCTGACCCACCTTCCACCACAGACAACTCACCAAATGGAGACTCAACTTGGAGTATCCATATTTCAAAAAATAATTGTCACACACCACTAAAGTGGCTTCAATTTCCACTGAGTAGAAACAGTATAATAGGCCTCTGACACATCTTTTATTACATGTGCAAAAACATCATGTGCACAGCTGTAGTAGGTGCTTAGGTTAGGCTCCCAAACCATAGACATATAATGAATATAAACCTAGCACTCAACTAGGCTATGTAAAGTGCAATTTTATTGTAGTACATCAGTTACGTACTTATTGAGCAAGAGAAATGAATGTCTCCACGTGGGAAACAAGAAGGTTATGCGCCGGTTTGTGAAGTCCTTATTGGACAGCCAGTGAGACTTGTTAGATCAGGGATGGGGCAGACGTGCCACCAGACGCGGTATCCACCATTACAGCGCATGAGAGGGGCTCATGTTACCAAACTGTTAGCGAAGGTGCAGGAGCCGGGGAACAAATGGAGGATGAGGGAAAAGAGGTGATAGGCATGCCACAGTCAGATGATGAAGAGGATAATGATCTCCTTTCTGTTGTCCATGGTTGATGGGAGGGAACAAGGAAGCAAACTTGAGTGTTATCTCGCCACCAACACACACACACTTGTACACATGAGCGCTTTCTTGCTGCTCGTATTGTTAGGAATCGGATTAAAAATAGCGCTGACTACTGGGTTTCCACTCTGTTAGAGTAAATTTTGCCACATGCTACACCCCCTGGAAAGGGATGTGCGCATGCTGGAGTATCGAAACACGCTTGTAGATAATCTTAAGAGTGGTTTTCCCCAAGACAGTAGTGAGGCAGAGAGTAATGCAATGCAGTTATAGACTTCCAACCCTAGGAATGTCGAATCGTTAATGCAAAAACATTAGCAGCAGCAGTGTAAGTGACAGAAGCAACTTCTGTCGTTTCACATTTTTTTAGACCAGCCCATGCACTAGCAGAACTGAATACAAGTCTGCCATGTTGTGAATGATTGGAGAGGTGGTGCAGGAGCATCTCAAGCTCAATATCAATGTCTTGAGGGAGGATTTAGACCCTTTTTCCTTTTGGTCTTCAAAAATGGAACAGTGGCCTGAGCTCGCCTGTCATGCCTTGGAGGTTTTGTCATGCCCGGCAGCCAGCGTTCTCTCAGAATGTGTCTTCGTCGCTACTGGTGGTGTCCTGATGGATAAGCACATCCGACTGTCCCCTGAAAGTGTAGACCACCTAACTTTCATCAAGATGAAAAGTCATGGATCTACAATGATTTTTGCTCACCACCAGTCGCAGACTGGGCAGACTATTCAATGGTGTAGTTTTTAGTGTGATGCATTGATCTCGCATTATTGCAGTCTGTGACACTTTTGTCATGACTTCTGTGCCTGCTGTTGCTACTGCTGCTGATGTTACAAACAATTTTTTTGCAATGTTGAGATTCCAAGTTGGGTCTCCATCTGGTGGGTTGCCTGGAGTGGAAGGGGTGTCAGAGCCCCATTATACTATTTCTACTCTGCCACTTTAGTGGTGTACGGCAATAGTTTTTTTTAAATGTGTGGACTCTAAGTTGGGTTTCCATCATGTGTGTTTTCTGTACCAGTAGGGCTACCACTACCTGTGTTACTATCCTTAAATGTTTCTACGTCCGGGATCACACATGCGAGGAAATCGTCCGATGCTCGCATGTGAAGTCCCAGCTCTGGCGCCGGCACTCGAGAGTGGAGTGCACGGCTGCATTTATTTATATGCAGCCGCTCGCTCCACTCCCGAGTGTCGGCACCAGAGCTGGGATTTCACATGCGAGCATCGGACGATTTCCTCGCATGTGTGATCCAGGCCTAACAGTAGTAGTCTATAAAGCTGATATTCGTGCCACCGGAGTGTGGCTGAGCAGAAAAGCAGTTAGAATTTTTGCATGAGGTATGAGGGCTCCCAGCACACCAGGCTTACACTGATCCCTCACCCACCTTGTCTTAATTTAAACTTAAATTCAAAGCTCTAAATGCTGGTCAAGACCCTGATACCTTATGAATGGCCCATGTCTGACTGTGGCTATGTCATTATCAAATTTCTATTGTGGGTCAATTAATGCCACTTTTCCTGGTGTCTGCCCCTAATTTTTGGAAATGTTTGGACTCCAAGTTGGGCCTACTTCATGTGTGTTTAGTGAATTTGGCAGGATTCTCAGAGCACTAGGCCTACACCAGTCACTCATCTACCTGTTACTGATCAATGTTTGAGATAGAAATGCTGGTCCAAGCCTTGTCCCAGGCCCAGGCCCTGTCCCATGGATCCATGCTGCACAATTATACTATTTGTACTCTGGGTCAATTGATGCCACTTTTCCTGGTGTCTGTCCCTAATTTGAGTTGTTTTTGCAGCTTTTGGGCCCCCCTAAAGGCACTGGGGTTTGGGTATATTCGGTGAACCACACCTTGAAAGGTTCGCTCATCTCTAGTTGCTATTTTAAAAAAAAAATTATCTGTCATGCCCTCTAGGATATGCCATCAGTTTGTAATTATGGGCTTCTACCTGTTTGGATCCCCCACAGAAGGGGCCACAGAACAACTACAGCTGAATGCTCAGCTGTGCTTCTTCGAATAGGTCTGTGCTGTAATTCTCTGAACAGCGGGTTGCAGTAAGTGTTGCGGTGCAGAAGAACACATGGTCAGTAGTTCCTTGTTTCATTTGTTCTGTGGATCAGAGGGGTCACAAATGCCAGATCCCCACCAAGTATAATTTTATGCTATATCCCGTCAGTGTGCCTTAACAATCGATGATTGGCATAATCCTTCAAAACATGACTTCTTAAGTTTTTATGATAAGACTTACAAAAGAAAAAAAGGTTTTGTCAAAACTGTTAAAAAAAAATCATGAAAATTCTACAGGTGTGAACACAACCTACACAGACTAAACGTTTGAGATTACCTGGTTGTTATGTGGAGTATTGTGAGTTTGTAAACTATTTTAAAAGCAGTTAATATTTGTTATGGCGGATAGAAAGTCAGTCCTCAGACATCTTGCGGGTGTGTTCCCTGGGTGACTATATTATGAAGTGATGCTGTTACGTTAAAATTAGATTTACAGATGTGAGACTTTACTCCTTCTTTCCAGTGATCCAGATGGGGATTATCAGGAATAAGGAAGCCCACACGGATCCAAAAAAATGGGTGTATACACATGTCCTTCTGTTTCTCCTTAATGATAGAAAGATAATTTAGCTGGAACGTCTGTTATATGTGTGAATATTTTAATATTTCTGTGCTTTACTGTAACAAATTTTGTTTCTGCATTGTAATGGAAGGGTCTGAAACTTTTGGCATATTTTGATTAACTTACCCTGAAAATAGTTCAAGAAAACCATGGCATTTATTGTTCATTATAAACATGAAACAGCATATCAGCATCATCTATATTATATATACAGTATGTATATACAGTTGTGTGAAAAAGTATTTGCCCCCTTGATGATTTCCTATTCTTGCATGTTTGTCACACTTAAATGTTTCCCATCACCAAACAAATGGAAATATTAGACAAAGATAATACAAGTAAGCACAAAATGCAGTTTTTAAATGTAGGTCTTTATTATTAAGGGAAAAAGAAATCCAAACCTACAGGAACTATGTGAAAAAGTGATTGACCCCTGTACCTAATAAAGTAACCAGTTGGACCACACTTACCAGAAACAACTGCAATCAAGCATTTGTGGTAACTGGCAATGTGTCTTTTACAACGCTTTGGAGGAATTTTGGCCCACTTACCTTTGCAGAATTGTAATTCAGCCACATTGGAAGGTTTCTGATAATGAGCTCCCATTTTAAGGTCATGCCACAGCATAGAATCATAGAATGGTAGAGTTGGAATGGACCTCCTGGGTCACCTGGCCCAACCCCCTGCTCAAAGCAGGATTCACTAAATCATCCCAGTCTGTTGTGAATGTGTTAGAAATGAATTCTGAGCGGGAGCTCCCTCTGGTGGTTACAAACAGTACTGAACCATTCAATGAAGATTGTGAAGATTGGCGATCAGGAGTTACAGACTGGTCTTATATAAGGGAGGTTCCCTCCCATCAGGGTTGCCGGTGATCTATTGTTCTTGTCTCAACTTTGGTTCCTGGTTCACTTGGAAGCTTGCTGTGTTTTGCCTGCATCTTCTGCTAACAGATAAGTTTTTTCTGCTTGTATTTTTGTGCTTGCTTTTTTCATTGTTTCCTGCACTCTTGTGGAGGTCAGCCAGGTCCCCTCCGGGGGCTTGTGCTCCTCTCAGTTTATCTGAGCCTCTGTTATTTGTTCATTTGCCTTTTCCAGTTTTTTCAGTGGCTGCGGCTTAGTTTTGTTACACCAGAGAACTAATTTAGGTGGTAGAGGTCGTGTGATCTCAGGTGTTTTTGTAATTAGTAGAGTTGGTACTTTTTAGGGTTTTTTGGGATTGCAGTAAGTGTCCTTCCTATCCTTTTCTGTCCAGGTAGATTAGGCCCCAACATTTGCTCATACTATTTTCTGTCTGTGTCTGTATTTCCTCTTGTCTAACCGCCATTACATGTTTGGGGGCTTCCTATGTTCTTTGGGGATCTGCTCCGGGGCAGATAGTTTTCCTCTTTCTATCTTTAGGTGTAGTTAGCTTCTCAGGCTGTGACGAGGCGTCTAGGACCAACGTAGGTACGCTCCACGGCTGCCTTTAGTTGTGGTGGTTAGTCAGGGTACTGCAATCCAGTAGATTCCAACCTCTCTGGTGTATTGCCGTTTTTGCCTGCTCTCCTCAGCTACCAAAACATAACAGTATCACCGGCCAAACGGAAAATTATATGGTACTCACAGAAGGGAAAAATAGTGTGGGAAAAAAAAAAGGGATTGTCAGAGTTGTCAGAGATTTTTTATTTTTTTTTCCCTCTGTTTCTCTGAATGCTGAGGAGGATTTTTTTTTCTCTCAATGGAGCATGCACAGTTGTCTGGCCGTGTGGATCAGCTTGCCTCTGAAGTTCGGAGTATTGCTACCTATCTTGCAGGGTTGCCGGTTGTGGAACCTAGGATCCCCATGCCAGATTTATTTTTGGGGGATCGAGCTAAATTTCTGAATTTCAAAAATAACTGTAAGTTGTTTTTTGCCTTAAAACCTATGTCCTCAGGGAACGCAGCGCAGCAGGTTCAAATTGTCATCTCTCTCCTGCACGGCGATCCTCAGGATTGGGCTTTTTCCCTGACACCTGGGGACCCTGTTTTGAGTAATGTCGATGCATTTCTTCTGGCTCTGGGGTTATTGTACGATGAACCTAATGTCACTGATCAAGCTGAAAAAACCTTGTTGGCATTAAATCAGGGGCTTGAGGATGCTGAGTTATACTGTCAGAAATTTCGTAAGTGGGCAGTCCTGACCAAATGGAATGATTATGCTTTGGCAGACCTTTTTCGGAAGGGTCTGTCAGAGAATGTAAAAGATGTTATGGTGGGTTTCAATGATTCTATGTCATTAGCGATTCAAATTGACAGACGTTTGCGTGAGCGCAGAGGTTTGCGTGGAATGGTGTTGCCTTGTGAACCAGCTTCTGAACCCATGCAGTGTGATAGAGTGGATTCTGGGGCACAGGGTCATGAGTTTCGAAAACGCAATGGGTTATGCTTCTACTGTGGTGACGCCTCTCATGCTATTTCAGTCTGCCCTAAGCGGGGAAGACGTTTTGCATGCTCAGTTGTCTTGGGTAGTGTTCAGACTAAATTTCTGTTGACTGTTACCCTGATTTGCTCCCTGTCCACATTTTCTTCTCAGGATTTTGTTGATTCGGGAGCAGCTATTAACCTGATGGATTTTGATTTTGCTAAACGTTGTGGGTTCCCTTGATACCCTACGGAAGTCTATTCCCCTACTGGGGATTGATTCTACCCCTTTGGCTGAGAATAAACCCCAGTTCTCTACTCAGGTGATAATGAGGGTTGAACCTGATCATCAGGAGAGTTGCAAATTTTTGGTGCTGTATAATCTGCATGACATAATTGTACTAGGTTTCCATTGGTTACAGTCTCATAATCCTGTTTTGGATTGGAAATCTGTGTCTGTAACCAGTTGGGGCTGCCAATGTGTTAATGCCAACACTCCTGTTTTTTCTGCCTCTCCCCAGGCTCAGGATGTTCCTGACTTTTTGACTGATTTTTCTGATGTGTTTAGCGAAAGTAAATCTGCATCCTTGCCCCCCTATAGGAGCTATGACTGCGCTATTGAATTAGTGCCTGGTAGTAAATTCCCTAAAGGTCGCCTTTTTAACTTGTCTGTACCTGAACATGACGCTATGCGGTCTTATATCAAGGAGTCATTGGAGAAGGGTCATATCAGACCATCCTCTTCACTAGTGTTGAGCGATACGATACTGCAAATATCGGGTATCGGCCGATATTAGCTCTATCGGCCTTTCGATAATTCGTTTCGATATTTTCGTCTTATCGAATACCGGAATCGGATTTGTCACTGTCACTGTGAGTGTCCGTCGGTCGGGTCTGTCAGGAGTCAGCGGCACTTACCTGGCAGAAGATCTCCGGCGGTCACGTCCTGGACTGCTTGATGGCCGCCATTATCTTCTCCCTGGCGGTCACATGCAGTTTTTTCGCGATAACTGCAGTGACTGCAGCGTAATCCCGGCCGTAAACCAGTCCGATGACGTCACCGCCGGGGAAGCAGGTAATCAGCTGTGCTGCGCCGGGATGACAGGCTCTGCCTGTCATTCTGATGTAGCAGAGCTGGATCGTCGTGGGACACTCGTTACTATGGACTGCGTCGGTCAGGTGGTATACTTTTTTTTTTTTTTTCATTTTTTTACAGGAGATCGATGGCGTCGCAGGATGAGACTGTAATAAAAGTAATGAAAACTGTGTTTTTTTTTTTTTTTATTAAATTAAAAAACTTTTTTATGAACATTCACCCGTCCGGGTACATAAACAATTTAACTATTTACATACAGGGACCCTGTCCGGGTTATTTATAATTCTTTGGCAGGGGTGTTCCAGGTACCACCTGGTACTCTTCTGATGCTTGCCAAACATCCGAGGCACCAAGGACCACCAGGACCTGATGACGTCGTGTGGCCTGTACAGTCAAGTCGTGACCCGCTATCTGGGTCTGTGTGGCCACCTCTTTCATCTCCCTCCGGGTCTGGAACCCTATGTCCCGGACTGAACGAACCCCAGGGGGCCTAACAGGCGCCGGGTACGGGCCAGCTATACTTATCATGTCCATAGCTGGGGCTGCTGAGGAGACCACTGAGGGAGGCTTGGGAGATTTACGGCGTGGGGTGGGCACTTTTGCAGAGGCCTGGATGTGGGAGGCTGAAGGCTCCGAGGGTCTCACAGGTTCCTGACACTCTGGGGAGTAGGGGTCGCACCTGGTAACATTTAGGGCGTACCATCCATTGTAACCCCAGTGTCGGGTGTAAGTCACCAAGTCTCCTGGCAACAGGTCCCTCCCCGGGTGTCCTTCTGGGAGGTGAGCCTCCACGTCCCGCCGGTTCACAAAAACTTCTAAATAAAGTCCAGGCTCCTGGATGAAGCCCCAACCACCTTTCAATTTAAAGCTCCGTACTGCACCCTTAAGCCGCCGCTCCCACAGGGTTCCTTTATCTTTTCTCATCCGGTCCTTATCTGCCCGGTCCTTCTCTAGGTTACGTTGCCGAAGCTTTTGGGTTTCTCGCTGCTCCCTTTGTCGCTCTGCTTCCCGCTCCCAACGTCTCCACTCTTCCTCCTGACGCCGGTTGTAATTCTCCTCCACCAGCTGCTCCATGTCTCCACCATCAAATGCCAACTTACAGTGTCCGGTTTGCAGCAGCTCTCCTGGCGCCCCCCAGTCCTGGCGGCGCTCACCTGCGGAGGAAGCAGCCGGCTCTGGAACAGATGACAGTCGGGGCTCCGGTACAGGCAGGTAGTGCTCTGGTGCCTGCGCGGCCTCCTCCATGAGGACGGGTGTCGCTTCTTCTGTCTCAGCGATGGGGGCAGACAGCGGGATCTGGGGTGCTGCCGGTGCAGAGTTTTTTGCACGAACGGGTGCCTCCACTGCGACAACATCAACCGGATCACATTGCAAGGGCTGGGATGCCCGCACGGACTCCTCTACTAGAACGGGTGCCTCACCTTCCGGTACAGACACTTCAGGTAAGAGGGATTGGCACCGCTCCAAGTTTAGTTTTAGGGCACGCCAGCTGGCTTCCATCCTGGCGACCTCCTCCCGGTGCCGGGCCAGGCCTCTTAGGGTATCCTCCGCTTCTTGCAGCGTAGGAGGGTTTCCAGGCCGGGTGCCCAACGGTGGTTCCGTGGCGATCGGGTCGCTTCCGTGGGGGGAGAGCTCTGACTGCTCCATCCCTTCACACTTCTGCTCGTGTCCATTAGCCATCTCTGCCAAGTCACATGTGTCATTAGCATCTGGAGAGGGCCCCTCTTTTGTAGGGAGGCGGGACCTTCGTGTTAGTTTCAGCACACTGAGGAGGATGAGGAGGCGGAACTGAAGAGCTGTGGGGCACGATCTTACATTGCAGTACCATTTAGAGCCATCGTTTTCGCGTCACTGAGTGAGTGTACACCCATGAAGAGCACGCCCTTCTTCTTCACCAGTGCCTCGTCGTGACGCAGATATGGCGGAAAAATGGCAAATACATTCTCTGATGATTTTAGCAATTCTCAAGCACAAAACCAATTCAATTCAGGCACACAGGACTCTCTTATAGCGAGCTACAGAATCCTGTTCGTGACGCCCAAGTTGAGTCGCACAGAGCCAGAGGTTTTGGGGGTACTCGGCACCGAGCCCGTCGACTTCTATGGGGTATGTCACGGCTTTACCCGGCAATTGAATCAGAGTCTATTTTACTATGTAGAAGTGTATAAACTATAAATATATGTATATATATATATGTCACAATGACATGTATATATATATATGTATTCTATGTGTGTATATTTTGTGTTTACAATGAAAGAAAGGGGGTTTTTTGTTGCGATATTTTGTTCCCATAGACTTACATGGGACTTCCGGTATCAGAATCGGATATCGACGATATTTAGTGATATCGGCGATACCATTTCGATACGATATTTTTAGATATCGAGCAGTATCGCTCAACACTACTCTTCACCCTTGGGTGCTGGTTTTTTCTTTGTGGCCAAAAAGGATGGTTCATTAAGGCTGTGTATTGATTATCATCTCTTGAACAATATCACTGTGAAATATCAATATCCGTTACCCTTGATTTCTGACCTGTTTTCCAGGGTGAAAAGTGCTACTTGGTTTATCAAGCTTGACCTCAGGGGGGCGTATAACCTTATTCGCATTAAGCACGGGGATGAATGGAAGACGGCATTCAATACCCCAGAGGGGCATTTTGAGTACCTAGTGATGCCCTTTGGGCTCACTAATGCTCCTTCTGTCTTCCAGTCCTTCATGAATGACATTTTCAGGGATTTTGTGGATAAATGTCTGATTGTTTATTTGGATGATATCTTGATTTTTTCCAATGACTGGGACTCTCATGTGAAACAGGTTCGGACTGTGTTCCAGATTTTGAGAGAGAATGCTCTGTATGTGAAGGGATCAAAGTGTCTTTTTGGCGTACAGAGGATCTCATTTCTGGGATTCATTTTGTCCCCATCGGTTATTGAAATGGACCCGGTCAAGGTTCAGGCCATCTGTGATTGGGTCCAACCTACTTCATTAAAGGCTCTTCAGAGATTCTTGGGTTTTGCCAATTTTTATCGTAAATTTATTGGTAAATTCTCTGTTATTGTTAAACCATTGACTGATTTGACCAAAAAGGGTTCTGATGTGGTGAATTGGCCTCCTGAGGCAGTCTCTGCGTTTCAGGAACTTAAGCAGAGATTCACTTCTGCTCCTGTTCTACGGCAGCCTGATGTTTCTCTGCCATTTCAGGTGGAGGTTGATGCCTCTGAAATTGGGGCAGGTGCCGTTTTGTCCCAAAGAGATCCAGAGACCTCTAAAAGTAACCCTTGTGCCTTTTTCTCTCGAAAATTTTCTAGAACTGAACGTAATTATGACGTGGGTAATCGGGAGTTATTGGCCATGAAGTGGGCTTTTGAAGAGTGGAGACATTGGCTGGAGGGAGCCAAATATCAGGTGGTGGTCCTCACGGACCATAAGAATCTGGTTTATCTGGAATCAGCCAAGCGACTTAATCCTAGACAGGCCAGGTGGGCCTTGTTTTTCACACGTTTTAATTTTGTGGTTTCCTTTCTTCCTGGCACTAAGAATGTTAAGGCGGATGCCCTATCGAGGAGTTTCATTGCGGACTCTCCTGAGTTATCTGATCCTGCTGTTATTTTGAAAGAGGGTGTAGTTCTTTCCGCCATCTCGCCCAATTTGAGACTGGCTCTGGAAGGGTGTCAGGAGGATAAACCTGAGCGCTGCCCTATTGGGAAATTGTTTGTCCCAGACCGGTGGATAAAGAGTGTGATGTCTGAGATTCATTGTTCCGCGTTGGCCGGTCATCTCGGAATTTTTGGTACCAGAGACTTGGTTAGTCGGTTCTTTTGGTGGCCTACTTTGTCTCGTGACGTCAGGGAATTTGTGCAGTCCTGCGGGACTTGCTCTTGCTCCAAACCTTGTTCTCGCTCTAGTGGTTTGTTGATGCCATTGCCTGTGCCCAAGAGACCATGGACCCATATCTCTATGGATTTCATTTCCGACCTCCCTGTTTCTCAGAGAATGACCGTTATCTGGGTGATTTGTGATAGGTTTTCCAAAATGATACATCTTGTGCCATTACCTAAGTTGCCTTCCTCCTCTGAATTGGTGCCTTTGTTCCTTCAGCACGTGGTTCTGTTACACGGCATTCCTGAGAACATTGTGTCTGACAGAGGAGTCCAGTTTGTTTCCAGATTTTGGAGGACTTTTTGTTCTAAACTTGGTGTTCAATTGTCTTTCTCCTCGGCTTTTCATCCTCAGACCAATGGACAAACTGAGAGAATAAACCAGATATTGGAGACTTATCTGAGATGCTTTGTGTCTGCTGATCAAGATGACTGGGTCTCTTTTTTGCCTTTGGCTGAGTTTGCTCTTAATAATAAGGCTAGCTCTGCCACTTTGATGTCTCCATTTTTCTGCAATTTTGGGTTTCACCCTCGATTTTCTTCAGGACAGACGGAGGCTTCTGTCTGTCCGGGTGTTGACTCTGTTGTGGAGTGTATGCAGCAGATTTGGGACCAGGTAGTGGAGAGGTTGTCCCTCTCTCAGGAAAGGGCCCAGCGGTTTGCCAACCGGCATAGGACTGATGGTCCTCGGTTTGAAGTGGGGGACTTGGTCTGGTTGTCCTCAAGAAATATCCCTATGAGAGTTGCATCTCCTAAGTTTAAGCCTAGATTCATTGGACCTTATAAGATCATGGAGATTCTTAATCCTGTTTCCTTTCGTTTACTTCTTCCAGGGACATTTAAGATCCATAACGTGTTCCACAAGTCCTTATTGAAGAGGTTTGTCGAGCCAGTGGTTCCTATGGCTGCGCCTCCTGACCCTGTTTTGGTTGAGGGCAATCTGGAGTATGTGGTTGAGAAAATATTGGATTCTCGTTTTTCTAGACGGAAACTCCAGTATTTGGTTAAGTGGAGAGGTTATGGTCAGGAGGACAATTCTTGGGTGTTTGCTTCGGACATCCATGCTGGGAGACTGATCCGTGCGTATCACAGAGCTCATCCTGACCGACCTGGTTGCCCAAGTGAGGGTTCGGTGACCCCTCCTCAAGGGGGGGGTACTGTTGTGAATGTGTTAGAAATGAATTCTGAGCGGGAGCTCCCTCTGGTGGTTACAAACAGTACTGAACCATTCAATGAAGATTGTGAAGATTGGCGATCAGGAGTTACAGACTGGTCTTATATAAGGGAGGTTCCCTCCCATCAGGGTTGCCGGTGATCTATTGTTCTTGTCTCAACTTTGGTTCCTGGTTCACTTGGAAGCTTGCTGTGTTTTGCCTGCATCTTCTGCTAACAGATAAGTTTTTTTCTGCTTGTATTTTTGTGCTTGCTTTTTGCATTGTTTCCTGCACTCTTGTGGAGGTCAGCCAGGTCCCCTCCGGGGGCTTGTGCTCCTCTCAGTTTATCTGAGCCTCTGTTATTTGTTCATTTGCCTTTTCCAGTTTTTTCAGTGGCTGCGGCTTAGTTTTGTTACACCAGAGAACTAATTTAGGTGGTAGAGGTCGTGTGATCTCAGGTGTTTTTGTAATTAGTAGAGTTGGTACTTTTCAGGGTTTTTTGGGATTGCAGTAATTGTCCTTCCTATCCTTTTCTGTCCAGGTAGATTGGGCCCCAACGTTTGCTCATACTATTTTCTGTCTGTGTCTGTATTTCCTCTTGTCTAACCGCCATTACATGTTTGGGGGCTTCCTATGTTCTTTGGGATCTGCTCCGGGGCAGATAGTTTTCCTCTTTCTATCTTTAGGTGTAGTTAGCTTCTCAGGCTGTGACGAGGCGTCTAGGACCAACGTAGGTACGCTCCACGGCTGCCTTTAGTTGTGGTGGTTAGTCAGGGTACTGCAATCCAGTAGATTCCAACCTCTCTGGTGTATTGCCGTTTTTGCCTGCTCTCCTCAGCTACCAAAACATAACACCAGTCACAGCTTAAAGACTTCCATTGAAGGAGAACTCACCACCTCTCGTGGCAGACTGTTCCTCTCATTGATCACCCTGTCAAAAAGTTTTATCTAATCTGTCTCCTCTCATTCAGTTTCATCCCATTGCTTCTAGTCTTTCCTTGTGCAAATGAAAATAAAGATGATCATTCTACAATGTGACAGCCCTTGAGATATTTGTAGATAGCTATTAAATCTCCTCTCAGTCTTCTTTTTCACAAGCTAAACATTCCCAAATCCTGTAACCGTTCCTCATAGGACACGTATAATATAAATATCAAAGGACATGGTTTGCAGACCGGTCACCATTCTAGTTGCTCTTCTCTGAATTCACTCCAGTTTGTTGATGTCTTTTTTAAAATGTGGTGCCCAAACCTGGACACAGTATTCCAGATGAGGTCTGACCAAAGAGGAGTAGAGGGGAAGAGCACCTCAATCGGATTAAGGTCAGGTCTTTGAGTAGGCCCAAGTGTGCTTCAGCTTGAGGTCACGAACAGAGATGGGCGAACCCAAACAGTACTGTTCGGAACTAACACAGAACACAGACTTCACCAGGAAATCCGTGTTACTGTTCAGGATCGGCCCTCTGAACACCGGGTGTTTGTTGCGCTGTCAAGGCTTTTCTCAGCCACTCTTCTATAAAGGTCACCTCTATGTAGTGTACAGCCTGTTGTGGTCACATGGCCAGATTCTGCAGTCTCTGCTTGGGAACTCTGAAGCTACTTCAGGGTTACTTTTGGTCCAGTGCTGCCTCTCTGATTAATGCCTACCTTACCCGGACTGAGAATTTAGGTTTGCGACCCTCTTTTGTCAGGTTTGTTGTGGTATCATGTTCTTTACATTTGATGATAATGGATTTGATGGTGCTCCAGGGGTTAATCAGAGATTGGGATATTTTTATAACCCAACCTTGACTTGTTCTTCTCAACAACTTTGTCCCTGACTTGTTTAGATATCTCCTTGGTCTTCATAGTGTTCTTTTGTTAGTGTATGAGCAAAGGCAATCGTATTCAATCCAAGAAATGGTATAGAGAGTAGCTGATTGAAATATTAAAACTTAACCTTTAATCTACTATTAAAAAACAGAACACAAAGTGCAGTTAGTGCTGAAGTGCATGTGCAAAACAAAAACCAAACCAAAACACAGTGTCTATGACCTTAAAAGACAAGAAAAAACAATGGTTTACCAGAAACCTTTAAATGGACAATAGTGCATCTATACCAACAAATTAACCGCGCTATTAAATGGGACTGTTACAGAAATCAATTTCCCTTGTATTGGCGGTATTTGTCAAGAATATTGTTCCTTTCTTATGGGTTAGCCTTTTTATACTGAAATCAGCGTTTTCTCTATCACTGATTATGGCCCCTTATATGCACTTCATCCATATACATATTATATATAACTGGTTTTTATGGACATGAGTAAAATGCTCCTTGCAAATTTGGAGCTATAAATAACTATACACCTGCCATATAGATATATAAATTAACATGCCCCTCATAGAAGAATAAGCACAATACCATCAGGGAAGAAAAAAACAGAGGAAGAAAACATCATTAGGTACATAACCAAATTCTCCAATATGTCAAAAGAAATGAGGGACATAATCATGCGCCACTGGCCAATCCTCTGTATGGACAAGGATTTGTCTAGGGTAATCTCCACGACTCCACAGATCACTTTCAAGAAAGGACGATCTATCAAGGACAGATTAGTACGCAGCCATTTTGCCTCCTCTGAACCAAAAAACCCTACATGGCTGAAAAGTCAAATAAAAGGGTGTTACAAATGCGGAGGGTGTAAATATTGTGGGGCCTTAAAACAAGGGAAGGAGTTCAGTAGCACCATTACCAAGAAGATATACCCCATTAGACAATTCATGAACTGCAAAAGCATTGGGGTTGTCTACAACATTACCTGCAAATGCGGCGTACAATATGTAGGGAAAACAAGAAGAGAATTGAGGAAGAGAATAGGAGAGCATCATAGGGATATTATCAACAGAAGAGACACCCCTGTAGTGAACCATGTAAATCAAATGCATGGAGGTGACGCAAAATCCCTAGTATTTATGGGTATTGAAAAAATCAGACAAAATAAAGAGAGAGGAGATTGGGATAAACGGATCCTTCAGAGAGAAATATTTTGGAAAGGGAAATTGATTTCTGTAACAGTCCCATTTAATAGCGCGGTTAATTTGTTGGTATAGATGCACTATTGTCCATTTAAAGGTTTCTGGTAAACCATTGGTTTTTCTTGTCTTTTAAGGTCATAGACACTGTGTTTTGGTTTGGTTTTTGTTTTGCACATGCACTTCAACACTAACTGCACTTTGTGTTCTGTTTTTTAATAGTAGATTAAAGGTTAAGTTTTAATATTTCAATCAGCTACTCTCTATACCATTTCTTGGATTGAATACGATTGCCTTTGCTCATACATACATTGTTCTGTGGATATGGCAGGATTCTTATCTACTGGTTTAGATACTAATCAATGGATTAATGAGGCAAAGGATATATTCTCAGACGGGGTATTTACTCAGAAAAAATATACACCTTCATTTAACGCAGCATTTAAAGAACTCACTAAAGTGTATAAAGAGCAGGTCACCTCATGGTGGGAGGTACAAAGCTTCGAAAACTACATAAAAGCAGGGATTGTACCCAGACACCTTAGAATTGCAATATCATTTGGATATCGGTATAAGAGCGCATCCCTTCTGGCCAAACTAGAAAAAGAGGCCACAGAAAGCTCATTAAAATTAATGAGAATCCTCTTAGAGGAAGAAAAATCTATACTCAGTAATTTGAATGAGAAACTCAAAGAGCAAATTGAGATAACAAAAAAGTTCTCTACTGAACCGGAATTTTCTGTAAAAGAGACTATTCTCCAGAATACAATTGAAAAATTCCAATACCATCTAAAGGAGAGAAAACATAAATACTTTATAAGGGATTTACAGGAATTTCGTGACAACAAAGCTTATTCTGTAAGTAACATTAAAATACACCGACCTCCAGACACTGATATTTCATCTTCTGAAGCTGAGTTTTCAGACTCTGAGACAAGGTACAAGGGCCCCAGAGGAAGAGGAAGGGGAAGAGGAGGTACAAGGGGAGGTAGAGAGACAAATCGTAGCCCCCACAAAGGGAACATTTTTTAGATTCAGGGTACCATATAAGGACCAGATTCAACACACGAAACCCGATTTAGACAACACAATTGTGAATATCTCCTCTAGACATCTCACGAGAGAGGAAATGACAGTGCTAAGCAAAGGCATGTCATTTGTCCCCACCTCAGACTTCGAATGTTTCGAAGCTACCAAAGACTTGCACCTCTTCTCTAGGCGACTTAAGTGGAAAAAGCACTTTATGAATATGGACAAAAAAAGTTGTGCTGAACTTGGAATTGACGATAACATGCTGGCTGATGTTAGATTTCTATATCATTTGGGTGAGCCCACTGGTGAAGAGGGAGAAGGCCCATTTACAGATCTAAAAAACAAAAGTAAACGTATGCCCCTGTTACGGACGTTAGTGCTATTGATATATTTACTAATCTTGTTTCCAGAGATTTTTTGGAACTTGAGAAATGCAAATATAAAAAATTTCATAACCTCACTAAAATCGAGATGAAAGCACTAAATGATCTGGAGAATGATGGGAGTATTATTATCAAACCCTCAGATAAGGGGGGCAACATCGTGGTGATGGATACATCCCAATACAAAACACTTTGTTGCTCCCTTTTAGGAGAGGACATGGGATATGAGACATTAAGAGAAAATCCCACAGCCCGGTATCATGAGGAACTAAAAACATTGGTCAATGAAGCGCTGTGTAAGAAACTTATTAGCCTTGATGAAAAAGAATTTTTGATTCCTACCCATCCTATGGTAGCGACTTTTTATTGCCTACCTAAAGTGCACAAAGGCCTTTGTCCACTTAAAGGTAGGCCGATCGTATCAGGCATTGATAGTCTCACTCAAAACCTGGGACTATACATAGACAAAATTCTTAGGCCTTTTGTTTCCTCTTTAAGTTCATACGTCAGAGACACGACAGACCTTCTTCTTAAAATTGACAATATTGAGTTGGGCGACAATATGATCCTAGGATCAATTGACGTAGAGGCTCTTTATTCTTCAATTCCCCATGAGAAAGGCATTATGGCTGCGGAATACTATTTGAAAACTAAAGGCTGTCAGTATAATGAACATAATAAATTTGTCCTGAGGGCCCTCGAATTCTGTTTGACCAGAAATTATTTTCTTTTTGACAATAAGTACTTCCATCAGCTCAGGGGCACCGCCATGGGCAGTCCATGTGCACCTTCATATGCCAACCTGCTCCTGGGCTGGTGGGAGGAAAACATCGTCTTTGGTGAATCAATGGGTGTGGCGGAGGACAAAATTGTGATGTGGCTCCGCTACATCGATGATGTTTTTGTGATCTGGAGGGGTGACGTGGAGAGTTTTAGAGAATATGTGCAAGGACTTAATAATAACAACATTGGCCTCCGCTTCACTTTTGAGGCCAATGCACAGAGTCTCCCTTTTTTGGACATTTTGATTGAGAGAGGTGAAGGAGGTCATTTGGTCACCAAAACGTATAGAAAACCTACCTCCTCAAACTCTCTGTTAAGATGGGAATCAAACCATCCCCTCCCTCTCAAAAAAGGGATACCAAAAGGACAGTATTTCAGGATCAAAAGGAATTGTTCAAACCCGAACTTTTTAAACAACAAGCAGACGAATTGAGATATTGTTTTACAGAGAGGGGATACCCCGATCATGTACTTAGGGATGCCTATAAAACAGCACTGACACGAGAGAGGAAAGATCTCCTCACCCCAAAGAAAAAAACAGAGGAAGAAAACATCATTAGGTACATAACCAAATTCTCCAATATGTCAAAAGAAATGAGGGACATAATCATGCGCCACTGGCCAATCCTCTGTATGGACAAGGATTTGTCTAGGGTAATCTCCACGACTCCACAGATCACTTTCAAGAAAGGACGATCTATCAAGGACAGATTAGTACGCAGCCATTTTGCCTCCTCTGAACCAAAAAACCCTACATGGCTGAAAAGTCAAATAAAAGGGTGTTACAAATGCGGAGGGTGTAAATATTGTGGGGCCTTAAAACAAGGGAAGGAGTTCAGTAGCACCATTACCAAGAAGATATACCCCATTAGACAATTCATGAACTGCAAAAGCATTGGGGTTGTCTACAACATTACCTGCAAATGCGGCGTACAATATGTAGGGAAAACAAGAAGAGAATTGAGGAAGAGAATAGGAGAGCATCATAGGGATATTATCAACAGAAGAGACACCCCTGTAGTGAACCATGTAAATCAAATGCATGGAGGTGACGCAAAATCCCTAGTATTTATGGGTATTGAAAAAATCAGACAAAATAAAAGAGGAGGAGATTGGGATAAACGGATCCTTCAGAGAGAAATATTTTGGAAAGGGAAATTGATTTCTGTAACAGTCCCATTTAATAGCGCGGTTAATTTGTTGGTATAGATGCACTATTGTCCATTTAAAGGTTTCTGGTAAACCATTGGTTTTTCTTGTCTTTTAAGGTCATAGACACTGTGTTTTGGTTTGGTTTTTGTTTTGCACATGCACTTCAGCACTAACTGCACTTTGTGTTCTGTTTTTTAATAGTAGATTAAAGGTTAAGTTTTAATATTTCAATCAGCTACTCTCTATACCATTTCTTGGATTGAATACGATTGCCTTTGCTCATACATACATTGTTCTGTGGATATGGCAGGATTCTTATCTACTGGTTTAGATACTAATCAATGGATTAATGAGGCAAAGGATATATTCTCAGACGGGGTATTTACTCAGAAAAAATATACACCTTCATTTAACGCAGCATTTAAAGAACTCACTAAAGTGTATAAAGAGCAGGTCACCTCATGGTGGGAGGTACAAAGCTTCGAAAACTACATAAAAGCAGGGATTGTACCCAGACACCTTAGAATTGCAATATCATTTGGATATCGGTATAAGAGCGCATCCCTTCTGGCCAAACTAGAAAAAGAGGCCACAGAAAGCTCATTAAAATTAATGAGAATCCTCTTAGAGGAAGAAAAATCTATACTCAGTAATTTGAATGAGAAACTCAAAGAGCAAATTGAGATAACAAAAAAGTTCTCTACTGAACCGGAATTTTCTGTAAAAGAGACTATTCTCCAGAATACAATTGAAAAATTCCAATACCATCTAAAGGAGAGAAAACATAAATACTTTATAAGGGATTTACAGGAATTTCGTGACAACAAAGCTTATTCTGTAAGTAACATTAAAATACACCGACCTCCAGACACTGATATTTCATCTTCTGAAGCTGAGTTTTCAGACTCTGAGACAAGGTACAAGGGCCCCAGAGGAAGAGGAAGGGGAAGAGGAGGTACAAGGGGAGGTAGAGAGACAAATCGTAGCCCCCCACAAAGGGAACATTTTTTAGATTCAGGGTACCATATAAGGACCAGATTCAACACACGAAACCCGATTTAGACAACACAATTGTGAATATCTCCTCTAGACATCTCACGAGAGAGGAAATGACAGTGCTAAGCAAAGGCATGTCATTTGTCCCCACCTCAGACTTCGAATGTTTCGAAGCTACCAAAGACTTGCACCTCTTCTCTAGGCGACTTAAGTGGAAAAAGCACTTTATGAATATGGACAAAAAAAGTTGTGCTGAACTTGGAATTGACGATAACATGCTGGCTGATGTTAGATTTCTATATCATTTGGGTGAGCCCACTGGTGAAGAGGGAGAAGGCCCATTTACAGATCTAAAAAACAAAAGTAAACGTATGCCCCCTGTTACGGACGTTAGTGCTATTGATATATTTACTAATCTTGTTTCCAGAGATTTTTTGGAACTTGAGAAATGCAAATATAAAAAATTTCATAACCTCACTAAAATCGAGATGAAAGCACTAAATGATCTGGAGAATGATGGGAGTATTATTATCAAACCCTCAGATAAGGGGGGCAACATCGTGGTGATGGATACATCCCAATACAAAACACTTTGTTGCTCCCTTTTAGGAGAGGACATGGGATATGAGACATTAAGAGAAAATCCCACAGCCCGGTATCATGAGGAACTAAAAACATTGGTCAATGAAGCGCTGTGTAAGAAACTTATTAGCCTTGATGAAAAAGAATTTTTGATTCCTACCCATCCTATGGTAGCGACTTTTTATTGCCTACCTAAAGTGCACAAAGGCCTTTGTCCACTTAAAGGTAGGCCGATCGTATCAGGCATTGATAGTCTCACTCAAAACCTGGGACTATACATAGACAAAATTCTTAGGCCTTTTGTTTCCTCTTTAAGTTCATACGTCAGAGACACGACAGACCTTCTTCTTAAAATTGACAATATTGAGTTGGGCGACAATATGATCCTAGGATCAATTGACGTAGAGGCTCTTTATTCTTCAATTCCCCATGAGAAAGGCATTATGGCTGCGGAATACTATTTGAAAACTAAAGGCTGTCAGTATAATGAACATAATAAATTTGTCCTGAGGGCCCTCGAATTCTGTTTGACCAGAAATTATTTTCTTTTTGACAATAAGTACTTCCATCAGCTCAGGGGCACCGCCATGGGCAGTCCATGTGCACCTTCATATGCCAACCTGCTCCTGGGCTGGTGGGAGGAAAACATCGTCTTTGGTGAATCAATGGGTGTGGCGGAGGACAAAATTGTGATGTGGCTCCGCTACATCGATGATGTTTTTGTGATCTGGAGGGGTGACGTGGAGAGTTTTAGAGAATATGTGCAAGGACTTAATAATAACAACATTGGCCTCCGCTTCACTTTTGAGGCCAATGCACAGAGTCTCCCTTTTTTGGACATTTTGATTGAGAGAGGTGAAGGAGGTCATTTGGTCACCAAAACGTATAGAAAACCTACCTCCTCAAACTCTCTGTTAAGATGGGAATCAAACCATCCCCTCCCTCTCAAAAAAGGGATACCAAAAGGACAGTATTTCAGGATCAAAAGGAATTGTTCAAACCCGAACTTTTTAAACAACAAGCAGACGAATTGAGATATTGTTTTACAGAGAGGGGATACCCCGATCATGTACTTAGGGATGCCTATAAAACAGCACTGACACGAGAGAGGAAAGATCTCCTCACCCCAAAGAAAAAAACAGAGGAAGAAAACATCATTAGGTACATAACCAAATTCTCCAATATGTCAAAAGAAATGAGGGACATAATCATGCGCCACTGGCCAATCCTCTGTATGGACAAGGATTTGTCTAGGGTAATCTCCACGACTCCACAGATCACGTTCAAGAAAGGACGATCTATCAAGGACAGATTAGTACGCAGCCATTTTGCCTCCTCTGAACCAAAAAACCCTACATGGCTGAAAAGTCAAATAAAAGGGTGTTACAAATGCGGAGGGTGTAAATATTGTGGGGCCTTAAAACAAGGGAAGGAGTTCAGTAGCACCATTACCAAGAAGATATACCCCATTAGACAATTCATGAACTGCAAAAGCATTGGGGTTGTCTACAACATTACCTGCAAATGCGGCGTACAATATGTAGGGAAAACAAGAAGAGAATTGAGGAAGAGAATAGGAGAGCATGATAGGGATATTATCAACAGAAGAGACACCCCTGTAGCGAACCATGTAAATCAAATGCATGGAGGTGACGCAAAATCCCTAGTATTTATGGGTATTGAAAAAATCAGACAAAATCAAAGAGGAGGAGATTGGGATAAACGGATCCTTCAGAGAGAAACATTTTGGATCTTCAATCTCCAAACAACCCATCCGAAAGGATTAAATGAACTTATAACCTATTCTTCCTTCTTGTAGCGTAAGGACCACTAGGGCTTCCAAAATAGGGTCAGCCGCCATTGAGTGGGGGCGCCACTGCGCAGGTCTTAGGGTGCCAACCTCCGCGTGAGGTAGGGATATAATAGACAGGGGAAAACAGGGAATCCTTAGCGTGCACCCTTTCTATCTTTCACCAAGAAGGTCTGTCGTGTCATAATTTGCATGCAACAAGATTTTATTTACATTCAATTCCATTTCTACATATAAAATAAAATTGATTGAAGATCTGTTTTGTTTTTTCTTCCATAATATACTCCCGTCATTTATTTAATGAATGTGACTTGCTCATTATTCCAAGTATTGCCAGGAGCCGATTTGTTATCTCCTGCAAATTTTCACAAATAGAGGCACTATATTATTTTTGGTAGATCTTTTACTTAAAGACTATATACCACAACGGATATGTTTCTCCCAACTAAATTTTCAATTTTAAGGGGAACATATAATTTCTTCCTCTATAACGCATATGCAGAATTTACAGGGACGAATCGCCATATTTTGCAGACATATACATACGCTCTGTTCTATGGGATTCTTTCTTCCTTAAACAGGAAATGACGTTCCTTGAGGTTGAAACAGCCTGAACCACAGCGCATGCGCTAGATGAACAGCACATGCGTTCCAATTACCGGATATGACGTATCTAGCGTCCGGAACAGGAAACTGAACGATACACTCGGTATCTATAAAAGGCACGATCGCACACACGCCGCTAAGTCCTGTCTCAGCACAAAATGTTTTAAAATCTCCCCTGAAGATTCTTAATGTGATGAAACGCGTCGGGAGACGCCCCTGGGGTAGAGACCGCCTAACATGACATATGTGTACGGAACGGATCTCCCCCAGGAGAAAGGAATCATGCCCATATCATGAAGCCGCAGATGAGTATCGCAAATATTTGAAAACCACAGTGGTGGTTAATATAGACAGAGCCCAATTTACCCTGTTACTCCCCTGATGGTATTGTGCTTATTCTTCTATGAGGGGCATGTTAATTTATATATCTATATGGCAGGTGTATAGTTATTTATAGCTCCAAATTTGCAAGGAGCATTTTACTCATGTCCATAAAAACCAGTTAATATAATATGTATATGGATGAAGTGCATATAAGGGGCCATTATCAGTGATAGAGAAAACGCTGATTTCAGTATAAAAAGGCTAACCCATAAGAAAGGAACAATATTCTTGACAAATACCGCCAATACAAGGGAAATTGATTTCTGTAACAGTCCCATTTAATAGCGCGGTTAATTTGTTGGTATAGATGCACTATTGTCCATTTAAAGGTTTCTGGTAAACCATTGTTTTTTCTTGTCTTTTAAGGTCATAGACACTGTGTTTTGGTTTGGTTTTTGTTTTGCACATGCACTTCAGCACTAACTGCACTTTGTGTTCTGTTTTTTAATAGTAGATTAAAGGTTAAGTTTTAATATTTCAATCAGCTACTCTCTATTCTTTTGTTAGTGGTGCTTCTTGAGACAAAGACACACAGTCTGAATTGTGGAAATTGGAGCAGACTGTATTTACATCCTCTACAGTAGATGCATATAACATTGAAATCAAGATGCCAAGCAGGTGAACAGAGTGGCAAGCGGTACTATACGTCACTGTTTCCATCCCTTTGGATGTTCCAGTCCATGGGCGTGGTCCAAGGCACCGGAACAGCCAAAAGGTCAGATGTGGCCCTTGGGCTGCACTTTGCCAAGGACTGCCTAACAGATATGAAATATACTTTCTGGGGTACATTTCCTGCTGGTTGAGAAAACTAGTCTCCATATCAATTACATCTACCAGCAATGTGCAGTATTTTCCAAATGTCAATGTATTTGACAGATTGCAATTTTGATCTTTTATGTGTAAGAGTTGGTCTAAAGTTTAGAAGAAAATTAAAACACTTTATAGCAGTTTATAGACCTGTCATATCTGAGATAGATTTCTGTCTTCACCCAGAGATAAATGTTCGTGAGAAGCTGAATATTGTCTCACTGTTATGTTTTAGATACTAACGGAAATGATCAAAATATAATTATCTACACTAGAGGATGGCATATCACACAGGGAAATCTTTCTGTAGCGATTCACAAATCATCTTTTATGGGTTCCTTTCTTTCAGTAATCTGCAAAAAGATATGTTCACTCCACATTGTAACATCAATCTGATTTCACATTCTGTCAAAACAGCACTTTTACTTCAGAGCTTCTCTTCATATTCAGTACCCAATAAGGAAATTAACAGGCTACTAGAAATACCATTGTGAGAACTATTTATGTAACGCCGCACATTGAAGATCTCATTTCTCTTTTAGGAAATCAAAAATGTTGACTTCTGCTAAAAATTTCCATCTATTTTTTCTGCTTTCTGCTCTTCCCTTCATGAATGATTTGCCTGCAATTTAGTGGAAAGCAATGCACCATAATGGCCCTTTGGCATGCAAAATCTCATAAGATTTTTTTTTATTAAGTTAAATTTTATATATTTATGAGATGTAAAAAATGTTTATTCCTCAGACCTGCAAAAATCTTTCTGCTTTGCTAAGAAATCTTTTCATGACAGCAGCTCCAAGTACAGAAAATTAGATAAAAGGTTGTTTTATATTACAGGGAGTTAGCAGGCGTTATTAAAATAAAGTATTTTTTACCCCATGGAAATATATTAGCTTTATTTATGGCATTTTCACCATACTCGGCTATCCCTCGCTGAAGAAAAAAGCACAGACCACTTTCAATGTGCTTTTTGGGACATTATAAGCTGTTGTCCTTTTCCAAATCAAAAATAGCCTATTGTCCATATTATCAAAGTTTGAGCGCAGGCATCACTTTAAAGAAGGATGAAAATGTATCCAGCAATACTAAAGATGGGCTGCAAATGAAAACCCATCTTTAAAGAGGTTGTCCATTACTTTTACATTGATGATCTATCCTTAGGATAGGTCGTAAATGTCTGATCAACCGAGGTCGGACAACCGGCACCACTGCCAATCAGCTGCTAATGGTGGCGACGGCCACCGGCCGGAAGTACTCGCTTGCTGAGATGTTCCATCTACTTGTAATGGCCAGGGCTTGGTACTACATATCCGCTCTTATTTATTTGAATAGGAGTCAAATGTGCAGTATCAAGCCCAGGCCACTAGCAGAAGAAGGAGCAGCTCGGCAAGAGAGTACTTCTGGCCAGCGGTCACCGACACTGATAAAAGCTAATCAACAGGAGTGCTGGGTGTCGGACCCCAGCCGATCAGACATTGATGACCTACCCTAAAGACAGGCTATCAAAGTAAAAGTTGTGGACAACCTCTTTGATATTGGCTCCAAGATCAATAATAGTAAAATCGTAGGTTACATATACAGCTCTGGAAAAAATTAAGAGACCACTGCAAAATTTTCAGTTGGTATGATTTTTCTCTTTATAGGTATATTTTTGAGTAAAATGTAAATTGCTCTTTTATTCTATAAACTACTGACAACATGTCTCCGAATTTCCAAGCAATAAATTTTGTATTTATTTTCAGGTTAGGGAGGTTAGCATATGTTTTTTTATGTGGTGCACGTTAGCATTTACAGAAGCACTCCCATCAAAGTTTTTATCTTCTTAGTATATTGCAATCATCATATTACATAGCACTGTGAACTTACAATTGCTCATTTTGCCTTTCTACCCAGCTTAGTCTTATCTTTTCTCTGCTCTATGTAGAATTAGGAAGTATTTTTTCCCTGTATTTATCATTCCTTTCAAATTCCTGACCCAGCTCCTCCCTCGCCATCCCCCCTCCAAGAGATTTTGCAGCGACTGCTGACTCATGCAGGGAAAATTGACCTCCTGTTTCTACATAGAGCTTAGAAAGATTCAGCTACTCCGTTTCTAATCACATGATAGCATAGACCTAATGCAAAATGGATACATTAACAGGGCAGAAGGGCAAAATAAGCAATTGTAAGTACATAGTGCTATATAATATAATGACTGCAATATATTAATATAAAAATTTTGATAGGAGCGCTTCTTTAAGGAAAGTGCTTCTTTAACCTTCAAAAAAAATATCACTTAATAGACCTTATTGACTTTGGTGCTGATCCTTTATAGTACAGAATGGTGAAACGCATCACTTCTTTCATGATATCGTAGCACAGGACACAGCAGTGCAACCTATAAGGGAATAATCCTTGTGACTACTATGGCATATACAGCATATGGTCTATGTCCTCCAGGACAGATGAGCCCCATAGCATTCTCATCCAGCACGCATATGGTTGTACTGTCCTTGGTCCCAGCTGTGGTAACATTTCCTAAATAACCCGTGCTATACAGTAAGAGGGAGCGTAGGAATGTTTGTACTCGCAGTCGCTAAAATACTGTTTGATCTTTATAATATATGTATTTAAATCCAGCTACTTTGCATTATGTCAGCCTGAATGAAAGAGCCCTTTGAGAATTAATCTGTTGTTGAGTAATTCATCCTTCAAACACTGAAAATAAGATTTAGCCATCAAAAGTCATTGCCATAGTCAGCAGTTGTGATCTTATCAACTGGGATTTCACAAGAAATAGGTTTGATTGACAGAGCAAAGAAGCTCCTGCAAGAACGGGGACTTGTGTCTGGAACATACAGCTTTAAGCAAGCAAGGTGACCTCATATAAAGTCGCTTTATCTGCTGCTTTAACCCCATGGCTTCCAGACTTTTCTGTGTTCTCATGCTTTCAAAATTTGTCGAGTAATGTGCTAAATATTTCAGTAGTAAACTGTGATTAGAACTGGAATGTAATGGACTCAACCCAAGATACGGACCGAAAAATTCTGCTCCTTGTAAGCTCATACAAGAGAAGAAGCGGAGACCGAGGAATGAAACATTTCAGTATCTGGATGTGTCTACACGTTCCTGATCCCCAAGTTATGTGATGTCCAATCTTTGCAAACAGGTATAGTCCAGCTCACCTTGGTTGAGGCTTTCATTGATTCTCAGCATGAAAATGCCACTCCGTCTTTGTGGCCAAAGACTCCATAACAAATGGATGGTAGAATTTCCAGCCATTTCTTGATTAAAATATTTCAAAAACTTTTATTCCATATCATAAAAATTGGCCAACACTATAAATCCACACATGATGTAACTTCCTACTCATTGCAAACTAAAAAAAAGTCGTTAATCATATATAATAACCATCTTCCATGAATAAGGACTTTTTTAAAGTTTGAATCGCGAAAGAAACTACATCATGCGTGGATTTATTGTGTGTGTCAATTTTCATGATATGGAATAAAAGTTTTTGAAATATTTTATTCAAGAATCTTTTATTTGTTATGATGTCCAATCTCTACCTATTGAAGAAATCAATGGCATACGCAATATTCAGTTTGCGATGGTTACAAGTATAAATACAATTTTCTGATATGTATACAGGGCTCTAACTCCTGTCAATCCATAAAATACTATAGCGTATACGTAAGGCTTGGTCATACATTGCTTTTTTGCCATGGATTTTTTTTTTACAGTACCAGCTAAGTAAATGAGATTTCTGAAATCTAATGCACAAGCTGCTTATTTTTTCTTTGCAGATTTGAACCATCAAGGCGATTATTATTTTTTTTCAAATCTGCACCATTTATAATTTTCAGAGTTTTTGTTCAAATGAATGGGGAAAATATCTCATGTAAAAAATGTGCATATTTTTTGCAGTATTTTCCTTACCGATACTTTGGTTTTTACTGCAAATACGCAATGTGTAAATTATTATTTTTTTTTATATATATATATATATATATATATATATATATATATATATATATATATATATATATATATATATACACAGTACAGACCAAAAGTTTGGACACACCTCATTTAAAGATTTTTCTGAATTTTCATGACTATGAAAATTGTACATTCACACTGAAGGCATCAAAACTTTGAATTAAAATATGTGGAATTATATACTTAACAAAAAAATGTGTAACAACTGAAATTATGTCTTATATTCTAGGTTCTTCAAAGTAGCCACCTTTTTCTTTGATGACTGCTTTGCACACTCTTGGCATTCTCTTGATGAGCTTCAAGAGGTAGTCACCGGGAATGGTTTTCACTTCACAGGTGTGCCCTGTCAGGTTTAATAAGTGTGATTTCTGGCCTTATAAATGGGGTTGAGACCATCAGTTGTGTTGTGCAGAAGTCTGGTGGATACACAGCTGATAGTCCTACTGAATAGACTGTTAGAATTTGTATTATGGCAAGAAAAAAGCAGCTAAGTAAAGAAAAACGAGTGGCCATCATTACTTTAAGAAATGAAGGTCAGTCAGTCCGAAAAATTGGGAAAACTTTGAAAGTGTCCCCAAGTGCAGTTGCAAAAACCATCAAGCGCTACAAAGAAACTGGCTCACATGAGGACCGCCCCAGGAAAGGAAGATCAAGAGTCACCTCTGCTTCTGAGGATAAGTTTATCCGAGTCACCAGCCTCAGAAATCGCAGGTTTACAGCAGCTCAGATTAGAGACCAGGTCAATGCCACACAGAGATCTAGCAGCAGACACATCTCTACAACAACTGTTAAGAGGAGACTTTGTGCAGTAGGCCTTCACGGTAAAATAGATGCTAGGAAACCACTGCTAAGGACAGGCAACAAGCAGAAAAGACTTGCTTGGGCTAAAGAACACAAGGAATGGACATTAGACCAGTGGAAATCTGTGCTTTGGTCTGATGAGTCCAAATTTGAGATCTTTGGTTCCAACCACTGTGTCTTTGTGCGATGTAGAAAAGGTGAATGGATGGACTCTACATGCCTGGTTCCTGCCGTGAAGCATGGAGGAGGTGGTGTGATGATGTGGGGGTGCTTTGCTGGTGACACTGTTAGGGATTTATTCAAAATTGAAGGCATAGTGAACCAGCATGGCTGCCGCAGCATCTTGCAGCGGCATGCTATTCCATCCGTTTTGCGTTTAGTTGGACCATCATTTATTTTTCAACAGGACAATGACCCCAAACACACCTCCAGGCTGTGTAAGGGATATTTGACCAAGAAGGAGAGTGATGGGGTGCTACGCCAGATGACCTGGCCTCGACAGTCACCAGACCTGAACCCAGTCGAGATGGTTTGGGGTGAGCTGGACCGCAGAGTGAAGGCAAAAGGGCCAACAAGTGCTAAGCATCTCAGGGAACTCCTTCAAGATTGTTGAAAGACCATTTCCGGTGACTACCTCTTGAAGCTCATCAAGAGAATGCCAAGAGTGTGCAAAGCAGTCATCAAAGCAAAAGGTGGCTACTTTGAAGAGCCTAGAATATAAGACATAATTTCAGTTGTAACACATTTTTTTGTTAAGTATATAATTCCACATGTGTTAATTCATAGTTTTGATGCCTTCAGTGTGAATTTACAATTTTCATAGTCATGAAAATACAGTAAAATCTTTAAATGAGAAGTTGTGTCCAAACTTTTGGTCTGTACTGTATGTATATATATATATATATATATATATATATATATATATACATATATATATATGTATATATATGTATATATATATACAGCTCTGTCAAAGTTAAGAGACCACTGCAAAATTTTCAGTTTGTCTGGTTTTTCTCTTAATAGGTATATTTTTTAGTAAAATGTAAATTGCTCTTTTATTCTATAAACTACTGACAATGTCTCCAAATTTCCAAGCAATAAATTTTGTATTTATTTTTAGAAAATAAGAAATGGTCAAAATAACAAAAAAAATGCAGTGCTTGCAGACCTCAAATAATGCTAAGAAAACAAGTTCATAATCATTTAGAAACAACAATACTAATGTTTTAACTCAGGAAGAGTTCAGAAATCAATATTCTGTGGAATAACCATGATTTTTAATCACATCTTTCATGTGTCTTGGCATGCTTTCCACCAGTCTTTCACACTGCTCCTGGCGCAAAAATTTAAGTAGTTTGTCTTTGTTTGATGGCTTCTGACTATCCTTCATCCTCTTGATTACATTCCAGAGGTTTTCAATGGGGTTTAAGTCTGGAGATTGGGCTGGCCTTGGCAGGGTTTTGATGTGGTGGTGGTCTCTTAATTTTTTCCAGAGCTGTATGTATTTTCTTAGTAAATTGTATCAGAATACGGCGACTATTAAGCAATAACGGCATACCCAAATGTCATTGTGGCTCATTTTTCGGAGTCATGTTCATTAATTAATGCATCTTATCAAAAAGTGATAATCACCCTGAAGCTAATTCAGGGGTGCTGTCAACTTTGTACGAGGTTAGTAGCATAAAAAAAATCAGTGTAACATAATAAGATTTGATATTTGTATATATAGATAGTTAATCATCAGTCTAGATTAGCTGCATTAACAGTGTTTATGATCTCCCCTGTGTCTACTCTCTGGGGTCTTTTTGAAAGCCTCAAAAGTGTGACAGCAATCATAATTGTTTAGACGTATACAGAAGGCTTCTAATTAGCAACACTAGGAAAATGGAGGCTTGATAAATGTGCTGATAGCCATTAACGCTTATCATATTTTTTTCCTTTTCCATTTAATTCCTGAGTACTGACATATGCGAAACGAGTCATATCAGCAAGCACCCTGTAGTGTTCTTTGCAGTTAATGAAAATGATGAATAGATGCTGAAGATATTGTGACCGGAGGATGTGTTTGCTGCCGTTCACTTCTACACAAATGCACATCAATCTGACCTCAATCACCTCTGTAATTTTAGGCAATTTACAGCAAGATTGTGGCGCTATAAATAAACATGGGAACCGGAGACGTATGCAGCTCAAGTATTTAGCGCAGATCTTTTCAACTAAAAGTAATTCCAGGCTAGGGTTCTTGGTTTTCTTTACTGTATCAATTTGCAGTTAATTGCATACATGGTGGTTGAGAACTGGATCCAATCTGGATTGCTGGATAATTTTAGCAGAATATGTATTTGCAACATGTATCTTAATGGAAGTCCGAAGGGCTTGTATTTACTATAGAGAAGACATAAGTGCCAATTTTATGGATCAAGAAATTCTTACTGAACAGAGATGAGCGAAAATATTCAAGTGAATTTGAATTCTTATGAAATATTATGAAAATGTGCATTCACTAAAATGCAAATCTTTTTTACAATTCACTAAGTGCAGATCCAGCAAAATAGCTGCTATTTTTCGGAACCGTAAAGGGCCTTCAAAAGGATAAAAAAATAAATACTTATGCTCTCCTTAAATCTTCTCCTGCCCCTCTGCTTCTCTCCTTCACCAGTCCAGTCCTCATTGAATCTTCTGTTTGCTGCCTCAAGCACTGAAATCCCAAGGCTTCTCATGCTAGGCCGGGATTTTTGTGTCTGATAAGGCATACTACAGTTCTGCGTGTGCGCAAGGTCACAGCGCACATTGAGATGTCATGATGTTGTAATTTTACATGTGCTTATGCAGAACCTTCTATGGTCTCATCAGAGCCAGGACTCCTGGTCTAGTGTGAGGAGGACTGGGGATAAGAAGATTCAGCAAGGACAGGCAGGTAATGGTAAGGAGCTGAGGGGCCAGAGAAGTGAGCGGTAAGGTCATTATAAGGATTTTTTCATCTCTTACATATTATGACTCTTGGAAAAAAACTGGAGATACTGCAAAAAGTACAATAAGGTCTGCTCTAAAGATTGGCCAGAACAGTTAAGGTTTGATATACAGGTCCTTCTCAAAAAATTAGCATATAGTGCTAAATTTCATTATTTTCCATAATGTAATGATTACAATTAAACTTTCATATATTTTAGATTCATTACACACCAACTGAAATTTGTCAGGTCTTTTATTGTTTTAATACTGATGATTTTGGCATACAACTCCTGATAACCCAAAAAACCTGTCTCAAAAAATTAACATATCAAGAAAAGGTTCTCTAAACGACCTATTACCCTAATCTTCTGAATCAACTAATTAACTCTAAACACATGCAAAAGATTCCTGAGGCTTTTAAAAACTCCCTGCCTGGTTCATTACTCAAAACCCCCATCATGGGTAAGACTAGCGACCTGACTGATGTCAAGAAGGCCATCATTGACACCCTCAAGCAAGAGGGTAAGACCCAGAAAGAAATTTCTCAACAAATAGGCTGTTCCCAGAGTGCTGTATCAAGGCACCTCAATGGGAAGTCTGTTGGAAGGAAACAATGTGGCAGAAAACGCTGTACAACGAGAAGAGGTGACCGGACCCTGAGGAAGATTGTGGAGAAGGACCGATTCCAGACCTTGGGGGACCTGAGGAAGCAGTGGACTGAGTCTGGTGTAGAAACATCCATAGCCACCGTGCACAGGCGTGTGCAGGAAATGGGCTACAGGTGCCGCATTCCCCAGGTAAAGCCACTTTTGAACCATAAACAGCGGCAGAAGCGCCTGACCTGGGCTACAGAGAAGCAGCACTGGACTGTTGCTAAGTGGTCCCAAGTACTTTTTTCTGATGAAAGCAAATTTTGCTAGTCATTCGGAAATCAAGGTGCCAGAGTCTGGAGGAAGACTGGGGAGAAGGAAATGCCAAAATGCCTGAAGTCCAGTGTCAAGTACCCACAGTCAGTGATGGTGTGGGGTGCCATGTCAGCTGCTGGTGTTGGTCCACTGTGTTTCATCAAGGGCAGGGTCAATGCAGCTAGCTATCAGGAGATTTTGGAGCACTTCATGCTTCCATCGGCTGAAATGCTTTATGGAGATGAAGATTTCATTTTTCAGCACGACCTGGCACCTGCTCACAGTGCCAAAACCACTGGTAAATGGTTTACTGACCATGGTATTACTGTGCTCAATTGGCCTGCCAACTCTCCTGACCTGAACCCCATAGAGAATCTGTGGGATATTGTGAAGAGAAAGTTGAGAGACGTAAGACCCAACACTCTGGATGAGCTTAAGGCCGCTATCGAAGCATCCTGGGCCTCCATAACACTTCAGCAGTGTCACAGGCTGATTGCCTCCATGCCACGCCGCATTGAAGCAGTCATTTCTGCAAAAGGATTCCCGACCAAGTATTGAGTGCATAACTGAACTTTATTATTTGATGGTTTTTTTGTTTGTTTTTAAAAAACACTTTTATTTTATTAGACGGTTGAAATATGTTAATTTTTTGAGACAGGTTTTTTGGGTTATCAGGAGTTGTATGCCAAAATCATCAGTATTAAAACAATAAAAGACCTGACAAATTTCAGTTGGTGTGTAATGATTCTAAAATATATGAAAGTTTAATTGTAATCATTACAGTATGGAAAATAATGAAATTTAGCACTATATACTAATTTTTTGAGAAGGACCTGTAGGTGCTCACCTGATAGAGCTGTGTAAGACACAAACACTGTAGAAGCACGAAATGTCAGCTGCTCAAGCACATGAGTGATATAGATGTAAAATGGAGCCATGTTTTTACTTCTCCACATTTCGATTCTTATAATCTGGGGTCTGGAGAGACCCTACAGCATAATAAAGAATTGTGGAGAATAATGCTTCAAATTTAATTTCCCAAGAAAACTGAACAATACTGAAGACTTAAATAAATAATAATCTTTATTTTTATATAGCGCTAACACATTCCGCAGCGCTTTACAGTTTTGCACACATCATCATCACTGTCCCTGATGGGGCTCACAATCTAGATTCCCTATCAGTATGTCTTTGGATTGTGGGCGGAAACCGGAGAACCAAGAGGAAACCCAAGCAAACATGGGGAGAACATACAAACTCCTTGCAGATACTGTCCTTGGTGGGATTAAAGACTAAAGACTAAAAATGAATATAAAGTTAGATACAGATATATAATATTTTAAAATGGTGGCTTGTATAATGTAATTCGTCCAACAAACGTTTATTTTTTTTACCTTAATGAAGTCATGAACCACCTGGAAAATGGGAGGCAAATATAGTTAATCCCCATATCATAGGTCATACATTGTCAGCACTTGTGAATAAGGAACACTAGAAGAAATAGGAGAATATGTCCGTCCTCAGTGTAAGGATTCCTGAGGATAAGGTTCGAGAACTAGGTACCCAACGGTACCCAAACTCGAACCCAGACCCCATTTAAATGAATGGAGGGCTCAAACATCCAGTGTTTCCCATGCTGTCATCTGTATGACATGGAGTAGAAGTGGGCGTGCACACAACTAACAAGTAGGGTAGGTGCAGGTTTAATGGACCAGAAGATCCCCAATAGTATAAAGGAGAACACCGCACTCTAAGATGATGTTTTGAAATGCTGAGTAATATATATTTATTAACAAATTAGGCAACATTTAAGGACAGAAAGAAAGCGATATATAACGTTTCGGCCCAACCAGGGCCTTTGTCAAATAACGCTTAGTAATAGTCCAGTGCCAATCATAGAATGAAATAGAGCAGTAAGAGCCAGGTTAGAAATCCTTAATGAAACACTGGAAGGGATAAATATCCACTAAAATATAGCTCAGTGTGTAGATGGAGTTGTCAGGAATCAACAGTGCTCCAATAGAAGTGCTGATTGGGTTAACAATAGGGGAGACCTCCGTAAGGAGGACGGTATTCAGCTGCTGATGAACCGCTGGGATTAGGCAGCGCTCCCGCGCCTTGCCTTGTCTGGAGGTCATCTGTGTGACAGCGCAATAAACACCAGCATTGGCTGTATGAGAACTTTCTCATGAGTGCCGATATCCATGAGATTACTGGAGATCATCGACTCTGAACTCCACTCACTTTATTGACGACACTGCTCAGCGCTGCAGCTCTCAGCCTCAGCTCAGTGTCTCCTGGATTCATGGCTGAGCGGTTGCATCATGCCACTGCTCAGCCATGCAATCCAGATGTAGCAGAGTTGGAGTACGTTGTGGGACAAATGGATTATCATCTGGTCAGAGCTACTGGCTGACATGCTGTCATGAAACTTACCACCAATCAGCATCAGTTTTCTTGCGCTATCACACAGATGATAGCATAGGAAACACCCAATGTTCGGGCTGCCGAACCCGAACAGTCACACGGACTTCAGGTAGAAATCCTTGTTCAGGGTCCGTGTTCGAACTTTACTGTTCAGGTTCGCCCATCTGTAGACATGACAAATGTTTATAAAGCTCAGATACCAGCTGCTTATACATCTCAGATACCAGCTGCTTCTCCCCAATGGACTGAATGTATGGATGCAGCTATCATAATGTAACCACAGAGGAAGAAAAATCAAGGAATAGGTGGGTGATGGATGCAAAGTCCAGGAATAAGACTTGCATGTGTGGGGCCCCTGAGGGTCCAGTCGCCACAGAGGTGCTGCAGTCAGGTAAGGAAGGGACACTACTCAGAATCCACACCCCTGCACTCAACACCAGACCTCTCAAGGCCAGGGAGGGGCTAGATAGAGGGTGTGGGTGGAGTCAGTAGAGAGAGGGATGCACTTGAGAAGTGACAGAAGGAGCAGTCAGTTGGTGCTGGGGACTCAAGCAGTGAGGAGCTCATCCCCGGATCTGAGGACAGAGTGTGAGAGAAACAGCAAGATAGAAAGAGGAAAGCTTCAGTGAGAGAGAGGAAGAAGGGGTCCTAGGGACACGGATAGTGAGGAATCCAACCGTGGAACCCGTATCCACCGGTGTGGTTGGTGGAGGGACCAGGTCGCAGTAGGGGAACCGGCTCCCAAGACTAGTGGAGGACTACAAGGCTCAGCTAGCAAACCAGAGACTGAGGTATCTGTATGTGCCTCAGCCAAATCCGCACACACCTCCGCAAAGTAGTCAGATAGGATACAGGGCTGGTACTGTCGCCAAACAGGATCGAGGTTACTGTATGTGGCCTTAGCTCCGCTGCAGGAGAAAGGCAGGGATGGTACGCCCAGACGCAGGGATTGAACGGCCGTGAGGCAGAGAAGACAGATCAAGAAGGGGGTCCTGAAAGTGTTCCCCAAATTATTTGAGAGCTGGCTGGACCACCGACCTGGAGGACACAGCACCCCGGCTCGGGATTGTAACAACAAACTGAGAGTAAACTAAAAGAGACTGCACCCTGCTGTGTCCTCTAAATTATTTACTGTGTCATCAGCCCTGCACCATGTCCGTTACCATCATTTACTTCAAATTCTAATACATCCCTGGGGCCCGCTCTTCCTGTGGGGAGCAGTAGCCACTTTTCTGCATCACCAACTGCCGCAGAGGATATTAATCGCAGCGTTGGCCATCTTATTGCCGAACACAACTGGAGGCTTCACAAACTATTTCCCCTTTTTACTTTTATTTTTCCCTTTTCATCACTTTTATTTTAAAACACCTTTCTATTGGTGGCCCAGGGCCATGGACTGGGTCTCTACTGCCGTGACACGTCCCTTTAAGAACTGTACCGACCCGATACCGAGTAACCCCAGGCCCTAGGGGGCACCCCACATGCATATTCTAGTCTATTTATTACTAGCTAATAAAATCTATGATAAATAATTCCCCTATTCCTGGATCCAACAGGCAGGATCCATATATTCCTTGCCATTCTGCATTTTGAATGTTTATGATTTAAGCTGACATCTCACAAAAATATGTTTACAAATATCTATACAACCATTAATTATTTTTCCTTTTAGTGGATCCATGCAATCTTGCAGCAACCACTTGCCATTTGTTTCAAGGATAGAATTTATTGAAAGGAGAAATAAACATTTTCTTACTGTTTTCTGACTTTTTAAATGGATCCAAAATAAACTTTGTTTTGGAACTTTAGATCCTCACATTTGCATACATTTGCTTTTTTTCTTCCATTATAATAAGTATTTCTTTGCAAGGTCAGTTTACCACAATTTTCGTTATAGTGAAGCAAAGTTATCTAGAATACGAGGGTTCTAAACAGGGTTTAAAGAGGATGTCATTTACAATTAGATACAGTGTATCATCACAGACAACCTCTTTCATACGGCAGCCAGCTCTCAATACTTCTGTCAAACAGCTATGTTTCCTGGGAAATGTCACGACCAGTCTTATAGCAGAAATGTAGCATTGCATTTATGGACAAGTTGAATCTGCCAGAGAATGAGGTCGCTCTAAGTGACCATTTACATGAACCAACCCGTGACACAATATATTTTACCAATCGGCGCAGTTTAGATGCCTATTTACACAGGCAGACAGGATGCGCACTTAGCGATCTGTACTAGATCACTCAGTGCACATAGGTTGCCATTGTTCTTGCCAGTAAGAGTCCTATTTACACAGAAGAACAATGATTTTTTACACTTTGAGCGTTTTACTCATTGATCAGGTGATCGGCAGCCTACTTACACCGCAAGATAATGGTGAAATGAAAGTTTTTCACAAGACGCGTTCATGATTATTTTCAGTGTAAATTCAGCCAAGTGAAATGACCTTAATCATTTATTGTAGATCAGACCTAAAATGTATGCATGCCCCTGTATAAATATGCAAGCAGAGGTAGAATAGAGGGATTACACACCCTTATATAAGCCCTGTTAAATTTCTGTAAAGAGTCATAATATGGCCTATAGTGATGAGCGACTTTGCTCGTTGCTCGGGTTTTCGCGAGCATGCTCGGGTGATCTCCTAGTATTTGGCAGTGCTCGGAGATTTAGTTTCCGTCGATGCAGCTGCATGATTATGACTGCTGGACAACCTGAATACATGTGGGGATTGCCTGTTTGTTAGGGAATTCCCACATGTATTCAAGGCTGTCTAGCAGTCGCAAATCATGCAGCTGCGTTGACAGAAACTAAATTTTAAAGCACGACAAAATGCTCGGAGGACACCCGAGCATGCTCGGGAAAACCAGAGCATGCTCGGGAAAACCAGAGCAACGAGTATACTCCCTCATCACTAATGGCTACATAACTGAGCACTTAGGAAATTGTTGTGGACACCTTCAAACATACTAAAACCATCAATCATGAATCCATATTATCAAGAATCATTTGCCTATCTGATTTCCAGGCAGTCGTATGTGGGAGTTTTCATGGATGAGAATGTCAACATTGATAGGCTCTAGACAGAAACGTAAGTTAGTACAAACTAGTTTGCACACATATCAGTTAACTAAGGGTAAAAAAATGTGTATTATTCACTGTTATTTGTGCAAAGCTGAATAAAAAAGCTACAACTTCCCTGCAAGGGACATTAAAAAAAAGGTCTGAAATCACTAGTGTCATATTCATACATAGTCTCACATTATACAATTTCTTAATATGTTTTATTGTGTTAAAACCAAATCCAAATGTTGCCATAAGGGTTCTGCATAGATTTTCTCCCCAGTATATTTAATTTTCTGCATTATCTTCTAGAGGTTATGGCTATTGTGCTTCCAGTATGGGATTGCATACACTCTGCGGTGAGTCACTAGATCTTTGGGTGAGATACATTAGACTTCCAAAGCAGCAATTTAACTCAAATCAGCGATACTTAGTTTGAAACTGTGGCTATTGTGTCTTAATGAATCTCCCTTTGGATATTTATGTGGATATAACCATATTTATGAGAATATTACTGTTGCTGATGGTGACATTTGCCCTTTAGATATTTTATATTATTGTGGTTCTGTCTTATGATACTATCATACTAGACGTTCAGGAGATGAAATAATCAAACAATCGCAATTTCATCTATAAAACCATCTTTACATAACGATTTCTAATGTTTCCTGAATTTGATCCTGTAATTTATGTAGGATCACATGTCTGCAAACAGCGGAGATACTTGCCGGTGGCTGCATGGGAAATCTAGCTCGATTTCTTATCTTTCCTTATCGTATATCCAATGGTCAAGACTCGATTGTCTGTTTGCTTGAGTCTATATACAGGGCAGTTTCAATCCAGTGGTCTCAGTATGTATTATTTAACACACTAGAAGGTCCTAAATTACACATACCTGTATGGGAATAAAGTTATGGCTTGTCAAAGTAATGGTAAACCAGAAATAAAAATTTCACCAATATCGAAACCTATTTCCCGGTATGTTGTTCTTTCAGACTTGTAGGCATGTTATTTTCATTGACTCTTAAGTAGAAAATCGTATAACCTTTATAAGAAGTTTTTTTAAAAGCTTTTAATGTGTCTTCTTAGTTCATAAAAAAGACTGCCTGCAGCTTTTTTTTCTGCTGAATCCACACATAAACTACTGTAATTATTTATAAAATACAAATTTTGGCCAATGCCGATTTTTGTAACATTTGACTAGAATCAATTCCACTCAAATTCACTCATTGCTATTATTAACCATGACTATTTCCAGTAAAAGGAGATGTCAGGATTCTTTTGTTCTTCTGTGGATGAACTTCTAGTGGCTGCTATTATTTACTTTGATCAATTTTGCTACATTCCTACTCCTTACCAATGGAGGCTTCTGCTATGTTTCTGCAATCGCCCTTTACCAATATATCCGATGTTGAACCTGTGGAAGCCAATTTGTTTCCTGTTTGAGCCTGCTTAAAGCCACTTGGAACGCTCACTCACTCCTTGAGCATTGTAGGTATGAGCGGACCCGTGGAAGTTTGGGTTAGTCGGGTTTGACAGAACTTTAGTCCAAAGTTCGTTCAGGTACCAGAACTGTACACGAACTTGGAGTTCAGCCGACACCAATGACCAGAGGTAAATGTTATACTTCCTGATCACAGCTGCGGGCTCACGCTGTCATTTAACAGCGTGGGAACCGCGGCTCTCTGACTGGCAGTGATATTTTATCGCCGATCAGAAGCGGTGTTTGCCACACTTTCATGCACATGACAGGATGACAAACACCCAGTGTTCTGGGAGCTGAACCTGAATAGTAACACAGATTTCCTAGTGAAGTCCGTGTTCGGTGTCTGTGCCCGAACAGTAGGTGTTCGTTACGGACGACGAACTTTACTGTTCGGGTTCACCCATCTCTAGTCATGAGTCACTGCAAAAGTCCCTGGCAGGGGGAGGAGGGAGAGCAGTTGGGTCAGGAGGTGAAGAGGTTTGAGACTTCCTGTTTCTATATAGAGCAGAGAAAACAGAAGAATTAACTGGGTACAAAGGCAAAATTAGCAATTGTGAGTACACAGTGCTGTATAATATGATGAGTATAATATATTAAGAAGATAAAACTTTGATGGGAGGAGTGCTTCTTTAAGGAAAATATTAAAAAACTCTACCATTTTCATAACCTAAAAAAGATACAGGTTTTTGACATTTTTTATAAACTTTAGAGAGGAAACTGAAGATGCCAAGGCTAAAAAAAAATGTCTTATCTATAAATTCAGAATGTTGGCAAATATTTAACACCTTATTTAAGTAGAAGATTTCTGCAGGCCTCTAAAGATGCAGCATTATCATTCTGTCATTCAGGCTGTTTCAGCTCTTATCAATGTCAAGTCCATAGAAATATTGGACTGAGCAGTGGCAGAAAATGTTAACTTTTAAAATGTAGTTTCTATAACTAATTAACATATTATTACTAATGGGAATCTTAGCCCTTGTAATATTTCTTATTACTTCGTCGTTTTCATTATTTCCTCATTTAAATGCATTGATTTATGCATGCCGTATTGCATAATACAAGATTTATAGTCCTGTGATCATTGCAGAAACAGTAAACTGATTTTGACAGATCTTTCTAATATTTTTATCTAAACCACAAGGCAACGTCACATGCAGGTAAGAGGTTATTCTTTATGGTAGTAGAGATACTTTATAATTCTGCTTTAAAGGGAATCTGTCAGAAGGATCAACCCCTCTAAGCTGTCTATATGGGCATGTAGGTCACAGAAAGCTGAATAAATGATACCTGGATATCTGCGATCTGATATCTTATTCCAGAGAAATCAATGTTTTTCTTAATATGAAAATTAACTATTCAGATCTGTGGGAAGGACGCTGAGAATCTGCCTCCAGAGCTTATTATAAATTAAAGGGGCATTATCAGTATGAGACATGTAATGGCTGACAGTCTGCTCTCCTGATCTCACTGTAGAGATACGTGTGATTGTAACTAACACAGAAAATGATTTTTCTCATTATAAACACAATTGCAGCTGCAGTTCTTCTTCTGCTGTCAGCTCAGCCCTTCTTCTCCAAACTGACTGCCTGTCAGAGGGAAACTGAAGAAGTGTAACTTGTTGACCTCACTAATAGAAAACATTTTCAGTGAATGTAATGTGAATATAATTAGACAAAGATGAGTTCTGCTTAGTGTGAGTATAAAGGGTATGCCACACTAAACGAGATCGCTAACGAGATCGCTAAAACGTCACTATTTAGCGATCTCGTTAGCGACCTCGTTGTGTGTGGCATGTAGCAACGATGTGGCCCCTGCTGTGATGTCGCTGATCGTTCACTAGCGTTCTGGACCGTTTTTTGATCGTTGGCGTCCCGCTGGTGAGCCTATATCGGTGTGTTTGGCACCTTTTGCGAACGACGAGCGACCTTGTTTGTGACGCATATGACAGCGGCGCAGGCGGGACTAGGGTTTTTAGCGTCACGGAGTGGATCGCAATATCTGTAGTTTCTCTTTTGCGTCACAGAGAGGATCGCAGAAGTTACAAAGCAGGCTAGCAGGACGCAGAGAGCAGGAGCGATGCTGGAAATTCCTATGAATCAGAAGCGCTCAGTACATGCTAATGACGTCCTAACGACCGCCAAAGTCGTTAAAGAGCGCTGACCGCTGATGTGTCGTTTATAAGATCTCCTGTTTGGCAGCTACTAGCGACCTAAAAGAGATCACACCAACGATCTCGTTAGCTTGCGTCGTTATCGTGATCGCTAACGAGATCGCTAAGTGTGGCAGTACCTTAACTGTCAGTCATTACATGTCTCACACTGGTAACGCCCCTTTCATTTAAAATAAGCTCTGTAGGCAGATTCTCAGGGAGATCTATGTCCGGCCCATAGATCTTAACAGATTATTTACGTGTTAATAAAAATATGGATTTCTCTGGAATAAGACATTAGATCGAAGATATCAAGGTATCATCATATTCCACTTTCTATGACTTGCATGCCCATATAGCGTGGGGATAATAAGTATTTGATGCACTGCGGATTTTGCAAGTTTTCCCACCTACAAAGAATGGAGAGCTCTGAAATTTTTATTGTAGATATACTTCAACTGTTAGAGACAGACTAAAAATAAAAACCAGAAAATCACATTGTATGATTTTTACAAAATTAAATGTTAACAGAAGAAATGTCAGAAATTACTTGCCATTAAAAATCTGTTTCTTTCTGGAGTTGTCACGTGGTTATATTCCATAACCTATTGCTACTTAGTTCCTGCTGCAGTCCTTCCAATATGTACTGTAGACTACCTGCCAGTGCTTTAATAGGAACAGAATATAGCTTTTCAGTCATGCACAGCTCTGAATGCAGGAGGTAGCACTCAGTCAGCAGCTCTATGAGCAGAGTACTCTGAACAGTGATGTCATGGGGAGAGAGAGCAGAAGCTCCGCCAGCTCAAAAGAGAGCAATAGTAATATTACCAGCTAGTGACTTTGGCCAGAGAAAGTGGTGCTGGGCATTCCAGAGTGCTAGATTACATTAGAATAAATGAATCCTTCACATGACTTATTGCTCCAATACACTGAGCCTGCATGATGCCAGTGTAAGGGGGTGAAGGAGTAATCCTGCTTTATACTGCCCCCCTTAAGTGCTCTTAATGTATATCTGTGCTAATTATTATCACACATAGTAATGGTATTGTCACATTCATATATGTTACCATTCTCTGTAGAACTGTATTATATTATAACATCTTGCTATGCTCTTCATTATAGATATAATGTTTACTAATGCTGGTGTACAGTTTAGGGAAAATTAGTGCATCCTTGTTGGGACATTAGAGGAGGGCACTCTTAGTATATAGTTCTTATACATTGGATAAGTGTAATTCTGTTGTGGGCCACTAGTTGGGGGCATGCTAGTGGGCACTGTTAGGAATAGTTGATAGGAATTTCATAGAGGGTTAAAGGTTTAAAGGGTTAAGTATAGGAGGGGCTGACAGATAGCAGTGAGAAGTTTCTAGGTAGTTAGCTCAGACGGGGCCATTGTGCCCAAGTGTCCACATGGGCTATAGGCCCGGACAACCGGCAGCCACGCAACGTTCAAGTGCTGCAACCCATGTTACCCACGGCCACTGTATATCCTGTCAGTGGGCCTGTACAGAGAAGGAAGATTTGGCGTCTTACCGCCCGGGCCAATTGTTTTAGGGCAGAAGTTGGCTGAACTAAGGAGATGAAAGGAGTTGGAACTTCGACGGATCGGTACAGATGGGCCGGATGCTTCACCGGGGGCCACCAAATGTAGTGATTGATGAATTCATGTCTGGGGCGAAACAGGCTGAAGGAAATGTCATTATAGCGAGGTCAGGTCTGGAAGGAACTGGGGAGCAGACTAGGACGGTCCGGTCCAAGCATGTACTGCACAGAAGTGACAGCAAAGCAGGGAAAGATAAGAAAACAAGTGAAACCCATGATGTAACAACTGTGGATGTAACGTGTGAAGAGTTAAGTAAAGATAATGTTCAAGTTATACTGGACTATGTCTCCATTAATGAGGGTTGCCTGAAAGAGGGACCGTCGTCGCCTGGGAAGTGCCCAGGGAAAGCTGAACTTGGAGATGCAGGTACGCTAGAGAGAAGAGTACAGTTTCCTGAAGGGCAAGGACCGGACACAGATGTTGCAATAATTCAGGTCACGACTACAGTCCTGTTCCTCCCTTACACCAGTGTCAACACCTGTAATATTACTGACTGCAGGAAAGTCTGAAGAGTAACACATACTATGCAAAGTTGATGTAATGTTAGACGGGATGCATAGTGTGGGCAGCAAATTATCCATTTTGAATCAATTTTTTTGGGGGAGGGCGGAAGGCAGTTCAATCTTAAGCCATAAAGCAAATACCTGTTTTGAAGTGGTGCAGAGTAAGTGGTGCAAGAATCAGAATATTTGCAGACTATCACTATATACAGTTTATCCCTGGTAAAGCTTTTAGCATGGTCATTGCAGAACATTTAATGGTGGAAGGCACATGGAATTAAATCTGGAACATTTAAACTCTCACGTCATTACTAATTTTCCAAGAATAACTAACCAAAGTCTATGGTTCTCTCCCATCCTGCTACAAAGCATTTATTGGAGTACACAACAGCTGTAGGTTTATGTTGGTGTGGGACTGTGTCAGGCAGACAGCAGATGGCATTATGTTTTACAGTTTGTTGACGTGTAGTTTTTCTCAAGATTGTTTTGAATGACTTTTCTGATTTGTTTATATCAGTCTCTTCCTGTAATCCTCCATGTAGTGATGATCAAGATAATGGAAGCTGTACGTCCAAAAAAAAACCACAAAAAACACTCATTCTCTGTCTGAGAACTGAATGATTCTGCTGAAAGCTGAAATCTGCAACAGCATTCTGGTCGCTGTAGTTCAATACCTTTTTGCTGTTGCCCCAGACCATTCTCTCATTTCAATTCATGTTTAGATAAACACATAAAAAAAATATTGTTTGCAACAGAACTATTTGCTGGTTAAAGGAGTCCATATTTCAATGTCTCCAGAGTCCCGGTGATGGATTCTTTATTATTGTTAAAGAAATTGTTGTCAGGGTTCTTTGTATGAGGATTATAAATAAGATGCTGTGTGGCTGAAATGTGAAATAGTAACCACAGATTGATAGAGCCAGGCTAAGCAAAGACTGTGTGAAAAATTGCTTTGGGGACCGAGCTCCGGCTCCTTTAGGAAATGTTTCTCGCAATGTACATGTACAGAAAAATCACTATTACATTCCCCACCCTTTAATTGAGGTCAAGATTATTGCTGACAATAGATTAGACGTTTCCATTAAATGATTAAATGCCATTTATTAGCTGACTGTTAATATATCAGTCAGATCACTCACAGGAATAATATGGTTTTTATAAACTGTAATGGACTGGCTTTATCCTATATGCTTTTGATCTCTCATTGTATAGAAATATTCTTTTGTTTGAGAATAAACAGGGAAACGTTAAATTAAATGTGAAATCTGCCCCTGCCAACGTTTTAAGTGATAAATGAGGATGTACTCTGTATAATGAGCGTGAGAAATGAATACATGTTGCATTACTCCTTACTCCTGGTTATTGGAAAGGTACTGGTTCTTTTTCTAGAGATGTAGCTGGTAGAGATTCTATGGAAATGGTCCCTCGGAAAAAAAATAAGTAAACTAACTCCCTCGATTTGCATGGCTCCATAGTTCCGATTTGTAGGGACTCTGTCTGCTGAAATGCAGTCTCTGTGCATGGCGGTGCTAGTTGCAAAATAATCTTATGGGAAATCACATCTTTGACATATGCAGTATATCCATAGGATAATTATCTGGAATGAGAATACGCTTTCAACTTACTTGCAATTCAAAGTTTTGTTGGTAACTTGCCTTAGTTTTTTCTATGCAAAGAACTGTGGTGATATATGTCGGCCAAACAGTGTATGCAAAAGTTGTATTCATGGGGTTATAAGAAACCACATCGATGATAACAGTCCTGGATACAATACACACTGTTATTTTTTTAAACTATTTTTCTGGGATAGATTGTGACTAGAGATGAGCAAACCCAAACTCTAAAGCTTGGAGGTCGCACCAGATGCCTAGTGTCCAGTGCTGGGTTCCGAGCACGGACTTCTCCTGGGAGTCCATTTTACAGGAGAGAGAGAGATTTTTCAGCTCCAAAGTTTGGGTCCCCATTGATTTCTAATGGGTTCAGGTTAAATTTGAGGTAGAGTTCTGGTAACCGAACTTTGGACTAAAGTTTGGTCAAGCCCAAATTTCCACGGGTCCACTTATCCCTAAATGGGACTTAAATGCTTTAAAACATGGTCATTGAGATACTGAGACTCTTAAAGGAACCTGTCATGTGAAAACACTCTATAAGGATATGGGGCTAGGATACAGGTTAAGTGTGTTTTAAAGCTGTGCGCCTGTGACTTTCTGGGTGGCGTTGTCAGTGCATCATAGCTCAGTACAATAGTGTTGTCTGAAACCACTCCCTGACACTAACAGCCAGCTCATCAGTGCAGAGGCGGCTGTCAGTCAGTGCTGGTGGTGCGCTTCCAGCTGCCACTTACTATGTACTGAGTGGTGACTGTAGCCACGCCTCTATGACTGAAATCCTGAGGCTGCTGAGAGGAATAAAGTTAATTTCTTCCCAGCAGCCGGACATTTAGTGCAGCAGCTGCACACCTTCAGAACACTATTAACTTGCAGGTTAATTGTTTTCTTTTTCACAAGACAGTTTGCCTTCAATAATCATTTTGACATTTGTTGATTAACAAGCACAATCATTAATGAATCTTTGCATATGTTGCTCCATACCAGTTTCCAGTTCTTCAATCTAAAGGCTATTATATCTCCTTTTATAAGTCCCTTCCCCTCATTGAGCCTCTTTAAGGGGCATTACATGGCACACTCTCCTGTAATCCTCATATTTGAGATAGTCATGGAACATAGATGGCTCTTTTAAATTGCATAAGTATTTAAAATTTCCATCTTCATTTTTTCTATTTTCTCTGCATTCACATACATGTCAGCACAATAAGTCTATTCATGATATATAGCGTTCACAAGCGCCTGGAAGGGTATGCTCACATATGGCAGTCTTGTGGCAGGTATTTCTGCAGAAGTCCAATTTATTTAAATGTGATTGGCAGAAATCCATGTACCTTCTGCAGAAACAAGATGTGGAATGTGGCTCTGTAGCCTTGCAGGACTGGGTGTTTTGATTTTAGCCAGGTGCCAAAGCTGCATGTAATCTGTATACTTTCCTGATCTTTGCATCCAGGTACTTGCAGGTACTCCAATTTCCTCTCACACTTCATACAAATTAGCTTTTCCCCTAAAAGAAAACTATTTCACTATTGCCAGTTGTTAGATATTGCTACTTTAAGTGGCTCTAGTAAGCTAACATATTTGTTCTATAAAACCTTGCTAATAAGACTTTCAAGGGAACATGTCAGCAGGTTTTTTGTTACTTCATCTGAGAGCAGCTTGATATAGGCAAAGAGAAGCTGAATCCAACAATGTATCATTTAGATTATTGGGTATAGCCGTTCTGACACAATCAGAGTTTTTAGATTTAGCAATGCAGCAGAGCTGAGGAAGCTAACCCCGCCCACATCAGGCTCTGTAAATACAATGTCTACAGACAGTGAGCGTCTTATCACAGGAGGGGGCTTGTCAGACTAACATGCATGCTCTGTTGTGTCCCAGCAATGATAAGCTTCTGGTGTTAAAACAATAATTGCAAGCAAGCAAAACCACGGAGCTTGATAAGAGAAGCGTTGCTGAAATCTGTGTTTTAACCCCTACCTCATGCTGTCTTCAGATTACATAGCAAAAACCTGCTGACAGATTCCTTTTAATGAGAGCCAGTAACCCTTCAAAGGCCCCACACTCAGTAAACATTCATAGATTCATTTTGAATTTAGATTTTGATCATCAAGAGGGACAGGGACCGATGTAAGTGTTGACACTTTCTGTATAGTACCATGGGGGGTGCACTGCCAACAGTTACTTCTGATTCTGCAAGCATACTTAGATTGAAGGGAATTTGTCATCAGAAAATCACAATGTTTAAGTAAAGTTTTTATGTAAAATTTATTTTTGTATGTGTATCATTTTTTAAATACAGATTGTGATCTAAACATCATACTTAGAAAGCTTGCAATTTTCTAATTGGCCACCAGGGCTATTCTAGACTTCTACTTTCTGCCTTTTCAGGAAATTCACATGTACATTAGCAGCAGCAGACTGATTCAGACCTCACCTTTGTGTTGAAGCATCTAAAGAGTATGTGCAAAGATCATTTTGAAGGAAGGGGAAGCGGGGTCAGCTTTGACATCGCCTATTGTGAAGGGTGAACCTATGTTATAGTTGTGTATAGAAGTGTTTCTTGTCATTGTAATCCTACCTTTGATGATAATGAGACTGCTGAAAAGCATTTTGTAAAAAAATAAATAAAATAAAATTAACAAAATAGTAAGTATGAGTCTAAAATGAAAATTGCAAGATTTATATTGATTTATATAGATTGTGATGTGAAAAAAACACTGCCAAAATTAACAAAAAAATCCCTTTAACACAAAAAAGCTAATTTAAATAGGTCATTTTTTGATGATAAATCCCCTTTTAGAGACAGAGCAGTGAACTTAGTCAGCCATATATTACTACGTATTATTGCTATTCATTTATATAGCATAATTAATTCCCAAACATTAATTTCACAGACATCATCTATTAAAATAAGCTGAATTAGGTATCTGTTAAAATCATATTGAGACTGGAATGACAAGATGACAGGTTTGCCGCAAAGACCACTTTTTTGACTTGCATGAGACTAGTGTATTCTAGTTGATAAATAACAATAGATTTTGCTTTCATGATGATATTCTGGTTAATGGTAATCTCTGTCTCTGCAGATACTTCAGACATCTGTGTACAAAAGTTCTGCTGACTTATCGTAAAGAACAGTATGGAAATTACTGTTCAGGGTTAATTCTTTTTCAATTTTCAGAAGATTGTGTTATGTTCATTTTCATATCAAGGAAATTTGTATATGTTTATCTAAGAGCTTTCCCATCTCATACTCGCACAGTAGCCAGAGCCTATCCAGACTGACTGCAATGTTTGTTCAGCTGTGATAATTAAGCATTTGGTTTTGACAACAATTTGCTTTATGGGATAAAATGTCAAGTTTTTACATTCTTTGATCTCCAGATGCTGGAAAACATGCCATATTTACATAATCCATTATTAACTCCGAAATGTGCATTAAAATAGTACTTATGGAAAGTTCTACTGTTGACCTTATGGAGTGCTTCTGATCCTTCTGTCTTCTTACATCCTTTAAGAATTCTATTTTTTTTAACCAATTTTATCATTTAGATTATTTATTAAATATACTGTATAGGTAAAAGTTTTGTATTTTTGACTAACGAAGTTTTTGCCTCAGACCTCGAGATCTAGATATCTGCTCTTATGCCAACCTCAAACATTCCCCACAAGGCTTTTAGGATTCACTCAGAATTATCCCCATTTTTTACATTGTTTCCACAGTTGTGTGAAAAAGTGTTTGGCCCCCTTCCTGATTTCCTATTCTTTTGCATGTTTATCACACTTTAATATTTCAGATCACCAAAGTTTAATATTAGACAAAGATAACACAAGTAATCACAAAATGCAGTTTTTAAATGAAGGTCTTTATTAGAGTTGAGCGATACTTTCCGATATCCAAAAGTATCGGAATCGGAATGGTATCGCCGATACCATTAAAATATCGGCGATACCCGATACCGATACCGGAAGTCCCATGTAAGTCTATGGGAACAAAATATCGCAACTAAAAAAACCTCTTTCTTTCCTTGTAAACACTAAATATACACACATAGAATACATATATATATATATATACATGTCATTGTGACATATATATATACATATATGTATAGTTTATACACTTCTACATAGTAAAATATCCTCTGATTCAATTGCCGGGTAAAGCCGGCTTCTGTGAAAAGACAGAAGCACCCGACATGAAATGACACTTGGTGTACATAGGGTTAACCATGTCTTTTCATGTCCTTTGCTATCTGATTTGCACAAACAATTACATCAGTCTATGTGTGCAAAATTTCACACCTGTAGGGGTTAATTAAAGGTGTAAATTCGTTGTAAAAAAACGGACTTTTTTGCTACGAATTTACACCTTTTATTAACCCCTACAGGTGTGAAATTTTGCACACTTACACTCATGTAATTGTTTGTGCAAATCAGATATCAAACTACATGAAAAGACATAGTTAACCCTATGTACACCAAGTGTCATTTCATGTCGGGTTCTGCATTTTCACAAAAGCCGGCAATTGAATTAGCGGCTATTATACTATGTAGAAGTGTATGAACTATAAATATAAATATATATATATATGTGTCACAAATTCAATGACATGTATATATATGTATGAGGTGTAAAATTGCTGAAAAAAAATGTGTGGGCTCCCGCCCTATTTTCGCAACCAGACAGACAAAGCCAGTGAGTGGGGGCAGATAATAATAGCCCAGAGAGGGACCATTTTTTTTGGCCCACACCCCGGCTACTTAACATCTGCCCCCAGACACCCCAGAAAGGGCAAATCTCTAATTAGATTTGCCCTTTCTGGCACTTTGCCCGTCTATTCCCATTGCCCTGTAGCGGTGGCGAATGGGTTAATAAGGGGTTAAAATGACCTTGCAATTGAAAGGTCACTTTAAGCCAGGTTAATAATTGAGAGCTGTCAATTAGACAACTATCAATTATTAATCCTATTGTATGAAAGAAAAATCAAACACACACACTTAAATAAAAAAGAAGTTTAATGAAATAATCACACAGTTTTTGACCATATTTATTTACCTGCTAAAACCATTTCCTGTAATAAAAATAAAATAATAAAGCAAAATTATTCTTACCAATCCGATGCACAGTCAGGTCCCACGGTGTAATCCTTCAGAAAGGGTTAATGTTTACTGCAGGGACCGCAGCTAATGCTGCAGCCTCACAGTAAACCCCCAAATGAATGAGCTCCTCTCCTGGCTGACAGGAGAGGAAGTGGAAAGCTTAATTGATTGCTTTCCACTTTCACTTCAGGTCAGCCAGGGACACCATCAGTGACGTCAGAGGGAACTGATTAACAAAAATAGGGGTTCCCTTCGAAAAAAAAAATGGCGTGGGGTCCCCCCTATTTTTGTTAACCAGCCAGATGAAGCAGACCGCTGAGGCCTGGTTTTTCAGGCTGGTAAGGATCCAATATCCATGGACCTTGCAAGCCTGATAATACCAGGCCACAGCAGTCTGCTTAGCTTGGCTGGTTAACAAAAATAGGGGATCCCTCGAAAAAAAAACGGCGTAGGGGTCCCCCTATTTTTGTTAACCAGCCAAGTAAAATGCAGACTGCTGCGGCCTGGTATTAAAAGACTGTCAAGGCCCATGGATTTTGGCCCTCAACAGCCTGATAATACCAGGCTACAGCAGCCCCACATTTGGCGCATCAAAAGATGTGCCAATTGTGGCACTTTACCCGGCTCTTCCCACTTGCCCTGTAGCGGTGGCAAGCGGGGTAATAAGGGGTTAATGTCACCGTTGATTGCACGGTGACAATAAGCCCGGTTAATAATGGAGAGGCGTCAATAAGACACCGATCCATTATTAATCCCAAAGTTTTTAAATGTGTAAAAAAAAGACACAGCAAGAAAAAAGTATTTTAATGAAATAAAAGAGACAACACAGTTTTCATTTTTTTTATTACTCTCTCATTCCTGCGACACCATCGATCTCCTGTAAAAAAATAAAAAAAACAAACCAACAGTATACCACCTGTCCGACGCAGTCCATAGTAACGATAGTCCCACGACGATCCAGCTCTGCTACATCGGAATGACAGGCAGAGCCTGACATCCCGGCGCAGCACAGCTGCTTACCAGCTTCCCCGGCGGTGACGTCATCGGACTGCTTTACGGCCGCGATTACCCAGCAGTCACTGCAGTTATCGCGAGAAACTGCATGTGACCGCCGGGGAGAAGAGGATGGCGGCCATTAAGCAGTCCGGGATGTGACCGCCGGAGATCTTCTGCCGGGTAAGTGCCGCTGACTCCTGACAGACCCGACCGACGGACACTGACAGTGACAGTGACAATTCCGATTCCGGTATCCGATATGACGAAAATATCGGTACTCGGAATCGGAATTCCGATACAGCCAATATCGGCCGATACCCGATATTTGCAGTATCGTATCGCTCAACCCTAGTCTTTATTATTAAGGGAAAAAGAAATCCAAACCTACAGGGCCCTGTGTCAAAAAGTGATTGCCCACCCCTTTGAAACATTTATTAACTGTGGCTTATCACATCTTTGGGAAGCAGAGTTCAAATTATCTAACCACACGCAGGCCTGATTACTGCTACACCTGTTTTCAATCAAGAAATCACTTAAATAAGACCTGCCTGACAAAGTGAAGTAGAACAAAAGAACTTCAAAAGCTAGACATTGTGCTGAGATCCAGAGAAATTCTGTAACAAATGAGAAAAAGTAATTTAGATATATCAGTCTTGAAAATGCTATAAAGCCATTTCTCAAGCTTTGGGACTCCAGCAAACCAAGGTGAGAGCCATTATCTACGAATGGCAAAAAATTGAACAGTGGTGAACCTTCACTGGAGTGGTCGGCCCACCAAAATTACCTCATGAGCGCAGCGATGACCCATTCAAGAGGTCACAAGAGACCTCACAACAACATCCAAAGAACTGCAGCCTTCACTTGCCTCAGTTAAGGTCCGTGTTCTTGACTCCACCATAAGACAAGAGACTGATGAAAAATGGCCTGCATGGCAAAGTTCCAAGATGAAAATCACTGCTGATCAATAAAAACATAAAGGCTCGTTTCAGTTTTGCCAGAAAACATCTTGATGATCTCCAAGACTTTTGGGAGAATACCCTGTGGACTGACGAGACAAAAGTTTAACTTACATCTGGTGTAGAAGTAACACAGCATTTCAGAAAAGGAACATCATGTCAATAGTAAAATATGGTGATGGTAGTGTGATGATCTGGAGCTGTTTTCAGGACCTGGAAGACTTGCTGTGGTAAATGAACCCCTGAATTCTGCTGTCTACCAAAAATCCTAATGGAGAACGTCCGGTCATCTGTTTGTGACCTCAAGCTGAAGTGCATTTGGGTTATGCAACAGAACAATAAATCCAAAACACACCAGCAAGTCCACCTCTGAATGGCTTAAGAAAGACAAAATTAAGTCTTAGGAGTGGCCTAATGAAAGTCCAGACCTTAATCTGATTGAGATGCTGTTGCATGACCATAAAAATGTAACTGAATTACAACAATTCTGCACAGATGAGTGGGCCAAAATTCCTCCAGAGCATTGTAAAAGACTCATTGACAGTTCTTACGAACGTTTGATTGCAGTTGTGGCTGTTTAGGGGACAATCATTTTTTTCACACCGGGTCCTGTAGGTTCTGATTTCTTTTCCCTTAATAATAATGACCTTCTTTTAAAAACTGCATTTTGTGATTACTTGTGTTATTTTTGTCTAATATTTAAATTTGTTTGGTGATCTGAAACATTTAATTGTGACAAACATGCAAAAGAATAGGAAATCAGGAAGGGGAAAACACTTTTTCGCACAACTGTATCTCTCTGGAATAGAGACCAGAAACAACAAGCACTGCTAGAAGACTACAAATTCTACCAAAATATCTGATCGTCTTTAAGATGTGTTGGGTGCATTTGTAAATACAGTAAAATGTTCTACAGAATATAGATTACACATTACTGAAATCCAGGCTTAAGGAAAAAGTGTTAAAAGGTTCACCTTTATGCTAAATAGCTGTTATATGTCATTATTATCCACTAAAGAAGACGGATCTTTTGAAATTTGATTTTGGCCACCTTGCCGAATTTTCCCCAGAAATTTGAATCTTGGAGAATGAATTTGTGCGTCTCTCTGTACTAGATGGTGGGAGACACAGAAACTACAAGAATAGTACAACTAATTAATTTATTCAAAAATAAATAAAGCACTGGCGCTTACCACTGAGAGGGGTCGGGATCTATATTCTATTCAGTCTTCAAGGTACATCTAATAGGTGGCACCTCATTCCAGTTCCTTTTAGATACAGTATTTAGTGCAGGTGATTGCTCTATTTGTCTTTTATTTAATTTATTCTTTGAATTTGGAGATGCAATCCAACTTTGTCGTTCATGCTACCATTCCTGCACCCGACTGTGTTCCACTGAGAACCGCTGCTCTCTTATGACCCTGGGAACCACTGATCTACTGACTACCACTGTACATGGTATGAAAAAGTGAGTTGTGGCATCCTAACTGCTGGACATTATAAGGAAGCCCAGTCAGCTATGCAAAACATTAGTAGCTCGATCTCTGATGTTTCAACAATTTGAGAAATGGTGTTGAGCAATTTTTTTGTATGAATGAATCTGTTTAAGTGTGTTTGAATTCTCGTTGAACTACGAATTTTAGGAAACTTGACTCAAACTCTGTCCTCCGTGTATTGATTTTCTAATTTATACTATCCACCCATTTGCTAATCTAAAAGATTATGATCAGCAAGCACATAGATTTCAGATGAACTGTCTTCAGGTAAGTTCCCACTGTGGTGGAGCTTCAGGTGCATAAAAAATGAGCTTTCTGGTATTCTCTCACTACAAATCGACTACTAGGGTTTTAGCAGCAAGACACCATGTTGTCAGGTTATTATTAGGGCCATCGCTAAACAGAAAAGATTGTTCAAAGAGACAAACCTCCCACATTAGGGACAAAAAAGGAAAATATAAATATAAATCTATAGACTGTGATGATGTCAATCAATAATTGCATGCCACACTGTAGATGTAATAGAAAAGAGACGGGAAAATTTCAGTCCCCTTCACTTGTTTAGGAGAGAACTGTTTGTGCACATTCTCTTACTGTGACTCTATATTCTCAGCTTCTCGTTGCCTTGGGGAACAGTAAAGCTTATAGATGTTATTCATGTTCATCCTACTTCACTTTTCAACATGGGAACGTTAATGCTTACAAAGGTTATTCTTCCTGCATTCAGTGCCCACCATGATGTGCTAAGTAAAAGCATGATGCTGTCACCGCTGATAGTCCGCACTCAAAATGTTCTTTTTACACATCGTATAAATTGTCTACTTCCATTAAAGACAAATATGATGCATACACCCACGTAGAGCAGGATCACACAGGGAGAGGACTCTCACCGTTATGTGATGGAGGCACTTGTTATTTTAAGGCCACAATTGATATAATATACCATTGAGAAAAAGTTGCCACTTAATAAATACAAAATATAATACGTTATTCTAAAAATCAGTAAAGTGAAATTATCATGGAGCTGACTTAAAGAGAACCTGTCACCAGTTTGAGCATTGTGAAGACATAGCATTGTATCTTATTTAACCAGATGACTATTTTGAACTCTGCTGTACTATTTCCCACCCCACACACTGACTGCTGTGAGATGAAAGCTGCAGAAGTGTTAGTAATGACATTCGACTTACGGAATAGTGACAGGAGGGGGGCTGTTTGTTATTACACATCTCATACTGAGAAACCTACATGTACAAGCCCTCAGGGAAAAGTCGCTAATAACACCCAGTTGGGTTTATCATAAGTCATAACCTGAACTTTACAAACTAATATCTCTGCAATGGAAAGGAGAAATTTATAAAAACAACTTGTTTTATTCAGCTCTACAGCCCTCTATTCCATGATGTGGCCAGTCAATCATGCTCAAGCTGGTTGAAAAGTCCCCTTTAAGGCCTTGTTGTTGAAAAGTCATCTTTTAGCACTTTATATAAATGACCTCTTCCAGGCTCTGGGGAGGATGGTGCCTGGAGATAACTCTGCCTCCAGAGCTTACTTTACATGAAGGAGGAGGTACCAGTGAGACAAGTCACTAACACAGAACAGGAGAAATGAAATTTGTCTTCTTGCAAACACAATTTTTGCATCTCTCTGAACTCGGCTGTATTGTAACAATATTACAACACCATCTGCCTGTGAGATGGAAGCTGAGAGGAACCTGCAGATGTGTTAGATATAACCACACACAACTCTGCAGGAGAGCAGAGAGCGGCCATTACATATCACACTGGTAACCATTACACATCACACTGGTATCTCCTCCTTCATGTAAAACAAGCTCTGGAGGCAGAGTTATCTTACGGGCACCAAATTTCCCAGAGACTGGAAGAGGCAATTTGTATAAAGTGATAAAAGATGATTTTTCAACAAGAAGACATCTGATATGAGACATACAGGGATGACTTTTTCAGCATTCTATAGCTTGTATGCCTATATTAATAGGTTACATAGGTCAAATGTGGTGACAGATTACCTTTAAGTTTCCTAGTGTATTGCTGATGCTCCAAGTTGGGTGAGATGAGCGAACCTGAACTTAAAAGTTTGAGGTTCGTACCAGAGAGTTATTGTCCGGTGCTAAACTCAGAACACAGAAGTCCGTTCTAATGTTCAGAGTACCAAGGGAAGTGCGGAAAGAGAGGGATAGTGAAAGAATTTTCCAGCTCCAAAGTTCGGGTCCCCATTAATTGAAATGGGGCTCGGGTTCAGGTTCATGTTCAGGTACTGAACTTTGCACTAACTTTTGGTTAGGTATCAGGACCCAAACTTCCACGGCTCATCCCTAATAGTCATGCATAAGAGAGTATGCACTCCATGTGAATTAGGACCCAGGACACACTTCATATGCGCAACCTGGGCAGCTGCAATAAGGTTTTTCTCCCCCCTGTCTAATAACTGCATTCAAGGTACTACAAGATTAGTTACAATTGGTCAGTCAGCATCACTTGAGCATTGGAGCAATACAGAATGTTCACTTCACTTTTATTCTTAATTAAGGGGTTTATTTCATCTGAGCATTTCATGATGACTGAGACATGATTAACTCCATCCTACTCTGATGATCGAAGGTGGAGCTACAGAATCAGCCTAGATATATGTATTATGTCTTATGATTTAGGAAATGAGATTAGAGCAACTGTTCTTTGCTGATCTCGCAGCTCCACCGTCACATGGTTAAAGCTGGACTAAATGGTTTCCGTCTTTACCATTAAATGCTGAGATGGCAATAACTCTTTATTAGCAAAATGCCATTTTTCTGTCTGTGTATGGCAAAACCACATCATTGTACAACTGTTGTGACAATTGATAAACCCATGTCCAGGGTTGCCAAAGATCATAGAAAGTCAAATTTTTTTTTGACATCCTACGAATTAAGAATATTAATTTAGATTTCAGAAAACTGATATGAAGACCACTGCATTTACTGTGCGCTGTAAAATAATGATATAATTACATTATCTTTGTAATTTTTTTGGAAATTCAAAAAACTTCTTCGGCGTGAATTAAAATAAGTGTCCCATCTTTACTGCATGTTGAGTTGGCAACCCTGCTCGCCTCTCCTATTTATATATGTGATGTGTGTGGTTGGGGCTCCCATCATGAAGTCTTGTGACTGCAATGTGCGCCATCATGCATGCGAATGTGAATAAACTTTTCTCTTTCAAGTGCTGCATGTCAGAAAAGGTCAGAAGGGATGAGCAGCAGCTTTCAGCAGTCATGTTTTACAGTATTGTAGCCTGACAAGGCAGCAGATGTGAAAGTATTTTCCTTTTTTTTTGTGTTTTTGGGATTCCTCATCAGACTTGTGACATATGGCACAATTATACATAATTTATATTATGATTTGCTAAAGCCAGTATGATTCTGCTCCTTTGTTCAACTTCCACTTGTTTAGGTCAAGCCTTTAAGATGCCTTTCATGTCATTTCTATTGAGTGCTTCCTTTCTCATCTCAGTTTTGACCTATTTGTTTTGGAGACTGATGTTTTTGACATTTTATAGTCTCACCTTCAGAGAGCCACAAAAAGCATAGATGTGACCGGGGCTATGCGCCTCAAGTACACAAATGCTCATTAATATATAACCATAATGTCTTGTCAGTGTTCCTTGTGTAATTTTATTCTTCAAGAGTCCTAAAGTTTCCATAGAGCTGTGTAAAAAAAAAAAGTAAATACTGAAACCAAAATCTCATTTTTAATTGGTAAACATTGATATGTAAAATTTTATGGACACATCGACAGAATAAGGTATTTAATAAACTAATGATAATATACAGTACATTAAGCATATGTACAGTGTAATATGGAAATACCTGGGATTTCTCATGGAGACCAGCTGGCGGGTTTTGATAATGCTGCTTTGGTCTGTTGCTTGATAAAGGGAAATGAAAAACAGAAAATATTTATAACCTCTGAAACCTATGTTGAGACCAGAGATGGGCGAACCCGAACAGTAAAGTTCCGCGTCCCTACCGAACAACCTACTGTAAGGGCACGGACATCGAACACGGACTTCACCAGGTGTTACTATTCAGGTTTGGCACCCCAAAGAACGAGTGTTTGTAACACTGTCATGTGCATGACAGAGCAGCAAATTGTGCTTCTGATCGGTGGTAAAACCATTACCAATGGTCAGACAGCCGAGGTTCCCACGCTGTCAAATGACAGCGTGAGTCCACAGCTGTGAACGCGGGTAAAAGTTTACCTCTGCTCACTGACGTGGGCTAATGGGAACACAGCTCCCATCAGCCTATGCCTGCTGCCGCTAATAACATCGAGAGCAGTAGCAGCTGATGGGAGTATTCATCAGCTGGGCCTGCACTCTAAATAAATAATTGAAAAGACAAAAAGCTGGGGTGGGTTCCCCTGAATTTTTGATAACCAGCCAGGCAAAACTCACAGCTGTCAGCCTTAACAAGGCTGGTAATCAAGAATAGAGGGGTAATAAAAAAAATATGACAAATATTTTAAAAAATGACATGGGGTCCCCCCATTTTTTGACAACCAGTCTTGCTAAAACAGACAGCTGGGGGCTGGTATTCTCAGGCTAGTAAGGGGCCATTGAAATTGGCTCCCCCAGCCTAAAAATAGCAGCCTGCAGTTGTCCAGAAAGGGCAACTAAGACGTGACTCCGTAAGCAGCATTTCAATTTTCTGGAGTGGCTTAGCCAGTTTCCAGACCTGAACCCAATGGAAAATATTTGGAGGGAGCTAAAACTCAATGTTGCTCAGTGACAGCCCTGAAACCTGAAAGATCTGGAGAAGATCTGTATGGAGGAGTGGGCCAAAATCCCTGCTGCAGTGTGTGCAAACTTGGTCAAGAACTACAGGAAATGTCTGAACGCTGCAATTGCAAACAAATGTTTCTGTACCAAATATTAAGTTCTGTTTTTATATTGTATCAAATACTTATTTTATGCAGTAATATGGTTATTATGTAAAAATTATACAATGTGATTTGCTGATTTTTATTTTTAGATTCGGTCTCACACAGTTGAAGTGCATCTATGATAAAAATTACAGAGCTCTCCATTCTTTGTAGGTGGGAAAATTTGCCAAAAAAAGCAGTGTATCAAATACTTATTTTCCCAACTGAATATATTTTTGATTTTTCTCCTGATTCTCTTAGACTCTCCTGCTATTTGTAAGAGCTTTTGCAAAAAAAAACACATGGCACTCTGACCAATATTATTTAATGAGCACTGCAGAGCTACAATTTTTTCACTGACAATCTATGTGTGAAAAAAGTCACAGAATGCACAATTTTCTTCTGAAAACTGTATGACACTTATCCATTCAAGTCTATGTGTGCAAGAAAAAAAAATAGAATGCTGTAGTGTATCATTCGATTTTATGGATATATTGCAATTATGTAACATAAGAAACTACAAATGGTCCTGTAAACGATTAATAGCTGCTGCTGTAAAAAACGTATTGTATAATGACAGCACACGGATGACTAGTGAGAAAAAATTGTCTCACTTTTCTGGATGCAGCTCTGAACAATTTTTTATACTGTCATGTGAACCCACCCTAGCACTGTGAGAAGGGAGAAGGCATGTAGAGAGAGCCATCCTAGCTAGGACCGGTGTGCTGTCTGATCCTCTTTGTAAAGCAGCAAGACAACCATCTTTGTGAAGGAGTTGCACAGACTATACAAAAATAAAATGATAGAAAATGTTAAATAAAGACTGTTGAAATGGAATTTGTTGGAACATAATTATGACATGGTGGGATATCTGAGACTTGGCTGGATGAGAGCCACGACTGGGCTGTTAATTTACAGGGCTATAGTCTGTTTAGAAATGACCGTAAAAATAAGCGAGGTGGGAGTGTGTGTTTATATGTAAAATCATCCTTAAAACCCATCCTGCGTGATATCTGTGAATCTAATGAAGATGTAGAGTCTCTGTGGGTGGAGATTAGGGGGGGGGGAAATAATAAATTATTGATAGGGGTTTGTTATAAGTCTCCTAAAATAATGGAAGCAACAGAGAATATCCTCGTAAAACAAATAGATGAAGCAGCGACTCAAGGAGAAGTCAATATTATGGGGGACTTCAACTACCCTGAAATACATTGGGGAACAGAAACCTGTAGTTCCAACAAAGGTAATAGGTTTTTGACAACTATGAGAGACAATTACCTTTCACAACTAGTTAAGGACCCAACAAGAGGGGGGGCACTGCTAGACCAAATATTAACCAACAGGCCAGACCCCATATCAAATATAAGGGTTGGGGGTCACTTGGGTAATAGTGATCACAAAATAATAAGCTTTCATGTATCCTTTAATAAGATGTGTAGTCGAGGGGTTACAAGGACACTAAACTTCAGGAAGGCGAATTTCCAATGGGTGAGAGATGATCTTAGTGCAATAAACTGGGACGATATCCTGAGACATAAAAATACACAAAGAAAATGGGAGACGTTTATTAGTATCCTGAATAGGACCTGTGCACAGTATATACCCTATGGGAATAAACATGCTAGAATTAGGAGGAAACCACTATGGCTAAATAGAGCTGTAAGGGGCGCAATAAGGGACAAAAAGAAAGCATTTAGGGAATTAAAGCAAGTAGGTAGTGATGAGGCATTAAATAAATACAGAAGACTGAATAAATTCTGTAAAAAGCAAATCAAGACATCAAAGATTGAGGCAGAGAGACTCATTGCCAGAGAAAGTAAAAATAGTCCCAAAATATTCTTTAACTACATAAATAGCAAGAAACTAAAAAATGATAGTGTTGGTCCCCTTAAAAATAGTCTGGGTAAAATGGTGGATGAGGATGAGGGAAAAGTCAATATGCTAAATGACTTTTTTTCAACTGTATTTACACAAGAAAATCCCATGACAGATAACATGATCAGTGATAAAAAAATTTCTCCATTAAATGTCACATGCTTAACCCAGCAGGAAGTACGGCGGCGCCTAAAAATCACTAAAATTGACAGATCCCCGGGCCCGGATGGGATACACCCCCGAGTAGTGCAGGAATTAAGTACAGTCATAGATAGACCATTATTTTTAATCTTTAAAGATTCCATAATAACGGGGTCTGTACCACAGGACTGGCGTATAGCAAATGTGGTGCCAATATTCAAAAAGGGGGCAAAAACTGAACCTGGAAATTATAGGCCAGTGAGCTTAACATCTACTGTGGGTAAAATCCTGGAGGGTTTTTTAACCCCTTCACCCCCAAGGGTGGTTTGCACGTTAATGACCGGGCCAATTTTTACAATTCTGACCACTGTCTCTTTATGAGGTTATAACTCTGGAACGCTTCAACGGATCTTCGCGATTCTGAGATTGTTTTCTCGTGACATATTGTACTTCATGACAGTGGTAAAATTTCTTCCATATAACTTGCATTTATTTATGAAAAAAACGCAAATATGGCAAAAATTTTGAAAATTTTGCAATTTTCAAACTTTGAATTTTTATTCCCTTAAAACAGAGAAATATGTCACACAAAATAGTTAAGAAATAACATTTCCCACATGTCTACTTTACATCAGCACAATTTTGGAAACAAAATTTTTTTTTGTTAGGAAATTATAAGGGTTAAAAGTTGACCAGCGATTTCTCATTTTTACAACAAAATTTACAAAGCCATTTTTTTTCGGGACCACCTCATATTTGAAGTCACTTTGAGGGGTCTATATAGCAGAAAATACCCAAAAGTGACACCATTCTAAAAACTACACCCCTCAAGGTACTCAAAACCACATTCAAGAAGTTTATTAACCCTTCAGGTGCTTCACAGGAGCTGAAGCAACATGGAAGGAAAAAATTAACATTTTACTTTTTAGTCACAAAAATGATCTTTTACAAACATTTTTTTTATTTTCACAAGGGAAAAAGGAGAAAAAGGACTGATAAAGTTGTTGTGCAATTTCTCCTGAGTACGCCGATACCCCATATGTGAGGGAAAACCACTGTTTGTGCACACGGCAGAGCTCGGAATGGAAGGAGCGCAGTTTGACTTTTCCAAACCAAAATTGGCTGGAATTGAGAACGGACGCCATGTCGCGTTTGGAGAGGCCCCGAGGTGCCTAAACAGTGGAAACCCCCCCACGTGACCCCATTTTGGAAACTAGACCCCTAAGGAACTTATCTAGATGTGTGGTGAGTAGTTTGAACCCTCAAGTGCTTCACGCAAGTTTGTAATGTAGAGCCGTGAAGAAAAAAAATCATATTTTTTCCACAAGCATGATGTTTTAGTCCCCAAATTTTTATTTTCCCAAGGGTAAGAGGAGAAATTGAACCACAAAAGTTGTTGTCCAACTTATCCTGAGTACGCTGATACCCCATATGTGGGGGGGAACCACTGTTTGGGCGCACGGCAGGGCTTGAAAGGGAAGGAGCGCCGTTTGACTTTTCCAAACCAAAATTGGCTGGAATTGCGAACGGACGCCATGTCGCGTTTGGAGGGCCCCTGATGTGCCTAAACAGTGGAAACCCCCCACATGTGACCCCATTTTGGAAACTAGACCCCCTAAGGAACTTATCTAGATGTGTGGTGAGCACTTTGAACCCTCAAGTGCTTCACGCAAGTTTGTAATGTAGAGCCGTGAAGAAAAAAAATCATATTTTTTCCACAAACATGATGTTTTAGTCCCCAAATTTTTATTTTCCCAAGGGTAAGAGAAGAAATTGGACCACAAAAGTTGTTGTCCAACATGTCCTGAGTACGCTGATACCCCATATGTGGGTGAGAACCACTGTTTGGGCGCACGGCAGGGCTTGAAAGGGAAGGAGCGCCGTTTGACTTTTCCAAACCAAAATTGGCTGGAATTGCGAACGGACGACATGTCGCGTTTGGAGGGCCCCTGATGTGCCTAAACAGTGGAAACCCCCACATGTGACCCCATTTTGGAAACTAGACCCCCTAAGGAACTTATCTAGATGTGTGGTGAGCACTTTGAACCCTCAAGTGCTTCACGCAAGTTTGTAATGTAGAGCCGTGAAGAAAAAAAATCATATTTTTTCCACAAACATGATGTTTTAGTCCCCAAATTTTTATTTTCCCAAGGGTAAGAGGAGAAATTGGACCACAAAAGTTGTTGTCCAACATGTCCTGAGTACGCTGATACCCCATATGTGGGGGGGAACCACTGTTTGGGCGCACGGCAGGGCTCGAAAGGGAAGGAGCGCCGTTTGACTTTTCCAAACCAAAATTGGCTGGAATTGCGAACGGACGCCATGTCGCGTTTGGAGGGCCCTGATGTGCCTAAACAGTGGAAAACCCCACATGTGACCCCATTTTGGAAACTAGACCCCCTAAGGAACTTATCTAGATGTGTGGTGAGCACTTTGAACCCTCAAGTGCTTCACGCAAGTTTGTAATGTAGAGCCGTGAAGAAAAAAAATCATATTTTTTCCACAAACATGATGTTTTAGTCCCCAAATTTTTATTTTCCCAAGGGTAAGAGGAGAAATTGGACCACAAAAGTTGTTGTCCAACATGTCCTGAGTACGCTGATACCCCATATGTGGGGGGGAACCACTGTTTGGGCGCACGGCAGGGCTCGAAAGGGAAGGAGCACCGTTTGACTTTTCCAAACCAAAATTGGCTGGAATTGCGAACGGACGCCATGTCGCGTTTGGAGGGCCCCTGATGTGCCTAAACAGTGGAAACCCCCCACATGTGACCCCATTTTGGAAACTAGACCCCCTAAGGAACTTATCTAGATGTGTGGTGAGCACTTTGAACCCTCAAGTGCTTCACGCAAGTTTGTAATGTAGAGCCGTGAAGAAAAATAATCATATTTTTTCCACAAACATGATGTTTTAGTCCCCAAATTTTTATTTTCCCAAGGGTAAGAGGAGAAATTGGACCACAAAAGTTGTTGTCCAACATGTCCTGAGTACGCTGATACCCCATATGTGGGGGGGAACCACTGTTTGGGCGCACGGCAGGGCTTGAAAGGGAAGGAGCGCCGTTTGACTTTTCCAAACCAAAATTGGCTGGAATTGCGAACGGACGCCATGTTGCGTTTGGAGGGCCCCTGATGTGCCTAAACAGTGGAAACCCCCCACATGTGACCCCATTTTGGAAACTAGACCCCCTAAGGAACTTATCTAGATGTGTGGTGAGCACTTTGAACCCTCAAGTGCTTCACGCAAGTTTGTAATGTAGAGCCGTGAAGAAAAAAAATCATATTTTTTCCACAAACATGATGTTTTAGTCCCCAAATTTTTATTTTCTCAAGGGTAAGAGGAGAAATTGGACCACAAAAGTTGTTGTCCAACATGTCCTGAGTACGCTGATACCCCATATGTGGGGGGAACCACTGTTTGGGCGCACGGCAAGGCTTGAAAGGGAAGGAGCGCCGTTTGACTTTTCCAAACCAAAATTGGCTGGAATTGCGAACGGACGCCATGTCGCGTTTGGAGGGCCCTGATGTGCCTAAACAGTGGAAACCCCCCACATGTGACCCCATTTGGAAACTAGACCCCTAAGGAACTTATCTAGATGTGTGGTGAGCACTTTGAACCCTCAAGTGCTTCACGCAAGTTTGTAATGTAGAGCCGTGAAGAAAAAAAATCATATTTTTTCCACAAGCATGATGTTTTAGTCCCCAATTTTTTATTTTCCCAAGGGTAAGAGGAGAAATTGGACACCAATAGTTGTTGTCCAACATGTCCTGAGTACGGTGATACCCCATATGTGGGGGGGAACCACTGTTTGGGCGCACGGCAGGGCTTGAAAGGGAAGGAGCACCGTTTGACTTTTCCAAACCAAAATTGGCTGGAATTGCGAACGGACGCCATGTCGCGTTTGGAGGGCCCCTGATGTGCCTAAACAGTGGAAACCCCCACATGTGACCCCATTTTGGAAACTAGACCCCCTAAGGAACTTATCTAGATGTGTGGTGAGCACTTTGAACCCTCAAGTGCTTCACGCAAGTTTGTAATGTAGAGCCGTGAAGAAAAAAAATCATATTTTTTCCACAAACATGATGTTTTAGTCCCCAAATTTTTATTTTCCCAAGGGTAAGAGGAGAAATTGGACCACAAAAGTTGTTGTCCAACATGTCCTGAGTACGCTGATACCCCATATGTGGGGGGGAACCACTGTTTGGGCGCACGGCAGGGCTCGAAAGGGAAGGAGCACCGTTTGACTTTTCCAAACCAAAATTGGCTGGAATTGCGAACGGACGCCATGTCGCGTTTGGAGGGCCCCTGATGTGCCTAAACAGTGGAAACCCCCACATGTGACCCCATTTTGGAAACTAGACCCCTAAGGAACTTATCTAGGTGTGTGGTGAGCACTTTGAACCCCCAAGTGTTTCACTAACGTTTATAATGCCCTGGCGTGAAAAAAAATATATATTTTTTTTTTCCACAAAAGTGATGTTTTAGTCCCCAATTTTTTATTTTCCCAAGGGTAAGAGGAGAAATTGGACCCCAAAAGTGGTTGTCCAATTTGTCCTGAGTACGCTGATACCCCATATGTTGGGGGGATACACTGTTTGGGCACACGGCAGGGCTCGGAAGGGAAGCAGTGACGTTTTGGAATGCAGACTTTGATGGAATGGTCTGCGGGCGTCATGTTCCGTTAGCAGAGCCCCTGATGTGCCTAAACAGTGGAAACCCCCCACATGTGACCCCATTTTGGAAACTAGACCCCCTAAGGAACTTATCTAGGTGTGTGGTGAGCACTTTGAACCCCCAAGTGTTTCACTAAAGTTTATAATGCCCTGGCGTGAATAAAAAAAAAAAAAATTTCCACAAATATGATGTTTTAGTCCCCAATTTTTTATTTTCCCAAGGGTAACAGGAGAACTTGGACCACAAAAAGTTGTTGTCCAATTTGTCCTGAGTACGCTGATACCCCATATGTTGGGGGGAACCACTGTTTGGGCGCATGGCAGGGCGCAGAACGGAAGCAGTGACGTTTTGGAATGCAGATTTTGATGGAATGGTCTGCGGGCGTCATGTTCCGTTAGCAGAGCCCCTCATGTGCCTAAACAGTGGAAACCCCCACAAGTGACCCCATTTTGGAAACTAGACCCCTAATGAACTTATCTAGGTGTGTGGTGAGCATTTTGAACCCCCAAGTGTTTCACTAAAGTTTATAATGCCCTGGCGTGAATAAAAAAAAAAAAAAAATTTCCACAAATATGATGTTTTAGTCCCCAATTTTTTATTTTCCCAAGGGTAACAGGAGAAATTGGACCACAAAAGTTGTTGTCCAATTTGTCCTGAGTACACTGATACCCCATATGTTGGGGGGAACCACTGTTTGGGCACATGGCAGGGCGCAGAAGGGAAGCAGTGACGTTTTGGAATGCAGACTTTGATGGAATGGTCTGCGGGCGTCATGTTCCGTTAGCAGAGCCCCTCATGTGCCTAAACAGTGGAAACCCCACAAGTGACCCCATTTTGGAAACTAGACCCCCTAAGGAACTTACCTAGGTGTGTGGTGAGCATTTTGAACCCCCAAGTGTTTCACTAAAGTTTATAATGCCCAGGTGTAAAAATAAAAAATCCTACTTTTATCCTCACAAAAATGATGTTTTAGTCCCCAATTTTTTATTTTCCCAAGGGTAAGAGGAGAAATTGGACACCAAAAATTGTTGTCCAATTTGTCCTGAGTACACTGGTGCCCCATATGTGGGAAAAAAACTGTTTGGGCACAAGTCGGGGCTCAGAAGGGAAGTCGTGACGTTTTGGAATGCAGACTGATGGAATGGTCTGCGGGCGTCATGTTCCGTTTGCAGAGCTCCTGATGTGCCTAAACAGTAAAAAAAACCCACAAGTGACATAATTTTGGAAAGTAGACTCCCAAGGAACTTTTCTAATGTGCCCCCCTTCTGGAACTAATCTTTCCTGTAAAGTAAATTAGTAGTGCATTGAGGTGTGGTACAATTTGAAACAATCCTTCATACACAGGCCAGGTTTTTCGGGGCAGGTGTCGCATTGGTAAGTGGTGTCCTTGCGTATTCCCCTTTTGTAACACACTCGGCACCTTTTTTGCGGCTTACCTTTGCTTCCAGTTGGCGGGACCACCCCGGGAAATGCTGACCTGGTATGATACGAGCACCTTCAGTTCCAGAAGTACTGGGGCCCGCTGTTTCCTGAGCGCCAAACATCAGGGCCTTAACCACTACCTCCTGGAACTGAAGGTACGTCGTATCGCTGTTGCGTGCACATCGTGACAGCAGGAAAGCGTTGAGCATTGCCATTTGGACGATGTGCACGGACAGCTTCTTGTACCACACCTTGGCCTTTCTCAAAGCACTGTACGGTTGGAGGAGTTGATCAGAGAGATCAACACCCCCCATGTATTTATTGTACCCCAGTACACAGTCCGGTTTGCGGACCTGTGTAGAGGTACCCCGTACAGTGCTGAGGGCGCTGCCATCACCATGTATGGTGGTCAAGAGAAGGACATCCCTCTTGTCCTTGTACTTGACCACCAACAGGTGGTCGCTACATTGGGCTCTGCTCTCACCCTTTCTGAGCATCTGCCCAAGTAGCGTCTTCGGGAGGCCTCTCTGATTTTTGCGGACGGTACCGCAAGCTGCGGTACCTCGCGCAGAGAGGGATTTGTAGAGTGGGACGCTGGAATAAAAGTTATCGGTGTAAAGGTGATAACCTTTATCCAGCAGTGGGTGCACCAAATCCCACACAATTTTCCCACTCACTCCCAGGACGGGGGGACACTCAGGGGGTTCAATCCTGGTGTCCTTTCCTTCGTAAACTCTAAAGCTGTGCGTGTACCCTGAGGTACTCTCGCACAGCTTGTAGAGTTTAATTCCGTACCTTGCCCTCTTGCTGGGCAGGTACTGGCGGAATCTGAGCCGTCCCTTAAAATGAACCAAGGACTCATCCACGCAGATGTCCCTTTGGGGCACGTACACTTCAGCAAACTTTTTGCTGAAGTGTTCGATGACCGGCCGAACTTTGAACAGACGGTCAAAGTTGGGGTCATTTTGTGGGGACACTGTGCATTATCATTATAATGCAGGAATTTGTGGATGGCCTCAAAACGCGTCCGAGCCATGACCATTCGGAACAGTGGAGTGTTGTATAAAATATCAACACTCCAATATTGCCGAAGTTCTGGCTTCTTCAGGATCCCCATATGGAGGACCAGGCCCCAAAACTGCATCATTTCACCTGCGTCTACAGGAGACCAGTTGGAAAATGATGACACTGGGTTTTGCGCCAAAAATTGCCGAGCGTACAAATTAGTTTGCTCCACCACGAGGTTAATAAAATCCTCAGAGAAAAAGACTTTGAAAAAGTCTATTTCTCTGAGGCCCGTGGTGTCAAACTTGATTCCTGATTCTGCCACAAAATCAGGAATCAGTGGCTCGTAATTTTCGGGGGGCGGGGTCCATATGGGGTCCGAAGAGGGGTGCGCTGGTTCATTTTCAGGGGTGGGCGCTGCCTCATCTTCTGTCCTGGGGCGTCTGCGTGGCGGTTCCGCAGGACCCGAGGAGGAAGATGAGGAAGAGGAGGAAGAAGAAGAAGAGGATGAAGAATCTGAAAAGTAAAGAAATGTGGGATCCTCTCCCTCGCTATCAGTGTCGGAGGCAAGTAAAGCGTATGCCTCTTCCACTGAATAGCGCTGTTGGGAAGAACGTGACGAGCGGGACATTTTTTTTGTGAATGTGGTGCTTTGTGTGAACTTTATTTATAACTGTGTGTGTGTGTGGGGGGGGGATAGTGGTTGGTGCAAACTATGCTGAAAGGAAAAAGCTAAAAGAAAAGAAAGAGAATAGGGAAAAAAATGCCTGTGAAAAAAAGTCTAAACCAGCAGGCACGAGCTCTGATAAGTGACCGGTGTCACTTATCAAAGTTCCGCGGCTGCCGGATGTGCGCACAGGAGTGGTGGAAAGGGAAGTGAAAAAAAAAAAAAAAACGGCAGGAACGAGCTCTGATAAGTGACCGGTGTCACTTATCAAAGTTCCGCGGCTGCCGGATGTGCGCACAGGAGTGGCGGAAAGGGAAGTGAAAAAAAAAAAAAAACGGCAGGAACGAGCTCTGATAAGTGACCGGTGTCACTTATCAAAGTTCCGCGGCTGCCGGATGTGCGCACAGGAGTGGCGGAAAGGGAAGTGAAAAAAAAAAAAAAACGGCAGGAACGAGCTCTGATAAGTGACCGGTGTCACTTATCAAAGTTCCGCGGCTGCCGGATGTGCGCACAGGAGTGGCGGAAAGGGAAGTGAAAAAAAAAAAAAAACGGCAGGAACGAGCTCTGATAAGTGACCGGTGTCACTTATCAAAGTTCCGCGGCTGCTAGATGTGCGCACGGGAGTGGCGGAAAGTGGAGTGAAAAAAAAAAAACTGCAGGAACGAACTCTGATAAGTGACTGGTGTCACTTATGAAAGTTCCGCGGCTGCTGGATGTGCGCACAGGAGTGGCGGAAAGGGGAGTGAAAAAAAAAAATGCAGGAACGAGCTCTGATAAGTGACTGGTGTCACTTATCAAAGTTCCGCGGCTGCTGGATGTGCGCACAGGAGTGGCGGAAAGGGGAGTGAAAAAAAAAAAGACGGCAGGAGCGAGCTCTGATAAGTGACCGGTGTCACTTATCAAAGTTCCGCGGCTGCTAGATGTGCGCACAGGAGTGGCGGAAAGGGGAGTGAAAAAAAAAAAAAAAACGGCAGGAACGAGCTCTGATAAGTGACCGGTGTCACTTATCAAAGTTCCGCGGCTGCTAGATGTGCGCACGGGAGTGGCGGAAAGTGGGGTGAAAAAAAAAAAACTGCAGGAACGAGCTCTGATAAGTGACTGGTGTCACTTATCAAAGTTCCGCGGCTGCTGGATGTGCGCACAGGAGTGGCAGAAAGGGGAGTGAAAAAAAAAAAAAACTGCAGGAACGAGCTCTGATAAGTGACTGGTGTCACTTATCAAAGTTCCGCGGCTGCTGGAAGTGCGCACAGGAGTGGCGGAAAGGGGAGTGAAAAAAAAAAACAAAAACGGCAGGAACGAGCTCTGATAAGTGACCGGTGTCACTTATCAAAGTTCCGCGGCTGCTAGATGTGCGCACGGGAGTGGCGGAAAGTGGTGTGAAAAAAAAAACTGCAGGAACGAGCTCTGATAAGTGACTGGTGTCACTTATCAAAGTTCCGCGGCTG
>JARQOD010000008.1:92202123-92245944 GCA_033576555.1 Oophaga sylvatica | reverse complement strand
AAAATTAAAAATCTGCATCCATGAATGTGCATGTCCTTAAAAAAAAAAAAAAAAATAAAAAATCAGTGGTACTTTTCTCGGACTGTTGTAGCCAAGTTAGATCAACTTAATTTAAAGAAACTCAAGAATCTCTATATTTTTGAAATGTCTTAAATGTATTAATGGCTATTTGTGACTTTCAAGTTTCTTACCCTAAATGAGCATTAACAGGTTTTCTATGAAGTAAACTTAGTTGTAAGATTAGTGTATGTAAAAGGTCAGAGGATGGAAAAGAAACCAACGCATTGATCACTGATTATGAAAATGTCACATGTAGAACACTCCAGCTCTTCCTTTAATGATCAAGGAAATAACAATATGTCTCCGACTGGAAATGCTATAAGGGTTATAATGCCAGCCGGTGAACCTGCATGGAAAAAGCAGTTATTTAATAGCAGCACTTCCTCCACTCCAATCTTCACCTTCATAACTGATCATCTAAATGTTACTGGACCGAGCTTCAATGATCCCACACATAGTAATAATAAACTCTGCATCTATCCAATTAAGTGAGAACTACGTGTACTGCAAACATTGTAATTATGCCAGAAAACCACAAATAACCTGTGTGCTTAATGAGAAATTCAGATCAGACATTTCACAAAATTGTACTTTTGTTCTTTTTAAAAAAAAAAGTCTGATTTTACCTAGAGATACTTTGCATATAATTATTGTATTATAACACAATGGGAATGGGAATGAAACAGTCTATTATTACTTATTCTTAATCTATACATTATAATTGTTTCCTTTGTCTTGTCTGTTTCTGTGATTATATAGACACACATGTAATCATTATTACGTCTTTCTCAGACAAGCATATTAAATGTCCGGGTGCTGTCCGTATGCTAAACTGATAACATAGGGATAGCATACTGACCAATTCAAGGCGTTGGGGTAGTTCATATTGAAGTTTTTATACGTGGACCGAGGTCTGTATGTAAACAATTGCAGTACCACTACTTATACTCATATTCTGGATCAGAGTCGCCCATATTCTGGATCAGAGTCGCCCATATTCTGGATCAGAGTCACCCATATTCTGGATCAGACTCACCCATTATAAGTCAATGGTTGTGTAGAAAACGAAACACATGTGGGTCACTATCAATATGGCATATGTTTTTCACGGATACATTACAATTAAAAAGATAGAAAATGCTATTTGTCTTTTCACTACTTATTAAATTGATGTAAAAAAATCACTTGGTGATTGGCCAGGTGCCCCTTTGTTCTCTATGAGAAAGCCGTCATCGGACATGTCTGATAGTTTGCTTATCTCTGGAATAATGCCATCGGTGGTCCAAATCAAGACAACTTCTTCCTTGACAATCAGTTGTCTGGAGCTCCCATACACATTAGACTGTTTGCCTCCCCATTCATATAGGTTGGTTTGGCAGATGTTACTCTAATGTGTATGGGGGCTTTAGTGGAAGGACTACTTTACATCAAAATATTATCTTGTGATCTACTCATAAAGGCGATAAGTACACACCATTGCTGGCTTAAGCCCCCGTCTCACATAGCGATCTCGCTAACGAGATCGCTGCTGAGACACTAGTTTTGTGACGCAGCAGCGAGCTCACCAGCGATATCGCTGTGTGTGACATTCAGCGACGATCAGCCCCCTGCTGGGTATCGCTGATCGTCACTGAAAGGCCAGGACATTTTTTTGATCGCTGGTCTCCCACTGACAGGCACGCATCGCTGCGTGTGACAGGCAGGACACCAGCGATCCGCTGGTAACCAAGGTACACAGCGGGTTTCCAGGCGCGGGGCTGTGCCTAGAAACCCACTGTGTACCTTGGATACCAGCTTCCTGAAGCAGAGAGCTGGTAACCAAGGTACACTGCGGGTAACTAAGCGATGTTACCCGCAGTGTCGCTTGTACTGATCGCTGCCTGAGCTGCCTGTTTGGCAGCTCAGCAGCGATAATGTAGCGATACACCAGCGATCCTGATCGTTGTCGGGATCGCTGGTGTATCGCTATGTGAGACCCAGCCTTTAGACTGAGGGCCCTGTCTCACATAGCGACACACCAGCGATCTCGACAACGATCAGGATCGCTGGTGTGTCGCTACATGATCGCTGCTGAGCTGCCAAACAGGCAGCGATCAGGACAGTGACACTGCGGGTAACGTCGCCTAGTTACCCGCAGTGTACGTTGGATACCAGCCCGCTGGTGCAGGGAGCTGGTAACCAAGGTACACTTTGGGTTTCCAGGTGCTGTGCGGTGCCTGGAAACCTGATGTGTACCTTGGTTACCAGCTCCCCTGCAGCAGCGTGCTGGTATCCAACGTACACGTCAGGTTTCCAGGCACAGCCCCGTGCCTGGAAACTCGATGTGTACCTTGGTTACCAGCTGATCGCTGGTCTCCTGCCTGTCACACGCAGCGATGCGTGCTGGCCAGCGGGAGACCAGCGATCAAAAAAAAGTCCAGGCATTTCTGACACGACCAGCGATTCACAGCAGGGGCCTGATCGCTGGTACGTGTCAGACATAGCGAGATCGCTGCTGAGATCGCTGTTTAGCAGCGATCTCGCTAGCTATCTCGCTATGTGAGACGGGGCCCTTAGGCCCCAGTTGATCAAAGCAATTTTGCTAGAATTATAAAATAAATTGCTATGAACAGTCGTGACATTTTTGCACAACTCTGAGTTGTGACTTTTGACATTTTAACGTCAGTTTCTCCCGGCTTAGCCAAAATGGATGAAGCTTGGGTACAGCGGTGGTGTAAAATCACAGCTCATTTAATTCTTGCCGAACTGTGGTATTCCCTATGCCAGGAATCTTATTCCCTGACTGAAGTAAGATTTCTGAAATGGAGCACAGAGACTCCCTCCACTCGTCAGATGCTCTTGATTCATGACGTGGAATGCAAATTACCCCATTCGCTATTATGGGTATGAGTACTGTCTATGAATAACACAGATAACATTTGTACGGAAAAAGATGGACATCTGAAAGAGCCCTAAAAGGAAGTAAGTGCAAAGTAGAATCTGTGCTGATATTTGAGCAGTGATGACAGCAACACCCTGGATACACAGAGCGCTCACATCCAGCCTTTGTTACTGATAGACACTTCCAGAAGAGAACCTAACACTTTGATCAGGTTGTAAAATGCATATAAAAAAGGTTTGAAAAGGAATGAACATTGCAGTTAGAAACTTAGTGCAATTGAACAAAGGTCACTACTAATATATGTAAAAATATTTTTTCCACATTTAAAGGTGTCGATAACTTTTTAGTTCTGATCATTATACCATCATAATATGAGTGGTCATTAGGGTTGAGCATTCCGATACTGCAAATATCGGGTATCGGCCGATATTAGCTGTATCGGAATTCCGATTCAGAGTACCGATATTTTCGTCATATCGGATACCGGAATCGGATTTGTCACTGTCACTGTCAGTGTCCGTCGGTCGGGTCTGTCACTGTCAGTGTCCGTCGGTCGGGTCTGTCAGGAGTCAGCGGCATTTACCCGGCAGAAGATCTCCGGCGGTCACATCCCGGACTGCTTAATGGCCGCCATCCTCTTCTCCCCGGCGGTCACATGCAGTTTCTCGCGATAACTGCAGTGACTGCTGGGTAATCGCGGCCGTAAAGCAGTCCGATGACGTCACCGCTGGGGAAGCAGGTAATCAGCTGTGCTGCTCCGGGATGACAGGCTCTGCCTGTCATTCCGATGTAGCAGAGCTGGATCATCGTGGGACTGTCGTTATGGACTGCGTCGGACAGGTGGTATACTGTTTGTTTGTTTTTTTTATTTTTTTACAGGAGATCGATGGCGTCGCAGGAATGAGAGAGTAATAAAAAAAATGAAAACTGTGTTGTCTCTTTTATTTCATTAAAAGACTTTTTTCTTGCTGTGTCTTTTTTTTACACATTTAAAAACTTTGGGATTAATAATGGATCGATGTCTTATTGACACCTCTCCATTATTAACCGGGCTTATTGTCACCGTGCAATCAACGGTGACATTAACCCCTTATTACCCCGCTTGCCACCGCTACAGGGCAAGTGGGAAGAGCCGGGTAAAGTGCCACAATTGGCACATCTTTTGATGCGCCAAATGTGGGGCTGCTGTAGCCTGGTATTATCAGGCTGTTGAGGGTCAAAATCCATGGGCCTTGACAGTCTTTTAATACCAGGCCGCAGCAGTCTGCATTTTACTTGGCTGGTTAACAAAAATAGGGGGACCCCTACGCCATTTTTTTTTCGAGGGGATCCCCTATTTTTGTTAACCAGCCAAGCTAAGCAGACTGCTGTGGCCTGGTATTATCAGGCTTGCAAGGTCCATGGATATTGGATCCTTACCAGCCTGAAAAACCAGGCCTCAGCGGTCTGCTTCATCTGGCTGGTTAACAAAAATAGGGGGGACCCCACGCCAATTTTTTTCGAGGGGAACCCCTATTTTTGTTAATCAGCCAAGATATGCAGACTGCTGTGGCCTGGTATTATCAGGCTGGCAAGGTCGTTGGATCTTGGCTCCTTAACAGCCTGAAAATCCAGGCCTCAGCGGTCTGCTTCATCTGGCTGGTTAACAAAAATAGGGGGGACCCCACGCCATTTTTTTTTCGAAGGGAACCCCTATTTTTGTTAATCAGTTCCCTCTGACATCACTGATGGTGTCCCTGGCTGACCTGAAGTGAAAGTGGAAAGCAATCAATTAAGCTTTCCACTTCCTCTCCTGTCAGCCAGGAGAGGAGCTCATTCATTTGGGGGTTTACTGTGAAGCTGCAGCATTAGCTGCGGTCCCTGCAGTAAACATTAACCCTTTCTGAAGGATTACACCGTGGGACCTGACTGTGCATCGGATTGGTAAGAATAATTTTGCTTTATTATTTTATTTTTATTACAGGAAATGGTTTTAGCAGGTAAATAAAATATGGTCAAAAACTGTGTGATTATTTCATTAAACTTCTTTTTTAATAAAGTGTGTGTGTTTGATTTTTCTTTCATACAATAGGATTAATAATTGATAGTTGTCTAATTGACAGCTCTCAATTATTAACCTGGCTTAAAGTGACCTTTCAATTGCAAGGTCATTTTAACCCCTTATTAACCCATTCGCCACCGCTACAGGGCAATGGGAATAGACGGGCAAAGTGCCAGAAAGGGCAAATCTAATTAGAGATTTGCCCTTTCTGGGGTGTCTGGGGGCAGATGTTAGTAGCCGGGGGGGGCCAAAAATAATGGTCCCTCTCTGGGCTATTATTATCTGCCCCCACTCACTGGCTTTGTTTGTCTGGTTGCGAAAATAGGGCGGGAGCCCACGCATTTTTTTTCAGCAATTTTACACCTCATATATATATATATACATGTCATTGAATTTGTGACACATATATATATATATATATTTATATTTATAGTTCATACACTTCTACATAGTATAATAGCCGCTAATTCAATTGCCGGCTTTTGTGAAAATGCAGAACCCGACATGAAATGACACTTGGTGTACATAGGGTTAACCATGTCTTTTCATGTAGTTTGATATCTGATTTGCACAAACAATTACATGAGTGTAAGTGTGCAAAATTTCACACCTGTAGGGGTTAATTAAAGGTGTAAATTCGTAGCAAAAAAGTCCGTTTTTTTTACAACGAATTTACACCTTTAATTAACCCCTACAGGTGTGAAATTTTGCACACATAGACTGATGTAATTGTTTGTGCAAATCAGATAGCAAAGGACATGAAAAGACATGGTTAACCCTATGTACACCAAGTGTCATTTCATGTCGGGTGCTTCTGTCTTTTCACAGATGCCGGCTTTACCCAGCAATTGAATCAGAGGATATTTTACTATGTAGAAGTGTATAAACTATACATATATGTATATATATATGTCACAATGACATGTATATATATATATATATATATATATATGTATTCTATGTGTGTATATTTAGTGTTTACAAGGAAAGAAAGAGGTTTTTTTAGTTGCGATATTTTGTTCCCATAGACATACATGGGACTTCCGGTATCGGTATCGGGTATCGCCGATATTTTAGTGATATCGGCGATACCATTCCGATTCCGATACTTTTGGATATCGGAAAGTATCGCTCAACTCTAGTGGTCATATATTGGTTTTGCCAACTTGGGATTCCAATTGCCTAGGTAAATTTAATTAATGCATGCAGAGCATTGGTCAACATTTTGGACATACTTTTTTGTCCAATGGTTTTGCTTGTTATTGGAATGTTCACTTTGTAAATTCAGACGGAAAGAAGCAAATTTACGATGGAACACACAGTATAAAGTAGTAGTACAGAAATGTATAAAATGTTTCTTAAATCTTAGATTCCTCAACGTAATCCCCTTTAACGCTGACAGCTTTTTCCCCTTGGCATTCTCTTGAATTGCTTCCAATGAACAGATATACCTTGACTAGAATTCATTTGTGGAATCATCAGACTTTAGAAAGTGTTTGCAACCATCAGGTGTTGTGTGTAGATGCAGTATTGGTACACAGTTCCATATAGGCCTGAGTCTTATTCTACAACTGTTTTAAGCCAGAATATGAAGAACTAACAGTCCATCATTAATTTAAGACATTAAGGTCAGTGAATCTGGAAAATTGCTAGAACCCTTCAAGGGCAATAATGCAAACCATCAATTGCTTTGATGAAACTGTCTCTCCTGAGGAAAGAAAAACAAAGAATTACCTTTGCTGCAGAGGATAAGTTCATCAGAGTTGCTAAACAAAACAAACGCAAATTGACAGCACCTCATAAAATAGCCGATGTAAATGATGCACACGCATCAAGTAGCAAATACACCTTAACATCACCTGTCTGAAGAAGACTGAAAGAAACAGGCCTTAATCGTCAAATTACTGAGGACCGCAAACAAAGAGAGAAAATTTGGGTTAAGCAACACAAGGATTGGACATTAGATCAGTGGAAATCTTTGTGAGATTCTGAAAATGTGAGTTAATGGTTTTTAAATGTGTTGAGCCCCCATGAAGCATGAAGGAGGAGGTGTGATGGTGTGGGGATGCAATGCTGGTGACACGGTTGGTGATTTATACCAAATTCAAGTTACGCTTACCATAACATCCTGCATGAACACGCTTTTCCATCTGGTTTGAATTTAGGCATTTACTGGGACCATTATTTGTGTTGCAACCGGACAATGATCTAAAATTCATCTCCAGGCTATGTGTCCATGAACGAGAGAGAGGGTGTGCTGTGTTAGATAACATGGCCTCAACAATCACCCAACCTCAACCCAATTGAGATAGTTTGGGATGAGTTGGACTGCAGAGTGAAGGCAAAGTAGCAAACAAGTGCTCAGCACCTAGCCTAGATGTGCTCCTTCAAGACTGTAGGAAAACCATTCCAAGTAGCGACTGGAAGAAGCTGCTTGAGAGAATGCCAAAAATGTGTAAATGTGTAATCAGAATTAAAGGGGGGAATCTCCAATATGCACACTCCAATAAGAACAAGGAAAACCAGTGCTTGTACAGGTATATCCAAACCTTTGATCCGCACTTAACAATCCATGAGAAATGTGCCATTAATGTTTCTTTGCACTCTGATAATGTTTCCTTGCACTGTGATCAGTTTACGGTGATATATCTATATAGGTTACTCAGAGAACACCTTGGAGAGAAGGAGGTAGAACTGGCTTTAACATTTGATGCTGTACAAGAAGGAGACCTGGGTAACTACACCTGTCATGTGGAAAACCGAAATGGTCGCAAGCATGCAAGTGTCATCTTGAGAAAGAAAGGTAATAATGACTGATTATTAACTGACTTTGTTTTTTTCTTTTTTCTTTGTAAATATCTCATTTTAAAGATAATTGCGTCCATGAAAAATACTGTGAAAACTTGTGTTTAGCGAATGATGGCTTACAGTACCTTGGAACAGCGTTACACTTGAGTTCTATCTGCCATCCAAAGGAAATTCATAGCATTTACATATCCATGTTGTCACCATTGTAAACACTTGGCTCCAAAGTCAACTCCAAATAATGAGGTCTATCATTGTATCTTAACCCAGGCACACAGGAGGATTTCCAAATAGTTAGACGTTAACAATACAATTGAGGGATTTTATTTTATGAAATATGTCACACTTTAAAATGTATAAGAATTGTGCTTTCCTTTAAAGTGATTATGAATTACCTATAATATTTGTAATCATTAAAAACAAATACCGATGCATATCATTTATTCTAATTTATTATTTTCTGATAATTTTATTTTATTTTTTACATGGTTATGTTTTATATACATGGTTATTTCGGCAGTCATCTTGCCTGATCTTCTGTTAAAGCGAAGCTGTCATGAGAAAATGTCCAATTGTTCAAATTATTTTTTTTGTTAAATAGATTTATTTTTTGTCAATTTTTTTTCCCAATCTATATTAAAAAATAGGAATATTGCAGCTTTTACACTAGCCACTGGGCTTTTTAAGCCTCTAATTTCCTGTTGTTGCTGGAAATCCACATAGACATTAGCTACAATGAACAGTCCTCAAACTTTTTTGTGCTGAAGCATCTAATGTGTGGGTGCAAAGGTCATTCCTGAAAAGAAAAACTCAGTTTCCAGTGTGTAACTTGCAAATGTAATTATTTTTTTAAAGTTTGTGATAAAAAAAAATACAAGTAACACAAAAAACAGATTTGAACAATAGGTAATTATTTGATGATGGCTTCCCTTAAACAGCATTTAAAGATATGTTTGACAACAACTGCATTCACCATGGACAACAATGGACTTATTGCCTTTTGTAGAATAGTTTTGCAAGCTTGCTCTATAACTTGTGCAGAGGTCATTTACAAGGAGAGGGAGAAGAGCTGCTGCCATCACTTATTGTGAATGGTGTTTTATCTATTAGAGATAACTGAGCACTAAAATGCTTTGATGCTCGTTACTTGAAACAAACAATTCCTTTTACTTGGATGCTCGTTTCGAGTAACGAGAATAATGGGCGTCAATGGGAAGTTTTTCTGTCACACCCAACAAGGAAGTCTGTGGGGCAGTGAAAATGTTGAAATGGATACAAAAATTGCTGAATGCAAGGAGAACAGCAAGGGGAAGACTCCTGACTCCCAGGTGACTTATGAGTGCAATGGTGTCACACTTTTGCTCCACTTTAAGGCTATTTGCACACGTATGAGAATTGCAGCGGAAATTTCCGCAGCAATCCCGCACCTCCCTGCTGCGGGAAATACGCATTTTATAGGTATGCGTATTCCAGCCAGAAACTAGCGTTTTGCAAGCGTAATTAGCTTGCAGAATGCTAGTGTTTTCCAAGCGATCTGTAGCATCGCTTGGAAAACTGATTGACAGGTTGGTCACACTAGTGAAACATAGTGTTTGACACATGTGACCAACTTTTTACTATTGATGCCGCCTATGCCGCATTAATAGTAAAAAGATCTAATGTTAAAAATAATAAAAAAATTAAAAAATAGTGATATTCTCACCTTCCGGTGGCCCCCGCAGCCTTCCCGCCTCTCAGCAACGCTCCCAGCCAATCCCGTTCCCAGGCGTCTTAGCATCACGCGAGACCGCTACGTCATCTGGGGTCATTGTCGTTAAGGACGCCTGGGAAGGGGATTGGCCGGGAGTGTCGCTGAGAGGCGGGAAAGCTGCGGGGGCCGCCGGAAGGTGAGGATATCACTATTTTTTATTTTAATTATTGTTTTAATATGGATATGGTACCCAGGGCCTGGAGGAGAGTCTCCTCTCCTCCAGGCCCTGGGTACCATCCGCACTTGAACCGCTTACTTTGCGCATGGTGGGCATAGCCACATGCGGAAAGTAAGCGGTTCAATGCATTCCTACGGCCGCAATTCCGGAAAAAGAATGAACATGCATTTTTTAAGTAATGCATTTTTTTCGCGGAAAAAAAACGCAGCATGTGCACAAAAATTGCGGAATGCATTCTACTCATAGGAGCTTAATGCATGCGTTTTTGCAGCGGAAAACCGCTGCAAAAACGCTAAAAAAAACGCGAAAATCCTCAACGTGTGCACATAGCCTAAAGGTTGAAAATAAAACATTGAAAACCGACGAGAAATTGGAGTTTACAGGAAAAAAAAAAAAATAAGAAACATTTTTTCCTGTATAATGACTTGTATATAAGGCAAAATGTTAAAAGAATAAAAAATATATAATTTAAGTAAACCAAAATTTAATTTTTTATAAAAAAAATTTGGAAATTTCAGTGTAATTTATGAAGCAAGAAGTGTCAGAAATTAGGGACACGGATACACCCTGTATTAGACATAAAGAGCCTCACACAAACTCTGTTCAAATTGTCATGTAGTGAAACTCCTAGACTCAAAGGCTATGCATTAAGAGAAAATCTTGCCAAAATTTAAAAGCAGGGTCTTGAAGGCACGAACTGTAGTGCCTCATTCACATATTATGAACAAAGCACAATTGTGTTACCTATACACTCATAAAAGCTCTGTACACAGTGCAAAGCCTGCCAATAATTGTAAGTAGGGTCATCCATTGACCCTTGAAAGCACCAACTGGAGTGACACATAAAAAAAATTAAGAAAGTGTAGTTGTGGTACTTCAACACTCTTAAAGGCTTTGCACAAAGTGAAAAGCCCAGAAAAAAATATAAGTGAGGTCATCCAGTCTTCCTTAGACTTTATCAGGAAACAACTGTCTAGCCTTAGTCAAATATTGAATATTAAAAGCAGTTTATGTACTGCTGTCATCTGGTGTTGTGGAAAAGTTGGGTCTAATCCAGGCTTTCTTCATTGTTATCAATGAGAGCATGTCAGCACTTTTTGTTGAACGGTTAAACACCTGTTTATTATGACCCCCATGGTGGCACTAAAACCTGCTCATATAAGACACTAGCGACAGGGCAGCACAACACCTCCAAGGCATAGATCAACAGCTAATGCCAGCTTTGAGACCCAAAAGCTGGAAGTTGCAGAGGAACTAGGGAGTATGCTGAGTTTTTTGGCCAGGTATTGCTTGACCAACTTTAAAAACTTTTCCCTTCTTATCAAAAATACCTGGTCATCAGGGCATGCATGCTGGGAGGATGTCATGAAATTGACCCTGGCTTTTGATAGTGTAACCCTGCCTCTGTTGTACATTGTGTGTCTTCCTCATTTCTCCTCCTTGGTTGGGTAACGAAGCCTGCCCCCTGCAGCTAGCATTGTCTGATGGGATTTTTTTCAACATATTTTTCTCCATGGTCTTCTGGTGCAGCACCATTTTAGAAGACCTCAGGAAGAAGAGATGCAAAATTCTCCTTGAAGCGTGGGTCTAGCAGTGTGAACAACCAATACTCTTTTTTGGCCAAGATGAACGCGAGGGTCACAGGAAAAGCAGCAGTACGTAAAATCTGCCAAATGTGCCAAGGTTCCTACAGGCAACTCTTCCCTGTCTCTACCATATGACTACTCTACAGCTCCTCCTCCTCCTTCCCCTCGTCAGGGTACTAGCCTCTTTTGTGCTATCAGCCAGCTCCTGTTACTCTTCTTGCTCAACCTCCACCTCCTCATTGTTACCCAATCTGTGCTGAGTAGATGAGCTCTGGCTGGGCTGGCTAGTATCTCCATGTCTCAAGTTTTTTGTCTCCACCTGGTCTGTATGCAAAGCTTCATGTTTAATTGCCAGCAGTGACTGTTTAAGTAGGCACAGAAGCGTGATCGTTGTGCTGAAGATGGTGTAATCAGCGCTCACCATCTTTGTGGATTTCTCAAAATGCAAAAATGTCAGACATGCATGCCCTTTATTCAATTGTTATGTATGGAAGCTGACTAGAATACCGACAGGCATGTTGAAGCTGGTATTCCACAACTGGCCTCTGCTGCTCACAAATACTGGGCTAACATGTGCAGTGAGGAGTCCCAGTGGGTGGTCACGTCACACACCAGTCGATAAGCTGGCACTTGCATGCACTGCTGCAACACTGCCGGAGCAGTAGCATCTGTAGTCGACTTCTGAAAATGGGTGCTGACAAGGCATACCGTGACCAGAAGCTCTTGCAAGTCTTGGAAAGTTTTCAGAAACCGCAGAACTACCAAGTTGAGCACGTGGGCAAGCACGGTACATGTATGAGCTTGCCAAGCTTCACAGCTGCCAACATGTTACGCCCATTATCACACACGACCATGCCTGTTGCCACTTCACTGAGGCAGTGCTGCAGAGCTTCCAGCTTCTGGATGATGTGGATGATGTGCTCCGAGATAGCTCATCGGAGATGGGGGATGAAGATGAGGGGCTACAGGAACTGGTGTAGGAGATGGACGTAACCTGGATAAAAGTAGGGACAGCAATCCTTGGTGTCGGTAGCTCATGTGTCGTGCCAGGGTGGGACCTGGCCCCAGCCTCCAAAATGTTCACCCAGTGTGCCATCAGGGAAATGTAGCATCTCTGGCCAAGGGCACTTGTCCATGTGTCTGTCATTAAGTGGACATTGCCAGTTGATAAGGGCTTGGGTGCTGTTATTTGACACGTGCTGGTACAAGGCAGGGACGCCACAGCGGGAGAAATAATGGTGGCTGGGGACCAAGTACTGATGGACAAATTTAGACACCTGTAGCAGGACAATTTTTATTTTTTTATTTCAAACCAACAAAATTTCACACAAACTAAGTTCAACAGTATATGTGACAATAGTCAATTTTTAAACAACCAAATTTCTATACCTGTAGCAGTCCAATTTTGTTTAATATTACAAACAACAAAATTTCACATAAACTAAGTTCTGGAAAATATATGACAATTGTCAATTTTTAGAACAAAAATATTTTGTGAACTGTACCAGATTAAGCGGTTTTAAAAATGTTAATACACAGTTATTTTACAAAAAGCACGTTAAACTGTATGGATGATTAATTGCTTCCAGAAAAAAAATTGAAAGTGCATTTTATGTACTCCTATACTCAAACGCTTTGCAGAACGTACAAAGCAAGGAAAAAATTATAAGGAGGGTAATCATCATCAGGTGTCCGCTTCTTCTTCTCCTTCCTCGGGAGGCTGGGGGACTGCCTCCACCTACTTCCTGGAGCCCGATTCCAAGGTACCTGGGCTGTAATTGACTCAACTTCGGGTAGTGTTAGAGCACCCGACATGTAGAAATGGGCGACAGCCCCATGTGTCACCTGCACCATTGCCTGCTCCCGCATGGGAGGTGGGCAATCTCAAGGATAGTACACTCTCTTGAGGTGGTAGCCCTGTTTCAAGTTGCCTTGAGATGCCTCTCAGTCCTGTTAATTTCTCAAAAAGGGTTCATCCTGCTCCCTTTCTTCTCGGATCGCACCCACTGCATTCCAGCGATGTTTACCCTCCATTTTGAGGAACTTGACCTTGGTTCCAGCCATCAGCTCTTGCAGCCTGCAATGCAAGTATTTTGTCTCTACTGAAAGAGATGTGATGACGGGTCTCAAACTCTTTTATGGAACCCATCTCTGCTGCTGGTTGTACGTAACAACCTTCCCCTGGGATGCCAACAGTTGGTACCTTGTGGCTAGAGGGCCCACTAGTAATTCTCCAGCCCTTGTCCTAGTTCACTTTCTTGTCTCTTCTGACCACTTAATACTCTATGGATGACAATATAGTCAATTTTTTAACCTCAAAAATAAAAATGTGCTCAAGTGCCGCAGCTATATATTTGGGAATGGAATGCAAAGTCCTAATCCCTGCCTAGAAAGTATTCAGCCACTTTCCCTGTTCCTGCAACTCTCTATCCCTCCCTAGGCTAAATGCAGATTGTATCTGATACAAACAGCAAAGCACAAAATTAGCCCTTTCAAGGACTTAGTATGATGATTCAGCTTCAGAACCAGTATCAACACTACAGGACTCTGATTTGTTAAACTGTGCACACACGCCTGAACAAGCACTCTCTCCCTCCAATAAGAACTGTTACAGAGCTGTGCAATAGTGACATTGTGCCAAGCCTGGTGGCGCCTGTCCTTTTATAACCCCTGAAGATGTCATACAGCCAGTCAATCATAGTAATGCCCCAACCAAGATGGCTACGGCATTACAGTGACTCACAGGCAATCCCTGCATGCTTATTGTCTGTGTAACAGGTGCCAAACATGTGGGGTGGGGATTTGAGTCTGCAATAGAGCAACGGCTAATGCTTTCCAAGTAACGAACACATCCAAGCATACAGATATTCGAGTGACATCCAAGTATCCCTGAGCACGTTCGCTCATCCCTATTATTTTTATAAATACAGTATATTCCTTTTGATTGTAATCCTGCTTGAGATGATATTGTAATTACTACTGAAAAGTAAATCTGCAGAACAGGAAGAATTAGGAAGAAAAGAGGCCCTGTTTCTCCAAAAATAAGACAGGATCTTATATTAATTTTTGCTCCGAAGAATGAGCTAGGGCTAGTGTTGAGCGATACTGCTCGATATCTAAAAATATCGTATCGAAATGGTATCGCCGATATCACTAAATATCGTCGATATCCGATTCCGATACCGGAAGTCCAATGTAAGTCTATGGGAACAAAATATCGCAACTAAAAAAAACCTTTATTTCCTTGTAAACACTAAATATACACACATAGAATACATATATATATATATATATACATGTCATTGTGACATATATATATACATATATGTATAGTTTATACACTTCTACATAGTAAAATATCCTCTGATTCAATTGCCGGGTAAAGCCGGCTTCTGTGAAAAGACAGAAGCACCCGACATGAAATGACACTTGGTGTACATAGGGTTAACCATGTCTTTTCATGTCGTTTGCAATCTGATTTGCACAAACAATTACATCAGTCTATGTGTGCAAAATTTCACACCTGTAGGGGTTAATTAAAGGTGTAAATTCGTTGTAAAAAAAACGGACTTTTTTGCTACGAATTTACACCTTTAATTAACCCCTACAGGTGTGAAATTTTGCACACTTACACTCATGTAATTGTTTGTGCAAATCAGATATCAAATTACATGAAAAGACATGGTTAACTCTATGTAAACCAAGTGTCATTTCATGTCGGGTTCTGCATTTTCACAAAAGCCGGCAATTGAATTAGCTGCTATTTATACTATGTAGAAGTGTATGAACTATAAATATAAATATATATATATAAGTGTCACAAATTTAATGACATGTATATATATATATATATATATATGAGGTGTAAAATTGCTGAAAAAAAATGCGTGGGCTCCCGCCCTATTTTCGCAACCAGACAGACAAAGCCAGTGAGTGGGGGCAGATAATAATAGCCCAGAGAGGGACCATTATTTTTGGCCCCCCCGGCTACTAACATCTGCCCCCAGACACCCCAGAAAGGGCAAATCTCTAATTAGATTTGCCCTTTCTGGCACTTTGCCCGTCTATTCCCATTGCCCTGTAGCGGTGGCGAATGGGTTAATAAGGGGTTAAAATGACCTTGCAATTGAAAGGTCACTTTAAGCCAGGTTAATAATTGAGAGCTGTCAATTAGACAACTATCAATTATTAATCCTATTGTATGAAAGAAAAATCCAACACACACACTTTAATAAAAAAGAAGTTTAATGAAATAATCACACAGTTTTTGACCATATTTTATTTTCCTGCTAAAACCATTTCCTGTAATAAAAATAAAAATAATAAAACAAAATTATTCTTACCAATCCGATGTACAGTCAGGTCCCACGGTGTAATCCTTCAGAAAGGGTTAATGTTTACTGCAGGGACCGCAGCTAATGCTGCAGCCTCACAGTAAACCCCCAAATGAATGAGTTCCTCTCCTGGCTGACAGGAGAGGAAGTGGAAAGCTTAATTGATTGCTTTCCACTTTCACTTCAGGTCAGCCAGGGACACAATCAGTGACGTCAGAGGGAACTGGTTAACAAAAATAGGGGATCCCCTCGAAAAAAATTGGCGTGGGGTCCCCCCTATTTTTGTTAACCAGCCAGATGAAGCAGACTGCTGAGGCCTGGATTTTCAGGCTGTTAAGGAGTCAAGATCCATGGACCTTGCCAGCCTGATAATACCAGGCCACAGCAGTCTGCATATCTTGACTGATTAACAAAAATAGGGGATCCCCTCGAAAAAAATTGGCGTGGGGTCCCCCCTATTTTTGTTAACCAGCCAGATGAAGCAGACTGCTGAGGCCTGGTTTTTCAGGCTGGTAAGGATCCAATATCCATGGACCTTGCAAGCCTGATAATACCAGGCCACAGCAGTCTGCATATCTTGGCTGATTAACAAAAATAGGGGATCCCCTCGAAAAAAATTGGCGTGGGGTCCCCCCTATTTTTGTTAACCAGCCAGATGAAGCAGACCGCTGAGGCCTGGTTTTTCAGGCTGGTAAGGATCCAATATCCATGGACCTTGCAAGCCTGATAATACCAGGCCACAGCAGTCTGCTTAGCTTGGCTGGTTAACAAAAATAGGGGATCCCCTCGAAAAAAAAACAGCGTAGGGGTCCCCCTATTTTTGTTAACCAGCCAAGTAAAATGCAGACTGCTGCGGCCTGGTATTAAAAGACTGTCAAGGCCCATGGATTTTGGCCCTCAACAGCCTGATAATACCAGGCTACAGCAGCCCCACATTTGGCGCATCAAAAGATGTGCCAATTGTGGCACTTTACCCGGCTCTCCCCACTTGCCCTGTAGCGGTGGCAAGCGGGGTAATAAGGGGTTAATGTCACCGTTGATTGCACGGTGACAATAAGCCCGGTTAATAATGGAGAGGCGTCAATAAGACACCGATCCATTATTAATCCCAAAGTTATTAAATGCATAAAAAAAAGACAAAGCAAGAAAAAAGTATTTTAATGAAATAAAAGAGACAACACAGTTTTCATTTCTTTTATTGTACTCTCATTCCTGCGACGCCATCGATCTCCTGTAAAAAAAGAAAAAAAAACAAGCCAACAGTATACCACCTGTCCGACGCAGTCCATAGTAACGACTGTCCCACGACGATCCAGCTCTGCTACATCGCAATGACAGGCAGAGGCTGTCATCGCGACGCAGCACAGCTGATTACCTGCTTCCCCGGCGGTGACGTCATCGGACTGACTGCTTTACGGCCGGGATTACCCAGCAGTCACTGCAGTTATCGCGAGAAACTGCATGTGACCGCCGGGGAAAGATGATGGCGGCCATGAAGCAGTCCAGGCCGTGACCGCCGGAGATCTTCTGCCAGGTAAGTGCCGCTGACTCCTGACAGACCCGACCGACGGACACTGACAGTGACAGACCCGACCGACGGACACAGACAGTGACAGTGACAAATCCGATTCCGGTATTCGATATGACGAAAATATCGGTATTCGGAATCGAAAGGCCGATACAGCTAATATCGGCCGATATCTGATATTTGCAGTATCGTATCGCTCAAAACTAGTTAGGGCTTATTTGCAGGGGATGACTTATTTTGCTCTGTGAACAACAATCCACATTTATTCTTGAATAAACATTTATTCAGATATAATCATGTCTTCACAAACACAGTGCACATACACATGTATACAGTCATGGCCAAAAGTTTTGAGAATGACACAAATATTATATTTTCACATGATCTGCTGCCCTCTGGTTTTTATGTGTGTTTGACATGTTTTTATCACAGACAGAAATATAATAATTGCAAACATATGAGTAACAAAAGCTTATATTGACAGTTATTAGAATGAGTTAATGCAGCAAGTCAATATTTGCAGTGTTGACCCTTCTTCTTCAGGACCTCTGCAATTCTCCCTGGCATGCTCTCAATCAACTTCTGGACCAAATCCTGACTGATAGCAGTCCATTCTTGCACAATCAATGCTTTCATTTTGTCAGAATTAATAGGTTTTTGTTTGTCCACCCGTCTCTTGATGATTGACCACAAGTTCTCAATGGGATTAAGATCTGGGGAGTTTCCAGGCCATGGACCCAAAATCTCTATGTTTTGTTCCCTGAGCCATTTAGTTATCACCTTTGCTTTATGGCAAGGTGCTCCATCATGCTGGAAAAGGCATTGTTGATCGCCAAACTGCTTTTGGAGGGTTGGGAGAAGTTGCTCTTGGAGGACATTCTGGTACCATTCTTTATCAATGGCTGTGTTTTTAGGCAAGACTGTGAGAGAGCCGATTCCCTTGGCTGAGAAGCAACCCAACACATGAATGGTTTCAGGATGCTTAACAGTTGGCATGAGACAAGACTGGTGGTAGCGCTCACCTTGTCTTCTCCGAAAGAGGCGTTTTTCTGATGTCCCAAACAATCGAAAAGGGGATTCATCAGAGAAAATAACTTTACCCCAGTCCTCAGCAGTCCACTGCCTGTACCTTTTGCAGAATATCAGTCTGTCCATGATGTTTTTTCTGGAGAGAAGTGGCTTCTTTGCTGCCCTCCTTGAGACCAGGCCTTGCTCCAAGAGTCTCCGCCTCACAGTGCGTGCAGATGCACTCACACCTGCCTGCTGCCATTCCTGAGCAAGCTCTGCACTGCTTTTAGCACGATCCCACAGCTGAAACACTTTTAAGAGATGGTCCTGGCGCTTGCTGGTCTTTCTTGGGCGCCATGGAGCCTTTTTGGCAACAATGGAACCTCTCTCCTTGAAGTTCTTGATGATGCGATAGATTGTTGACTGAGGTGCAATCTTTCTAGCTGCGATACTCTTCCCTGTTAGGCCATTTTTGTGCATTGCAATGATGACTGCACGTGTTTCTTTAGAGATAACCATGGTTAACAGAAGAGAAACAATGATGCCAAGCACCAGCCTCCTTTTAAAGTGTCCAGTGGTGTCATTCTTACTTAATCATGACAGATTGATCTCCAGCCATGTCCTCATCAACACCCACACCTGTGTTAATGGAGCAATCACTGAAAAGAGGTTAGCTGGTCCTTTTAAGGCAAGGCTGCAATGATGTTGAAATGTGTTTTGGGGGATAAAGTTCATTTTCTAGCCAAATATTGACTTTGCAAGTAATTGCTGTTAAGCTGATCACTCTTTATAACATTCTGGAGTATATGCAAATTGCCATTAGAAAAAGTGAAGCAGTAGACTTTGTAAAAATTAATATTTGTGTCATTCTCAAAACTTTTGGCCATGACTGTATATACACACTGCTCATACATATGTGTATACACTGCACAAACACTTCTAAATATACACACACCGCACATATGGTACATACCAGCCTGTCTCCTCTTCAGTTCCTCTAGACTCCTGCACGTAAAGGATCTTTTGTGACATTATGATCACATGACCGTGATGATCTCAAGCAGTCTTAACCTCAGAATAGAAATGCTGGGGGCCCCTAAGAGAGTGGGTGCCCTGGGCAATTGCCCAGTTTGCCCTCCCCTTCCTCCTAATGTTGTCCTTACATACAAACCTATTTCCTCTTCATTTCCTCTAGACTACTGCAGCTAAAGAAACTTTGGAGACATCTTGGTCACATGATCGTAATGTCACCAAATGTCATCAGTTTTAACCTTGGAGCAGAAATGCTGGGGGCAATTAAGAGAGTGAGGGCTCTGGACAACTGACCAGTTTTCCATCTCCCCCTCCAAACGTCAGTCCTGACTATATTTAAGGCTTATTCTTGGAGTAGGGTTTATATTTCAAGCATACTCTTAAAATCCTGTAAAATCATGCTAGGGCCTATTTTGAGAAAACTCAGTATTAATCTTACCATTGCAAGATTTCAGGTTTTGAATTATTTTAAATATAGATAATAACGAGGAAACAAAATCCCTTTCGCATGAAAACATGATTTAAACGTAGGTAATTTTCAGATTTAAACAATTTATTTGAGCTCTTAAAATGGGTAAAGCCCCCTTTGGGGCCCTTTTTTTTACTTAAGTGCATGTATTTTAAGCTAAAATAATTTCTGCATTTGGATTTCATTACAAATTTTGCAGAGTTTTGCTATTACAGACTTTGTTTCCCTGCACATTCAATGTTAATGTGGTCTGTGGCCAAAAATCAGCTCACTTGAGGTCAGAAAAAGACAGATAATAAAATCAATATTAAACTTTCAGTTAGACTGTCAGATCGAGCTCACTGATGGATTCTCAGTTAGTCGCCCAATTTTTATTTTCAGTGTACCGCTCCTCACACCCCGACCAGCTCTCATGTCCATACAGTGGCTGATGATGGAGAACGATGTGACCAGACTTGTCCATCAGCCCAAAATTATACATTATAATAATAATTGTCCTCAAATGTAACCAACCCCTTTATCTTTATCCCATCCAATTACCTCTGGCTCAATTCATACTTGTATCATAGGAATTAGATCTGATTGGAGTTAAATTGACCGTTCCAGGGTTTGATCCATCCACAAACGTGAGACTTGTCTTAGTCAACTGATTATAGACTTCATAATCACTTCCAAACAGAAGAAAGAAGAGGCTAAAATATTGGGAAAATAATTTGAAAAGTTTTCCCTTGTATTGTATTTTTCCCCAGGATGTATCCTTTCCTTAATTTAATTGCTGTCAAAAAAGTACTATTACCCTATAGACCCGCTTTATAAGAAATGGAAATAGAATACATTACAGATAAATACGTCACTATGGAAAGCTAGAGAAGATATGAGACTAAAAATCGGTTTAGTATGTGATGAGACATGGCAATGCACATGGCTTAAGAGATTTACATATAATAAACGCTCGTAATAACATTAGCCAAAATTCACTGAACAGGTAATTGGAAATCTGTTAATTAAGCCAGACTATATTTGGCTACGGCTTTATGCTAGATCAACTTAACTCTTAGCTTCTATTAAATTACCAGATTAGCAGAATAAACTACTACCAGGGATCTTCATAAATGATTCAGCATCTATAATATCTAGTGAAAGTGCAGAATAGGGTAGTTTTATAATAAAACTCAAAACAATTAACTCTTCAGATATAAAATGTTTTAAGAGGGATTTTTGAGGATTTTATCTTTAAAGAAATATTGAGTAAAGAGATTTTAATTGAGCTAAAATTATTCATTGATACAGGTTAGTGTTGAGCGATACTGCTCGATATCTAAAAATATCGGATCGGAATGGTATCGCCGATATCACTAAATATCGTCGATATCCGATTCCGATACCGGAAGTCCAATGTAAGTCTATGGGAACAAAATATCGCAACTAAAAAAAACCTTTATTTCCTTGTAAACACTAAATATACACACATAGAATACATATATATATATATACATGTCATTGTGACATATATATATACATATATGTATAGTTTATACACTTCTACATAGTAAAATATCCTCTGATTCAATTGCCGGGTAAAGCCGGCTTCTGTGAAAAGACAGAAGCACCCGACATGAAATGACACTTGGTGTACATAGGGTTAACCATGTCTTTTCATGTCCTTTGCTATCTGATTTGCACAAACAATTACATCAGTCTATGTGTAAAATTTCACACCTGTAGGGGTTAATTAAAGGTGTAAATTCGTTGTAAAAAAAACGGACTTTTTTGCTACGAATTTACACCTTTAATTAACCCCTACAGGTGTGAAATTTTGCACACATAGACTGATGTAATTGTTTGTGCAAATCAGATAGCAAAGGACATGAAAAGACATGGTTAACCCTATGTACACCAAGTGTCATTTCATGTCGGGTTCTGCATTTTCACAAAAGCCTGCAATTGAATTAGCGGCTATTATACTATGTAGAAGTGTATGAACTATAAATATAAATATATATATATGTGTCACAAATTCAATGACATGTATATATATATATATATATATGAGGTGTAAAATTGTTTAAAAAAAATGCGTGGGCTCCCGCCCTATTTTCGCAACCAGACAGACAAAGCCAGCGAATGGGGGCAGATAATAATTGCCCAGAGAGGGACCATTATTTTTGGCCCCCCTGGCTACTAACATCTGCCCCCAGACACCCCAGAAAAGACAAATCTATAATTAGATTCGCCCTTTCTGGCACTTTGCCCGTCTATTCCCATTGCCCTGTAGCGGTGGCGAATGGGTTAATATGGGGTTAAAGCCACATTGCAATTGAAAGGTGACCTTAAGCCAGGTTAATAATTGAGAGCTGTCAATTAGACAACTATCAATTATTAATCCTATTGCATGAAATAAAAATAAAACACACACACTTTAATTAAAAATCATTTTAATGAAATAAAGACACATGTTTTTGACCATCTTTTATTTGACTGCAAAAACCATTTCCTGTAATAAAAATAAAATAAAAAAGCAAAATTATTCTTACCTATCCCATGCACAGTCAGGTCCCACGGTGTAATCCTTCAGAAAGGGTTAATGTTTACTGCAGGGACTGCAGCTAATGCTGCAGCCTCACAGTAAACCCCCAAATGAATGAGTTCCTCTCCTGGCTGACAGGAGAGGAAGTGGAAAGCTTAATTGATTGCTTTCCACTTTCACTTCAGGTCAGCCAGGGACACAATCAGTGACGTCAGAGGGAACTGATTAACAAAAATAGGGGTTCCCTTCGAATAAAAAATGGCGTCGGGTCCCCCCTATTTTTGTTAACCAGCCAGATGAAGCAGACCGCTGAGGCCTGGATTTTCAGGCTGTTAAGGAGCCAAGATCCATGGACCTTGCCAGCCTGATAATACCAGGCCACAGCAGTCTGCATATATTGGCTGATTAACAAAAATAGGGGATCCCCTCGAAAAAAATTGGTGTGGGGTCCCCCCTATTTTTGTTAACCAGCCAGATGAAGCAGACCGCTGAGGCCTGGTTTTTCAGGCTGGTAAGGATCCAATATCCATGGACCTTGCAAGCCTGATAATACCAGGCCACAGCAGTCTGCTTAGCTTGGCTGGTTAACAAAAATAGGGGATCCCCTCGATAAAAAAACGGCGTAGGGGTCCCCCTATTTTTGTTAACCAGCCAAGTAAAATGCAGACTGCTGCGGCCTGGTATTAAAAGACTGTCAAGGCCCATGGATTTTGGCCCTCAACAGCCTGATAATACCAGGCTACAGCAGCCCCACATTTGGCGCATCAAAAGATGTGCCAATTGTGGCACTTTACCCGGCTCTTCCCACTGCCCTGTAGCGGTGGCAAGTGGGGTAATAAGGGGTTAATGTCACCGTTGATTGCACGGTGACAATAAGCCCGGTTAATAATGGAGAGGTGTCAATAAGACACCGATCCATTATTAATCCCAAAGTTATTAAATGCATAAAAAAAAAGACAAAGCAAGAAAAAAGTATTTTAATGAAATAAAAGAGACAACACAGTTTTCATTTCTTTTATTGTACTCTCATTCCTGCGACGCCATTGATCTCCTGTAAAAAAAGAAAAAAAACAAACCAACAGTATACCACCTGTCCGACGCAGTCCATAGTAACGACTGTCCCACGACGATCCAGCTCTGCTACATCGCAATGACAGGCAGAGGCTGTCATCGCGACGCAGCACAGCTGATTACCTGCTTCCCCGGCGGTGACGTCATCGGACTGACTGCTTTACGGCCGGGATTACCCAGCAGTCACTGCAGTTATCGCGAGAAACTGCATGTGACCGCCGGGGAAAGATGATGGCGGCCATGAAGCAGTCCAGGCCGTGACCGCCGGAGATCTTCTGCCAGGTAAGTGCCGCTGACTCCTGACAGACCCGACCGACGGACACTGACAGTGACAGACCCGACCGACGGACACTGACAGTGACAGTGACAATCCCGATTCCGGTATCCGATATGACGAAAATATCGGTACTCGGAATCGAAAGCCCGATACAGCTAATATCGGCCGATACCCGATATTTGCAGTATCATATCGCTCAACACTAATACAGTTCCATCTAAATCAGTCTGCAGCATTCTTCTTATCTCCTGCTATTGCAAATAGGGGCTCAGAGATTTTTTTTTCATGGAATCTTATGGAATTTGGAAGGGAAAAAAATGTGGCAGGCTTCTTTCCATCCTTTAATATAGAGGTAATCTTCCCTGAAAGACTGAGGTCTCACATCCATATTTTTTTCAGAATATGTACATATTATAATTTATAGGGTTGTTCACATGTTCGTTTTCTTTTTGTGGACTGAGTGGTCCAAAAAAAAGATAAATAAATAAATTGGAGCTTAGGCAAGCATGGATACAGGGTCGGACTGGCCCACCGGAGAACCGGAGGATTCTCCGGTGGGCCCTGGCATCTGGGGGGCCCTGGCACCTGCTGGCATACAGGAACCAGTTGCCTAGGGCCCCCGCTGCTCCAGGGGCCCCCAGCTGGTGGCGTGTCGCTAATATCGGCACACCACGCAGCTGTCATGGGGGCCCCGTGCCAGCGGAGCAGCAGTGGGTGACAGGAGGCAGGAGCCCCTGTCGCCACTGCTAAAGAGAAGTGAATATTCACTGCTTCTCACACCCACATGGGCGTGGGAAGCAGTGAATATCATTACTTACCTGTCACTCGCTCCAACCGCTGAGCGCCGCTGTGTCCTCGCGTTCTCTCTTGCTGCGATGTTCAGGCAGAGGGTGCGATGACGTCATTAGTGTGCGCCGCTCCCTCTGCCTGAGCATTCACTGCCAGAGGACCGAAGACAGCGGTGACAGGTAGATCTCTCAGGTGCCGTGGCCCTGAGCCAGCGGTGACACCGGCACCTGTCCCCCATAGCGCGCCGGTGCCCCCGCCTGCTCAGGACACCAGCACCTGGCCCCCAGCGACGAGAGGTGAGTATGTCTTTTTTTTTTTTTTTTTTTGCAGCAGCTGCCGCAGCATAAAGGGGCCTATTCAATGCAGCATCTATGGGGTCACAGTCTGTGGAGCATCTATGGGGGCATAATCTATGGGGGCATAATCTGTGGAGCATCTATGGGGGCATAATCTATGGGGGCATAATCTGGAGCATCTACGGGTGCATAATCTGGAGCATTTATGGGGGCATAATCTATGGGGGCATAATCTGTGGAGCATCTATGGGGCATAATCTATGGGGCATAATCTGGAGCATTTATGGGGGCATAATCTGTGGAGCATCTATGGGGCATAATCTATGGGGGCATAATCTGGAGTATTTATGTTGGCATAATCTATGGGGGCATAATCTGTGGAGCATCTATGGGGCATAATCTATAGGGGCATAATCTGTGGAGCATCTATGGGAGCATAATCTATGGGGGCATAATCTGGAGCATCTATGGGGGCATAATCTATGGTGGCATAATCTGTGGAGCATCTATGGGGGCATAATCTATGGAGCATCTATAGGGGCATAATCTATGGGGGCACAATCTATGGAGCTTCTGTGGAGGCATAATCTAAGGAGCATCAATGGGGGCACAAGCTATGGAGCTTCTATGAGGGCATAATCTAAGGAGCATCTATGGGGGCACAATCTATGGAGCTTCTATGGGGGCATAATCTAAGGAGCTTCTATGGGGGCATAATCTAAGGAGCATCTATGGGGGCATAATCTATGGAGCAGCTATGGGGGCACAATCTATGGAGCATCTATGGGGGCATAATACATGGGCAGCATATGGGGCACAATCTATGGAGCATATTGTGGGACATAATACATGGGGCAGCATATGGGGCATAATCTCATTTTCCACCCTAGGTTTATACTCGAGTCGATAAGTTTTCCCAGTTTTTTGTGGCAAAATTAGGGGGGTCGGCTTATACTCGAGTATATATGGTATCTATTATCTATCTATCTGTATTTATATACATACATATATATATATATATATATATATATATATAGCATTATATCCTATGAGGGGGGCAGCATTATCCTCTATGAGGGGGGCAGCATTATCCCCTATGAGGGGGCTGCTTTATAATCTATGAGGGAGGCTACCCCAACTCCTGCTACATAATTAAGACATGTACTACCTTATATTATACCCTGATATTAGTGTGTTTTACTGCACAATTGGTGGTCTTGTATTTATTTCTATGTAGCTACATAGTGGGCCCCAAGAATGATTTTCTCTGGTGGGCCCAAGGTGTTCCAGTCCAACGCTGCATGGATACCCTCCACCTGGGTGTGGATACATCAGATAGAACTCAATTTCCCAAGTGCTGGATTATATCTTTCTAATATTTATTGCCTCGTTTTGAAATCCAATACATAATTGTGACGTCCGCCCACTGCAGGTCTGAACTGCAGGTAAAACAGCACCCCGAGAAACCCGAGACCCTTTACCCCTATACAGGGATCTGGAATTATAGCGAAGCCCAGGCGGTAGCTGCCTATGAGAGCAGTGGACCGGAGTAGGAAGGACGCTAGGACGGGAATAAAAAGCGAGACCAAATGCGTAGTCAGAAGTCCAGGGGTCAAAACCAGGAGGGAAGCAAAGGTACAAAATCGGCAGGCAGTAGAAGGGTCAGAAATTCAGGCTAAAGTTCAAGTCAAAACCAGGCGGACAGCAGAGGTACAAAATCGGTAGGCAGTAGAACAGTCAGAAATCCAGGCAAAGGTCAGAAATACAATAGCAAAACAAACTAGCACGCTGGGGAAACCAAGACTATATCTGGCGGCCTACAAGCCAGGCTCCAAGGCATTTGAAGGGCATGGCTACCTCTCACAGGCTCACTGTCTGATGACCTCATCTGGACCGCCCACAGAACCAGGCCAGATGGTGATGCATGACTGACACCAACCACTTCACCTCTGACAGAAGAGCGAAGCCTGCGCCCACCAGATACCTGCGCAGGGACCCCCTCTCTGTCACCAACATTACCCACAGGAGAAACATGGCGATGCGCAGCGACCGAGGCCGGCGTCAAAGGAGCGGAACCATATGAGGATACCGCTCTCCTATCACTGGCACCACCAGCCGTCCGGCGCCTCCCAGCGGCCGAGGCAGGAACACCAGCCACTGAATCCAACGGCGACGTGACAATAATCCAGTGCCTCGGAAAAGCATAAATTGAGTTCAATTGAATTTACCATGAATTACGCTAAATTTTCTGATTCTGGTAAATTAGGGGATTAAAGTCGCGTGAATGGTCTTAATCGGATTGTTTTATGGGCTAGGAAGAGGTTAAAATCTAAAAAAAAAATAATAATCACTTATTCTAAGCGCTCACTTGACTACTTATGCAGCCTCTGTGGGGGGTGACACTAATGGGGAGAAATGCTGGGCAATGACATGAGTTTCCCCCCCAAAGACCTTCATGAAAAACCAAAGTAGCTGCAGCAAAAGTGGTGTAAGTAGTCAGGTGAGGGCCCAAATCAGGAATCATTTTCAGTATCATTTCTTCATTTTTAAAGGCTTTCCCTCCTCTCCACTATGCTTTAAGGTCTGAAGAGACTTCACAGAATTATACATGTATTTTCACAGCAATTAGTGTACCTTCAATGTGGACCACATCAATTTTGCCAACCAATTCGAGCAAATTCATCTCTATATAGCACCACGACATTCATGGTTATGAATAAAGATGTAATTAGTGTCTAAAATGCTTATGTACCCTTATGCATGACAGACACCATAATATTCATAGCAAGATCTGCTATTGTGCTATAAACAACAAAACATTTTGCAGCCAGAGTAATTGTACATTTACCTAGGCAACTGACTCTGGACTGGATTTGACATGTACTAGTTGGTTTGTTACATTTAATTACTTACTGCAGGTACTTTCATTAATTATACTCTTGCACAAACCCTTTAAAAGGAATCTGAGAGCAACATGATATAGGGGCACAGACCCTGATTCCAGTGATGTATCACTTACTGGGCTGATTGGTGCAGGTTTAATAGAATTTCTGATATCTCTGCTATAGATGTTGCAGTGATCAAAATTCAGAGCTGTTAATAACCCCACCCACACCCCTGATTGGCAGATTCCTGTGTACACTATACATTGTCAGCAATCTGCCAATCAGTGGTGGGGGTGTGGTTACACAGATTAGCTGGACTGCCTGGCACGTGTCACCTAGTCCTGCAGTGATAATTTCCTGCTGATAAAACACTGATTGTATTGAAACTAAAGCAAGCTGCTTAGCAAGTGACACATCCCTGTAATCAGGCTCTCTGCCTTGACATCATGCTGTTCCTAGATTAAATAGCGAAACCCTGCTGTCAGATTGTCTTTAACTTTGCGATCAGTCTTTACACCATTTTACTTGTTTATAAAACTTTTCTGCCAAGTACATAATTATAAGTTTATGCTTGTAATGAGAATATAGAACATTTTGAGACAAAAGCAATTATTTATTTCAGATCTATTTCGGGTCAGCTGCAAGGTTACAAATATTCTGCTTTAAACAAGATGACAAGAATCGTAAATTCTAAGGATATGCAAAGTAAAAAAAAAAGAGGAGAATCAAATAACACCCACTCAATACACTTATCACTTAATTGACAGCAGTGATGCATGAAAGTTTAGCCGTCTACTCAGGGATTAATGATAGGTAGCCGGTTATCAGCTGTGAGTTCTGGTAAAGATGATGTTACTACTGAGCACAGGTGTTAAGTCAATACAAGGGTATTTAATGATTATCTTAGACAGTATGCAGAAGAAATGAATGAAACAGCCAAAATAGACAAAAGGAGAAGAATATAAGAGAATTTGCATTTAAAATCTACATATTCACTTCACATCCTACTAAACGAAGTCTGTCACCAGGTTTTTGCTATCTCATCTGACAGCTGCATCATGAAGGCAAAGAGAAGCTGAATCCAATGATGTATCACTTAGATTACTGGATGCAGCAGTTCTGACACAATCAGAGCTTTCAGATTTAGTATGAAGCAGAGCTGAGAAAGCTAATCCCTCCCACACCACAACTAACCCCACCCACACCAGGCTGTCTTTGTACAAAGTCCCTAGACAGTGATGTGCTTATCACAGGAGGGGGCGTTACTGGACTAGTTCAGAAATGTTAATCTTTTATTGAGAAATCCTTCACAGTTAGTAAACAGTACACGCTTTGACAAGTGGCACATCGCTGAATGTCCTGTTTCAGCCTCTATCTCCTGGTATCTTTAAATGACATACTGTAGCAAAAACCTGCTTTGTCCAGTTCTTGCCCTGCCATTCTTCTTGGACACCAACCCTCCCATATAGTCACAAACTTACATGGTGTATCCATTTAAGATCTGTCACTGCTTGTCAAGGGGTGGTCCGAAACTGACATTTATTTTAATCCTAATTGTCTTTTTTTTAATGTCATTATCTAATCTCTTTTCTAATATACGTCAATTAAAAACTCCCTACATTTCCCTCACTATGCTATCTAACTGTTTTATTTTCATTTTTTTACCTATTTCTTGTTTGATGACTCTTTGTTTAAGAACCCCTAGAGCATTCTTGGATATTCAAATAAGTCACAAACAGGGGTAAAGGCTGCAGTAACTGCCACATTCTCTATCCCCACCCTAAAATGACACACAATCAGTGACATTCATTTCAGGGCCTGGGCTACTCCCTGCTCTACTGAGCATGGGTTGGTTGCAAATTCTGACTTGCATGCTCAATAGGATATTGTCACAGTGCAATATGCACAGTGACAATGCACTTGCTTGCCAAGTCTAATTAAAAGTAAAAAGCCAGAAAGAGAGCGCACTGTCAGTACACATTGTAAGGAGATTAAAAGGCTTGCAGAAAAAGCAAAGGCAAGCCTTGCCCTCAAAACGGACGTCACTTGAGGGAGAGTGGCTATTCTCTGCTTGCCGGGTTTTCTCCACAATGCACACTAACAATGCGCTCTCTTGCTTGCTAATCATGTCTTATCAGAGTTGGTGAGAAGCGCACTGTCACTGTGAATTAAAAAGAATATCGCAAAGTGACAAGATCCTACTGAGCATATGTTTATATTGACAACCAACGTATGCCCAATAGAGTCCCTGAAGCTGAAGTTACTGATGATGCTTAATTTCAAGGAGGAGACAGAGGTTGCGTCAGTGACTAGAGATAGGCGAACCCGAACAGTAAAGTTTGACGTTCGTACCGAACTGGGGAAAAATAGTTTTCAACCTGGGTAATAGTGATCACAAAATAATAAGCTTTCATGTATCCTTTAATAAGATGTGTAGTCAAGGGTTTACAAGGACACTAAACTTCAGGAAGGCAAATTTCCAACGGATGAGAGATGATCTTGGTGCAATAAACTGGGACGATATCCTGAGACATAAAAATGCACAAAGAAAATGGGAGACGTTTATTAGTATCCTGAATAGGACCTGTGCACAGTATATACCCTATGGGAATAAACATGCTAGAATTAGGAGGAAACCACTATGGCTAAATAGAGCTGTAAGGGGCGCAATAAGGGACAAAAAGAAAGCTTTTAGGGAATTAAAGCAAGTAGGTAGTGAAGAGGCATTAAATAAATACAGAAGACTGAATAAATTCTGTAAAAAGCAAATCAAGACAGCAAAGATTGAGGCAGAGAGACTCATTGCCAGAGAAAGTAAAAATAATCCCAAAATATTCTTTAACTACATAAATAGCAAGAAATTAAAAAATGATAGTGTTGGTCCCCTTAAAAATAGTCTGGGTGAAATGGTGGATGAGGATGAGGAAAAAGCCAATATGCTAAATGACTTTTTTTCAACTGTATTTACACAAGAAAATCCCATGACAGATAACATGATCAGAGATAAAAAAATTTCTCCATTAAATGTCACCTGCTTAACCCAGCAGGAAGTACGGCGGCGTCTAAAAATCACTAAAGTTGACAAATCCCGGGCCCGGATGGGATACACCCCCGAGTACTGCAGGAATTAAGTACAGTTATAGATAGACCTTTATTTTTAATCTTTAAAGATTCCATAATAACTGGGTCTGTACCACAGGACTGGCGTATAGCAAATGTGGTGCCAATATTCAAAAAGGGGGCAAAAACTGAACCTGGAAATTATAGGCCAGTGAGCTTAACGTCTACTGTGGGTAAAATCCTGGAGGGTTTTTTAAGGGATACTATATTGGAGTATCTGAAGCTGAATAACCTCATGACACAGTATCAGCATGGGTTTACGAGGGACCGTTCTTGTCAGACTAATCTGATAAGCTTTTATGAAGGGGTAAGTTCAGGACTGGACCAAGGGAATGCAGTGGACGTGGTGTTCATGGACTTCTCAAAAGCTTTTGATACAGTGCCGCATAAAATGAGAACAATGGGGATAGGGGAAAATATGTGTAAGTGGGTTAAGAACTGGCTCATGGATAGAAAACAAAGGGTGGTTATTAATGGAGCACACTCGGACTGGGTCACGGTTAGCAGTGGGGTACCACAGGGGTCAGTATTGGGGCCGCTTCTCTTTAACATATTTATTAATGACCTTGTAGGAGGCATACAGAGTAGTATTTCAATATTTGCAGATGACACTAAACTCTGCAGGGTAATAAATACAGAGGAGGATAATTTTATATTACAGGAAGATTTATGTAAACTAGAAGCTTGGGCTGATAAATGGCAAATGAGCTTTAATGGGGATAAATGTAAGGTCATGCACTTGGGTAGAACAAATAAGATGTATAATTATGTGCTTAATTGTAAAACACTGGGCAAAACTGTCACTGAAAAAGACCTGGGTGTATGGGTGGACGACAAACTCACATTTAGTGGCCAATGTCAGGCAGCTGCTGCCAAGGCAAATAAAATAATGGGATGCATTAAAAGAGGCATAGATGCTCATGAGGAGAACATAATTTTACCTCTATACAAGTCACTGGTGCGACCACACTTAGAATACTGTGTGCAGTTCTGGTCTCCGGTGTATAAGAAAGACATAGCTGAACTGGAGCGGGTGCAGAGAAGAGCGACCAAGGTTATTAGAGAACTGGGGGGTCTGCAATACCAAGACAGGTTATTACACTTGGGGTTATTTAGTTTGGAAAAACGAAGGCTTAGGGGTGATCTTATTACAATGTATAAATATATGAGGGGACAGTACAAAGACCTTTCTAATGATCTTTTTACTCTTAGACCTGTGACGGGGACAAGGGGGCATCCTCTACGTCTGGAGGAAAGAAGGTTTAGCCATAATCACAGACGCAGATTCTTTACTGTAAGAGCAGTGAGACTATGGAACTCTCTGCCGTCTAATGTTGTAATGAGTGATTCCTTACTAAAATTTAAGAAGGGACTGGATGCCTTTCTTGAAAAGTATAATATTACAGGCTATATTCACTAGTTTCCTAGATACAGCGTTGATCCAGGGAGCTAGTCTGATTGCCGTATGTGGAGTCGGGAAGGAATTTTTTTCCCCAATGTGAAGCTTACTGTTTGCCACTTGGTTTTTTTTTGCCTTCCTCTGGATTAACATGTTAGGGCAGGTTAGGATAGGATATGGGTTGAACTAGATGGACTTAAAGTCTTCCTTCAACCTTAATAACTATGTTACTATGTTACTATGGACGGTGCCAAGATGCGACTGTCCAGGCTGAGAACCACCAGGGAATGAACTGCGAGCACAGCCTCAGTGACTGGCGGTGACATGATCGAGGTTACCTCCGGTCACTGAGGCTGCATTCCTTGCCGGGCTGAACTGCCGTGACCTTGGTGAGATCCCCGCTAGCACCGTGAAAGTGCGATCCGATGGTTTCCACGGACTCATTAATGTGAATGGCGGAATGAGATCCGAATATCAGATCAAACTTGGGAATGATGCGATTTTTTACTCTGACAGATTGCTGAAAAAATCAATGTACATGGCCTCAAAAAATATGACAAAATGACAGATAGCACTTGTCCGATTTTTACGATCATGTGCATGAGCCCTTACTTTTCCTCTTTTACTTCATGTACCTAAGCAAAACATAAGGGGCAAATATAAAGGGAATAGATTCCAGAATCAGACAACAAAGGTTGTTTTTTGTAGCCTGTTACATTGGAAAACTGTATCTTTGCATAAGACATGGAGATTTGGAACGATAGGAAATTTTTAAGTATTACCATTTGCAAAATTGCAGCATTTTTATTTTAAGAAAGCAGGCCACCCCGCTTATGCAATCACTAATTTATGCTGTACAGCGGATATTTCCTCCAGGGTTGTACAGTACATAGGATTTGCACAGAGGGAGACCTTGACATTTAATGTTTTCGTTAAAACCAGCACATTCTGCACAAAAACAATGGAGTAGCAAATCAAGGCGTCTGGATGCAGGGCACGTCATTTCCAAATCACTTGTCAGATTAGATGTAATAACACCCTTGTTCTTCATTCAAAACATAATTAGCACAGAGGCCGAAAAAAGAAAGTACATTTGCATGTACACCTGGCATAGAGCGACGAGCTTGCAACTCAACAAGTACGTCTCCAAGATACTGGCATTCTCCTACAGTCAGCGTGATGAGAGAGATGCAAATGACTTGTTACAGCTCCGTGTATGTGTAAGACATGTGTTTATATGAGCGCTGATTAGTACTTATCTTACAGTTAGCGTAATATGGGTGACATATTGTCAGTCGCATAATCATTGCATAATATGTTAGAATAAGACATTAACTCCTCGGTGGCTAGCACCTGTGAACAAAACCGTTAAACTGTTTTTTTTTTCAATTGCTGTGTTGGTAAATGTTTATTTTTCAATCGAACAGAAGTTTTTGACCAAAATGGAATTGTGCTATCTTGGTCAGTCCTATGGACCTTCAGGCCACATTCACACACTCAGTATTTGGTCAGTATTTTACCTCTATATCTGTAAGCCAAAACCAGGAATGGGTGATAAATACAGAAGTTGTGACGTGTTTCTATTATACTTTTCCTCTGGTTGTTCCACTCTTGATTTTGGCTTACAAATAATGATGTGAAATACTGAACGTGTGAACGTGGCCTGATTGTTGTGGTAGTGCACATGCGTCACCACTGCTCCATTCAAAAATCCTATCAATGTGACAGAGTAATCCAGTGGAAGTCAATAGAGGAATTCATAAATTATAACATTTACTTCCATTTTAATTTTGAAAATAAATTTAAGACTACAATATGTGGCAGATGAAACAAGAATTAGGAGTTAGTGCAGAACTTCTCATACCTGCTTTTAAGAACTCTATGGTACTTTTTATACAGTTACATTATTCTAAGCTTTGGTTTACTTTTATAGAAGCATAGGAGTAGCAATTAAAACATTGAGTCTCTCTCTAGCCTATAGAGTGGGAGTCTGCAACTTGCTGCTCAGGAGCCATATGTGGCTCGCGGTCCCATGAATTGTGGCCCGCAGCTGTCTGCCAGTTTGGTGCATTAGCTCCAGGTCTAGCAAGCAGGTATGAAAAGAACATCTCAAAATGGTGAATATTGTCAGCAGCTCTGCACAGAAGAGCAAATCTGGGTGCACAGATACTGGTCTTAGGGGTTTAGAGATAATTTTAGTATGGTGAGATGGAGGTAGGATGATATGACCTGTCAGATGAGGTGCTTGAAGCTGGATAGGTCAGTATTAGAGTTGAGTGAAACAGGTCGATCAGATTCCAAAGTCGCCGATTTTAGCCAAAGTCGGGTTTCGTTGGCCGAAACCCGATCATAGTGTGCAGTCGGCCGAGCAGTCGTCGACCCGAACACCCAAGTCGGATTTCCCTGACTGCTTGCAGGCACATTTTTTTCACCAATGAGCAAGGACGTACACTGTGGGCAACGAGATGACAAGTGCAGCGGTACCGCGCAACTGTGAGCGGCGCGGGATTCAAATCTTCCGCCAAAGCCGCGCTGCACCGCTCCTTGGCTGAGCCGCCCGCCGGCTCTGAAAATGGGCACTGTAGGTGTGTTTACTGTCCTCTACTCCCTGCCGACTTTTATTCCCCATTGACTTGCATTGGGGTCGGATTTTTGACTCCGACCTGACCATTTCCGTTAGTCGGCCGACTTCGTTCGACCCGACTTTTGAGAAAGTCAGGTTTCATGAAACCCGACTTGACCCGAAAAAAGGGAAAGTCGCTCATCTCTAGTCAGTATGATGGGAGTGCATGATGGGATCTTGGTATTCTGCTTCGGGGTGATTTCTGTGGAAAATCTTTGGTTATCATACCCGTCATAGGAGCTTTGGTTGCCACTACTGTGAAGAGAGCGGGAGCTGAATGTGGCTCTCAAGGTCAGAATGGTTGGGGACTACTGCTATAGAGTATATCCAGTGGTTAAAATAAGGGAAAACCATTACTTGGCAATAGAAAAAAAAATTATTTTGTTTTCTGTTTTTTTTTTTTTTTTTAGTAATATTCTTGTTTTTCTAGTTATGTAATTGAAGAAATAAAAAACAATAAATAAGCAGATTTTTTTTACCTACGCAAGTTTGATTTTTTTAGTTTCTCAGTTGAATGTCGAACACTATGAATTCATGTTACATGGCCACTGTCTCTAATTTCTAAAGGCCGAATGAGGTCTCATTGTCACCATTTAGGGAATCTATCACCATGTCTTTGTCTTTATATTTTGCCTCTCTCAGATTAGGTAGCAGAGACTGTGATTCCAGCGATGTGTCGCTTACCGGGCTGCTTGGTGTAGTTTTTGGAAAATCACTGTTTTATCAGCAGGAGATTATCTCTAAAGGACTAGTAAACCTGTTGCCAGGTAGTCCACCATATTCATGAGCTCTGTGTAACCTCACCAGTGATTGGCAGCTTTCTGTGTACACGGTGGTGTGGGCGGGGTCATACAGAGCTCAGCATTCAGAAAACTAGTAGATCTGCAGCAGATAAAACAGTTTTCAATGAAAATTGCAGCAAGCAGCCCAGTAAGTGACATATCCCTGGAGTCATGCTGCTCCCAGATAAATAAGGAAAAACCCTGTGACAGCCTGCCTTTAATGTGACCAAGTGACATGCTGTCAGTATGCCTACAACAATTTCAGAGAGCAGATATTTGTTTTTTTTTTCTAATTCAAAAACCTTTTCCTAAAGACATGGTTGCAGCTCATCTAAGTTTACAGTGGTCATGCTTTAGGAAATTATAGATTTTACATACGGTATGTTTTATTTCCTGATTTATATGTATATAATTTGTTTCCTTTTTTCCCCCTAGAATTAAAGTACAACATGGAACTTGCTGCAGGTCTTGGCGCTATCCTTATTGTATTTGTTTTACTCGTCACATTCTATAAATGCTATAATCTGGAAATCATGCTCTTCTACAGACAGAATTTTGGAAGTGATGAAGCTGCAGAAGGTAAGTGGTTGTTGTCTTTTCATGGTTTATATACGATGAACAATAGTCACCCCAGTTTAGGCCTTTATCTTACAGCTTGTACTAGCAAAACGACAGGTAGGAATCCAGTGGGCAAAAGTATTTTTCCTATCAAAACATGGCACCTGCTAAATATTTGTAGCAATGCATGAGTTCTATAAGTATTTTTCTTTACTATATGCCCATGACCTAGAATAACAATTCTTTGGGACTGACTTGCTAGATGACCAACTTATTGACAAGCAAATTAAAATATTTAAGGGGAATCTCACTTTATTTTAAATAACGAATCTTTGTTCATATCATAAAATGGACATCAAAGCTGTTCTTGTAAAATAGTTTTTTAGATTTTGGAAACCTTCCCTGCCCACATCGTTACTCACCCTCCCCAGGTCCAAGGCTGAGTGTCCACCATTGATATTGTCTGCAGCGCTGACATCCCATAGAAAGCGCTGCCGCCAATCAGCAAGCTCAGCGACTCATGCTGTCTACTGTGGCAGAGTTTCTGAGCTCAGTTATGAGCTGCAGACCCTGTTAAGATAATTTAATTATGGGCAGTAAAAATTACTATCCCATATGAAAACCTAATTGGACTGTAATATTGATAACATAAATCCTATTAACCCGTAATTTAGTGAAGGACATGGAAAAAAAATCCAACAAAGCTCATGTATATAGGATTGTCAGTTTAATCAAATTTATCAAATTGGCTTTTTAGCTGTGCAATTCAATTTTGCGATGTCCAATTCCCACCCTTCCAAAGGATCAGTAAAAGGAAGTAACTAATTTATGTAACGGATAGTGATAATTATAACATTTGAGGGATTTCTACAGTGTAGGATTGTGGCTAGCCAGTGATTGTGGGTCCAGATTGTAGAGCTAAAAAAATATGACTGTGACAAAATCCACTGTGCAAGATCTATCCGCAAATGTTTTGCACAGAATTTCAACCTTTGGATAAAGTGGGAATTTTTGCATTCACTGATGGCAAGAAGACATCTTTACACAACTTCTCATCCACAAAAAGTTCAGTCTTTTAAAGCACCATTTCGGGTTTTTTTTTTGTTTTTTTTAGCGCTGGAGTAGTGCTACTAATCTAAATTCACCGACCTTTGTCTTATGCTTAGCAGCCGCAGTCTTCAGCTCTTCCCAGCGCCACTCCAGTCCTAACAATTTGTGAACTCAACTTCTGATTGATCAGATGTCAAAGGTAGCGGTTGCAAGCTCTCAGTGTAAGTGTACGAGATCCTTGTACTGAACTCGTCCTGCTCTCATAGACTTACATTGACTTGTAACTTTCAAATCACCCAGCAAACACTGGAGTGATCCGACAAACTGCTGAAGACCAGCCGGCATGGTACCAATAAAAGATGAAGACAGCGGCTGGTAAGTAGAATACTAGGGGCTGTGAATTTAGTTTAGGGGCATCCGGGCACCACTCCAGTGTTGCAGTAAATAAAAATGCAGAAAAGGTGCTTTAAAATCATTCACAACCAAGGAAAAGGTATTCCAATCTTTGCTCCCCCATGTCTACAAAGTGCAATAATCAGTAGGGGGAATAATAATCAAAGAAAAAGTAAGTTCAAGATGAATAATCATAATATAATTAGCCCTCATTCATATTACTATGTATCTGGTAATACTGGAGCAGCAGAACTCCGACTCCCTCGACAAATCTCGGTTACACTATACTTTGTTTGTGTCAACATTATAAAAAAGAGTTGAGGAACCATTTATTAAGATCTAATTTTTTTGAGCTATGCATGCTGTGCCAGTTACAGATACTGCAGATGTTGATAAAACCAATGTAGCAATTATTCATCCCTGAAAATGATTCTATTTGTCAAAACATTAGTATAGTCACTTGTGGGATACCACTTTATTACCGAAAATGTGACAAGATAAAATAACGCAAGCCAATAGAAGCATTGCATTTATTCTTCTTTTGTTTTATGTATCATAAACCATGACTAAGCGGGAGGTTGGCTCCTCATGTGTGGGACTAGTGGTCACAGCATGCCTGCAAGTAGTACTGAGGTCTGTGAGTCCACAGCAAGCAGAGATACATGTTGTTTATCTTTGCACAAAACTAAAGTACATAAAAAGTTTCTTCCTAAGTTTCCAGGGAGGAAAGAGTGAGGACAACAAAGGAAGTGCTTTAAAGTTGCCTTCATCAAAAAAGGGAATCTGTTACCAGATTTTTGCTATGTAGTCTGGGAGCAGCATAATGTAAGGCTAGAGAGCCTGATTCCAGGGATGTGTCACTTACTGGGCTGCTTGGTGCAGGTTTGATAGAATCCCTCTTATATCTGTTATAGCAGTTGTCAGAGTGCTGTTCTGTGTATAACCACGCCCACACCACTGATTGGCAGCTTCCTGTGTACACTGTCAGCAACCTGAGGTGAGGGTGGGGTTATATAGATTAGGTGGACTGCCATGCACATGATCCCTAGTCCGGCAGTGATAATCTCCTGCTGATCAAACACTGATTATATTGAAACTACATCACACAGCTTACTAAGTGACACATCCCTGCAATCAGGCTCTTATCCTATATTATACTGCAAAAACCTGCTGACAGATTCCCTTTAACACATATAGGGGGGGTTTGTTCATTGTATGTCTTTTTAGATCAAATCTCAGCACAAGAGAAAGCAGAAACATCCCATGGCAATTTTAGGGAATGTTTCCATATAACATCTGTTGAGATGTAATCCTAGTTTTCATCAAAACATACAAGAGTGCAGAACTCAAAAATGTGAAGTAAAAAGCAGTGCAGATACAGTATGCAGGGCTGTGGAGTCAATAAGTCAAACTTCTCGCTCTGACACCAACTCCATAACTCCACAGCAATGGTCACTACTGAGCATGTACATAAAGTGCAGCACAGATTCATCTCATCTATGACCCCACAGCACTGGTCACTGCTGAGCATGTACATAAAGTACAGCACAGATTCATCTCATCTATGACCCCACAGCACTGGTCACTGCTGAGCATGTACATAAAGTACAGCACAGATTCATCTCATCTATGACCCCACAGCACTGGTCACTACAGAGCATGTACATAAAGTGCAGCACAGATTCATCTCATCTATGACCCCACAGCACTGGTCACTACTGACCATGTACATAAAGAGCAGCACAGATTCACCTCATCTATGACTCCACAGCACTGGTCACTACTGAGCATGTACATAAAGTGCAGCACAGATTCATCTCATCTATGACTCCACAGCACTGGTCACTACTGAGCATGTACATAAAGTGCAGCACAGATTCATCTCATCTATGACCCCACAGCACTGGTCACTACTGAGCATGTGCATAAAGTGCAGCACAGATTCATCTCATCTATGACTCCACAGCACTGGTCACTACTGAGCATGTACATAAAGTGCAGCATAGATTCATCTCATCTATGACCCCACAGCACTGGTCACTACTGAGCATGTACATAAAGTGCAGCACAGATTCATTTCATCTATGACCCCACAGCACTGGTCACTACTGAGCATGTACATAAAGAGCAGCACAGATTCATCTCATCTATGACCCCACAGCACTGGTCACTACTGAGCATGTACATAAAGTGCAGCACAGATTCATCTCATCTATGACCCCACAGCACTGGTCACTACTGAGCATGTACATAAAGTGCAGCACAGATTCATCTCATCTATGACCCCACAGCACTGGTCACTACTGACCATGTACATAAAGAGCAGCACAGATTCATCTCATCTATGACCCCACAGCACTGGTCACTACTGAGCATGTACATAAAGAGCAGCACAGATTCATCTCATCTATGACTCCACAGCACTGGTCACTACTGAGCATGTACATAAAGTGCAGCACAGATTCATCTCATCTATGACCCCACAGCACTGGTCACTACTGAGCATGTGCATAAAGTGCAGCACAGATTCATCTCATCTATGACTCCACAGCACTGGTCACTACTGAGCATGTACATATAGTGCAGCACAGATTCATCTCATCTATGACCCACAGCACTGGTCACTACTGAGCATGTACATAAAGTGCAGCACAGATTCATCTCATCTATGACTCCACAGCACTGGTCACTACTGAGCATGTGCATGAAGTGCAGCACAGATTCATCTCACCTATGACTCCATAGTACTGGTCACTACTGAGCATGTACATAAAGTGCAGCACAGATTCATCTCATCTATGACCCCACAGCACTGGTCACTAATGAGCATGTACATAAAGTGCAGCAAAGATTCATCTCATCTATGACTGCACAGCACTGGTCACTACTGAGCATGTACATAAAGTGCAGCACAGATTCATCTCACCTATGACTCCATAGTACTGGTCACTACTGAGCATGTACATAAAGTGCAGCACAGATTCATCTCACCTATGACTCCATAGTACTGGTCACTACTGAGCATGTATATAAAGTGCAGCACAGATTCATCTCATCTATGACTCCACAGCACTGGTCACTACTGAGCATGTACATAAAGAGCAGCACAGATTCATCTCATCTATGATCCCACAGCACTGGTCACTACTGACCATGTACATAAAGAGCAGCACAGATTCATCTCATCTATGACTCCACAGCACTGGTCACTACTGAGCATGTACATAAAGTGCAGCACAGATTCATCTCATCTATAACTCCACAGCACTGGTCACTACTGAGCATGTACATAAAGAGCAGCACAGATTCATCTCATCTATGATCCCACAGCACTGGTCACTACTGAGCATGTACATAAAGAGCAGCACAGATTCATCTCATCTATGACTCCACAGCACTGGTCACTACTGAGCATGTACATAAAGAGGAGCACAGATTCATCTCATCTATGACTCCACAGCACTGGTCACTACTGAGCATGTACATAAAGAGCAGCACAGATTCATCTCATCTATGACCCCACAGCACTGGTCACTGCTGAGCATGTACATAAAGTGCAGCACAGATTCATCTCACCTATGACTCCATAGTACTGGTCACTACTGAGCATGTACATAAAGTGCAGCACAGATTCATCTCATCTATGACTCCACAATACTGGTCACTACTGAGCATGTGCATAAAGTGCAGCACAGATTCATCTCACATATGACTCCATAGTACTGGTCACTACTGAGCATGTATATAAAGTGCAGCACAGATTCATCTCATCTATGACTCCACAGCACTGGTCACTACTGAGCATGTACATAAAGAGCAGCACAGATTCATCTCATCTATGATCCCACAGCACTGGTCACTACTGAGCATGTACATAAAGAGCAGCACAGATTCATCTCATCTATGACTCCACAGCACTGGTCACTACTGAGCATGTACATAAAGTGCAGCACAGATTCATCTCATCTATGACTCCACAGCACTGGTCACTACTGAGCATTACATAAAGAGCAGCACAGATTCATCTCATCTATGACTCCACAGCACTGGTCACTACTGAGCATGTACATAAAGAGCAGCACAGATTCATCTCATCTATGACCCCACAGCACTGGTCACTACTGAGCATGTACATAAAGTGCAGCACAGATTCATCTCAACTATGACTCCACAGCACTGGTCACTACGATAGTACATAAATGCAGCACAGATCATCTCATTATGACTCACAGCACTGGCACTACTGAGATGTAAAAAGGGAGCACGATTCATCCATCTATGACTCCCCAGCACTGTCACTAGTGATCATGTGCAAAAAAGTGGCAAGATTCATCTCATCTAGACTCCCGCACTGGTCACTACTGACTGTACATAAATGCAGACAGATTCATTCATTATACCCCCCAGCACTGTCAATACTGAATGAAAATAAGTCAGCCAGATTTATCCCTATCCCCCACATGGGCACTATGAACATGTACATAAAGTGCAGACAGTTTACTCCAAAAGCCCGGGTCCTTAGAAGGGTCATTCTATGGTAAATTACGTTTTCTTCACAAGCCAAAAAATGGCTACGACATTCTTTGAAAGGGGCACCAAAAAGATGAAATATATGTACTTAAAATATTCCAAAAGATTTAACACGTTTGATTTTCAAAAAATAAAATTAAATACAAAAAACAGTTTATTACTTGTAACTTAAGTTACAAAAAAGGAAAAAGCAATTGTCGTCATGAGACTGCCAAATTATCTGTTTGGTAAACAGGGAGAACACTATTCCCCTTTTGATTAAAAAAAACATACTCCAAGCAACTTTAACAAATTATTTTAACCTCTCAAATTAAAAGCAACAGTTTTTATAGCAAGAAAATTGATAACTTACGTTACAACACAATATAGTAACTTACGTTTCAAAGAGTTACCATCATAGGAAAAACACTGTAACACAATTACCATCATTTAACTAAGTTTCTATATTAGTTGTAACTACGTTACATAAAAGGCCCTAGAACAGGAACAGAACAGACATTTTTGGACTTTCATAATTTTTCCCAAAATTCTTATGAAAAATTACAGCACATCTTGTTTTGTATATGTACCTTTTTTATTAATATTTTAAAGTTAAGTAGGTCCTTTTTATACCAACTCCCCCAAAAATGTAACCGACCCCCTGACTTGGACTCCCACCCCTGTAAATAGGATTACTTACCCCATGTGTGAAATGAATGATAATTTTTTAAGGTTCTGAGTTACCACATATCAGATAGCTGTTTTTCCATTTTTTTTTTGCATCCTACTTTGTGTTTTTTTTTACCATAAAAAGTCACATGCTTACACAATTTCCCTCAGCGGGTTTTAAAATGGAATCTGTGTTATTTTTGTCCCCTTTTTAAAGTAATTTGCCTGAGAAAAATGTGCTGTGAACAGACTCAATAAAAAAAAAAAAAGAAATCATCTAGATAATATGCGAAATTGACCCAATGCATATACAATTGCCGCAGCGTTGCAGTTCAGTTTCACAATGAAAATCCGTGCAGTTTGTATGACGTATACTTAAAAATGGATCTTTCCAAACCTCTTGTATTTTTAGTGCAAAAATAATCCTTCGAAATCAGAGCACCAGGGATTTTCAAAATTGTACAAACCATTTATGCTGAATTTTTGCGATATTAACCAAAAAATTCACCCTTTTGTAAAGTATGAAAGAAAAACCCCAAAAATTCTAATATAGGAAATTTTTGCAAATTACTAGGGATTCCAAGCCCCATACTAAAAAGTCAAGTTAAAATTTTTTACAGCAACAAATAAACTGCAACAAGAACGATAGCCCCCCAAAACCCAAAAATGCAATAAAAATCGCAAACTTTCCATTACGGCAGCCCTGTTTCGACTTTTCTCGGGTTTTAGTAATTATCTTAGCTACATCAGCCTTTAAAAGGAATTCCCAAGAATAAGATAAAATGGTGTCCACATAATTTAAATGCAGCCGCCTGTCAGTGTCAGAAGGGTCAGACTGAAACATACAGCCCTAGACCAGTGTCTCAAATGACAAAGCATACACCATACCTCAGTCAAAAGGCCCCCGGGGCACAGCTGTGATAGTGAAAAAAGTATATCTCTTCCTCCCAAGCACAAAAAATTATCTCCCCTATCATCCCTTTTCCCCCTCACGGTTTATTTTTTTTAAAGTTGGGGGCATCAGTCTCGGGGACAGCTAAAACTTCGACTGACAAAGGAGGAAGAATGGAGATTTCCCCTTTTGGCGCAATGAGGGTTAAAACATACTTTTCAGGACGTCCTCCTGCAAGCACAGCAGGCATCTCTCACCTTATAGGACTAAAACACATGAAGTAAAAGTCCCTCCCACCCCTTTCCCTCC
>JARQOD010000008.1:92128546-92202023 GCA_033576555.1 Oophaga sylvatica | reverse complement strand
TGAGTGGGTGAGGGCCTCCGTACTCCTGAAGTTGAGTTTCTGACCTGTATGAACGAAACTAACTCTGTCTTCTCGATACCCCGTGACTTTGTGGGGGACCCTTTCCCTCTGGAAGAATCAGTCCAAGGGCCTGACCAACTCCTGTTTTTCCCCGACCCCGTTACTACCAGCACTTGTGGGCCCCTCTACTTGAAGCCCACGGGGTCCCCGGTACCCTCCTACTAGTCGTGAATGAGCAAGCCCGGACCCATTTCGGTTTTTCAAGTAAGGTAAGCGATCAATGTTTTCAACCTCTGTCACTCTTTTTCCCTTCCCTCGCCTTTCTCCACTCCGACCCTTAACATAACCCACACTAGCAGTAAATAGCTGATTTTTCTGTCCTTCACCGCTCTCAAAGCTGGGCCCTTGCTCACTGAAACTACACTCATTGACTCAGTTTGACCACTGAAGTGGCTATCTTCCCCCACTATTACTGGCCCCAACAGGAACTAACCCCAACTGTGTCTTAGTCTTTCTCACTGCGTTCCCTTTCCTCTTTCCTTCAAGCTTGTCTAAGCAGCTACAGGACCTTCCGTCTAAGGTCGTGCACACTTCTTTGAGCAACTTTCCACACTCCAAGGGAACTAACAGTCTTTAAAACATTCTGAGGTAATCTGAGATCTGAGGTAACTCTCCCTCTCAGCTCATCTCCTTAATCAAATCTGACTGCTGTGGCTCCACCACCTTATATATTTACATACTCTAAAAGGGCTCCCTCTGGTGGCTTTTTGGTTGGTGGAGCTGGAATAATATCAGGAATGTGTGGTTTTACTTCGTATCCTCCGGGTTAAATGGGGGCTCCAACGCACTGGGCTACAATCCCCCCTATTATCACACACCCCGGGCTGAAAAAAATTTAATTTTTGTATTAACATCCAAAAACATTAACTCTTCCCTTGCGGGAGGTGAGGACTCTTTAACGTTACAATATATACCTTTTTAAACAAACAAAGAGAAAAACTTCAAAGGCAAATTTTTAAAATATTTTTGGGAGGGCCCCCCGCAAAACCTCCCCCGGTGGCCTGGGGGGCTGCGGACTTCCCTTTTGCAGACCCCACTCTAGGCCACACCACACGGTTTTTTTTTTCTGAGGTTGGTTTTACGTAAAACCAAAATTGGGGCACCAAGTCCAACTATTTACAAAAAAGTCTTTGTGCTGCAAGGTCCCTTAGCACCAGTCCATAAACATAGACCATAGCAAAATCAATTATCACAAACAATTACCCAAAATGGGGATACTATCATCATCACTATCAAAAAATTTCAAAAATTCACTCAACTTTTACATCAGTAAACCCTGTCCGGGGTCCTACTGTTCTTTATCACAAACATTGCAGATCTTCCATACCTGGGGCTGGAAACACATGTGGGTTCTGAATCGCATCACCATCAATCAGCCTCTACCGGTGTCGGGTAGCCACAGTTCTCTTTTCCTTCTTTATGCGATTGCCTGGAGGCCTGGCGGGCCTCCCCTTAGGCTTTTCTGCTGCGGCTCAGCATGACTCAGCAAGGGGCTCTAGGTCCCTGCGCTCTCAGCGTTTCAAAGGTGACGCAGGTGCGGGGCCGGGCGCTGTGTGGCTGGGATGGACACTGGACGCGGGGTGTTTCCTGCTTCAGGGGCCGGGCGCTGACTCTGGAGACGTTCAGGGCACACCACCTTTAAGCCCCAATGCCGCTTTTTAGGTGATACATCCCCTATCCAGGTCCCTGTCCGGTGCCCCTCAGGCAGGTAGACTCCACATCCCTCAAGTTTACGAAGACTTCCTGGAATGGCCGGGTTTTGGTGAACCCCCACCTCCCTGGAGTTTGAAGTCTCGATTGCCCCCTGGCCCGCATTCCCGGAGGTACCTTATCCGCCGGACGTTTCTCCTGTCCACAAGATCTTCTCCCTTTACCTCTGGCGAAGCCGCGGCGCCTCAGGGCTGCTCCCGCTCCTCCGTTCCGGCGTCTCCACTCGTTCTCCTTCTGGGCGGCGTTACTCCACGCGTCCGGGAGCTCCATTTCCTCCCCAGTCGATCTCCATTTCTTCAGGCAATCACACCGGGTTCACCCCCTTTCCCTTCGTCCCTGCCAGGGACAGTATTCCGCTGCGACCGGTGGGCCTCGGGTTCCAGGCCTGGCGGGCTTTCCGGTCCGGGCAAGGCCTCCTCAGCCTCCTCTCTTCCCGCCGGTCCTCGGCGGGTCGGGTACAGCTCTTCCGGGCCGGCCTCCGGTTCCACCTCAGCCCGGGTTTCCCAAAGGGGGGCGGGGGTGGCAGTTGCGCATCCAGAGGGGGAGAGCAGTGGCCCCACTGAGCCGCAGTTTAGGGTGCCAACTCCGTCCATAGCCTCCATCTTGCCGGTGCCGGGGCCCAGACCCGCACCGCTGCAACCCACCCCTCCACACATATACCTTTGTCATCTCTCCCGACCTGGGGATGGTTCGGGCAAGGATGCAACTCTTCAGGGAAGGGGGTCTGCGCACCGCCATTCCCCCACACAGCGACTCCTGTCCTTCACCATCTTCTCCGGGCCAGACTTGCTTTCCACCGAATGCTCTGGTCTTTTCCGGGAGGCGGGACTTTCGCTTTCTCTTCCTTGCACAAGGATAAAGGACGGATCTCCTTTGCAGGGGGGCATATTGCCCTTGTAGAAGCACTTGGATAGGACGGCCATAACTTTCCCCCACGGGGGGGGTACCCCCACAATACACGCCCTCCTTCTTCACCACGCCTCAGGGCGAACATGGTGGCAAAATGCGGCAAATGGCGCCAAAAATCACAAAAACAGCAATCACAGTCTTTTTTTGAAAAAAACATCCAATCAGGCACCGGACTCAAATAGCGGTTCGGATCCTGTTCGTGCGCCAAGTTAGATGAGTCGCACGGGCCGGGGCCTGGGGGTCTCCACCGAGCCCGTTCACTTCAAGGGAAATTTCCCACGGGACACACTCGGTCCGGCCCTGGGGGCGGGTCCCTCGGGGTGTATGGCGGTGTTGGGATGCGGGATGGAGGGGGGTTTTCAGCCGCAGGGCAATAAGGCAGCACACACAAATCTCTTTCTTACCGTTATGTGGTATTTTCAGGCACGTCCCGGGAAGCTGGCAGGGTGGAGGATGCATGTCCAGTAGAGTTGAGCGTACTTTCCGATATCCTAAAGTATCGGAATCGGAATGGAAACGCCGATATCACTAAAATACGCGAACCCATACCGATACCGGGAAATCCCATGTAATCTTGGGAAAAATATCGAACTAAAAAAACCCAATTCTTTCCTTGTAAACACTAAATACAAATAGAATACATATATTAAACATGTCATTGTAACTATATTCATATATTATAGTTTATACACTTTAATAGTAAAATATCCTCTCATTCAATTGCCGGTAAAGCGGCTTCATGAAAAGACAGAAACCCCCCCCCACTGAAAGCACTTGGTGTAATAGGGTTTAAACCCTGTCTTTTATGTCGTTTGCTATCTGATTTGCACAAACAATTAAATCAGACTATGTGTGCAAAATTTCACCCTGAGGGTTAAGTAAAGGTGTAAATTCGTTGTAAAAAAACGGACTATTTTGCTACAATTTACACCTTTAATTAACCCCTACGGTGGAAATTTTGCACACATAGTCGATTTTAATTGGGTTTGTGCAAATTAATAGCAAAGGACAGAAAAGACATGGTTTAACCCTTGTACACCAAGTGTCATTTTATGTCGGTCACCCACATAAATGAATTGGTGTAAAGGGTTAAACCCTTCTTTCATGTCCTTTGCTATCTAATTTGCACAAAAATTAATCAACTATGTGGCAAAATTTCACACCTGTGGGGTTAATTAAAGGGTAAATTCGTTGTAAAAAAAAAACGGACTTTTTTGCTACGAATTTACACCTTTAATTAACCCCTACGGTGTGAAATTTGCACACATAGTCTGATTTAATTTTTTTTGCAAATTAGTAGCAAAGGACATGAAAAGACATGGTTTACCCTATGACACCAAGTGTCATTCATGTCGGGGTTTTGCATTTTCACAAAAGCCGGCAAATTGAATTACGGCTATTATACTATGTAGAAGTGTATGAACTACAAATATAAAAATTATTTATTGTGTCACAAATTCAATGACATGTATAATATATATGAGGGGTAAAATTGCTGAAAAAAAATGCTGGGCTCCCGCCCTATTTTCGCAACCAACAAAGCCAGTGAGTGGGGGCAGATTATAATAGCCCCGAGGGGACCATATTTTTTTCCCCCCCCCGTACTAACACTGCCCCAGACACCCCAGGAAAGACAATCTATAATTAGATTCGCCCTTTTGGGCCTTTGGGGCCCTCTATTCCCATTGCCCTGTAGCGGTGGCATTGGGGTTAATAGGGGGTTAAAGCCACTTGCTATTGAAAGGGACCTTAAAACCAGGAATAATTAAGCGCAATTAGACAACTATCAATTATTAATCTATTTGCATAAATAAAAAAAAACACACACACTTTTTAAATTTAAAAATCATTTAAGAAATAAAGCACATGTTTTTGGACATCTTTTTTTTTTACTGCAAAAACCATTTTTCCTGTAATAAAAATAAAATAAAAAGCAAAATTATTCTTACCTATCCCATGCCCCATCGGGGGGCCCACGGTGTAATCCTAGAAAGGGGGAATTTTACTGCGGGACCCGCGCAATGTGCAGCCTCCATAACCCCAAAATGAATGAGTTCCTTCCTGCCTGACAGTAGGTAAAGGCTGGGTGTCAATAACGATACACCAGCGATCCCAACAACATAGCACTTGCAGGATCCTGGGTGTTTTTCCTACATATCGCGCTGACTGCCAACAGGCACTCAGGCAGCGATCTGGGACAGCGACACTGCGGGTAACATCGCTTAAGGGCCCTCTCACATAGCGATATCGCTAACCCAATCGCGCTGAGTCATAGTTTTGTTAACCAGCCAGATGAAGCAGACCGCTGAGGCCTGGATTTTCAGGCTGTTAAGGAGCCAAGATCCATGGACCTTGCCAGCCTGATAATACTAGGCCACAGCAGTCTGCATATCTTGGCTGATTAACAAAAATAGGGGATCCCCTCGAAAAAAATTGGCGTGGGGTCCCCCCTATTTTTGTTAACCAGCCAGATGAAGCAGACCGCTGAGGCCTGGATTTTCAGGCTGTTAAGGAGCCAAGATCCATGGACCTTGCCAGCCTGATAATACTAGGCCACAGCAGTCTGCATATCTTGGCTGATTAACAAAAATAGGGGATCCCCTCGAAAAAAATTGGCGTGGGGTCCCCCCTATTTTTGTTAACCAGCCAGATGAAGCAGACCGCTGAGGCCTGGATTTTCAGGCTGTTAAGGAGCCAAGATCCATGGACCTTGCCAGCCTGATAATACCAGGCCACAGCAGTCTGCATATCTTGGCTGATTAACAAAAATAGGGGATCCCCTCGAAAAAAATTGGCGTGGGGTCCCCCCTATTTTTGTTAACCAGCCAGATGAAGCAGACCGCTGAGGCCTGGATTTTCAGGCTATTAAGGAGCCAAGATCCATGGACCTTGCCAGCCTGATAATACTAGGCCACAGCAGTCTGCATATCTTGGCTGATTAACAAAAATAGGGGATCCCCTCGAAAAAAATTGGCGTGGGGTCCCCCCTATTTTTGTTAACCAGCCAGATGAAGCAGACCGCTGAGGCCTGGATTTTCAGGCTGTTAAGGAGCCAAGATCCATGGACCTTGCCAGCCTGATAATACCAGGCCACAGCAGTCTGCATATCTTGGCTGATTAACAAAAATAGGGGATCCCCTCGAAAAAAATTGGCGTGGGGTCCCCCCTATTTTTGTTAACCAGCCAGATGAAGCAGACCGCTGAGGCCTGGATTTTCAGGCTGTTAAGGAGCCAAGATCCATGGACCTTGCCAGCCTGATAATACCAGGCCACAGCAGTCTGCATATCTTGGCTGATTAACAAAAATAGGGGATCCCCTCGAAAAAAATTGGCGTGGGGTCCCCCCTATTTTTGTTAACCAGCCAGATGAAGCAGACCGCTGAGGCCTGGTTTTTCAGGCTGGTAAGGATCCAATATCCATGGACCTTGCCAGCCTGATAATACCAGGCCACAGCAGTCTGCTTAGCTTGGCTGGTTAACAAAAATAGGGGATCCCCTCGAAAAAAAAACGGCGTAGGGGTCCCCCTATTTTTGTTAACCAGCCAAGTAAAATGCAGACTGCTGCGGCCTGGTATTAAAAGACTGTCAAGGCCCATGGATTTTGGCCCTCAACAGCCTGATAATACCAGGCTACAGCAGCCCCACATTTGGCGCATCAAAAGATGTGCCAATTGTGGCACTTTACCCGGCTCTTCCCACTTGCCCTGTAGCGGTGGCAAGCGGGGTAATAAGGGGTTAATGTCACCGTTGATTGCACGGTGACAATAAGCCCGGTTAATAATGGAGAGGCGTCAATAAGACACCGATCCATTATTAATCCCAAAGTTATTAAATGTATAAAAAAAAGACAAAGCAAGAAAAAAGTAGTTTAATGAAATAAAAGAGACAACACAGTTTTCATTAATTTTATTGTACACTCATTCCTGCGACGCCATCGATCTCCTGTAAAAAAAGAAAAAAAACAAACCAACAGTATACCACCTGTCCGACGCAGTCCATAACGACAGTCCCACGACGATCCAACTCTGCTACATCGCAATGACAGGCAGAGCCTGTCATCGCGACGCAGCACAGCTGATTACCTGCTTCCCCGGCGGTGACGTCATCGGACTGACTGCTTTACGGCCGGGATTACCCAGCAGTCACTGCAGTTATCGCGAGAAACTGCATGTGACCGCCGGGGAAAGAAGATTGCGGCCATGAAGCAGTCCAGGACGTGACCGCCGGAGATCTTCTGCCAGGTAAGTGCCGCTGACTCCTGACAGACCCGACCGACGGACACTGACAGTGACAGTGACAATCCCGATTCCGGTATCCGATAAGACGAAAATATCGGAACTCGGAATCGGAATTCCGATACAGCCAATATCGGCCGATACCCGATATTTGCAGTATCGGAATGCTCAACCCTAATGTCCTGTAATCCCACTGAGTAGGTGTTGGGCCTCCGTACTCCTGTATGTGTGAGTTTCTGACCTGTATGAAACGAAATCTAACTCTGTCTTCTCGTATACGCCCGGCTGACATTGTGGTGGAGCCTTCTCTTGGATAGAACTCAGTCTCTAATGGTTGCGCTGACCAGACTCCTGTTCTTCCTGACCCCGGTTACGTATCAGCATTTGTGGGCCCCTGCGATTTGAAGTCTCACAGGGTCTCCGGTATCTCCTACTAGTCGTGTAGATGCTAGCAAGCTCGGACCCGGTGTCCGGTTGCTCAGAGTAGAGGTAAGCGATCAATGCTGTTTCAACCTCTGTCACTCTCTTTTCCCTTCCACTCGCCTTTCGTCCTACTCCGACCCTTAACATAAGCACACTAGCAGTAGATAGCTGATTCTTCCGTCACTTTACCGCTCTCAAAGCGTCAGCTGTTGTGAATGGGCTTGAGATGAGTTCTGAGCAGAGGCTCCCTCTGATGGTTACAAGCGGTACTGGTCTGTCCAGTGAAGATTGTGAAGATTGTGAGGATTGGGAATCAGGTGTTACTGACTGGTCTTATATAAGGGAGTCACCTTCCCATCAGGGTTGCCGGTGATCAATTGTTCTGGTCTCTATCCTAGATTCCTGTTTCCCTTGTAGCCTGCTGTGTCGTGTCTGCATCTCCTGCTAACAGATAAGACATTTTCTTCTTTTGTTTTTGTGCTTGATTTTTGCATTTTGTCCTGCACTTCTGTGGGGGCCTTCAGGGTCCCCTCCGGGGGCTTTTGCCCTCTCAGTTTAGTTCAGCCACTGATGTTTGTACTTTTGCTTTTTCCAGTTTTTTCAGTGGCTGCTGTTTTGATTTAGTTACACCAGAGAACTAATTTAGGTGGTAGAGGTCGTGTGATCTCAGGTGTTTTTGAAATTAGTAGAGTTGGTGCTTTTCAGGGTTTTCTGGGATTGCAGTAAGTACCCTTCCCATCCTTTTCTATTTAGTTAGTTTGGGCCCCAACGTTTGCTCATACTATTTTCTGTCTGTGTCAGTATTTCTTCTTGTCTAACCGCCATTACATGTTTGGGGGCTTTCTATTATCTTTGAGGTTCTGCTCCGGGGCAGATAGCTTTCCTATATCTATCTTTAGGTGTAGTTAGTTTCTCAGGCTGTGACGAGGCGTCTAGGACCAACGTAGGAACGCTCCACGGCTACCTCTAGTTGTTGTGGTTAGTCAGGGTACTGCAATCTCATAGATTCCAACTGCTCTGGTGTATTGCCTTTTTTGCCTGCACTCCTCAGCTACCGAAACATAACAGTCGGCACGCTTGCTCACTGAAACTACACTCAGTTGACTCAGTTCTGACCAGGCTGAAGTGGCTATCTTCCTCCACTATTACTGGCCTCCACACAGTGAACTAAGCTCAAGCTGTAGTCTTCAGTCTTTCAATCACTGCTGTTCCCTTTCTCTCTTCTCCTTCTAATGCTCTGTCTGAAGCAGCTATCAGGACCTTCCGTCTAACTGATCTGTGCACACTTCTTTGAGCTAACTTTCCACACTCCAAGGGAACTAACAGTCTTTCAACATTCTGAGGTAATCTGAGATCTGAGGTAACTCTCCCTCTCAGCTCATCTCCTCTAATCAAATCTGACTGCTGTGGCTCCACCATCCTTATATATATGCATACTCTACAAGGGCTCCCTCTGGTGGCTTTTTGGGATTGGTGGAGCTTTGAATGAATATCAGGTGCGTGTGGTTTTACCTTCGGTGCATCCTCCTGGGTAAATGTGGCTCCAAGCACAGCTGGGCTACACATGCATAATATACAATGTAGTAAACCACCTCTTTAACCCTTTCACGCCATGGCCATTTTCTGTATTTTCATTTTTTCCTCCTATTCTTCCAAAGGCCGTAATTTTTTAATATTTTGCCAATATAGCCAAATGAGGGATTTTTTTTATGCGGGATGAGTTGTACTTTTGAATGACACCATTTATGTTGCCATATAGTGTACTGTAAAACTGGAAACAAATTCCAAGTGTGCCGAAATTGCAAAAAAATTGCAATTCCACAATATTTTTTTGAGTTCTGTATTTACCATATTCACTATATGGTAAAACTGACCTGGCAATATGATTTCACACGTCAGTATGACTATGCAGATACCAAACATGTATAGTTTATTTTTTATTTAAGTGGTGAAAAAAAATACAAAATTTGTATGAAAAATGTTTATGCGTTGGTCGTCATTTTCCGAGACGTGTAGCATTTTCATTTTTTTTATCTGGGGTTTCTTGATGGCTTTTTTTTGCTCCCTAAGCTGAAGTTTTTATTGATATCATATTGGGGCAGATACGATGTTTTGATCACCTCTTATTGCATTTTATTGAAATGTTGAAGTGGCAAAACAAATGTAATTTCTGTGTTTAGATTTTTTTTCTTGTTACGCCGTTAACTGAACTAGTTAATTTACTTTGTTTCGATAGCTTGGACATTTCTGAACATAGCGATGTCAAATATGAGTATTTTATTTTTCACTGCGACTGCTCCCACCTTGAAATTAAGCGTCATCATGGACATCCCTTCAGGAGAGGGGCTAGTTCCTGCTGTACTGAGTATTTTATCCATTCCAATGGATTCTCAGTAGGGTTTTTGTCACAATGCACTGTTCTTTTCAGTGCACAGTGACAGTGTGTATTTTCACCAGCTCTGATGAGAAGTGAAAAACCGGCAAGAAGCGCGCTGTCAGTGCACATTGTAAGAGCAAAATGAGCAGAGACCAGCACCGCCCCGCAAGTGTCGTCACAGATGACTCTTCATTTCAGGGTGAGGTCAGTGATTAAAGCCTCTGCCCCCAGAAGACTTCATTTGAGTATCCCAGCATGCACGGGATTTCTCAAACAAAGCATCATCAAACAGGAAGTAGTATAAAAAAAAAGCAGAGTAGTGAGAGAATGGTGGGGACCTTGTAATTAAAGTATATTAGAAAATAAATTAGACTGCAACATTAAATATATAGAGAATTACTGGAGAACAAAAAAGTAAAAAAAAGTATCTCAAAAAATATATCAAATTTATTTGTATACAAAAAGTACAGATATCAATAAAATTACAGCATTGTGCATATATATTGAATAGTTGTATATATAACTCAGGATGAGATGATACACCCAATAATAAGGACCCTGTGGGTGCCTGCTCAATGCAATATCATATGTACAGAGCGCAATGTATTAGCGTCATAGAATCATAATTAGGTCCACAGAGGGCTTCCATCATTATATGAACTGACTATATTGTATTGCTCATAGCGCTGTTGTAACAATAGACAAGAAAATGTGCTACTAAAATGGGTAAATTTTACCATGATCTGTTTATTTAAATGCACATTTTCTTGTCTATTGTTACAACAGCGCTATGAGCAATACAATATAGTCAGTTCATATAATGATGGAAGCCCTCTGTGGACCTAATTATGATTCTATGACGCTAATACATTGCGCTCTGTACATATGATATTGCATTGAGCAGGCACCCACAGGGTCCTTATTATTGGGTGTATCATCTCATCCTGAGTTATATATACAACTATTCAATATATATGCACAGTGCTGTAATTTTATTGATATCTGTACTTTTTGTATACAAATAAATTTGATATATTTTTTTAGATACTTTTTTTGACTTTTTTGTTCTCCAGTAATTCTCAGTTACATTATAAGTCAGTATCCTATGGTTTGCTATTTTGTTTTTTTTTTCCTTATAACTATTAAATATATAGAGATGTAGGATTAAAATAAATTTTAGTTTCGAACTACCCCTATAATTATATCATGGAGACATGCTTTTACAGCCCAGGGATTGCTGGGACATAACGGTGCATGTCTAATTTTAGCGCATCGTTACCCTGTAGAGGCACATTGGTTAAATATGGTTTAGCATACTTATTTAATAGTTATAAACCATTGGAAACTTTTCATACTATCTGGAGCAGTGTTTCCCAAACTCCAGTCCTTGTGGCTCCCAACAGATCATGTTTCTATGATCTCTTTAGTATTGCACAGGTGAGAGAACCTTTGGCAATTTCTGCTGCCTTGATAATTCCATTACATGTGGAATACCGAGGAAATCCTAAAAACATGATCTGTTGGAGGCTATGAGAAGTGGAGTTTGGGAAACACCGGTCCCGTTGAATGTAAGATATTCCATTTTTTACTGCTATGAAGTATTGGCCAAGGGCACCACGAGGTACAGAAGGGGAAAGAAATTCTGCCCTGGCATTTGAAATCACACAGGCCCATGCTGTCCCCGTCTCCAAGCACCAGATGGGATATATTACTAATATTACCCTGGATGGAGGAAAGCAAGATTTACTACAAGACCAATATTTGGAATGATACCCGTAGCCTGCTGGGGTAAGTGATGGAGTCAGCGACTTTGTGCTCCTTCACAACTCTTAATAGTATGGGTGTCTTTAGACATGGATTCTGTTAACAATGTAGCAGACAAAGCAGCCCACAACCAGACAGGCCCTTCTGGTATTTGCCTGAATTGCCAAATGGCCAGTCCGGCCCTGGGCACCACTATAGTGGGTTCAAGCATTCATTGACTAGAGAGGCCCAAAATGTCTCTTTGATCCATGTGGGAAGGAAAACACTATTAAAGACTCAAGATTATTTGGGATTCTTCTGGAGATTTTGCATTGGGACCCATGAGCTTACTGTACTTGCGTTATGTTTTCCACTGAGTCATTTCATTGGGAAAAAATATAATATATTTTATAATGCAGCTGGGTTGGAAGTGAAAATTGTATTGATTTACTTTAGGTCAAAAAGCGCTGTATCAAAAAAAAAATAATGAAAGACAGGATCCAACTCTGAATAAATAGTAATTTTATGTCTGACCACCATCCAGGACATTATTCATTTAGAGCTCATCTTGATGACTTGTGTATGACCCTTACTGCATTAATAACAAGAAAGTAAATAAGAGATCATACAATATAAAACATATATTGTACACAAGGGCTTAAGATGTATTGTTAATGTAACTTATATTAATGTTAATGACCTTCTTTAATGTCTTTACTCCACATGGAGATGCCTGTGGTGAAATCTTGTACTTACTGATTGAATTAAGGCATAAAAAGTGAACAGATGGTCTTCCTTATAGTCCTAGAAATAGAATGCCTTTTGTTTTGTAAAGTGTATTTTAGATACAGGTTTCATTCTTTTTTTCTGTTTTACAGCTTACATGGAAGATCTCGCAAGGTGTGTTGAGCAAAGCAGAAGACTAATCATAGTGCTGACCCCAGATTATGTCATCCGAAGGGGTTGGAGCATTTTTGTGCTGGACAGCAGACTCCACAATATGCTGACCAGCGGGGAAATCAAAGTTATATTAATAGAATGCAGCAATTTGAGAGGAAAAGTCAACTATCAAGAAGTAGAATCTCTAAAACACGCCATAAAACACCAATCATTAATCAAGTGGAACGGTCCGAAAAGCAGCAAACTCAATTCAAAATTTTGGAAACGTCTGGTCTACGAAATGCCTGCAAAAAAGAAAGAAGTGCTATCCAGACAGCATGTCATGGACAGTGGAGAGCAGAGTCTTTTTGGAGACCTACAAACTGTACCTTCTATTGCAGTAACGGGAACATCTGGCACACTGCCACCATCAGAAGACATATCTGGCTACCATCATGCAGAAGCAATGCAAATGAGACATTTCTGTAGAGCTTATGAATATGAGAAACCAGCCCCAGTTATGCCAGTAGCATCTTTAGGCAATCACCATACATATTGCAATATACCATTAACCCTTCTCAATGGACAACTGAGCCACAACAGTGCAGCCAAGGACCCACAAGAGTACCATGGGAATAGCGCATTGATAACAATATCATCGCGGGAGCTTGGCATTAGCAGCGATATTTGGTAGAACGTCGGACACAGACTTTTTGTCTTTGCTGCTGTACAAGGTCTATGAAGTGTTATTGAACCTTAAACTCATGCCACAGGGGTGCCAAAGGAAGCTTTCAAGCAATGGCACAATTACTCAGTTTTCTACTGGAGAATTTTGTTTACAATGCCAGGATATTGATATTAAAGATCCTGCCTTTTTTAGTTCCAACACAGTTAAAAAGATACAAAAATAAAATATGGTGTAAATGTTTTACTGCAATGTCAGGAAAATAAAAAAAAATAGAAGAAAATAAGCAAAAAAAAAATATTTTAGTTTAGATGTTGCAATCTAATGGACTAATGTTCCGTATGGTATGAAACAAAGGATTATTTCTATATATTTCGAAGGGGTATTTCAATACAATAAAATGTTAACTATAGTAACTTTATTTTAGACTTATAATTATGCAAATGTCATAGCACATGCTGAAAATGTTTCTTTTTTTTGTAAAGGAAGGATTGTGTGATCCCGTGGAGGGTTTGTCCACCTCTTGTGAGATTGTCACATGTCCATTAATAAAACTGCACAATAGAGTTGATATGTTGATGAAACCTTTCAATGCTAGAGAGGTAAATGTTGAGTTATCTCTGCAGGTTAATATTGCACACCAAGTCTTTTTGTGTAATGCGAGCACAACATTGTTCTGATTACTTCCTTCTGTAGTGAGCATGCTTCTCTTACTTCTACTAAGACTTCCATATCCTCCATATACATATGCTCATATAAGCATCCTAATAGAGTGGCACCACACAACTCACAAAAGGGGAGTTTACCGCCATATTATGTTAGGAGATTTCACTTAAAAAAAACAGAGTAGCCCAAAAAAAATGTACAGAAGGAAAGAGAGGTGCTCCAAGTGCGTTATCCAAAGAGGAAATACAATGTGAGCACATGCCGAAATTGGCTCACCCAAATGGGTTATGACTATGTACGACTCCGTGACTCGTAAACCAATGATAGGCTGCTGCTCCAGCCACTGACCCACACAAGACTTGGAGCAGGTGTGCTACAATCCAAGAAAGAAAAAAGAGCAACGGTCCCGAGAGCTGCCAAGAATTCCAGAGAATGGATTGAGTTACCAGGATTTTTATTCGTACGCATATTTCAGAATTGGGTTGACTTCTTAGATTATACCTGAAGAAGGAATCTACCTGAATCCAAAATGCATTGTATGAATAAAGGTCCTGGTGATCCTGGCAATCCATTGACAGCAATTCTTGGCAGCTCTCGAGAACCATTTCTCTTTTCTCTTTCTTGGATTCTAGCACAAAAAATTCTATGAACACTCAATCAAGTACAAAGCCATAGTCCATCCATGAGTAATCAGTATAAAAAAGAAGATGACGGGGAGTTCGTCAATGTTCTAATGCATAATATTCAGAAGTTTTGTCAAGTTTTTTTTCTAAACCACATCAGCTGTCAAGTCTTCTCTCCAGATAAAGTCCACCATTCCTGTCTTGCTAACGTGTGCTGACATTGACACAACCCATCCTCTCATTGATTTGCACTTAACCTGCACCAATTTCCTGGTCGTCCAGGACCTGCAGGCAAAATAAGACTGGCCCAGGTCTAGTACATTTCAAAGGGAGGCGCTGATGGTCAAGGTCAAGTGCCCCTCCATCAATGCTCATTTGCAGGATGTCAGAAGACTTGGATTTTCAAAGAAAAATATAGTTTCTAAAGACTATTTGTTAAGTTGCCTATGTCCCCATTAGCCACTTTATTTGTTTTATGAAAAATGGCCAACTCCAATAATTATAATTAGGATTTTAACAACACTTCTTCCTTAAATTAGAAAATATATACTAGCTATTAACCTGTTCTACGCCCGGGTGGCAAGCAATTTTATAGGTATATAGTCTCCCATTCTGGTATGTGCTGCCCCCCTCCTATCCTGGTATGCATGGCACCCTTCATCCCTATCCTGGTATGTATGGTCCTCTCACCCCCACCCAAATCTACTATGCATGCCACCCCATTCCTCATCCTGGTATGCATGGTCCCCTCATCCCCCAATCCTGGTGTGCATGGTACCCCCTCATCCCTATCTTGGTATGCATGGTACCTGCTCATCCATATCCTAGTATTCATGGTTCCCTCACCCCCCAATCTGGGTATGCATGGTCCCCTCACCCCCCCCAATCCTGGTATGCATGGTCCCCTCACCCCCCAATCCTGGTATGCATTGTTCCCTCCTGCCCAATCCTGATATGCATGGTCCCCTCACCCCCCCCAATCCTGATGTGCATGGTCCCCTCATCCCCCTATCCTGATGTGCATGGTCCCTCACCCCCCAATCCTGATGTGCATGGCCCCCTCACCCCCAATCCTGATGTGCATGGTCCCGTCACCCCCAATCCTGTTGTGCATGGTCTCCTCACCCCCAATCCTGATGTGCATGATCCCCTCACACCCAATCCTGATATGCATGGTCCACCTCACCCCCAATCCTGATATGCATGGTACCCTCACCCCCAATCCTGATATGCATGGTCCCCTCACCCCCCCAATCCTGATATGCATGGTGCCCTCACCCCCCAATCCTGTATGCATGGTACCCCCTCATCCCTATCTTAGTATGCATGGTACCTGCTCATCTATATCCTGGTATTCATGGTTCCCTCACCCCCCAATCTGGGTATGCATGGTCCCCTCACCCCCCCCCCCAATCCTGGTATGCATGATCCCCTCACCCCCCAATCCTGGTATGCATGGTTCCCTCCTGCCAATCCTGATATGCATGGTCCCCTCACCCCCCCAATCCTGATATGCATGGTGCCCTCACCCCCCAATCCTGGTATGCATGGTACCCCCTCATCCCTATCTTAGTATGCATGGTACCTGCTCATCTATATCCTGGTATTCATGGTTCCCTCACCCCCCAATCTGGGTATGCATGGTCCCCTCACCCCCCCAATCCTGGTATGCATGATCCCCTCACCCCCCAATCCTGGTATGCATGGTTCCCTCCTGCCCAATCCTGATATGCATGGTCCCCTCACCCCCCCAATCCTGATGTGCATGGTCCCCTCATCCCCCTATCCTGATGTGCATGGTCCCCTCACCCCCCAATTTCTGAGTGCATTATCCTCACCCCAATCTGATATGCATGGTCCTCCTCCCACCCAATCCTGATATGCATGTACCCCTCACCCTATTTGGTATGAAATATACCTGCTCATCATATCATGTATCATGGTTCCCTCACCCCAATCTGGGTATGCATGGTCTTCACCCCCCCCAATCCGTATGCATGGTCCTCAGCCCCATTCCTGGTATGCATGGTACCCCCTCATCCTATCTTGGTATGCATGGTACCTGCTCATCTATATCCTGGTATTCATGGTCCCTCACCCCCCAATCTGGTATGCATGTCCCCTCACATCCCCAATCCTGGTATGCATGGTCCCCTCACCCCCCAATCCTGGTATGCATGGTTCCCTCCTGCCCAATCCTGATATGCATGGTCCCCTCACCCCCCCAATCCTGATTGCATGGTCCCCTCATCCCCCTATCCTGATGTGCATGGTCCCCTCACCCCCCAATCCTGATGTGCATGGCCCCTCACCCCCAATCCTGATGTGCATGATCCCCTCACCCCCAATCCTGATATGCATGGTCCCCCTCAGCCCCCCAATCCTGATTGCATGGTACCCTCACCCCCAATCCTGATATGCATGGCCCCTCACCCCCCCAATCCTGATATGCATGGTCCCCTCACCCCCAATCCTGATGTGCATGGTCTCCTCACCCCTATCCTGATGTGCATGGTCCCTCACCCCCCAATCCTGATGTGCATGATCCCCTCACCCCCAATCCTGATATGCATGGTCCCCTTGCCCCCCAATCCTGATATGCATGGTACCCTCACCCCCAATCCTGATATGCATGGTCCCCTCACCCCCCCAATCCTTATATGCATGGTCCCTCACCCCCCAATCCTGGTATGCATGGTCCCCTCACCCCCCAATCTGTGTGCATGGTCCCTCACCCCCAATCCTGACAAGCATGGTCCCTCATCCCCCAATCTGGATGCATGGTCCCCTCACCCCCCCCCAATTCTGATGTTGCATGGTTTCCCTCACCCCCTAATCCTGGTATGCATGGTCTTCTCACCCCTATCCTGGTGTGCATGGTCCCCTCACCCCCCAATCCTGACATGCATGGTCCCCTGGCAAGCATCTTTATTAGGTATATGGTCTCCCATGTGTATGTGCTGCCCCCTCCTATCTGGTATGCAAGGCACCCTCATCCTATCCTGGTATGCATGGTACCCCTCATCCCTATCCTGGTATGTATGGTCCCCTCACCCCTACCCAAATCTGGTATGCATGGCACCCCCATTCCTCATCCTGGTATGCATGGACCCCTCATCCCCCAATCCTGGTTGCATGGTCCCCTCACCCCCAATCCAGAGTGCATGGTCCCCTACACGCATTTTATAGGTAATGGTCTCACCATGCTGATGTGCTGTCCCCCCTCCATCCTGGTATGCATGGCTCCCCTCATCCCTAGCCTGGTATGCATGGTCCCTTCACCCCCAATCCCGGTATGCACGGTCCCCTCACCACCAATCCTGATGTGCATGGTCCTCTCACCCCCCAATCCTGATGTGCATGGTCCCCTCATCCCCCAATCCTGATGTGCATGGTCCCCTATCCACCAATCCTGACGTGCATGGTCCCCTCATCCACCAATCCTGATGTGCATGGTCCCTCATCCCCCAATCCTGACGTGCATGTCCCCTCACCCCCAATCCTGATGTGCATGGTCCCTCACCCCCCAATCCTGGTGTGCATGGTCCCCTCACCCCCAATCCAGAAGTGCATGGTCCCCTAGCAAGCATTTTTATAGGTATATGGTCTCCCATGCTGGTATGTGCTGCCCCCCTCCTATCCTGGTATGCATGGCACCCCTCATCCCTAGCCTGGTATGCATGGTCCCTTCACCCCCCAATCCCGGTATGCACGGTCCCCTCACCCACCAATCCTGATGTGCATGGTCCTCTCACCCCCCATCCTGATGTGCATGGTCCCCTCATCCCCCAATCCTGATGTGCATGGTCCCCTCATCCACCAATCCTGACGTGCATGGTCCCCTCATCCACCAATCCTGATGTGCATGGTCCCCTCATCCCCCAATCCTGACGTGCATGGTCCCCTCACCCCCAATCCTGATGTGCATGGTCCTCTCACCCCCCAATCCTGAAGTGCATGGTCCTCTCACCCCCCAATCCTGATGTGCATGGTCCCCTCACCCCCCAATCCTGATGTGCATGGTCCCATCACCCCCCCAATCCTGATGTGCATGGTCCCCTCACCCCCCAATCCTGATGTGCATGGTCCCCTCACCCCCCCAATCCTGATGTACATGGTCCTTTCACCCCCCAATCATGATGTGCATGGTCCTCTCACCCCCCAATCCTGACGTGCATGGTCACCCCTCATCCCCCAATCCTGATATGCATGGTCCCCTCACCCCCCAATCCTGATGTGCATGGTCCCCTCATCCCCCAATCCTGATGTGCATGGTCCCCTCATCCCCCAATCCTGATGTGCATTGTCCCCTCATCCCCCAATCCTGATGTGCATGGTCAGCTCACCCCCCAATCCTGATATGCATGGTCCCTTCACCGCTATTAAACTGCACACATACCCTCCCAAAAAACAAACATTTATACTCACCTTTCTTCCCTGTGATCCAGCACTGTTCCGTTCTGCTGGACGCCGGGGGAGGAGAGCGGCGCCGGAGTACGCGCATGCCCATACCGCGCGGTCCGGCGCCATAATGCTGAAGACACACTGTAAATGGCGCCGAATAGCGTTATTGCGCATGTGCGATTCTGACGCGCACTTCTGGTCTCCTGAGAAAAGAGAAGCGCCGCGGCAACACTCCTCCCTGTCAGGTAAGTATGTGAGTATGGCGCTGGAGATCGCGGTATGCATCCGGTACGCATACCGCGATCTCCGGCGCCATACAGAGTACTCACTGCTGGATGCCTCACTCTGTCTGGAACCAGATTGCGCAGGCGTGTCGCGCTTGCACAGTCTATAAAGGCTTCGGACAGAGGGACGCTTACAGCGTTATATTATAGACAGTCATTGAGGTATTGAGGTGCCCTGGACCATATTTAGATTTCACACTACTCTAAGCATGAAAATTTAATTTGGTTTAGTTTTACAATTGTACTTTAATATTCCAATAGATATTGCATTAGTGGGTTATATAGATATATCACAATAGTGAGCCCAAATTTAAAGGTAGTATAAAAAAAATTCCAAAATAATAAAATAAAAGGCATAAAAATGTATTGCCTATAATTAACCATACACAAACATTGATCAGGCACATGCATTACATATATAACATGCAAGCATGCACACACATTTACAATGTACAGCTACTTTATAGTGAGACCCCTAAATTCTCGTGTCCTAAGTACCCACTTTAATCTGCCTAATGGCAAATACGGCCCCGGCAAGTGGATTTAGTCACATCTTGGCAATTATCAACAGGGTCTCCATTTGAACATTTTAATGGGTTTATCACAAAGTTTTCCTGATTACTAACTGGCAAATCTTCCTAGTTACTAACACCTTGGCCACTCAAATTCAGAATTGCTCAAATTATGAACCTGTAAATCGTCACTGGTTGTTATTTTTTTTAAACCTGTACAGTACAGTAAATAATCTTAACCGGTAAATACATAAATTTTTACTAAATTACTTATTTCTGAGAAAACGCTGAGTTAAACCCCACATTTTGTACTCATCATTACAAAAAATGGATACTATTCAACAAAAGAAAAATCTGCATTTCATGAGGATGCAAACAAATGATAAAGTCTTGCGGATTAAATCACTTCAGTAAATCTGTTAGCTCATCCGATTGTAGCAATAAAAATACAGCAAAATAAGGGCAGAAAAATGTCCAAAATTAAAGCCAATTACAGATGGATTGGAAGGGTCGGCATTTGCATCTGTTGTAATAATCCATGACCATCTTTTTATGCAGAAGCAAAACAATGGAAGCTGCAGAACTCATACACTCGAGTGTTTAGGGCTGGATTTTCATCTTGTGTATATTTGTAATGGAAACATCCATTGTGAAAATTTATACTATGGAAAATGTAAATCTATGTGTGCTTAAGATTTTAGATTGAGAATTTTAATATACGGTAGCTTGTAATGCTATTTGAAATTTAGCTCTGAAATATGCTTCATAAAACTGCATCATCTAAGCCACGAAATCCAGAGCAATAATTCTCTAAGAATGTCAGGACCAAATCTTTCACATCCTACATCAGTGGTAAATGGTAAAAGGTCTCAATGTCAGCACAGGATTTCTAGTAACAGCTAAATGGATTTACAGGTCCTCCAATGTGGAGGTGTATCACTTGACAACAGTTCAGAAATTGAGAAACACCTGAAAAGCCTCTCCGACTCCATGGTCTGTTCTGCATCTGGGCTTGTGCCACCACCTGCTGATCTCTGATACTCATGGTTAAAGTTCTGTTCTGGTTCCGTTAGGCTCACACGTATACCCATTTGGTGATGTTACACACAAGGCCTTCTTTCTCCACTGGTATCTCCTGACAGCCCAATTGAACCCTCACCCACGTGTTATTCAATCTCAGAGCTGTTTTCCAATGGGTTTCTGTCTCCTTCCAGCCATAGGCCAACTACCTGTATATCCTGTTTGTGGTCACCACCATCTATTTTTTTTGCTGATAACTTGACTCTAGTTCAATGTTTCTATTAAGAAATTCCTCTCTATCGTCAGTTGAGTTCTTCTGTACCATTCTCCCAGTAGCATCTCACTATCCTTCTTTCTTGCTGGGAATATGGCAGGGCCCTTGACTTATTGACTGGCTTCAGTACAGTTTGGGTCTGCAGCTATTCCTCTATCTTCAGGGAAATACCCTACTTCTATTCTCTAATAATACTTCATGATAGTTGGTGGGAATTTTTTATTGTTTTTATCCTTCATCAGACAGTAACATTCACTGTCAGTTGCTCAAAATTTTGTGCTACGACAAGCCACACTCTCCTTTTTAGTCAGTACCACAGTTATACCCCGGGTTACCACATTCACTGACAAGACAATATGGCACCAATTTGTAAGACGTTTTATCAATGAATAACATTCTAAACGTTCACTGTTAAGATGGCAGATCAGGGTACATTTGGCATAGGTCCGTCACAGTCATATAAAATAACATTTTGTCAAAGATTTTTATGGAGTAGAATTCCAGCCCACAAATGCATCACCTCAAACTAAACACATAAGGAAAAAGCTACATATTCCTTTCATACTTATAAAAATAATTCCAGAGTTTTTGCACCATAACATGTGAATCCCAATCCAAGGCTCAAGTAGTAGGGATTAATAATACGTAACTGAAATTGGTTTATGGACTTCTATGTAAAGGCATAGTGGGCATTCTTTTTTGTATTCCCTATGAATCATTCATGACATGTTCCAAATACCAGAATATTGTAGAGGGGCTTTCCCTTTTTTATAGTTCATTTTACTCACTAAAACAGCGCCATTAATTCCACAGAGCTATACAGACATCATCACTGTCCCCATTGGGGCTCACGATCTAAATTTCCTATCAACATGTGTTTGGAGTGTGGGAGGAAACCGGAGAACCCAGAGGAAACCCACACAAACATGGGGAGGACACACAGACTTCTGGTAAATGTCCTTGGTGAGATATGAATTAAGACCACTGTGGTCTCTGCTGCCCCTTAAAGCATTATTTCAAGGCAATATCTGTATAGCACTATATCTATAATATCAGACTCTGTGAAGGCAAAATATGTCATTAAACAGAATGCCTTCAGTTCCAGACTATGAACTGGAAGAACTTTTTATGCTGCTAAACAGGGTCCATGAAGCCTAAACCAAGGCTCAAATATTGTGTTAACTAAGCCTAAGGCTTGGGTCACTCATAGTGCATGGTACACGTGTAGCACGCGTCCTAGGTGCATCTACTGGGAAGCCAGTTCCTAAATATTGCAGCGGCTTCCCACTGCATTATTAAAAATGAATTGCTAATGACTTGCATATTGGTAACAGCTGCATCATCGTCCAGAACAAAGTGCCCATTACCTGTGAGGAAGTCATTAGCAATTCATTTCTAATAATACAGCGGGAGTCCAGTCAACATTTAGGAAGTGGCTTGTCACCAGACGCACCTCGGACGTATACTATGAGCGGCCTCTACTTAATAGGGAAACACAAGGCGCTGTCCGTTATTGATTAATTTTAGGTGGGCAACATAAATAACCAGTATTAGAGGCAAAAGTAATTAGTTTATTTGTCTCACAGCATAATGACATTTAGTTTAATTTAAGCAAACGCTAACTCTGTTTATTATCCGAGTTTACTCCAAACTATTTTTTGGAGACAATCATTAAAAAAACTTACTAAATTGTTTTTTTTTTTTAAAAAAGCATACATAATTTCTAAGTCTGTTTTTCAACATCATACATTTGTTTTTCATTATGTATTGGGGGTGTTCACACGTACATTTTTTGTGGCACAAGTGTCCACAAAATAAATAAAATTTAAAAAGTGGAAACGTCCATTTTTTGATCCAAGTCACAGATCAAAATCAAAAATGCAAGTGTATGCAAGTACAGAGAAAGAAAACTGACGAAATACGGATGGTAAAAACACACTAGGTTTGAAAATAATTTTGCCGGCAGCTATTAAAGGATTCCTTCACATTGCGTTTAGGCACCTGCTTGGTAGCCCTGTCGAGGCTCACGTCTGAATCCCCTGCTAAATGGGATACGGGCTTATACACCAACCGAGCTATAGACTATAATGGTGCTGGCAGAGAGAACATGTGCTTCTGAGTGTCTGCCTTCAATATGGAGACATGCCCGAAAATTATGCACATCAGAGAGCACATTTGCTCTGCCAGCACCAATATAGTCTATTGCCCGTCAGTGCATACTTCTGTATCCCGTTTTGTGGAAGATTCGGATGTAAGCTCCAACAGGGCTACCGAACAGAGGCCTAAACCCTTAAATAGCGGCTGGCCAAATTATTGCACAGCCACACACTATCTTGGCCATCTCTTCCATATACAGGAGCACTCTCTCTGCCGAGCACTCCTGTGTTCTTTATGACAGAAACACTGTCAGACATCTCTAGCGGTGTCCTATCTCTTAGAGAACAAAAGGATCTTGGGTCCGATATCAGATATATCAGATCCAAAGTATCTATCGGTGGCCCCCATACACATTAAGCTGTTGGCCATAACCATTCATATTGGCTTTACGCTCTGAAATGCCAGCCTAGCAAGAACTAACATCATTTTGTTAGCCCTCCGTTGGCTATGATTTTATAATTTAACATTGTCTGTTGATTAAGGAAAGCAGTATTTCAGCAGAAAAAAATAAAAAAGTCATATCAATAAATGAGTTTTGTAAATTTTCAGCAGATCAGAAAATTAACATTTTCAAGCTCAATTTTTTTTAGAATTGTTATATAAAATGTGCATTTTTCCAAAAAATTTTTAAAAATTGTCATTTAACTGATATTATTAAGGGCAGACATCTTGAATGAACATGCGCAACATCGGGGTAAACCTCATTATTAAACAAAGGTTTTACATGAATATGTTTTGTAAAATTACTGCTGCCAACTTGCTTTCCCTTCCTTACTCTGAGCTGTCAAAGTGCCAGTCTTGCTTTTAGCTGGATAGAAGAGTCTTTTAGAACATAATGGTTGCTAGGAATAGACAGCCAGACAAACCCAATCCCTAAATTGCTTTGCCAATCAATACATCCTTACTAATTAGTTCCAAATTATTCATGTTTTTAGCTTCTAACCATTTTGCAATTGCATTTTAAGGTAAACTTATGGGCACAACAGCTGGACTTGCTAATAATATCGTTATATGACTATCGTTATCTAAGTTGGCTTCAGTATAAATGTTTGGGGACAGGTGCTGCAATCATAATTCTGCCCTTAAATGTCAATGTTCAATAGCAGAAGACATAGGAACAGAGTAATTTTTTGCAGCGTGACATCTTACAGTGGCATTTTTGGTGGACTGCTCCTGTGGCTCAAATAATCTTGTAAAGTTGTGCTATATAAGGCTGCAACTAGGAAGCCCAAGTGTTAAGCCCTGGCCACTCAGTGGCACTACATTCACAGAAATCCAAGAAAGAAAATTCTCCAACCGTAATTTGTAATAATCTAAATTTTTATTCTAACAAGGTGAAAATAATGAATAAGGACTGAGTCGCAGTCTGAGACAGGTAGGAAAGTCACAATTCATATCTTGGATGTACCCGAGTATGTCACTCTTTTAACCTTGTTTGAATAAAAATTTTGACTTTTATTGGCGCCTATGATTGGAGGATCTTCTTACTTGGATTTATGTGATGCCACATTGGGTGGGAGTGGATTCCGCCATGCTGAGGACTGCAGTGGCCATATTTTGAGCTAGCTAGTTTCCTCCTCATACACTATATTCCCAGAACCTATGAGCATTGCACATAGGTAATGCAGAACCCTAGTATGGAGCCATACAACTAAGTGTTCTATGTATGGAGCTATTCTCTTCCAGAACTAAGTTTCTTGTAGAGAATAAGTCCATTCATAAAGCAAGTGATGCAACATGAATCCAAAATCATTTAGTTAGTGAAACTCTTTTTATGCAGTACATAAAATCTATGTTGCCTGAAAACAAATTATGCACTTTTTTTTTCCAAGGAAAGATAGATAAAAAGTTTGGGCACCCCTGGTCAAAATTACTGTTATTGTGAACAGTTACAGTGAACATGTCAGCACCATTTTGCTAAGTAAACTACAGGCATTGTCAGGTTGGCAGTGTTAAACTGATTAAAATGATACCTGGAGTGAGGAAATCCATCTTGTAGTTCTTGTGTAATCAGCATTAAAAGTTAATGATATGCCCATGCTCCAGGACGGGACTGTAGGAAGAGTCTTATCTTTCTGCCCTAAGCCTGAGAAACCAAGAAGAGAACTGCCCTTCTGAGCAGCTTGTGGACAGGTCTTTCCTTGGTTTCTCTGGCTTAGAGTAGGAAGATAAGACTCTGCCTACAGTCCTGCCCCAGAGCACGGGCATATCATTAACTGAAAACTAACAGTGATTACAAAAGTACCACAAGACGGATTTCTTCACCTCAAGTATCATATTAATCAGTATAAGATAGGCAACATGACAATGTCTGTAGTTTACTAAGCAAAATCCTGCTGACAGGTTCGCTTTAAGCAAGATGAAATGATCTCTAAAAAGCCTAAAGTTGAAGATTACACATTACCTTTGTATTTTATATATTTGTCATCGTTTACATTTTAAATATTACCAAAAGGAAAATGGGCCAATACAAAAGTTTGGACACCCTGCATTGTTAGTACCTAGTATCACCCCCTTTTGAAAGTATCACAGCTTGTAAACACTTTTTGTAGCCAGACAAAAGTCTTTCAATTCTTGATTGAGGGATTTTCATCCATTCTTCCTTGGAAAATTCTTCCAGTTCTGTGCGATTCCTGGGTTGTCTTGCGTGCACTGATATTTTGAGGTTTAGCCACAAATTTTCGATGATATTCAGATCAGGTGACTGTGAGGGCCATTGTAAAACTTTCAGTTTGCGACTTTTGATGTAGTCTATTGTGAATTTTGACACGTGTTTAGGATCATTATCCATTTGTAAAGGCCATCCTCTTCAACTTCAGCTTTTTTACAGATAGTGTTTTGTTTGCATCAAGAATTTGTTGAAATTTCATTGAATCCATTCTTTCCTCTACCTGTGAAATGTTCCTCGTGCCATTGGTTGCATCATAGCCCCAAAGCATGATTGATCCACCCCATGCTTAACCACTTAATGACCGCCGATCCCCCTTTTAACGGCGGTCATTAAGGGTACTTAAACCACAGCGCCGTTAATTAATGGCGCTGTGGAAAAAGTGAATAGCGCCCCCCAGAGGCGCACTTTCTCCGGGGTCTCGGCTACCGGGAGTAGCCAAGACCCCAGAGAACATGAATCGGGTCGGTTTTTACCGACCCGATGTTGCGATCGCCGTTATTAACCCTATAACGGCGATTGCAAAAAAAAAAAATCTGAATGATGCGTTCGCGACGTGCCATCATTCAGTGACGGAGCCTCAGATGCGGGCTGCAGCATCTGAGCTCCGTCACCGCTAGCGCAGATGAAACATCTGCTGATTCCTCTGCGCTAGCGGGTATAGCATAACGCGATCGCGTTATGCTATACCGTTACCAGCCCATCAATGCTATGTGTTGAACGGGCTGGTAAAACGCAAAATGAACCTAGCCTTAGGGTTATAATTAGGGTTAGGGTTACAATTAGGGTTAGGGCTACAATTAGGGTTACAATTAGGGTTGGGATTAGGGTTAGGATTAGGGTTAGGGTTGGGATTAGGGTTAGGGGTGTGTTGGGGTTAGGGTTGGAGCTAGAATTGAGGGGTTTCCACTATTTAGGCATATGAGGGGGTCTCCAAACATGACGTGACGTTCAAAAAGTCAAGTGGCACTCCCTCCCTTCCGAGCCCTGCCGTGCGCCCAAACAGTGGTTTACCCCAACATATGGGGTATCAGCGTACTCAGGACAAATTGCACACCAATTATGGGGTTCTAATTTCTCTTGTTACCCTTGGGAAAATAAAAAATAGCTGGCTAAAAAAATCATTTTTGAGGAAAAAAATTTTTTTTATTTTCACGGCTCTGCGTTTATAAATTTCTGTGAAGCACTTTGGGGTTCAAAGTGCTCACCACACATCTAGATAAGTTCCTTAGGGGGTCTAGTTTCCAAAATGGGGTCACTTGTGGGGTTTTTCCACATCTGGGGCACTGCAAACGGAACATGACCCCCATCAACGTCTGCATTCCAAAACGTTATTACTTGCTTTCCAAGCCCTGCCGTGCACCCAGTTCCCCCCCCCCCACATATTTGGTATCCGCGTACTCAGGATAAATTGGACAACAACTTTTAGGGTCCAATTTCCTTGTGAAAAATAAAAAATTTGGAACTAAAAAATCATTTTTGTTGAAAATTGTTTTTTTTCACACCCAGGCATTATAAACTTTTGGGAAACACTTGGGGTTCAAAGTGCTCACAACAGATCTAGATAAGTTCCAAAGGGGGTCTAGTTTCCAAAATGGTGTTACTTGTGGGGGGTTTCCACTGTTTGGGCGCATCAGGGGCTCTCCAAACGCTACATGGTGTCCAATCTCAATTCCAGCCAATTTTGGTTTGAAAAAGTCTAACGGCGCTGCTTCCTTTCCAAGCCCTGCTGTGCGCCCAAACAGTGGTCCCCTACATATATGGGGTATCAGCATACTCAGGACAAATTGGACAACAACTTTTGTGGTCTAATTTCTCCTGTTACCCTTGGGAAAGTAAAAAATTGGGGACTAAATGATCAGGTTTATGGAAAAAATATGATTTTTTATTTTCACGCCAGGCCGTTATAATCTTCTGTGAAGCACTTGGGGGTTCAAAGTGCTCACCACACATCTAGATAAGTTCCTTAGGGGGTCTAGTTTCCAAAATGAGGTCACTTGTGGGGGATTTCCTCTGTTTAGACACATCAGGGCCTCTACAAATGCAACATGGCGTCCAGCCAATTCTGCACTGAAAAAGTCAAATGGCGCTCCTTCCCTTGGGACCATTGCAGTGCGCCAAAAAAGTGGTTTACCCCCACATATGGGGTATCAGCATGCTCAGGACAAATTTCACAAAAACTTTTGGGTTCTTGTTACCCTTGGGAAAATAAAAATTGGGGTGAAAAGATCATTTTTGTGGAAAAAAAATGATTTTTTTTTCACAGCTCTACGCTATAAACTTGTGTGAAACACTAGGAGGTTCAAAGTGCTCACCACACATCTAGATAAGTTCCTTAAGGGGTCTTGTCTCCAAAATGGGGTCACTTGTGGGGGGTTTCCACTGTTTAGGCACATCAGGGGCTCTCTAAACGCGACATGGCATCCAGCCAATTCTGCGTTGAAAAAGTCAAATGGCGCTCCTTCCCTTGCGACCTTTACCGCGCGCCCAAAAAGTGGTTTACCCCACATATGGGGTATCGGCGTATTCAGGAGAAATTGCACAACAAATTTTGTGGTTCATTTTTCTTTTAACGCTTGTGAAAATTAAAAAAATTGGTTCCGAAGTAAAGCTTTTGCAAAAAAAGTTAAATGTTAATTTTTTCCTTCCACATTGCTTCAGCTCCTGTGAAGCACCTGAAGGGTTAATAAACTTATTGAATGTCGTTTTGAGCACCTTGGGGGTGCAGTTTTTAGAATGGTGTCACTTTTGGGTATTTTCTATCATATAGACCCCTCAAAGTGACTTCAAATGTGATGTGGTCCTTAAAAAAAAATGGTGTTGTAAAAATGAGAAATCGCTGGTCAACTTTTAACCCTTATAACTTCGTAACAAAAGAAAATTTTGTTCCCAAAATTGTGCTGATGTAAAGTAGACATGTGGGAAATGTTATTTATTAAGAAATTTGTGTGACATATCTGATTTAACGGCATAAAAATTTCAAATTTGAAAATTGCGAAATTTTCAAAATTTTCGCCATATTTCCGTTTTTTTCATAAATAAAAGCAAGTCATATAAAAAATTTTTTACCACTATCGTGAAGTACAATATGTCACGAAAAAACAATCTCAGAATCAGCTGGATTCGTTAAAGCGTTCCAGAGTAATAACCTCAAAGTGACAGTGGTCAGAATTGTAAAAATTGGCCCGGTCATTAAGCTGCAAAATGGCTCTGTCACTAAGGGGTTAATGGTTGGCGAGATGTTCTTTTCCTGAAATTCTGTGCCCTTTTTTCTCCACAAATACCTTTGATTAATGTGGCCAAAGAGTTCTATTTTAGCCTCATCAGTCCACAGGACTTGTTTCCAGTATGCATCAGGAATGTTTAGATGTTATTTTGCATACTTCTGACACTGAATTTTATGGTGCGTACACGAGAGGTTTTCTTCTGATGACTCTTCCATGAAGGCTATATTTGTGTAGGCATCTCTGAACAGTAGAACAATGTACCACAACTTCAGAGTCTGCTAAATCTTTCTAAAGGTCTTTTACAGTCAATTGGGGGTTCTGATTTGCTTTTCTAGCAATACTATTAGCAGCTCTCACTGAAGGTTTGCTTTATCTTCCAGACCTTATCTTGATCTCCACCATTCCTGTTAACCACCATTTTTAATTACATTTCGAACTGAGTTAAGGGCAACTTGAAAATGCCATCTTCTTATAGTCTTCTCCTGCTTTGTGGGCCTCCGCCATTTTTATTTTCAAAGTACTAGGCAGATGCTTAGAAGAACCTATGGCTGCTGTTTTTTGGCACAAGGTTAAAGGAGGCTGGATTTTTACAAAGCTGGGAAATGTGCATCACCTGGTCATTCCTAATGATGATAGTGAACAAGCCATAACCCTAACAGGCCAATTAAGGTCTGAAAACTTCATCAAAGTTATCTAAGCACACAAATCTCCAAGGGTGGCCAAACTTTTGCATTGGCTCATTTTTGTTGTTGTTTTTAAAATGTTTAAAATGAAAATATATATTTCTATATATTTTTTTGCCTAAATTCAAAGGAAATGTGTCATCTTTAACTTTAGACTGTTTAGAGATCATTTCATCTTCAACTTGCTTAACTGTTCACAATAACAGTAATTTTGATCAGAGGTGTCCAAACTTTTACAAGCCAATGTCTATAAAAAAAATGTTTCTACTTTCTGCAGCTTTGTAAAAGACGTTTTGTTCTTTTGCATCCTGTATTTCTATGTAAAATATTCCTATCAGTACTGTAACAACACAATAATACATAAAATACCAGCAATAGGATGGAAGCTAGAGCAATACTCCGAAAGATCAAGAGCTAAAGCCTTCAGGTGTGTTTATGTGATAGTATTACAATTGCATTGATAATCATCCACAACAAACAACAGAGAACTTTTCTCTGCCCCTCTGAAGTTCAGGTAAAAGTTTCTAGTACTTTGTTGAAGTGGGAAATATGTGTGTATAGGTGATATACATATTATTCAGTGTAAAATTGTACTTTTCATTATTTGATGTCACATTGATGCCTGAACTAAAAAGATAAGTGACCCAAAAATTGGATTGCTAATAAAGGTGTCATCTTAAAAGAATAATTTTCAGGTTTTCACTTCATAAAAGATTTGTATGTTAGTTATAACTACCATTCAGTTTTAAGTGGGTGGAAGTGATTTCAGAGACAGAAACTGCAACAGTGCACAGAAAGCTGTCAATCAGCAGCTGGAGGATGGGGTTAGCTCGCCGATAACGAATCTTAAGAACTTAAAACCGCATACATTACGAGAGAACACCAGGGCTCGACTCCCGGTGCATATAATAATAAGTAGAGTTGAGCGATACTTTCCGATATCCAAAAGTATCGGAATCGGAATGGTATCGCCGATACACAAAAAATATCGGCGATACCCGATACCGATACCGGAAATACAATGTAAGTCTATGGGAACAAAATATCGGAATTAAAAAAAACCCATTCTTGCCTTGTTGGTTAATTGTACATGAAGGAAAACAACAAAGAGTAATGTAGAATTTATTGGGGGAGGTTGAGGAGACATTAAAGGCATAGATGTTTAACACAATGCAATGGAATAGCATTAATATTTCTTTTTTTGAAATACGTTTGGATTGACGAAGAAATTGACAATGTTGTTAACCTTTTTTCTATTTTGTCAAATATGTCTGTTTCACAACTTCCATGCTCTTCACCTTTTTAACTTTTCACACACTTTCTCCTTCATAATCTTCAGCAGCATCATCTTTCTCATCAAATTATTCTTCATCTTCACCTTCTTAATCTTCTAAAACTTCTTGCTATTCATCTTTTTGTTAACATTACTTATATTGTTCTTATTAAACAGTTATTATTCTTCATATTCTACTTCTTCATCTTCTTCCTATTCATCCTTTTCATCATATTCTTATTTGTGACAGACATTCCTGTACTTGTAATCTGTAAAACTCTGAATTTTCATCCTTCCGTTCTTGCTGTCACGAAAGATTTTAATTACAACAGTATTTGTCCGCGTTCAGTTTAGCCTGCAGCAGCATCAGGCATTTTCCAGGGGCACCACGAGGAGGAACGGACTCACCCCCATACACTGCTTAGTCTTCTTCTGCTTAGAATTTAGAGCATATATTTTGCTCTTCATTTTGGTCTTATACTTAATGTTCTTCTGCTTTTTGATCTTCTGCTTATTGTTCTTCTGTCTCTTGTTCTGTATCTTGTAGTTTGTCTTAACCTTCTTTGTCCTGTTGGTGATGGTACAAAAGCCAATGGAAGTAACGAGGACAAGCTGACTGTGCTGGAACCCGGAGTGTCAGCAGAAGGAAAAGAGCCAATGGCACAACCGAGGACCAGCTGACGTTACTGGGACACGGTTACTAAGCAGGAGGTACCTGTGCTCCAAAGCACTACCAAGGACCAGCAGACGTTGCTGGAACTCGGATACCGACATGGAGGCACCTAGGCCAAAGGCACTGCGGAGAACCAGCTGACGGTACTGGAACCCGGACGGGTAGAAGAAGGTACAAGAGCCAATGCAAGTGACGAGGACCAGCTGACTGTGCTGGAACACGGAGGGTCAGCAGAAGGAAAAGAGCCAATGGCACAACCGAGGACCAGCTGACGTTACTGGGACACGGTTACTAAGCAGGAGGTACCTGTGCTCCAAAGCACTACCAAGGACCAGCAGACGTTGCTGGAACTCGGATACCGACATGGAGGCACCTAGGCCAAAGGCACTGCGGAGAACCAGCTGACGGTACTGGAACCCGGACGGGTAGAAGAAGGTACAAGAGCCAATGCAAGTGACGAGGACCAGCTGACTGTGCTGGAACACGGAGGGTCAGCAGAAGGAAAAGAGCCAATGGCACAACCGAGGACCAGCTGACGTTACTGGGACACGGTTACTAAGCAGGAGGTACCTGTGCTCCAAAGCACTACCAAGGACCAGCAGACGTTGCTGGAACTCGGATACCGACATGGAGGCACCTAGGCCAAAGGCACTGCGGAGAACCAGCTGACGGTACTGGAACCCGGATGGGTAGCAGAAGGTACCCATGGAAATTAAAGTTGAGGCAGCAGGACTGTTTGCCGTTCACACAGCAGGGGAACAGCTGACATTACTGAACCCCAGTAACACAGGAGCAAGTGTTAACTGTGCTAACAGCACTTCGAGAAACAACTGGCGGTGTTGTAACCCAGGGATGAGAAGAGAACATGGTGGAGGCAGCAGGACTTTTTGCCGTTCACACAGCAGGGGAACAGCTGACATTACTGAACCCCAGTAACACAGGAGCAAGTGTAGACTGTGCTAACAGCACTTCCGAGAAACAACTGGCGGTGTTGTAACCCAGGGATGAGAAGAGAACATGGTGGAGGCAGCAGGACTTTTTGCCGTTCACACAGCAGGGGAACAGCTGACATTACTGAACCCCAGTAACACGAGAGCAAGTGTAGACTGTGCTAACAGCACTTCCGAGAAACCACTGGCGGTGTTGTAACCCAGGGATGAGAAGAGAACATGGTGGAGGCAGCAGGACTTTTTGCCGTTCACACAGCAGGGGAACAGCTGACATTACTGAACCCCAGTAACACGGGAGCAAGTGTTAACTGTGCTAACAGCACTTCCGAGAAACAACTGGCGGTGTTGTAACCCAGGGATGAGAAGAGAACATGGTGGAGGCAGCAGGACTTTTTGCCGTTCACACAGCAGGGGAACAGCTGACATTACTGAACCCCAGTAACACGGGAGCAAGTGTTAACTGTGCTAACAGCACTTCCGAGAAACAACTGGCGGTGTTGTAACCCAGGGATGAGAACAGAACATGGTGGAGGCAGCAGGACTTTTTGCCGTTCACACAGCAGGGGAACAGCTGACATTACTGAACCCCAGTAACACAGGAGCAAGTGTAGACTGTGCTAACAGCACTTCCGAGAAACAACTGGCGGTGTTGTAACCCAGGGATGAGAAGAGAACATGGTGGAGGCAGCAGGACTTTTTGCCGTTCACACAGCAGGGGAACAGCTGACATTACTGAACCCCAGTAACACGGAGCAAGTGTAGACTGTGCTAACAGCACTTCCGAGAAACAACTGGCGGTGTTGTAACCCAGGGATGAGAAGAGAACATGGTGGAGGCAGCAGGACTTTTTGCCGTTCACACAGCAGGGGAACAGCTGACATTACTGAACCCCAGTAACACGGGAGCAAGTGTTAACTGTGCTAACAGCACTTCCGAGAAACAACTGGCGGTGTTGTAACCCAGGGATGAGAAGAGAACATGGTGGAGGCAGCAGGACTTTTTGCCGTTCACACAGCAGGGGAACAGCTGACATTACTGAACCCCAGTAACACGGGAGCAAGTGTTAACTGTGCTAACAGCACTTCCGAGAAACAACTGGCGGTGTTGTAACCCAGGGATGAGAAGAGAACATGGTGGAGGCAGCAGGACTTTTTGCCGTTCACACAGCAGGGGAACAGCTGACATTACTGAACCCCAGTAACACAGGAGCAAGTGTTAACTGTGCTAACAGCACTTCCGAGAAACAACTGGCGGTGTTGTAACCCAGGGATGAGAAGAGAACATGGTGGAGGCAGCAGGACTTTTTGCCGTTCACACAGCAGGGGAACAGCTGACATTACTGAACCCCAGTAACACAGGAGCAAGTGTTAACTGTGCTAACAGCACTTCCGAGAAACAACTGGCGGTGTTGTAACCCAGGGATGAGAAGAGAACATGGTGGAGGCAGCAGGACTTTTTGCCGTTCACACAGCAGGGGAACAGCTGACATTACTGAACCCCAGTAACACGGGAGCAAGTGTTAACTGTGCTAACAGCACTTCCGAGAAACAACTGGCGGTGTTGTAACCCAGGGATGAGAAGAGAACATGGTGGAGGCAGCAGGACTTTTTGCCGTTCACACAGCAGGGGAACAGCTGACATTACTGAACCCCAGTAACACAGGAGCAAGTGTAGACTGTGCTAACAGCACTTCCGAGAAACAACTGGCGGTGTTGTAACCCAGGGATGAGAACAGAACATGGTGGAGGCAGCAGGACTGTTTGCCGTTCACACAGCAGGGGAACAGCTGACATTACTGAACCCCAGTAACACGGGAGCAAGTGTAGACTGTGCTAACAGCACTTCCGAGAAACAACTGGCGGTGTTGTAACCCAGGGATGAGAAGAGAACATGGTGGAGGCAGCAGGACTTTTTGCCGTTCACACAGCAGGGGAACAGCTGACATTACTGAACCCCAGTAACACGGGAGCAAGTGTTAACTGTGCTAACAGCACTTCCGAGAAACAACTGGCGGTGTTGTAACCCAGGGATGAGAAGAGAACATGGTGGAGGCAGCAGGACTTTTTGCCGTTCACACAGCAGGGGAACAGCTGACATTACTGAACCCCAGTAACACAGGAGCAAGTGTAGACTGTGCTAACAGCACTTCCGAGAAACAACTGGCGGTGTTGTAACCCAGGGATGAGAAGAGAACATGGTGGAGGCAGCAGGACTTTTTGCCGTTCACACAGCAGGGGAACAGCTGACATTACTGAACCCCAGTAACACGGGAGCAAGTGTAGACTGTGCTAACAGCACTTCCGAGAAACAACTGGCGGTGTTGTAACCCAGGGATGAGAAGAGAACATGGTGGAGGCAGCAGGACTTTTTGCCGTTCACACAGCAGGGGAACAGCTGACATTACTGAACCCCAGTAACACGGGATCAAGTGTTAACTGTGCTAACAGCACTTCCGAGAAACAACTGGCGGTGTTGTAACCCAGGGATGAGAAGAGAACATGGTGGAGGCAGCAGGACTTTTTGCCGTTCACACAGCAGGGGAACAGCTGACATTACTGAACCCCAGTAACACGGGAGCAAGTGTAGACTGTGCTAACAGCACTTCCGAGAAACAACTGGCGGTGTTGTAACCCAGGGATGAGAACAGAACATGGTGGAGGCAGCAGGACTTTTTGCCGTTCACACAGCAGGGGAACAGCTGACATTACTGAACCCCAGTAACACGGGAGCAAGTGTAGACTGTGCTAACAGCACTTCCGAGAAACAACTGGCGGTGTTGTAACCCAGGGATGAGAAGAGAACATGGTGGAGGCAGCAGGACTTTTTGCCGTTCACACAGCAGGGGAACAGCTGACATTACTGAACCCCAGTAACACGGGAGCAAGTGTTAACTGTGCTAACAGCACTTCCGAGAAACAACTGGCGGTGTTGTAACCCAGGGATGAGAAGAGAACATGGTGGAGGCAGCAGGACTTTTTGCCGTTCACACAGCAGGGGAACAGCTGACATTACTGAACCCCAGTAACACAGGAGCAAGTGTTAACTGTGCTAACAGCACTTCCGAGAAACAACTGGCGGTGTTGTAACCCAGGGATGAGAACAGAACATGGTGGAGGCAGCAGGACTTTTTGCCAGACACACAGCAGGGGAACAGCAGGCGTTACTGAACCCCAGAAACACATCAGCGATTGTTTTCATCTGTGCATCTAACACTTCTGAGCAGCAACTGGCGCTGTTGAAGCCCAGGGTCAAGGAGGGTGTAGGCATAAAATATTGAGTTATTGCCTTGTTACGTGGCCATTGCAAATGTATGTACTTCAAACAAGAATAAATGAAGTTTTACTACGACAATAAAATGATGAATTTCAATTACAAGAATAGAAAAATATTTATACTTGACAGTCCTCTGTGGTTGATAACGTTTAAAGGCTAACTGAAAATATGGTAACAAATTCAAAGCTTTCGAGACTACTCAGGTGTCTTCATCAGGCTAAGAGTAAAGCCAAAAATGAAGAATCACATATTTCTACACACAACAGGACACAGGAATAGCTAAGACAAGTGAGGGAGGGACAAGTGAGGGGAGACCGGCAACAAAAAGGAGAACAAGGATGAATTATCAGCGCCACACAATCACAGATAAATTAATGAATTTACCTGTGGCAAAAGACTTTTGTATGCCCGGTCATAGCATGATGGATATGGAATTACTGGTATTAAAATATAACTTCAAATATGAGAAACGTACAAAGGTTTCAGAATATAAGCTCATCATGACCTTTGACACTGTTAGTGATGGAATGAATAGATCACATGGATTTATGTCATTCTATATCAATTAAGGAATCTGCGTCTATGCCCTTCCAGGGTCATGAAAACCCAAAAAAAGACGCCAATGAGAGGGCAATCAAACTTTCTATCCTTATCTAGGAACTGTTCCAATATTTATGTTCATCCCTGTGAGATAATGACAGTTCTGATACACGTCACTTACTTGTCTTACCTATTGCACTATTCCTGTGTCCTGTTGTGTATAGAAATATGTGATGCTTAATTTTTTTATTTAGTCTTTGCCTTATGAAGAGACGTGAGTAGCCTTGAAAGCTTGCAATTTGTTTCCATCTTTTCAGTTATCCATTAAAAGGTATCAACCACTGCTGACTCTGAAGTCTAAATATTTTTCTATCTACTGGCTAACACGGTACAAAGATACACATGTTTTCTAATTTCAAGAAGGAAAAATAAAGAAAATACAAATATAAACGCATATATGCACATGCCAAAAATAAATGGAACAACACAACACCCAAAAAATTGGTAACAAAATATAGTGTTGTAAATTTAAGAATAAAAGTCCATTTTTTTTTTTATGAATAATGCTTAAGGAACGCTATGTTAAACCATAACATAGTGATGACAATGGATTTTGTAATAGTCACTCATCATCATCATCGCAAATTTTATGTGACAGTCACTGACATTTCAATTATTTAAGTTCATAACATCGTAACTTTCTATAGCATGTATGACATGTCCAGCATGGACTCATCAATGTGATTGATGACACAATAATGTACGATAAAAAATAACCATTTAAAAAAACATTAGGCATTGTTTGTCACAATTTAAGTGTGTGCCTGCAAGTGTAGGTGAAACAAAGGCTACGGATAGCAAAGGTATATTCTATGTCTGTATCAGACAGTGGACAGCCTCTGATGGGTAATGCCGATGTTATACTGTACGTCAATAAAGTCTGCGTCTGAAATCATGCATTTTTTGCTTGTAGAGTGTTGAAGAGGGTAAAAGAATGTCTGGTTGCGCAAAGCTTTATCCGTCAACACTACCTTCCTACTGTCACGCGTAGGGTAGGGTAGCGTGTGGCAATTAGCTGACTATCAAATGTGAGGTTAGGCTGCGTTATTGCGCACTAGGGACGCAAAAAAAAATACAGCAGTAATAATTAAATGTGTAATACTCCACCTATGACAAACAAAAAAATTACGTTCCCTCTTTAACAATGTACAACACTAACAAGCCTAATGGTTGACGCTGACTTAATTGAGATACAGTATTACATCAACATTGTCCATGAGTAACTATGCACTGTGATACCTATATACCAGTATTAATTTATATCTCTTGTGGTTGTTTCAACAGCACTTGCAGGTATAACTACCTATTGTCAGTATGCATGATGCACTTTCTAGATGTAATAATTTATTATTGGACATTATTACCATGTTTACATGCTGGCCATTTCATATATGGTGTTTGAAGTTACAGTTGGCATCAGTATGTGTATTTTATAATGTCTGTCATAAATAAAACTCGTGATGATGATGATGAGGATTTAATGATTCGTACATCCATTGAGTGCATTATCTTACAGGTACAGATAAAGTTCCTTAAAAAGCATTAATTCATAAGTCTGAAATGTACTTTTATGCATTAATTTCAAAATGTGAAGAGTAGACTATGTTTTATTTTTTGTTACCATTTCTAATAGACATGTGCAGATATGCGCTGTGATGACAAATTATTATTTGTCCATATTTGTCATAAAAATTTATCATTCTAGGCCTGCAAAACTTCACAATTTCATGTTTTCAGCATAACAAGCAGGGTGACGGCTCTTCCCTATTTGGAGCATGTTGGTCATGTGTTTTTCTGTCCATGTGTCGGGAACAGGAGACTTCTTGCCGTTCACACAGCAGGGGAACAGCTGGCGTTACTGAACCCCACTAACAGTAGAGCTTGTGTTTTGTTCTGTGGACACGACACTTCTGAGCAGCAACTGGCAGTGTTGGAGCCCAGGGAGTAGAGTTCAGGTGGTAGAAAGATGAACATAACAGGAGACATGGATAACGTTGCGAACCAGTTATTTAATCTGAAAACGGACAGACAAATTCTGGCGAGATCCATGCCTTGTTCATTTTCAGAAAAGTAAGCCGGTCTACATTATCGGAGGATAGTCGCATGCGACGGTCTGTTAGTACACCACCTGCAGCACTAAAGACGCGCTCCGATAATACACTGGCAGCAGGGCAAGCCAGCACCTCCAATGCATACTGGCTAAGCTCTGGCCATGTATCCAGCTTAGAGACCCAAAACTTGAATGGGGAAGAGCCATCTGGGAGTACACTGAGAGGCAATGCCAAGTAGTCTGTCACCATCTGACGGATACGTTGCCTCCCGCTGACTGGAGCCCTCTCGGATGGTGTAGACATTTGTGGCGCTGCCACAAAACTTTGCCACATTTTAACATACTGGTCTTTCCTGTGCAGAGGCACTGCGTGTGCTCCCTCTTGTTGCAGAGCTCTCTACACTGCCTTGACGCACAGAGCTGCTTTGTAAAGCAGTAGCAGCAGCAGTGCTCTCGGCAGTAAGGTAGAACATTAGGGATTGCACCAGTGTGTCTTGGTACTCACGCATTTTACGCTCCCGGTTCAACGGTGTGATGAGGCTTTTGACGTTGTCCCGGTAGCGAGGGTCTAGGAGGGTGTACACCCAATAATCAGACGTCGTGAGAATGTGGGCAATGCGGCGGTCGTTTCTTAGGCACTGCAGCATGAAATCAACCATGTGCTGCAGACTCCCAACTGGCAAAGAAACGCTGTCCTCTGCAAGAGGCGTTATCTCTGCCTGCTCTGCATCACCCCACCCTCGCTCTACATACTGACTAGAGCGTTGTGTACCTCCCTCTGGAGCGATGTCTTCCTCCTCCATTGACTCCTCCTCCTCATCCTCCTCACAAAGTGAGCCCTGCCCAGCCCTTTGTGAGGAACCACGTTGCGCTGACTTTCCAGAAGGTGATGGAATTTGTGACTCCTCATCCTCCACCTCTTCCAAAACCTCATCCCTTATTGCTTGCAGTGTTTTTTGAAGCAGGCAGATAAGGGGGACAGTCAGGCTGACTAGTGCATCATCTGCACTCGCCATCCGCGTTGACTCATCAAACGCACGCAAAACGTGGCACATGTCCTTCATAGTGGCCCACTCATTAATGGTGAAGTGTGGACGGCGCAAATTGCGTGTTGATTGCGCCTGATGCAGCTGATACTCCATAACTGCTGGCTGCTGCTCACACAACCGCTCCAACATATGTAACGTTGAATTCCACCTGGTGGATACGTCACATATGATGCGATGTTCAGGAAGGCGCAATCTGCGTTGCAGAGCTGCAATGCGCGATCTGGCCATGCTGGAACGTCACAAGTGAGCGCACTCTAGGCGGACCTTGTGCAGCAGTGCATCAAGATCCGGATAGTCCCTCAAAAAACTCTGCACGACCAAGTTGAGCACATGTGCCAGACATGGTATGTGAGTGAGTTTGCCAAGGCCCAGAGCTGCCACCAGATTTCGGCCATTGTCACACACTACCAAGCCTGGCTGGAGATTCGCTGGCAAAAACCACACGTCACTCTCCTGCTTGATGGCATTCCAGAGCTCCTGCGCTGTGTGGCTTCGATTCCCCATGGGAATTAATTTCAGAACGGCCTGTTGCCGTTTGGCCACGGCTGTGCTCATATCGGTCGCATCAGGTAAGCGTCCACGGGTCCATGTGGAGGTAGACCGTGACGGCTCCTGCAGCGATGATTCTGAGGAACTGGAGTAGGAGGAGGAGTCAATGTGGACAGACTTGATTCCGGCAATCCTTGGAGTTGGCAGAACACGTACAGCGCCACTCGCAAGATCTGTACCCGGCTCCACAACATTCACCCAATGGGCAGTGAGTGAAAGGTATCGTCCCTGGCCATGGGTACTGGTCCACGCATCGGTGGTCAGGTGGACCTTGCTACTGACGGCGTTTAGTAGCGCATGTTTAATTTTTGCCTCAACATGCTTTTGCAGACCAGGGACGGCTTGCCTGCTGAAATAAAATCGGCTGGGCACATTGTATTGTGGGACTGCCAATGCCATTAATTCACGGAAACTGTCAGTCTCCACCAGTCTGAATGACAGCATTTCAAGGGACAGGAGTTTTGCAATGCCAGCATTCAGAGCCTGTGCTCGTGGATGGTTTGCCGAGTATGGCCGTCTTTTATCCCATGCCTGTGCTACCGATGGCTGTTTTGTGGCCTGGGTGTGTGAGGATGACAGGGAACTTGCAGCTGTGGGTGGAATAACACTGTGTCTCTGGACAACAGTGACAGAGGTTCTTCCATGGCGATCCTTTGAGGAAGCCGAACCAGCTGTGTGTGAACTGGAGGAAGAGGCTCCAACACGAGCTGAAGATGTAGGTGCTGCTGTAGGTTGGCCTACATCTCCAGTGTGTCTTTGTAACTCAACAAAGTGCTTTGACCGCACATGTTTCCACATATTTGTTGTATTAAGGTTACTGACACTTTTACCTCTTTTAATTTTTTGATTACACAGCTTGCATTTGACATAGCAAATATCATCTGCAACTGTATCAAAAAAGGACCACGCAGAGCAAGTCCTGGGAGCGCCCGGTTTGGCTGTTGTAAGAGAACTGCTCCGAACGGGTGCCAAACTGGAGGCTACAGGCAAGCGAGTCTGCAGCCTACCTCTCCCTACTGTTTGGTCCGTTGGGGCAATCTCTTCCTCAGAGCTGCTCCCACCACCTTCCTGTTCCTCACGCCATGTTGGGTCTTGGACCTCATCATCTCCACCACTACCCTCTTCCAACACCTGCTGTTGTTGGGTGGTCTGGCCAGCACCATGCTCAACAGAAACTGGCAACTGAGTCTCATCATCATCAGATGCGTTCTGCGGTGTGCTGACCATCGGCACTGGCTCACCCGCCTCTTCAGATTCAGAGAGACACAGCTGTTGCGCATCACTGCATACTGCCTCTTCTTCACATTCCAGAATGCTGCTTGGCTGGGCCCCTGTTTGCAAGCCAACAGATTCTGAGAACAGAAGCAGAGACTCAGCTGGCTCCTGTACAGAGCTCTCTGACTGCCTGGGCAATTTGGCAGGCGGTGAAGAGACTGATGGTTGTTCAACAGTGCTGTGGTCCTGAGAGGAGGTGGAAGCTATTGAAGTCGATGCATTGGCTGCCATCCAACCAACAACGGCTTCAATTTGTTCTTCACGCAGCAGGGGGGTACGCTGAGCTCCTACAAAAGTGCGCATAAAGGAACGCTCACGGGGAAAACTGGTGGATGCTGTGTCACTGGGTGCGGCAGCAGCCACAGAATCCCCACGTCCTCTCCCTGCTGCAAATCCACGGCCTCGACCACGACCACGTGCCTTACTCACTGACTTCTTCATCGTGGTAGATTGATAAAGAAAGTCAGAAAAGTTATAAGGCCTAAGTGTGGTTATTCCTCACAGACTACAGTGAACCCTGCAGACAACTGTTCAGTAGCTGTTAAAGGCCCCTTTGTGTACTTCTATAGTGTTTGCAACCAATGTATTGTATACGGATGGAAGCGCGTCACACTAATAGATTAGATTTTTTTCCACTAAAATGGAGCAGCACCAATTAGAGAAAAATGTGAAGGATGAGGCAGTGACACACGCTCAGCAGACTACAACCGGCAGTGGTTGAAGAACAAACTGGAGCGTAATCTGCACTCACAAAATGAAAAGCTCACAGACTACAGTGAACACTGAAACACAACTGTTCAGTAGCTGTTAAAGGCCCCTTTGTGTACTTCTATAGTGTTTGCAACCAATGTATTGTATACGGATGGAAGCGCGTCACACTAATAGATTAGATTTTTTTCCACTAAAATGGAGCAGCACCAATTAGAGAAAAATGTGAAGGATGAGGCAGTGACACACGCTCAGCAGACTACAACCGGCAGTGGTTGAAGAACAAACTGGAGCGTAATCTGCACTCACAAAATGAAAAGCTCACAGACTACAGTGAACACTGAAACACAACTGTTCAGTAGCTGTTAAAGGCCCCTTTGTGTACTTCTATAGTGTTTGCAACCAATGTATTGTATACGGATGGAAGCGCGTCACACTAATAGATTAGATTTTTTTCCACTAAAATGGAGCAGCACCAATTAGAGAAAAATGTAAAGGATGAGGCAGTGACACACGCTCAGCAGACTACAACCGGCAGTGGTTGAAGAACTAACTGGAGCGTAATCTGCACTCACAAAATGAAAAGCTCACAGACTACAGTGAACACTGAAACACAACTGTTCAGTAGCTGTTAAAGGCCCCTTTGTGTACTTCTATAGTGTTTGCAACCAATGTATTGTATACGGATGGAAGCGCGTCACACTAATAGATTAGATTTTTTTCCACTAAAATGGAGCAGCACCAATTAGAGAAAAATGTAAAGGATGAGGCAGTGACACACGCTCAGCAGACTACAACCGGCAGTGGTTGAAGAACTAACTGGAGCGTAATCTGCACTCACAAAATTAAAAGCTCACAGACTACAGTAAACCCTGCAGACAACTGTTCAGTAGCTGTGAAAGGCTCCTTTCTGTACTTCTATAGTGTTTGCAACCAATGTATTGTATACGGATGGAAGCACGTCACACTAATAGATTTGATTTTTTTCTAATATAATGGAGCTGCACCAATTCCACAAAATAAAATAAAAAAAAAAAAGAGTCAGTGACACGTGCAGATGCCTACAAACAGCGGTGGATGCAGAGCAAACTACAGCGTCACCTGCACTGTCACACACACACCTTGCACAGAGCTGTTAAAACAACACTGGCAAAATGAAGCTTTACACAGCGGTTGGTAAACTAGCCTGCCTCAAGCACAGTAGTACACAAAATCGCTATATCTAACTGTCCCTCAGAGTGAGCAAAGTAGCGTTCTGTCCCTAACTCAGTTCACAGCACAGTGACGCTAAAATGGCTGCGGCGCCTTTTATAGTGCATTCTGACATCATTTCAGCAGCCAATCACAGCCATGCCATTAGTTAAGATGACCGCAGCATTACAGGATGTGCCCACACTTCATAAGATTCATCATTGGCTGACTAACATCACATTGCCTCTCAAAGAATTATGGGAACTTCCGATTCCGGTATACGATATTGAAAAAGTATCGGAATTAAGTATCGGAATTCCGATAACGCGAATATCGGCCGATACCCGATACTTGCGGTATCGGAATGCTCAACACTAATCATTGGCTGACTAACATCACATTGCCTCTCAAAGAATTATGGGAACTTCCGATTCCGGTATACGATATTGAAAAAGTATCGGAATTAAGTATCGGAATTCCGATAACGCGAATATCGGCCGATACCCGATACTTGCGGTATCGGAATGCTCAACACTAATAATAAGTCATTTTCAATAATATGTCCACCTCTGCACATGATACCCTTGGTGTGCATAATGGCCCATCACAGTTAGCAGGTACTATCAATTTTACACCACTGTAAAGGACTTTAAAGCTATCTCTCGGGCAATATAGATATCTAAAAATTCAAGGATAATTCATGGAAAATAAATAGAAAAATGCAAATAATAAATAATCTAGAGTATACTACAGTATAAGCGAGGCAAAATACGGTATCGACATACCATACCCAACATAACAAGTGATAGCTGCAAAATTCTGACTACACACTGCATATTCCAAAGTATGTGAACTTAGAACGTCCTATCAATATGTGCTTACTCTGAGCCATGATCGTTAATGTGGCGTTTATCCCCTATTTGCTTGAAATCTGGAAATTGTTACCATAACAGTGTGTCGTTACAGAAGCATGTGTTTTCCAAATTGGTCATATATATAGCCACTCATTGGAGGATACTTTCACCCAAGAAGAAATATATAGTAGGACAGATCTGTATGTACAGTCACAGCCAAAAGTGTTGGCACCCTTGAAATTGTTCCAGAAAATGAAGTATTTCTCACAGAAAATTATTGCAATTTCACATGATGGGTTTGAGGTGTAATTTAATAAAACTTAATGTACCTGGTATTTTTTATAAGTGGACAAACCCTTGAATTTTTTAATTATCATAATTGATGATCTTCTTAAAAGAGCTAAAGGTCTGTATATCCTCAGAACTGCTAATATGGAAAATTTCATATTGATAAACCATATTTCTGTCAACGATATGGGTTCTATTTAGTTATGAAAGGTAACTACATCAATCAACTTTAAAGGGAACCTATCAGCAAAAAATAAAAGCAAAACGCTATTTAACTGTGACAGTAGTGGTTAACTGCACATATATACCATGTGTCATGGTATGACACGACCCAACGGATGGTCGGTCAGCTAATGGCACAACACACAACGGGGATGGAATAAGGGGGAGGAAGGCCCTACCAATAGGGAATGAGGAATGGTCACCACCTGAGCTCAAACCTGAGCCTGTGCCTGCACTCCCCTAATGCCCTATGCAGGTCCTTCCACCTGCCGCCGTCAGGATGCCTCGTCACTATTTTTCACCTATAACTGCCCTGGCTAGTGCACTGGCCGGCAAGAGCACTAGCCTCACCTTTGCAGATAATAAACACGGGTAAGTGACAGACACCAAAGAGACAAGGCAACAAAAACACCACACTCAGCTTTCTCTGCTGCAAAGCACCACACAGCTGATTCAAGGCACCAGAAAAGCAAACTCAGAAGAAGCACCACTGCAACCAGAGAGCTCCTTACTCAAGCTTGGTCATTACAGTTTGCTCTAACACCGACATTCAGCTGATGCATCAGGTAACATTTTAAAGGATGGTGGGAGTGGTAATCACCTGCATCGGCTGACCAAGCAGAAATGCAGTAACACCAGATTGCCAGCGGGGGAAAAACTGACTTTAACCCCCGAAGGTCCAAAACGAAAAAAAGTTTTAATTTAGTGGAACCAGAGCTGCCACAAATCCAAAAATGGATTGTGACACCATGTTAACTGTTGTGAATGTGTTAGCAGAAGCTCCCTCTGGTGGTTACAAACAGTACTGAACCATTCAATGAAGATTGGCAATCAGGAGTTACAGACTGGTCTTATATAAGGGAGGTTCCCTCCCATCATGGTTGCCGGTGATCAATTGTTCTTGTCTCAACTGTGGTTCCTGGTTCTCTTGGAAGCTTGCTGAGTCTTGCCTGCATCTTCTGCTATCAGATAAGATATTTTCTGCTTTTATTTTTGTGCTTGCTTTTTGCATTTTTCCCTGCACTTCTGTGGAGGTCAGCCAGGTCCCCTCCAGGGGCTTGTGCTCCTCTCAGTTTATCTGAGCCACTGTTATTTGTTCATTTGCCTTTTCCAGTTTTTTCAGTGGCTGCGGCTTAGTTTTGTGACACCCAGGTAGTTTGGGCCCCAACGTTTGCTCATACTATTTTCTGTCTGTGTCTGTATTTCCTCTTGTCTAACCGCCATTACATGTTTGGGGGCTTCCTATGTTCTTTGGGGATCTGCTCCGGGGCAGATAGCTTTCCTCTTTCTATCTTTAGGTGTAGTTAACCTCTCAGGCTGTGACGAGGCGTCTAGGACCAACGTAGGTACGCTCCACGGCTGCCTTTAGTTGTGGTGGTTAGTCAGGGTACTGCAATCCAGTAGATTCCAACCTCTCTGGTGTATTGCCGTTTTTGCCAGCTCTCCTCAGCTACCAAATCATAACAGTTAACCATGTTAATACCATGTTCTTACCATGTTAATCATATGCAGCAGTTTAATTGGAAGTGAAGCTGCATGGAGAAAATTAAATTATATTCTCCCTGCAGCCACTCCCTTCCAGGCATTGAGGTGGCTTCAGAGCTATGCACTGTGAGCACTAAGTACATAGTAAGTGCTCTGTAACCACTCCTACTGTAATTTGATTGATAACCTACTCAGTCCATACACGCTGCAGAGCAGGATGTCAACCAAGTGTGATTACAGAGTGCTCGCTATGTATTGAACGTTAACTGATCACAACCCTGCCACAGTGGCTGGAAGCAAGCGGCTGCAGGGAGAATAAAACTTCATTGTCTACCTTTAGTCACACTTCCAATTAAGCTGCTGCATGACTTTAAGACAGTATTTACACATTGCCACATTCTTACATGTTGGGTACAGTAACTTAATTCACAGTGCTTTACAAGGCAAACTATCACAATCCAATTTTTAAGGGTGTAAGTATAGGACTGTTGTACTTCACCCCCATACTAACACTTGCTACCATATTTGCATTTCTGTGTGCTTGACTATAAACGCCTGTTTGCAATTGGTGTGTCTTAAGCACATGAAATTAGTAATTAAGAACTATCTCCATATACTTTTGGTCATGTATTGGTATTGGACAATTGCTTCAATTTCTAAGTGTCTTTGTCAGTGTTTTCTATAAGATGCATATTTTTAATTTGACCAATTTTTGGTGTTTTCAGTTCATTGTTAGACTATTCCTCACATTTAAAGTAAAGAAAAAGTGTGTTGAAAACAGACAGGTTGGCTGAAAAGTGTTACCTTGGTAATACTATAGGTATATTGAAATAGTCCATCTCTCAGATGCATTTAGAAACAAACATATTAAGTAACTTAAGGGTATGCCACACTGAACAATATCGCTAACGGGATCGCTAAAAAACGTCACTATTTAGCGATCCCGTTAGCGATGTTGTTCAGTGTGGCAGCTTCCAGCGACGAGCTTCCTGCTGTGATCTCGCTCGTCGCTGGAATCGTTCCGGACCCTATTTTCTCGTCGGCGCTCCCGCTGGGTAAGTATATATCGCTAGTGTGGCACCTTTTCTTAGCGATTTAGCGGTACTTTTGTACCGCTAAAGTCGTTAAGAAGATGGCTAACGGCGATAGCGTCGTTAACTATATCGCTAAATGTGGCCGCACTTAGCGATATAGAAACAATCCCGCTAGCGATCGCATTAGTATGCGTCGTTATCGTGATCGCTAGCGGGATTGTTTAGTGTGGCAGTACCTTAAGTGACTGGGCACGATGAGTCAATGACGTGTGGTGAGAAGAAAATGATTATTGCCCAATCTCCTGAGGTTTTACACCTTAAGTTTTCATTCATGACAACTTTGTTTTAATTGTCTCATACCTGCAGACTGAATCTAAGGTCATCCTTGTGTTTCAGCTGCTTTACTTTCTTGCAATTAAAACAAATTTGAGGCAAAGCAGGATTTTGTCAAATTGGTTGATGAAGCAGGTCTAATCTTCAAGGAAGATATTTCTGTTACAGTTACTGGCAGGACTGTGGAGTTGGAGTCTGAGTCAGTGACCATTTTGGTGAAGTCGGCATAAAATGAAATGACTGACTACTAAAATATATAATAAATTGGGTACAGTAGTTCAATGCAGCATGTGCTGCAAATGTTTTCATAAGAATTTGGGAAAGTTATGAAATGTCCTATAAATGTCTGTTCTGTTCCTGATCTAAGGATCTAAGCTGTTAGTTGAGATGAAACTGTGCTGCACTTTATGTACATGCTCTGCAGTGACCAGTGCTGTGGGGTTGGAGTCGTGGAGTCAGGAAATTTGAGGAGTCAGAGATTTAGCTTACCAACTCCATAGCCCTGGTTATAGGTTGAAATGCATACCTGTAATTAGTAATGGGCAAACTCAAACAGTAAAGTTTGGGGTCTGTACAGAACACCTAGTGTCAATGCATGGACCCCTAACATGGACTTCTCCAGGAAATCTGGAACCCTGAACATCAGCTGTTTCCCACACTGCCATTTGTGTGATAGCACAAGAAACACCGGCGGCTCTGATCGGTAGTAAGTAGGGTTGAGCATTCCGATACTGCAAATATCGGGTATCGGCCGATATTGGCTGTATCGGAATTCCGATTCCGAGTTCCGATATTTTCGTCATATCGGATACCGGAATCGGGATGTCACTGTCACTGTCAGTGTCCGTCTGTCGGGTCTGTCAGGAGTCAGCGGCACTTACCTGGCAGAAGATCTCCGGCGGTCACGTCCTGGACTGCTTCATGGCTGCCATCCTCTTCTCCCCGGCGGTCACATGCAGTTTCTCGCGATAACTGCAGTGACTGCTGGGTAATCCCGGCCGTAAAGCAGTCAGTCCGATGACGTCACCGCCGGGGAAGCAGGTAATCAGCTGTGCTGCGTTGCAATGACAGGCTCTGCCTGTCATTGCGATGTAGCAGAGCTGGATCGTCGTGGGACTGTCGTTATGGACTGCGTCGGACAGGTGGTATACTGTTGGTTTTTTTTTTTTATTTTTTTACAGGAGATCGATGGCGTCGCCGGAATGAGAGAGTAATAAAAAAAATGAAAACTGTGTTGTCTCTTTTATTTCATTAAAAGACTTTTTTCTTGCTGTGTCTTTTTTTTTACACATTTAAAAACTTTGGGATTAATAATGGATCGGTGTCTTATTGACACCTATCCATTATTAACCGGGCTTATTGTCACCGTGCAATCAACGGTGACATTAACCCCTTATTACCCCACTTGCCACCGCTACAGGGCAGTGGGAAGAGCCGGGTAAAGTGCCACAATTGGCACATCTTTTGATGCGCCAAATGTGGGGCTGCTGTAGCCTGGTATTATCAGGCTGTTGAGGGCCAAAATCCATGGGCCTTGACAGTCTTTTAATACCAGGCCGCAGCAGTCTGCATTTTACTTGGCTGGTTAACAAAAATAGGGGGACCCCTACGCCGTTTTTTTTTCGAGGGGATCCCCTATTTTTGTTAACCAGCCAAGCTAAGCAGACTGCTGTGGCCTGGTATTATCAGGCTTGCAAGGTCCATGGATATTGGATCCTTACCAGCCTGAAAAACCAGGCCTCAGCAGTCTGCTTCATCTGGCTGGTTAACAAAAATAGGGGGGACCCCACGCCAATTTTTTTCGAGGGGATCCCCTATTTTTGTTAATCAGCCAAGATATGCAGACTGCTGTGGCCTGGTATTATCAGGCTGGCAAGGTCCATGGATCTTGGCTCCTTAACAGCCTGAAAAACCAGGCCTCAGCAGTCTGCTTCATCTGGCTGGTTAACAAAAATAGGGGGGACCCCACGCCAGTTTTTTTCGAGGGGATCCCCTATTTTTGTTAATCAGCCAAGATATGAAGACTGCTGTGGCCTGGTATTATCAGGCTGGCAAGGTCCATGGATCTTGGCTCCTTAACAGCCTGAAAAACCAGGCCTCAGCGGTCTGCTTCATCTGGCTGGTTAACAAAAATAGGGGGGACCCCACGCCATTTTTTTTTCGAAGGGAACCCCTATTTTTGTTAATCAGTTCCCTCTGACGTCACTGATGGTGTCCCTGGCTGACCTGAAGTGAAAGTGGAAAGCAATCAATTAAGCTTTCCACTTCCTCTCCTGTCAGCCAGGAGAGGAACTCATTCATTTGGGGGTTTACTGTGAGGCTGCAGCATTAGCTGCGGTCCCTGCAGTAAACATTAACCCTTTCTGAAGGATTACACCGTGGGACCTGACTGTGCATCGGATTGGTAAGAATAATTTTGCTTTATTATTTTATTTTTATTACAGGAAATGGTTTTAGCAGGTAAATAAAATATGGTCAAAAACTGTGTGATTATTTAATTAAACTTCTTTTTTATTAAAGTGTGTGTGTTTGATTTTTCTTTCATACAATAGGATTAATAATTGATAGTTGTCTAATTGACAGCTCTCAATTATTAACCTGGCTTAAAGTGACCTTTCAATTGCAAGGTCATTTTAACCCCTTATTAACCCATTCGCCACCGCTACAGGGCAATGGGAATAGACGGGCAAAGTGCCAGAAAGGGCAAATCTAATTAGAGATTTGCCCTTTCTGGGGTGTCTGGGGGCAGATGTTAAGTAGCCGGGGGGGCCAAAAAAAATGGTCCCTCTCTGGGCTATTATTATCTGCCCCCACTCACTGGCTTTGTCTGTCTGGTTGCGAAAATAGGGCGGGAGCCCACGCATTTTTTTTCAGCAATTTTACACCTCATATATATATATACATGTCATTGAATTTGTGACACATATATATATATATTTATATCTATAGTTCATACACTTCTACATAGTATAATAGCCGCTAATTCAATTGCCGGCTTTTGTGAAAATGCAGAACCCGACATGAAATGACACTTGGTGTACATAGGGTTAACCATGTCTTTTCATGTAGTTTGATATCTGATTTGCACAAACAATCACATGAGTGTAAGTGTGCAAAATTTCACACCTGTAGGGGTTAATTAAAGGTGTAAATTCGTAGCAAAAAAGTCCGTTTTTTTTACAACGAATTTACACCTTTAATTAACCCTACAGGTGTGAAATTTTGCACACATAGACTGATTTAATTGTTTGTACAAATCAGATAGCAAACGACATGAAAAGACATGGTTAACCCTATGTACACCAAGTGTCATTTGAAACGACACTTGGTGTACATAGGGTTAACCATGTCTTTTCATGTCGTTTGCTATCTGATTTGCACAAACAATTACATCAGTCTATGTGTGCAAAATTTCACACCTGTAGGGGTTAATTAAAGGTGTAAATTCGTAGCAAAAAAGTCCGTTTTTTTACAACGAATTTACACCTTTAATTAACCCCTACAGGTGTGAAATTTTGCACACATAGACTGATTTAATTGTTTGTGCAAATCAGATAGCAAACGAAATGAAAAGACATGGTTAACCCTATGTACACCAAGTGTCATTTCATGTCGGGTGCTTCTGTCTTTTCACTGAAGCCGGCTTTACCCGGCAATTGAATCAGAGGATATTTTACTATGTAGAAGTGTATAAACTATACATATATGTATATATATATATATGTCACAATGACATGTATATATATATATATATATATATATATATGTATTCTATGTGTGTATATTTAGTGTTTACAAGGAAAGAAAGAGGTTTTTTTAGTTGCGATATTTTGTTCCCATAGACTTACATGGGACTTCCGGTATCGGTATCGGGTATCGCCGATATTTTAATGGTATCGGCGATACCATTCCGATTCCGATACTTTAGGATGTCGGAAAGTATCGCTCAACTCTAGTAGTAAGTTAGTTACCGCCGATCAGAGCACTGAGGTTCCCACGCTGTCATCTGACAGGAGCTCTGACCTGCAAAAAAAGATTACCACTGGTCACAGGTGTCGGCTGATGAGAAAGTACTATTCTCATTAGCGTAGTCTGCTGTCGGTGATAACAGCGAGAGCAGACAAGGCTGATGAGTGTGTTCAACCGTTACCTGTGCTATAAATAAATAAAATGATGTGGGGTCTCTTCTATACTTGGTAACCAGCCCAGGCAAAACCTACAGCTGTGGGCTGTAGCCCTCAGCTCTCAGCTTTATCATGACTGGTTATCAAGAATAGAGGGGTCCCACGCCATTTTTAAAAATTATTTTAAAAAATAATTTAAAAAAACAGACTGGGGTCCCCCATTTTTTTCAACCAGCCAAGCTAAAGAACAGATAGTTGGGGGCTGGTATTTGCAGACTGGGAAGGGGTCATGGATATTGGCCATCCCCTGCCTAAAAATAGTTCTTCCCTCTTGCCTTGGTGGGGTGACAAGTGGAGCAATAGGTTGGACAAGCCTAGTGGTGACATCACTGAGGTGAACAGAGTTCATCGGCTATGAACTCCGCTCCTCTTATTCATGTCACCTCAAGACACTGGTGCTGTGCTACAATGTGCAGCTCAGTGTCTCTGTTGGATGGCAGGCTGAACACTCGCATCATGCCAATATTCAGAATGCCATCTAGATGTAGCAGAGCTAGACTCGTCTCAGGACAACTCTATTATATTCTCGTTGGACAGGTGAGGAATATGGTTGTTTATTATTATTGGTCTTTTACAGGGGACATAGGCTTCAATGGATTAGGTGTAAAGGTGAGTATAACTTTGCTTTTTTATTTTTATTTCAAATAAAGGAGTCAGTGTCTTTATTTCAACTAAAGGATTTTATTTTTTCTGTGTGTTTATTTTAAAACTTACTATGGGGTTAGTAATGGGGGTATTATAGACGCCTCTCCATTGCTAACCCCTGGGCTTGATGTCATTGGCCAGTAAACAGCTGACATCAGTCCCAAACCTATTACCCTATTTGCCACTGCACCAGAGCAAGTGGGAAAACCCGGGTAAAGAACAAGAATTGGCGCATCTAATAGGCGCCATCTAATAGGCGCAGAATTGGCTGCTATTTCTAGGCTGGGAGGTGGGTATATTCATGGTCCCTTCCCACTCTGAGAATACCAGCCCTCAGCTGTCTGCTTTAGCTTGGCTGGCAGTCAAAAATGTATTTAAATAATTTAAAAATTGGGGTGAGACCCCTTCATTCTTGATAATCAGCCATGATAAAGCTGACTGTTGGTCTGGCCTGCACTGATTATCAAAAAATAGAAGAGACTACAAGTAATTTTTTTTATTTATTTATAGCACAGGTGCCAGTTGATGAATACTCTCATCATCATAAGCCTGCTCTTCTTGTTATCAGCGACAGCAGGCGTAGGCTGATGAGAGTAGTACTCTTTCATCCGCCGATGCCTGTGTCCGGAAGTAGCCTTTATACCGCCGTTCACAGCTGCTGGCTCACACATTGTCATCTGTATGACAGTGTGGGAACTGTAGCGCTCTGACTGCCGGTAACTATCTTACCACCGATTAGAGCATGTGTTTGCCGTGCTTTCACACAGATGACAGCATGGAAAACAGTGGATATTTGGACCAATAATTCATCTGAATGGGGTTCGGTTACTGTTATGGTAACCAGACCAAACTTTTTTTATAACTGTTCAGCCAAACCCGCCGGACCCGAACATCCACAGGTTCGCACATCACTAGCTGTAAAAAGGACTGTTATTACAAGTTTAAAAATGACATATTACAGGATAAGAGGATGTAGGAAGAGTTCAATAACCATGCAATAAGTAGTATTAGAAATAAATATTAAACACATAATCAATAGGGTATTTGCTCAATACAGGGTTTGTATCTAGTAAGCATCCTGTGCTTTACCTGACATTAGGTATGGAAATACACTGCTGTATGCAGAAAGGACAGGAGACGAGGAAACTATCTGATATGTAATTAGTTTTAAATTAATAATAAAACCTAGAAAAATATTTAGACTTGAGAGTCCTCAGTGGTTGGGGCTAATACGGTACGAAGATACACATCTTTCCTATAATAAAACCTATTCATTAGACAGGCCTAGCTAGCTTACGTTTTCAAATGACCTCTCTGCAGCGTCACACCACGCTTGATGGCAACTTGTGCAGAGAAGTGAAGAAAAAGGCATTGAAGCCCCATTTTAAAGACTGTCACACGTTCTCAATCAGGAGTGCACCATTCTCCAGCCTTCCATCTTCCTGCTTGCCAAGGGCTTGTGCGCTTCTGATTGATTGACTGTTCAGATATGCAGCACTATCATATGGCTGGGTCCAAACTCTCCTATGCTGCCAGAAAAAGCAGCTTTGCCTCTGCAGCATCGGCGAGCTGTGCGGTACGTATACTGGCAGCTGGGAATCAGCTAATGGAACTTATGTTCGTCTACGAGGTAAAATTTGTAGAGGTGGACCTAAAGTAGATCCATATCAGGCTTATATTCCAAATTCTGTAAATATGACCAATGTTTAAAATGGTAATACCTGTTTAAAGCACAACTCCAGCATTTGTTTTTTTTATTATTACTTCAGAACTGGAGTGGTGCCAATATTCCAAGCTCCCAGACGTCCGTCTTCTGCTGACCAGCCGCTGTCTTCTGCTCCTCCCAGCACTGCTCCTGTCCCACGCTGTCATTTAGCTGGAAGTCAGAGGTAACCTTGGCAAGCTTTCAATGTAAGTCTATGAGAGTCTTGTTTTGGCTCTCATAGACTTACATTGGGAAGTGACCTCCGGTTCGCCCTGCAAACACTGGAGCAATCTGGCAGGTCACAATCTGCTGGAGACCAACAGGCGCAGCACTGAAAACAGAAGATGGTGGCTGGTAAGTATAAGACTAGGGACAGGGAACTTAGATTAGTTGCACCACTGCAATTAAAAAAAGCCTGCTGGAGTGGTGCTTTAAAGATTGTGAATAGGTAATGCTAAAACAAAGAAAAACCTAAACAGTTCCTCTTCGAGGTGACAATTGCCAGTCTATACAAGCCTCTACTAAAGGGATTGTATTGCTTTTCAATTCTATGGTAAATCATCTATGTTACTTTGTAGTATGAACTTTTTTTCAATGTTGCTCCATTTTGCAATTCTCGGGATGTAGCCAGTAATTTAAATAATGGATGTTTTCTTTACTTGCTTGCCACTGCAACAGATTTTTTAAATGGCTTTTATTTTATTTATTTTCTATAATATGTTCATTCCTATTACACATACTGTATTTTATAGAGTTTTTACATATCTTGTTTATTCACCTGCATACAGATATGTACAACCCTGGACATGGCCGTGATAACCAAAAACAGCATTTATTACATTAATAAAGATACATTTAGAGATCTCACAAATGGCATAGAACAGAAATAAGATTAATGTTACAAAGTAGCTTTCTTCTCACTGTGTGGCTAACAGAATAAAAGAGATTACCTGGTTAAAATAAAATAAAAAACATTTTCAATTCCAGAGTAAGGGAACACTTATTAGATGTTGCTCCCCCATTCCGGACCCTCATTATGTAGCCTGGTCAAAGAGCAACTATGAAGATGGCCCTATTGATTTCAATAAGAATGTTGTAATGCCGTATTCCCTATGTGCCAGTGATGCGGGAGAATTAAATACTTGCCGTCAGACTCCACCATACATTAGCGTTAATTGCTGAGGGTCCCAGGAGGGGCATTGTCTGTAATTACTTTATTATCAGGGGAAACTTAACAAAATGAGATTGTCTACAGCATATAACCCGAGTGCTCGGAACCGCATAAGTGAATAATCTGAGTGCGAGAGAGAGATGTCCGTCCTCCGGAAAAATGCTTGAGTTTGCCATGCCCTTCCATTACGCTCGCTACTCGAGTCACGTTGGACACTCGGACGTGCTCGATTTGAGTGATGAACACTAGAGCATTTCAATGCTCGGTCAACACTGGTTAATTCTTTTGTGTACAGCTTATTGTGTAGGTTGCCGGCCACCCTGTGGTCTCCGAGCGGATTGTTACATAGGTAAGGTGACATCATTTATTGATATCTGATCATTAAAAAAACAACACATTAACTCAGGCCATAATAATAATAATAATAATTACCTTCTGCTATAAATTTTGGATCACTTACAGTCATCTATAGATTCCTTGGAGACACTTGCCTAAGGCGTAAGATTTCACCAGCTGACTAATTCATGTCCGCACTTTTGATACCATTACCATCATTTCTCACCATGTAAAATCAAAAATCACCAGATGCAGCACAGACACAACAGGCCGTATTAGGAAGACTTTCAGACACTTAGACTTATTAACATTTTGTTTTCTCCTTGGTAATAATCTTGGGGATTCTTCTCTCTCGATTTCTACACATACTGACATTCGTGTCACTTAGCATTACTGTTATTTTGCCTGTTCCCATCCTTTGTATAAATCCTATCAGATTTCAAAGAATTTTGCAGATTTTTCACAGAATTTGGTCCTTATAGAGCCACATACACTCACACAGTATAGGCAGTGTCAGACTGGGATGCCTGGGGCCCACAGCTAGCCTTGACTCTAGGGGCCCACACTACACACACAGTACATGCAAATATCTCTTCGGCAATATTTCTGTTAGAGCGAATTGTTGACTGCAAAATACAGGCGGCTCCTGCTCATCTGCCGTCCCGTTACCATAACTGTGATGTACAGTTACATTGGTTTGCATTACAGGGGCTCATTGGTGAAAACAAGTTATCACCGATCCACTGAGTATATGTTATTGATGAGTGGGGATCCGACTATTGGTACCCACAACAATTGGAAGAATAGAGAAAGTTTATTCATGGTTGGGCATTTTTTTCCTTGTTTCCAAAATGAGCGGCTGGTCAGATGCCCTACCGCTGCTCGATTTATTCTCTATGGAGCTGCTGAAAAAAGCAGACTGCATCACTTACCAGCCACATAAGGAATGAGTGGAAATCAAACATTCCACTCCATTCTAATAGGGGTAAAAGTTCCCTGTTCTGATGATATGTCTATGACAGCCTTGTTCTGGCTCTCATAGATTTACATTGAGTTGTGACTTCTAGACTGCCCAACAAATATACTGGTGGCATAGGAGGCTGTAGTGGTGCTTTAAAAAGCACTCCCGTGACAAGTGATGGTGATTTTGTCCATCACTCTACAATCTGGCATAGGGTGCATATCTAGCACCAGTTGCGCTACCACTATGCAGTAAAGTCAGATAAGCTTACTTGAATATTCTTTTCACTGTCAAGTACCTGGAATGCTGATTAAATTGGAAGCACAAAAGCTAAAGAAAAATGCCAAAAGTCAGCCAAGGTAAAGCCACCAGGGATACAAGTCGTGAAAGAATGATGTGCTTTTTCCACTTAACTCCCGTAGTCACACCAATTTCCCTCTGCATTAGCAAGGTAGCTGTGAAAGCTGTCAGAAACATAATTAATTTAGGGCACATAATACACTTTTTTTTGGGCATTGTTTGCTTAATTTTTCTCTTCCTTTTCAACGAAACTTTAAAAGGGAATAAATAAGTCACCAGGTTTTTTTTTAAAGTATGATATACGGACACAGACTCTGATTCTAGCGATGTATCACTTTCTGGGCTTCTTGTTTTTTTCTGAATACTGAGCTCTGCATGAACCCCAAACACCATTGATTGGCAGCTTTCTGTGTACATTGAGCATAGGCAGAAAACCGCCAATCAGTGGTGGGTGCGAGGTTACAAAGAGCTCATGAATGTAGATGACAACATGGCAGCAGGTTTACTAGTCCTCATGATAAAATCACTGATTTATCATCAGATTATCAAACCTACAGCAAGCAGCCCAGTAAGTGACATCACTGGAATCATGGTCTCTGGTTCTAAATTAGAATGCTCTCCAGCCTGGTGACAAATTCCCTTTAATGTTCTGTTGATACTTTCATTAGTTCCTTCATATCAAGTTTTAGCTATTTTCACATTATATTTGTACACTACATTCAGTACAAACGAGGCTTCCCTCATTGTGCCAAATACATCCATACGGTCCCCCTTCACTTGGTATATGATAAGATAGTGCCCTAATGGTCAGGGGCTTGACTTGAAGCTTGTGGGCCCCAATGCAAAATCGCCAATGGAGCCCCAACTAACACAGGTTTTTAATAGTATTAGTCTTTACATATGGGGCAAATGACCTTTTGGACCCCCTAGTCTCTAGAGCCCAGGTACAGTTGCAACCTCTGCACCTGTTATAGTTACGTCCCTGCGGTCACCACTGTTGTAGAAAATTTAGATTGTGATTATCATTGAGATCAACCAAGCAATGTCTGCTATTCTACAGTCCCAAAAAATACCATATGGCATATTGTTTTCATTTAGTACAATAGTGACTCAAAAATCCCTAAAATGCCTTGGCAAGGATGCCACATATTGCAATATTAGATACATGATGACATGTTAAAATTGTTTTAATCAAAGACTTGAGTGTGACATGTTCTGCGGGTATTGAAAGAAAATAAAAATAAATTATTGTTACTTATTTACCTGTTACAAAAAAACTTTTATGCCAAGTTCTTCATTTCTCTTCTTTCTGAATGAAATGCCAGCAGCAATCTATGCTCTAAAAAAAACCCCTTAATTTCATGAGTGACTAAGTTGTGCCGTGTTTTATTTTTTCAACGTTTCTTCGCTCGGCTTTGCCCTTATGTTTTACACACTACACTGACTTTCACATGTTGATATTAAGAGGTTTTGTTTTATCTCACAGTATAAATATTGCACTAAAAGGAGCAAGTCGGGAGGCAATGTAGTGTAAAATGAGGCGATAGCAGTGAAGAGTCTAGATGAAGGGTTTAGCGGAGACTAGTTACACTGTATTGAACCACAAACAGGCTTGCAAATGAGAAATACCTCATCCCTTCAATTTGTAAATGTATGTGCTCTTAGGGAGAAATATCTAAAAGGAAAGAAAAAAACAAAAACTTTTATAAACCCGATGACAAATAAAATATTAATATGCTCCATTTCCCTGCTGTGAGCCTCTGCATGGCTATACGTGTCAGCAGCGGAATACACTAAGCAGCAACAATATACTCATCTTCAAAGACTAAAAGAAAATGTTATTTTCCGACTACTTCCGATCCAAAGCAGCTGTAATTAGACTCGTCCACCTATAGAGGGCACTGGGCAGTTTAATTTGTTACAAAGGATGAGCTGCAGAAAACTTCACACTCCAAGGGAGTACACACGGTACGAAGATATACATCTTTACCACTCCAAGGGAAGCATCTTCAGTGCAAAGTTGTTGTTTTTTTTACAAGTGTAGGAGCTGAAATGAGAAACTGTATTTTATAACTTTTTGTTCTAAATGCTGGTATATTTGACGCAATGTCTAAAAAAAAAAAATCAGATTTACATTATACATTTTTCAAAGACAGATGACTTTCATAGGATGTAAAGATCGTAAGAAAATGAAAAGAAAACGAAATACCAAGCATCTAGGCCGCATGATGCTAAAATGTGGTAATAAGTAGAAAATAAATGGCCGAGTGTGTAAGAAAACTAAAGTCAGTATCTGAAACAGCACCTATCATTAAAAAACAAAAAAATCTTCTGACGTCACATTAAAATGAGAAAGTAGAAGTGATAACGTGAGCGCTCCTGCCTCTTCTTTTTATTGATCAACCAGATCTTGATGATGATTACTGACATGTCACTATAATATGTTAGAATTTCGCTAAAATTATTGATATCCTTAACCCTTTCTTTCAAGAATGATAACTTATTTTTTTTTTATTTCAAGTAAAATACTTAAAGGATTTATCTTATACTTGTAATACAAAGAGACCCAAACAACATAATATACTCATCTACCAGATCAGCAGCATTCCTCCTCACTGCTGTCTGTGTCCCCTGGTGGCTTTGTATGGTAGGGAACTTCAAGTGGCTCCTGCAGCCAATCAGTGGCTCTCATTGGTTGTAGCCTACACATATTGTCCAAACTGAACTAAACAATCTTGATTCCGGTTTAGTCAGCATGTTAATACTGCAGTCAATCAGTGACTGCAGATAGGCAGCATGAACGTAGGGAAAGATTCTCTTTAAAAATAAAAGTTCTCAATTTAGGACAATCCCTGCAGCTGACAAGGCATCCCTTTACTGGGACTCAACTAATCTGCTGCAGGCCAGATTCCCACAGCATAAAAGTTTTTTTTCTGGGAATGTTAAAAAAAAAAGTTACACTACTGGTGTTCACTCAGTATATCTGATCTAATACTGGAGATACCAGGGCTGCTGAGGTAAGAAGAGGCTGCTCACACTGCTGTCCACCATGTCTATCTGATGTAATACTTGATATACCAGAGGTGCTGAGGTAAGAAGAGGCTGCTCACACTGCTGTCCATCCTGTATATCGGATTTAACAATGGATATACAAGGGGTGCTGAAGTAAGAAGAGGCTGCTTACACTGCTGTCCATCCTGTATATCGGATTTAACAATGGATATACAAGGGTTGCACTGCTGAAGTAAGAAGAGGCTGCTCACACTGCTGTCCATCCTGTATATCGGATTTAACAATGGATATACAAGGGGTGCTGAAGTAAGAAGAGGCTGCTTACACTGCTGTCCATCCTGTATATCGGTTTTAAAAATGGATATACAAGGGCTGCTGAGGTAAGAAGAGGCTGCTTACACTGCTGTCCATCCTGTATATTGGATTTGACAATGGATATACAAGAGGTGCTGAAGTAAGAAGAGGCTGCTCACACTGCTGTCCATCCTGTATATCGGATTTAACAATGGATATACAAGGGGTGCACTGCTGAAGTAAGAAGAGGCTGCTCACACTGCTGTCCATCCTGTATATCGGATTTAACAATGGATATACAAGGGGTGCACTGCTGAAGTAAGAAGAGGCTGCTCACAATGCTGTCCATCCTGTATATCAGATTTAACAATGGATATACAAGGGGTGCTGAAGTAAGAAGAGGCTGTTCACAATGCTGTCCATCCTGTATATCGGATTTAACAATGGATATACAAGGGGTGCTGAAGTAAGAAGAGGCTGCTCACACTGCTGTCCATCCTGTATATCTGATTTAACAATGGATATACAAGGGGTGCACTGCTGAAGTAAGAAGAGGCTGCTCACACTGCTGTCCATCCAGTATATCGGATTTAACAATGGATATACAAGGGGTGCTGAAGTAAGAAGAGGCTGTTCACACTGCTGTCCATCCTGTATATCTGATTTAACAATGGATATACAAGGGGTGCTGAAGTAAGAAGAGGCTGCTCACACTGCTGTCCATCCTGTATATCGGATTTAACAATGGATATACAAGGGGTGCACTGCTGAAGTAAGAAGAGGCTACTCACACTGCTGTCCATCCAGTATATCGGATTTAACAATGGATATACAAGGGGTGCTGAAGTAAGAAGAGGCTGCTCACACTGCTGTCCATCCTGTATATCGGATTTAACAATGGATATACAAGGGGTGCTGAAGTAAGAAGAGGCTGCTCACACTGCTGTCCATCCTGTATATCGAATTTAACAATGGATATACAAGGGGTGCTGAAGTAAGAAGAGGCTGCTCACACTGCTGTCCATCCTGTATATCTGATTTAACAATGGATATACAAGGGGTGCTGAAGTAAGAAGAGGCTGCTCACACTGCTGTCCATCCTGTATATCGGATTTAACAATGGATATACAAGGGGTTCTGAAGTAAGAAGAGGCTGCTCACACTGCTGTCCATCCTGTATATCGGATTTAACAATGGATATACAAGGGGTGCTGAAGTAAGAAGAGGCTGCTCACACTGCTGTCCATCCTGTATATCGGATTTAACAATGGATATACAAGGGGTGCTGAAGTAAGAAGAGGCTGCTCACACTGCTTTCCATCCTGTATATCGGATTTAACAATGGATATACAAGGGGTGCTGAAGTAAGAAGAGGCTGCTCACACTGCTGTCCATCCTGTATATCGGATTTAACAATGGATATACAAGGGGTGCTGAAGTAAGAAGAGGCTGCTCACACTGCTGTCCATCCTGTATATCTGATTTAACAATGGATATACAAGAGGTGCCGAGTTAAAAAGAGACTGCTCACACTGCTGTCCATCCTGTATATCGGATTTAACAATGGATATACAAGGGGTGCTGAAGTAAGAAGAGGCTGCTCACACTGCTGTCCATCCTGTATATCGGATTTAACAATGGATATACAAGGGGTGCACTGCTGAAGTAAGAAGAGGCTGCTCACACTGCTGTGCACTCAATATAACTAATTTAATGCTGGTGATACAAGAGGTGCTGAGTTAAAAAGAGACTGCATACACTGATCTCCAACCTCTATATTTTTCTAACAATGGCGATGCAAGGGGTGTTGAGGTAAGAAGAGGCTGCACACACTGCTGTCCACCCTGTCTATCTAATCTAATACTGGAATTACCAGGCGCACAGAGATAAGAAGAGGCTGCCCCCTAATGTCAGAGTATAGTTATCACTTCACCACATGGATGTTGCAACCTTTGGTGCTATTTTATCACACACATATTATCAAGTAGCAATCTCTGAAATCATTGCCAGAAGAATCATATTATACCATGTATGATATTAGAATATATTTTCCAAACTACGGTTTAAAGCTACGGAGGCATTTTCTTAGATATGAGACAAATCCTACAAGAGACTGGGATTGTTTCGTTTTTCTCTTCAATTCTTTTGATGATTGTGCAGCCTGTCCTCATTGCTTTGTTAACGTACTGCTGGGTGCATCTGTATTTCCTACATCTGTATGTCATCTTGTAAGCATGAATACGCTCTAATCCAACTTACTCAGGGCTGGGTTTCATTATTTTATAAAAAAATAAAAAAATCTTCAAATATGCTTGAACAGCCTTCAGCAGCAGACCAAAATTGTATACGGCAAGCAAACTTTTCCTGTTCACGCAAATACCAAGAGACACATTAAATTACTCATGCAAACAAAGCAAAGAAAAATTATCTGACTGAACAGACATACATATTTCAACTAAAGAACAATCAGTCTCTGTTGGATAAATCTCAGTGAAAAAGAAGATAAAATAGTGCACAGTTGAATGTATCTGTGACTCATTATGTAACAGAAGCAAAAAATAAATAAAAAAGAAGTTTTGCATATAGATTACTTTGGAGAACCCCATCCAAATCTCCTGGACAGAATTTATATATTGTTGTATATTGTGCATTTCTAATGGTATGGGGAATGTCCACTTTCAGACACGTTTAGAAGCAGAGCGCTGCGTTAATGGCTTTTGCTTAAACAATTACAAAATAAGGTCTGTTATGGGAGACCCAGGCGACTGCAGAATTCAGTGGTGTACTGTGTACAAAGAAACGACTGAGCAGTTTAGCAGATTACCGATAACAGTCAGGGGGATAAAGGAAATCATTACAATGTGTGCTATTTAGCAGTTCCTGACAGTATAGTGAAGGCAAATGACTAAAATGATGTATACAATAGGAACTCCGGCCCCAATTCATCTTTGCTCTTGTCTTGTGCATTTTCTCTGGAGCAGACATGGTTCTGAGGGCTCGTGCCGATGACCGTACTGTCGATCGCACTCGGACCAATGTTATTCTATGGGGCCGTGCACATGTCCGATTTTTTTCCACCGACCAAGTGTGGCCGAAGAAAAAAAAAATTGCAGCATGCACAATTTGCACCCTTGATCGGCCATACAAGTCAATGAGTCCATGAAAAATAATCAGCCTGCACTTGGATGTCATCTGAATGGAGAAGATGGATAATTTTTTTTCCATCTTCTCCTCATACAAGAAAATTGGATCACATTCTGATCAAACTCTGATAAGAGTGTGATTAGCATAATCGGTCAGATGAGAGAAAATATGTTGGAGTGACCCTAGCCTAATAGTTAATTTTATGTTTGCACCTTATTCATTTAATTCGCACATTTTTTAAGTTAGCTTTGCTTGGTTTTATCTATTTATTTCCACCAAATGAGGGAATGTTTTTCCCTATCCAAATGTTTTATCCTAATTCATTAATTTCGACTTTTAAAAATATCATCAATTTTTTTCACAATTGAACTCCGGTTCCCTGGAGTACAAAATCTGTTTACTTTTATTTTTACTCAGTTGAAGACAAACTTGCCACATCCATAATTTTTTAAAGATCATGTGTAAAGGTTCGTCGGAAGCAGTAGATAACTGGAGAAGGAGAAGGGGTTAACAGGAATTTACTTAGGCAATTACGGAATACGAATTCAAAGAAATCTCCAAGCAGGGAGGGGATTTGGCAAATAGTGAACTTCACAATAAACAACAATAAGGGGAAAAATTAAGGTAACTTATCAATTGGAGTTCTGGTTGGGGAGCGGTTAGAACAGCTCCCGATGGCGTCGCAATCCGTGAACAAAGTCTTTGGCTCTGCTGTGTAGAAATGAGATGCACTGTCTCCTGACCGCACCGAAGTATCCGGATCCGTTGGTCTTGAGTCCGTTGATCTTGGGTCCATTGGAGCGTAGGTACAGTTCCTTCTGCTAGTTCCTCAAGGAGGACGCGGTACACCGGGAGCACAAAGCCGTGCAGGCCGCAGGGGTGGCAAGGCCTCGCACGGAATCACAAAGTTCAGGGAACTAAGGTACGTCTGCTGCACTGCATGTTATGGGTCTGGTTTGTGGAGGGACACTCGGTAAAGGGATTGAGGGTTGGACAGTCTGTAAAGAGCTGGTGTCAGTGGCGGTAGTTGAGGAGAGGGAGTCAACCTTCTTCCTGCTCTGTTGTCGCCTTCCCGCCAAGTCTCCCCCTTTCCCGCACTCAGCTCCTTTTATGTCCCCCACTCCCCCTTCTGTTAGGTGCTCAGGCTTTCCCCACACAGACAAGTCATCCCCCTGCAACAGTGATGATGGCCCAGATAGTTCTCGAACCGGCAACACTGCTCCTGTTCATCTCCTTACACTCGCAACATTTTGCCCTAAGGCCACATACACACGTTCAGTATTTGGTGAGTTTTTTACTTCAGTATTTGTAAGCCAAAACCAGAAGTGGAACATTCAGAGAAAAAGTGTAATAGAAACACGTCACCACTTCTGTATTTATCACCCACTCCTGGTTTTGGCTTACAGATACTGAGGTAAAAACTCACCAAATACTCAGTGCGTGCACGTGGCCTCAAAAATGCAAAAACAAAGGGAAAAGACAAAAAAAGAGAATCTTTGATTCTGCACAAAATTCATAAACCCAAATGCGCCACTTTAAATTTGGTGCAAAAATACATACAAGCACCACAAGACAAATAGGAAAATTTACTTAAAGGAAAATTATTATATGGGGCTAGTAATGGGTGAGCATGCTCAGATAAGGTGTTATTTTAGAGTATCTTCAGCATGCTCGAATACTATGTTCGAATCACAGCTCCTGCATGTCTCATGGCTGTTTTACAGCTGCAATCCACGCAGGGGTTGCCTAACAAAAAGGTCATCCCCGCATGTGTTGTGTCTGTCAAACAGCAGCGAGACATGCAGCCACGGTAACTCGAACATAGTATTCAAGCATGCTGAAGATAATCTACTATCACACGAGCATGCTCGGATAACACCTTATCAGAACACGCTCTTTTAAAAACTATTTGGGGCCAATTGCGTTCTTAGATAAATCCACCTATAAGCACTTGTAGGTCATCATCATAAATGAGCCCAAATGCTTTGCGGTACTGCTCGATTAACAAGTCTCGGGACCTTGGTTTAGCACGGCTGATGTCACCATGTGAGATACTCAGCAGCTCAGAAAATTATTAAATTTCCAACTGGATTGAAGTGTAATATGCTCAGTGACAGCTTTACAGACTATCAACTAGTTGGCCTCAGGATCTGTAAGAGCTTGAAAGAGGGGTTTATAGGTCTCTGCAGCTGTTTGGTCTTGTGAGATTGCTTTGACTACCCAGCCACCCACTCCACCCTTTCTCAGGTGTTAATTTTAGCTCAGTAAGCTGAAAATAATGCAAAAAAAGGGTCTGAAGTCAAAGAAGGGCACATGGTCTACCGTATCATACATATGCACTTGTAAGAGAAAGCAAAAGCAATGAACTGGAATATAAGTTGGTGTGTGTGCAGCATGTAAGTGCATATTCACACTGGCCACCAAACAGACAAAACCCACTATTGCTTATTTTAGTTTTCTTTTGCGTTTTGACTGTTTAGTGGCCAGTGTGAACATGAACATACATGCTGCACACACACCAACTTATATTCCAGTTCATTGCTTTTGCTTTCTCTTTCAGTGTCTGCACCCTGGCCTCCCTTTTCTTTGAGCTGGACATGACGTTTTAAAAGCTCCCCACTGCTGGGTGACCATAAGTCGGGTCCTCGGTCCTTCTCAGCTTTTATTCACATAAACATCATTAGACACATGGTAAGGTTTTAATACTAGAGGTTAGGACCATCCCGAATAGGGTCACCGTGACGTGGTAGGATGGCTTTCACATTTCTGGATCAAAAATATATTAACCAAGTACCCTATATTATTTTCATGCACTGCTGCTATTCATTTGTTTTCTGCAGAGTATTTGCTTAATTTGCTTTTCTCTCTAATGCACTGCAGAGCTGGCTGTCAGTCCCAGGGCATGCTTGCAGTGCTATGACTATAGCTATGCCAGCATGCCAGTAAAACTGAAAACCAGTGGCTGTCAGGAAGAACAAAGTTAATTTCCTCTTGATAGACCACACTTTTAGTATGACAACCAAGCACTTTTCCAGTGCTATTAACTTACTAGCTAACCCATTATCTGCAGGTTAATTACGATATTGGACTTGGTAGTTAAAGGGGTTGTCAACTGCTAAGTAGCCCCTTCTTAACAGTCAAACTGTCGATGATAAAATAGGACTATACTCACCTCCCATATTGGCATTATTCCTCTGATATAAGCGCTGTTTTTCCCTGTGGTCACGTGACATTACGTGACTGCTGCAGCCTATCGGGACCTGCTGATGAGCTGCAGACTTTCAATATTCCGTAAGAGCAGAAGTCCACTCTGATGGAATGCAGTTCCTGCTGATTGGCTGCCAAGGTCACCTCTTATTATGTTCTCACCCGCTTTATGCATTTAATAGCCCTCTGTGTCTGTACTGTTACATACATTGGCTGTTAACAGGTTCATGCAGAATTACATGAACACCCGATTCTTACACTATGGCTGGTCCGAACAATGAAAGCAATTGTTACCATCTACCTTTTGCGTCTCCCCTTTTTCCTCATAGATTGTAAGCTTGTGAGCAGGGCCCTCATTCCTCTTGGTATCTACTTTGATCTGTGTTTACTGTTATGCTGTAATGTCTATTGTCTGTACAAGTCCCCTCTATAATGTAAAGTGCTGCGGAATATGTTGGCGCTATAGAAATAAAATTATTATTATTATTATGACATATTGTCACATAAAATCTGGGAGACACAAAACCGGCAACGAAGAAACAGAACCAAACCGGTAGGTAGGAATATGTTTTATTTTTATGATTAACAATTTAACTATTAAGAGAATTAATCCCAAACTCAGTCCAAGGTCTTCCTACCTCATCTACCGTCCCACCAACATCATTTATACTGATGGACATACATTTGAATGGTCTCATTTAATACTATGTTTCTCCACTAGTGGACACTCTGAATAAATAGCTGTTGACAAATTTTAAAGTCATAATCAGATGTTTGACTTGGTCTTGGAAGCTGCTCGCATACAATTCATGAGAATGAAAGCGTTCATTGCTAACCACTTACAAAATCCTCAAGAGACACCCCTGAAGACAGCTTGGCTAAATCTGAAGTTTATGGCTGGAACAATTCGTGGAGAGACTAACCACAAGTGTGAACAGTTTTGCTTTCTACATTTTCTTTAGTTTCTAGCTTGCATGCTTACCATTATTCCTTCCATTGTCATTGCTGCTTTTTATAAGTATAATAGACTGAGGCCAGGCATTGCGGGATGTGTTACAATGGCGACTCATAAAATTAATACATAAGAAATATTAACAAATAGTAAATCCTGTGACATGGGATAAACTCTTCAACATCTGCAATCCTTCTTGGAGCATTCAGTTGTACATCACCTATTTTCCCCAAAATGTATCGAGATTAGTGTTGAGCGATACGATAATGCAAATATCCGCTATCGGCCGATATTAGCTCTATCGGCCTTTCGATAATTCGTTTCGATATTTTCGTCTTATCGAATACCGGAATCGGAAGTTCCCATAATTCTTTGAGAGGCAATGTGATTTTAGTCAGCCAATGAGGAATCCTAAGAAGTGTGGGCACATCCTGTACTGCTGCGGTCATGTTAACTAATGGCATGGCTGTGATTGGATGCTGAAATGATGTCAGAATGCACTATAAAAGGCGCCGCCGCCATTTTAGCGTCACTGTGCTGTGAATTCAGTAAGGGACAGAACGCTACTGTGCTGACTCTGAGGGACAGTTAGAGATTGCGATTTAGTGTACTGTGCTGTAGGCAGGCTAGCACCAACCGCTGTGTAAAGCTTCCTTTTGCCTGCAGTGTTGTTTTAACAGCTCTGCAAGGTGTGTGTGAGTGCAGGTGACGCTGCAGTTTGCTCTGCATGCAACGCTGTCTGTAGGCATCTGCACCTGTCACTCACAGACTATTTTTTTTTCCTTCAGTGTAATTCTTGCAGCTCCATGCAATTTAACTATTAGTGTGACGCGCTTCCATCCGTATCCAATACATTGGTTGCAAACACTATAGAAGTAGACAAAGGAGTAGCCTTTCACAGATTGTGAACAGTTGTGTTTCAGTGTTCACTTCAGTCTCTGCGTAATAACCACACTTAGGCCTTATAACTTTTCTGACTTTCTTTATCAATCTACCAAGATGAAGAAGTCAGTGAGTAAGGCACGTGGTCGTGGCCGTGGAGTTTCAGCAGGGAGAGGACGTGGGGATTCTGTGTCTGCTGCCGCCCTCAGTGACACAGCATCCACCATTTATCCCCGTGAGCGTTCCTTTATGCGAACTTTGGTAGGAGCTCGGCGTGCCCCCTGCTGCGGGAAGAACAAATTGAAGCCGTTGTTGGTTGGATGGCAGCCAATGCATCGACTTCAATTCCTTCCACCTCCTCTCAGGAACACAACACTGTTGAGCAACCATCTGTCTGTTCACCGCCTGTCAAATTGCCAAGGCAGTCAGAGAGTTCTGTACAGGAGCCAGCTGAGTCTCTGCTTCTGTTCTCAGAATCTGTTGGCTCGCAAACACGGGCACAGGCAAGCAGCATTCTGCAATTTGAAGAAGAGGGAGTATGCAGTGATGCGCAACAGCTGTGTCTCTCTCAATCTGAAGAGGCGGGTGAGCCAGTGCCGATGGACAGCACACCGCAGAACGCATCTTATGATGATGATGAGACTCAGGTGGCAGGTTTTGTGGAGCATGGTGCTGCCCAGACCATCCAACAGCAGCAGGTGTTGGAAGAGGGTAGTGGAGATGATGAAGTCCGAGACCCAACATGGCGTGAGCAACAGGAAGGTGGTGGGAGCAGCTCTGAGGAAGAGATTGTCCCAACGGTACAAAGAGGAGGGAGAGGTAGGCTGCAGACTCGCTTGCCTGTAGCCTCCAGTTTGGCACCTGTTGGGAGCAGTTCTCTTAGAACTGTCAAAATTGGCGCTCCCATGACTTGCACTGCGTGGTCCTTTTTTGACAGACTTGTACATGATATTTGCTATGTTCAATGCAAGCTGTGTAAGCAAAAAGTTAAAAGAGGTAAAAATATCAGGAATCTGAATACCACAAATATGTGGACACATGTACGGACAAAGCACGTAGCTGAGTTCCAAAGACACACTGGCGATGTAGGCCAACCTACAGCAGCACCTACATCTTTAGGTCATGTTCGAGCCTCTACCTCCAGCTCTCACACACCTGTTTCGGCTTCCTCACAGGATCTCCATGGAAGAACCTCAGTCACTGTTGTCCATAGAGAAACTGTTATTCCACCCACTGCAGCAAGTTCACAGTCATCGTCACACTCCCAGAACAAAAAACAGCCATCGGTAACACAGGCATGGATAAAAGACGGCCATACTCGGCAAACCATCCACGAGCACAGGCTCTGAATGCTGGCCTTGCAAAACTCCTGTCCCTTGAAATGCTGTCATTCAGGCTGGTGGAGACTGACAGTTTCAGGAACTTTATGGCATTGGCAGTCCCACAATATAATGTGCCAAGCCGATTTTATTTCAGCAGGCAAGCTGTCCCTGCTCTGCAAAAACATGTCGAGGGAAACATTAAACATGCGCTACTAAACGCCGTCAGTAGCAGGGTCCACCTGACCACCGATGCGTGGACCAGTACCCATGGCCAGGGACGATACCTTTCCCTCACTGCCCATTGGGTCAATGTTGTGGAGCCGGGTACAGATCTTGCCAGTGGCGCTGTACGGTTTCTGCCAACTCCAAGGATTGCAGGAATCCAGTCTGTGCACACTGATTCCTCCTCCTACTCCAGTTCCGCAGAATCATCGCTGCACGAGCCGTCACGGTTACCTCCACATGGACCCGTGAACGCTTACCTGTTGCGACCGATATGAGCACAGCCATGGCCAACGTCAAAGGCCATACTGAAATTAATTCCATGGGGAATCGAAGCCACACAGCGCAGGAGCTCTGGGATGCATCAAGCAGGAGAGCGATGTGTGGTTTTTGTCAGCTAATCTCCAGCCAGGCTTGGTAGTGTGTGACAATGGCCGAAATCTGGTGGCAGCTCTGGGCTTGGCAACCTCACTCACATACATGTCTGGCACATGTGCTCAACTTGGTCGTGCAGAGTTTTTTTGAGGGACTATCCGGATCTTGATGCACTGATGCACAAGGTCCGCCTAGAGTGCGCTCACTTGCGACGTTTCCAGCATGGCCAGATCGCGCATTGCAGCTCTGCAAGTCAGATTTCGCCTTCCTGAACATCGCATCATATGTGACGTACCCACCAGGTGGAATTCCACGTTACATATGTTGGAGCGGTTGTGTGAGCAGCAGCCAGCAGTAATGGAGTATCAGCTGCAACAGGCGCAATCAACTCGCAATTTGCGCCGTTCACACTTCACCACTACTGAGTGGGCCTCTATGAAGGACAATCTGCGACGTTTTGCGTGCGTTTGATGTCTCAACGCGGATGGCGAGTGCAGATGATGCACTAGTCAGCATGACTGTACCCCTTATCTGCCTGCTTCAGAAATCACTGAAAGCACTAAAGGAAGAGGTTTTGAAAGAGGTGGAGGATGAGGAGTCACAAATTCAATTACCTTCAGGACAGTCAGCGCAACGTCGTTCCTCACAAAGGGCTGGGCAGGGCTCACTTTGTGAGGAGGATGAGGAGGAGGAGGAGGAAGGAGTCAATGGAGGAGGAAGAAATCCCTACAGAGGGAGGTACACAACGCTCTACTCAGTATGTAGAGCGAGGGGTGGGGTGATGCAGAGGAGACAGAGATAACGCCTCTTCCAGAGGAAGCCTTTGTTGGCCAGTTGGGAGTCTGCAGCACATGGTTGATTTCATGCTTCAGTGCCTGAGAAACGACCGCCGCATCGCCACATTCTCAGCACGTCAGATTATTGGGTGTACACCCTCCTAGACCCTCGCTACCGGGACAACTTACAAACCCTCATCACACCGGTGAACCGGGACCGTAAAATGCAGGAGTACCAAGACACACTGGTGCAATCCATACTGTTGTACTTCCAGCCAAGAGAGCTGCTGGCTGCTATGCTGCTGCTTTACAAAGCAGTCTGTGCGTCGAGGCAGTGTAGACACCTCTACAACAAGAGGGAGCAGAGCAGCACCTCTGCACAGGGCAAGAACTGTATGTTACAAATGTGGCAAAGTTTTGTGACAGCGCCAGCAAGGTCTACACCATCCGAGACGGCTCCAGTCACCAGGAAGAAACGTTTCCGTAAGATGGTGACAGACTACTTGGCTTTCCCTCTAAGTGTACTCCCAGATGCCTCTTTCCCTTTCAAATTTTGGGTCTCTAAGTTGGATACATGGCCAGAGCTTAGCCAGTATGCATTGGAGGTGCTGGCTTGCCCTGCTGCCAGTGTATTATCTGAGGTGTCTTTAGTGCTGCAGGTGGTGTAGTAACAGACCGTCGCATGCGACTATCCTCAGAGAATGTAGACCGGCTTACTTTCTGAAAATGAACAAGGCATGGATCTCACCTGAATTTGCTGTCCGTTTTCAGATTAAATAACTGTTTGGCAACGTTTTCCATGTCTCCTGTTATGTTCTCTTTCTACCACCTGAACTGTACTCCTGGGCTACAACACCGCCATTTGTTGCTCGTAAGTAATTGGCAGGGGTACTGACTCCTGGCCAGCCTGGTTACAGCAGACAGCTGTTTCCTGGCAGTGTGAACGTCAATTATCCTCCAATAAGTTGTGCTGTCGTGTTGCATTCGGGTTAGCCAACTCTATGGTGCCTGCAGTTTAGGTGATTCCTATGTGTTGCTGTGGGATATGTAAATAAAGGCGGTTTCCATTGTGACAATAGGATAAGCACCCACTGTAGGACGTGTGATTCGGTAACTGTGGACGGCTTGCGTCCGTGTCAACTTACATTTTCATGGGTGCGTTCTTCTACCCGTCCGGGGTCCAGTACCGTCAAGTGGTTCTCCCCAGTGCCTTTGGCCTAGGTGCCTCCATCTCCGTATCCGAGTTTCCAGCAACGTCTGCTGGTCCTTGGTAGTGCTTTGGAGCACAGTACCTCCTGCTTAGTAACCGTGTCACAGTAACGTCAGCTGGTACTCGGTTGTGACATTGCCTCTTTTCTTCTGCTACCCGTCCGGGGTCCAGTACCGTCAAGTGGTTCTCCCCAGTGCCTTTGGCCTAGGTGCCTCCATCTCCGTATCCGAGTTTCCAGCAAGTCTGCTGGTCCTTGGTAGTGCTTTGGAGCACAGGTACCTCCTGCTTGTAACCGTGTCACAGTAACGACAGCTGGTACTCGGTTTGTGAAATTGCCTTTTTCCTTCTGCTACCCGTCCGGGGTCAGTACCGTCAAGTGGTTCTCCCCAGTGCCCCTTGGCCTGGTGCCTCCATTCCGTATCCGAGTTCCAGCAACGTCTGCTGGTCCTTGGTAGTGCTTGGGAGCACAGGTACCTCTGCTTAGTAAAACCGTGTCACAGTAACGTCAGCTGGTACTCGGTTGTGACATTGCCTCTTTTCCTTCTGCTACCCGTCCGGGGTCCAGCACAGTCAGCTGGTCTCGTTACTTCCATTGTCTCTTGCTCCATTGATACCCGTCAGGGTTCCAGTAACGTCACTGTTTCTCGGAAATTAGACGAACATTAAAAGACACCCAGAAGAGATGACGACAACAAGGACGACGAGCATGAAGCCAACCAGCTGAACACCATCACAAAGAAAAAATAAAAGATTACCCAGAAGAAGATCACCAACGGACAAAGAAGTTAAGGAAAACTACAAGATACAGAACAAGAGACAGAAGAACAATAAGCAAAAGATCAAAAAACAGAAAAGAACATGAAAGTATAAGACCAAAATGAAGAGCAAAATATATGCTCTAAATTTAAGCAGAAGAAGACTAAGCAGTGTATGGGGGTAGTCCGTTCCTCCTCGTGGTGCCCCTGGAAATGCCTGCTGCTGCAGGCTAAATGAAACACGGACAAATACTGTTGTAATTTAAATCTTTTGTGACAGCAAAGCGGAAGGATGAACATTCATACTTTTACAGATTACAAGTACAGGAATCTCTGTCACAAATAAGATTATGATGAAGAAGTGAAGAGGAAGAAGATGAAGAATTTGAATATGAAGAAGATTAATTAGGTTTATAATAACAATTGGTAAATGTAAAAAAAACATGAATTGCGAAGTTTAAGAAGAAGATTAAGAAGGTGAAGATGAAGAATAAATTTGATGAGAAAGGGTGTTCTGCGTGAATTTAGGAGAAAGTTGCATGGCAAAAGTTAAAAAGGTGAAGAGCATGGAAGTTGGAAATACTTTTGCCAAAAAGCCCAAAATAGAAAAAAGGTTAAAACATTGTCAATTTGTTAGTCAACCAAAGTATTTCCAAAAAAAAATATTATTAATGCTAT
>JARQOD010000008.1:91809619-92128446 GCA_033576555.1 Oophaga sylvatica | reverse complement strand
CCAGTCATCACAATCCTCACTAGTACCGCTTGTAACCACCAGAGGGAGCCTCTGCTCAGAACTCATCTCAAACCCATTCACAACAGGATCGATTCTACCCCTTTGGCTGAGAATAAACCCCAGTTTTCTACTCAGGTGATAATGAGGGTTGAACCTGATCACCAGGAGTGCTGCAAATTTTTGGTTCTATATAATCTGCATGACATTATAGTGCTGGGTTTCCCTTGGTTACAGTCTCATAATCCTGTTTTGGATTGGAAATCTGTGTCTGTAACCAGTTGGGGCTGCCAATGTGTTAATACCAACACTCCTGTTTTTCTGCCTCCCCCCAGGCTGAGGATGTTCCTGACTTTTTGTTTGATTTTTCTGATGTGTTTAGCGAAAGTAAATCTGCATCCTTACCTCCCCATAGGAGCTATGACTGCGCTATTGAATTAGTGCCAGGTAGTAAATTCCCTAAAGGTCGCCTTTTTAACTTGTCTGTACCTGAACATGACGCTATGCGGTCTTATATCAAGGAATCATTGAAGAAGGGTCATATCAGACCATCCTCTTCACCCTTAGGTGCCGGTTTTTTCTTTGTGGCCAAAAAAGATGGTTCATTAAGGCCGTGTATTGATTATCGTCTCTTGAACAATATTACTGTAAAATATCAATACCCGTTACCCTTGATTTCTGACCTGTTTTCCAGGGTGAAAAACGCTACTTGGTTTACCAAGCTTGACCTCAGGGGGGCGTATAACCTTATTCGCATTAAGCACGGGGATGAATGGAAGACGGCATTTAACACCCCTGAAGGGCATTTTGAGTACCTTGTGATGCCCTTTGGGCTCACTAATGCTCCTTCCGTCTTCCAGTCCTTCATGAATGACATTTTCAGGGATTTTGTGGACAAGTTTCTGATTGTTTATTTGGATGATATCTTGATTTTTTCTAATGACTGGGACTCTCATGTGAAACATGTTCGAACTGTATTCCAGATTTTGAGAGAGAATGCTCTGTATGTGAAGGGATCAAAGTGTCTTTTTGGCGTACAGAAGATCTCATTTCTGGGATTCATTTTGTCCCCATCTGTTATTGAAATGGACCCGGTCAAGGTTCAGGCCATCTGTGATTGGGTCCAACCTACTTCATTAAAGGCTCTTCAAAGATTTTTGGGTTTTGCCAATTTTTATCGTAAATTTATTGGTAATTTCTCGGTTATTGTTAAACCATTAACTGATTTGACCAGAAAGGGTTCTGATATGGTGAATTGGCCTCCTGAGGCAGTCTCTGCATTTCAGGAACTTAAGCAGAGATTCACTTCTGCTCCTGTTCTACGGCAGCCTGATGTTTCTCTGCCATTTCAGGTGGAGGTTGATGCCTCTGAAATTGGGGCAGGTGCCGTTTTGTCCCAAAAAGATCCAGAGACCTCTAAAAGTAACCCTTGTGTCTTTTTCTCTCGAAAATTTTCTCCTACTGAACGTAATTATGACGTGGGTAATCGGGAGTTATTGGCCATGAAGTGGGCTTTTGAAGAGTGGAGACATTGGCTGGAGGGAGCCAAACATCAGGTGGTGGTCCTTACGGACCATAAGAATCTGGTCTATCTGGAATCTGCCAAGCGACTCAATCCTAGACAGGCCAGGTGGGCCTTGTTTTTCACACGTTTTAATTTTGTGGTTTCCTTTCTTCCTGGCACTAAGAATGTTAAGGCGGATGCCCTCTCGAGGAGTTTCCTTGCGGACTCTCCTGAGCTATCTGATCCCTCTGTTATTTTGAAGGAGGGTGTAGTTCTTTCCGCCATCTCGCCCAATTTGAGACTTGCTCTGGAGGGGTGTCAGGAGGATAGGCCCGAGACGCTGCCCTGTTGGAAAATTGTTTGTCCCGGACCAATGGAAAAAGAGTGTGATGTCTGAGATTCATTGTTCCGCATTGGCTGGGCATCCCGGAATTTTTGGTACCAGAGACTTGGTTAGTCGGTCCTTTTGGTGGTCTACCTTGTCTCGCGATGTCAGGGAATTTGTGCAGTCCTGCGGGACTTGCTCTCGCTCCAAGCCTTGCTCTCGCTCTAGTGGTTTGTTGATGCCATTGCCTGTGCCCAAGAGACCATGGACCCATATCTCTATGGATTTCATTTCCGATCTTCCTGTTTCTCAGAAAATGACCACCATCTGGGTAATTTGTGATAGGTTTTCCAAAATGATACATCTTGTGCCATTACCTAAGTTGCCTTCCTCCTCTGAATTGGTGCCGTTGTTCCTTCAGCACGTGGTTCGTTTACACGGCATTCCGGAGAACATTGTGTCTGACAGAGGAGTCCAGTTTGTTTCCAGATTTTGGAGGACTTTTTGTTCTAAACTGGGTGTTCAATTGTCTTTCTCCTCGGCATTTCATCCTCAGACCAATGGTCAAACTGAGAGAACAAACCAGACATTGGAGACTTATCTAAGATGCTTTGTGTCTGCTGATCAGGATGACTGGGTCTCTTTTTTGCCTTTGGCTGAGTTTGCTCTTAATAATAGGGCTAGCTCTGCCACTTTGATGTCTCCGTTTTTCTGTAATTCTGGGTTTCACCCTCGATTTTCTTCAGGACAGACGGAGGCTTCTGTCTGTCCAGGTGTTGACTCTGTTGTTGAGCGTATGCAGCAGATTTGGGACCAGGTAGTGGAGAGGTTGTCCCTCTCTCAGGAGAAGGCCCAGCGGTTTGCTAACCGGCATAGGACTGATGGTCCTCGGTTTAAAGTGGGGGACTTGGTCTGGTTGTCCTCAAAGAATATTCCTATGAGAGTAGCATCTCCTAAATTTAAGCCTAGGTTCATTGGACCTTATAAGATCATGGAGATTATTAATCCTGTTTCTTTTCGTTTGCTTCTTCCAGGGACATTTAAGATCCATAACGTGTTCCACAAGTCCTTGTTGAAGAGGTTTGTTGAGCCAGTGGTTCCTGCTGCTGTGCCTCCTGACCCTGTTTTGGTTGAGGGCAATCTGGAGTATGTGGTTGAGAAAATATTGGATTCTCGTTTTTCTAGACGAAGACTCCAGTATTTGGTTAAATGGAGAGGTTATGGTCAGGAAGACAATTCTTGGGTGTTTGCTTCGGACATCCATGCTAGGAGACTTATCCGTGCGTATCATAGAACTCATCCTGACCGACCTGGTTGCTCAAATGAGGGTTCGGTGACCCCTCCTCAAGGGGGGGTACTGTTGTGAATGGGTTTGAGATGAGTTCTGAGCAGAGGCTCCCTCTGGTGGTTACAAGCGGTACTAGTGAGGATTGTGAGGACTGGGAATCAGGTGTTACTGATTGGTCTTATATAAGGGAGTCATTTTCCCATCAGGGTTGCCGTGATCAATTGTTCTGGCCTGAATCCTTCTTTCCAGTTTCCCTTGTAGCCTGCTGTGTCGTGTCTGCATCTCCTGCTATCAGATAAGACAATTTCTTATTTTGTGTTTTTTCTATATTTTTGCATTTTGTCCTGCACTTCTGTGGGGGCCTTCAGGGTCCCCTCCGGGGCTTTTGCCCTCTCAGTTTAGTCCAGCCACTGTGTTTTGTACTTTTGCTTTTTCCAGTTTTTTTTCAGTGGCTGCTGTTTTGATTTTTTTTACACCAGAGAACTAATTTAGGTGGTAGAGGTCGTGTGATCTCAGGTGATTTTGAAATTAGTAGAGTTGGTGTTTTTTCAGGGTTTTCTGAGATTGCAGTAAGTGCCCTTCCTGTCCGTTTCTATTTAGATAGTTTGGGCCCCAGCGTTTGCTCATACTATTTTCTTTCTGTGTCAGTATTTCCTCTTGTCTAACCGCCATTACATGTTTGGGGGCTTTCTATTATCTTTGGGGTTCTGCTCCGGGGCAGATAGCTTTCCTATTTCTATCTTTAGGTGTAGTTAGTTTCTCAGGCTGTGACGAGGCGTCTAGGACCAACGTAGGAACGCTCCACGGCTGCCTCTAGTTGCGGTGGTTAGTCAGGGTACTGCAATCTCATAGATTCCAACTGCTCTGGTGTATTTCCTTTTTTACCTGCACTCCTCAGCTACCGTAACATAACAAAAACCATCTCTACATCAAACTTGAAAAATGTGAATTCCATAGGACCGAAATTCAATTTCTGGGGTATGTACTATCTACGCAAGGGATTAGTATGGATGGAAGCAAGACCCAAGCCATCAAGGATTGGCCAATTCCTAGAAATGTGAAGGAGGTGCAGCGTTTCATCGGGTTTGCCAACTTCTATAGACGTTTCATTAAGAATTTTTCTGAGGTAGTGTCACCTATCACCCAACTTACCCGGAAACAGTCTAGGTTCTCCTGGACCCCGCAAGCTCAGGAAGCATTTTCCTGTTTAAAGGATAAATTTACCACCGCACCTATCTTAGTACATCCCAACCCCGAGCTTGCCTTCATAATAGAGGTTGATGCTTCAGACTGTGCCGTTGGAGCTATACTCTCTCAGAGAACAGGTGAGAAGAATGTCTTGCATCCCTGTGCCTTCTTTTCCCAGCAGTTGTCTTCGGCTGAGAGGAACTACGATGTAGGCAATAGAGAATTGTTGGCCATTATTGCCGCCTTCAAGGAATGGAGACACCTTCTTCAGGGAACTGCACAGCAAATAGTCGTCCTGACAGACCATCGTAACCTTGAATTTATCCGGTCGGCTAAGTGCCTGACTCCTCGCCAGGCTCGCTGGAATCTTTTCCTAAACCAATTTAATTTTGTCATTTCTTATAGACCAGGATCGCGCAATGGAAAGGCTGATGCACTCTCTAGGATTCATTCAGCAGAGACACGTCCACTTACTCCTCCTAAGACTATTCTTCCTGACTCTAGATTCCTGGGAGTGATTCATAATCAAGACCTACTTAAGGACATCAAGGAAGCATACCATGCGGATTCTTTGTTGGCTCAACCCCCAAGGGACGTAAGTCTTGACTTTAAGAATGGTGTGTGGATTGAGGGACAACGTCTGTATATAACTGAAACAGTCAGATTGAGAGTATTGCAACTCATCCACGATTCCAAGATAGCCGGGCATAGGGGAATTCTAAAGACACAAGAATTTCTTTCTCGTTTCTTTTGGTGGCCCACTTACAGGAAAGATGTCTTAAACTATGTCACTTCATGTGAAGTCTGTGCAAGATGCAAAACACCTCGCTCCTCACCAACTGGTCTGTTGCAACCTCTTCCCACCCCGTCCCGCCCGTGGGGATCCATTTCTATGGACTTCATTGTGGAGTTACCAACCTCTCAAGGGAAGAACACCATTCTAGTGGTGGTTGACCGTCTAACAAAGGCAGCTCATTTTATCCCTTGTGTCGGCTTACCCACTGCAAAACAGACATCAGACTTAATGATTAAGAATGTGTTTCGCTTACATGGAGTACCGGATGAGGTCATTTCGGATCGAGGGGTGCAATTCACTTCAAGGTTTTGGCAAAATTTCTGTGCAGCATTGGACATTAAAGTAAACCTTTCTTCTGCTTTTCATCCCCAGACTAATGGACAGACAGAACGAACCAATCAGACCCTGGAGCAGTATCTCCGCTGTTTTATCTGCCACCTACAGGATGATTGGGTGGATCTACTTCCACTGGCTGAGTTCTCTTATAACAACTCTCAGAGCGCCTCCACTAAGCAGTCTCCTTTTTACTCCAATCTAGGTTATCATCCTAACATTCTTCCTCGATTTCCCATAGATACGCCCTTGCCGGCAGTGGCTGAAAGAATCACTTCTTTACAAAAGAATATGGATCTTCTAAAGGAAAATCTAGAATTGGCTCAGGAAAGGTACAAGAAAGCAGCAGATAAATTTCGTAAACCTGCACCAGCTTTCAAGGTAGGAGATTTGGTCTGGCTGTCAACCAGAAATCTTAAATTAAAGATTCCATCGTCTAAATTGGGACATAAGTACATTGGACCTTATAAGATCAATAAGATTATAAGTGCTGTTGCTTGTCGTCTTCAACTGCCCAGAACTATGAGAATCCACCCTGTCTTTCATGTATCCCTACTAAAGGCTGCAACACCCAATACGTTTCCTGGACGTTCTTCTCCTTGCCCTGACCCAGTGCTGGTCGATGGTCAGGAAGAATTTATGGTGGAAAGGATTCTAGATTCCAGGTTGTACAGAAATCAGTTGCAATATTTGATTAAATGGCAGGGCTACCCAGTGGAGGACAACTCATGGGAACCAGTCAATAATGTAAATGCTCCTCGCCTGCTCCGCCAGTTTCATCAGAGGTACCCTGACAAGCCTGGTCTGAGGTCATCCGGAGGTTGTCCCTAAGGGGGGAGTAATGTAAGGTTCTTTGTCTCTGTTGACATGTTCCTTGAAACTCAGTTTTCCGTCGGCCATTTTGCTTTCTGTTTTTCTGCAGCTCTTGCCCTCAGTTAATATGGAGTTTCCAGTTTTCATGTTCCCACCCTGATTCTTCCCTCTTGCTTCTTAAGCAGCCTCAGCTGAACAATCAGTGCTCCTGAATCAAGCCTCAGTCAGTCTGTGACCTGACTCCTGGAAGCCTTGGACTTGTACTCCAGCTATTCCCTACTGAGGAACCGTGGAACACTTTTGGACTCTGGAAACCTGCTGTTTGGTGAATCCATGTTTGCAGAGGAATTACGGTACAGAGAAGAGATCCTGAACCTGCTTTGGAGATTTACTGTAGTGCTTGAAGTTACTCTGGCCTGCTGTGTCTCCTGTCGCTGTTCCTGCAAACTGTGTGAACTTTTCAGCATGCTTGTATGAAGTAATACAAGTCATTTCATTTCAACCTATGTCTCCTGTGTTTTCCTCGCACCCAAGCACAAGACGCTATAGGAACTGTACACTATACATGACACTAGGTGAGACAATCTATGATGTACTGTATACCGTCATTAGCTCCCAGTGTAATTGTGCCGGGGGGGCTGTCTGCGGGGAGGGCTAGTACGGGTATGAGTGTTCTGTTGCAAGGGCTAGTGGAGTTAGTGCGGTTGTGGGAGGCTGGGAATGGGCAAGGCGTTGCATCGCCGCTGTCAGCTTGGTTAGGGAACACCAGGAATAGCGGGTCGTCAAGTGATGTCGGATTATCGAGGTCTTCTAATACGTGCCTGAATGCAGGGGAAGGGGGGTCAGCGATTGCTAGCGCTACTGCGACAGCAGGTGAAACGTCGGGTCAAGGGTCGTCAGGTGAGGTAGGGGTGAGTGAGAAGGATGAGTCGGTAAGGTTGGATGACGCCGCAAAAGGGGAGGTGTACGTCTGTTTTGAGGGGCCATTGGGGGCACATTTGAAACAAGAAATAAAGGAAAAAATATGGAAAGGGGAATACGTAGAGATTTTTTCCCTGCTACCGTTGGAGCATTTTAATTTGGACAGGTCAAGGAGGGAGGAGTCTAAGAAAGAGGATGAGGAAAAGAGACGGTTTCGTCTCATCCCTCGCAGGTTCTCTAATTGGTTACAGGCATTTGTTATACTGGCGAGCGTTATTGGGGAAAAGTCTCCAGAGAATTCTTCTCCTCTCTTTTGCTACATGGACGCAATTGGGGTGGCACACAGAGTTTATGGGGGTCAGGGTTGGCTTAGGTATGATGAGCAGTTCCGTCAGCGGAAAGCGGTCAGACCTAACATACGGTGGGATCACAAAGATATTGCGTTATGGATGAGAGTGACGGCGCCGGTCAGGCCAGGGCAGGTTTCACAGCTTTTTTATGGGAGCACCGGGGGTTCGGGACAGTCAGGGCACTCGGTGGCATCACAGAAAGGACTGTGCTTTTCTTTTAATGACGGGAGATGCAAATTTGGCGCAAAATGCAAATTCAAACACGAGTGTTCTTCCTGTGGGGGTAGTCACGGGGCGTCAAAATGCTTTAGAGCAGGAAAGCAGAGATGGTCAGAGGGAATTGATAAAAGGGGAAACTTCGGTGCTGCTAACAGAGATGGCGCATTTTCTAAGTAGATATCCGGATAGGGAGGCGGCGGTACTTTTGTTCAATGGTTTTAAGGACGGTTTTAGGATTCCTTTTGTCGATGTAAAGGTGCGGTTATCAACCAAGAATTTGAAGTCGGCCAATGAATTCCCAGAGGTGGTCACTGAAAAACTAAATAAGGAGGTGACACTAGGTAGAATGGTAGGACCATTTGTGTCGGCTCCGTTATACAATTTGAGGGTTTCTCCTCTTGGGGTGGTGCCCAAGAAGGAGCCGAATAAATTCCAGTTGATTCATCACCTCTCATTTCCAAAAGGTTTGTCAGTAAATGATGGGATTGATCCTCAGTTATGTTCGGTTTTGCATACGTCTTGATGCAGAGGTGGCTTTGGTTCGGGAATGTGGGCACGGCGCTCTTTTGGCAAAAACTGATATTGAGGCGGCTTTTCGTTTGCTACCTGTTCACCCGGAAAGCATGCATTTGTTGGGGTGTTTTTGGAATGGGGGGTTTTACGTGGACCGTTGTTTGCCGATGGGTTGTTCGCTGTCTTGTGCGTATTTTGAAACCTTTAGTACATTCTTAGAATGGACAGTTAAAGACATGTCGGGTCTTGGTTCTTGTATCCATTATTTGGATGATTTTTTGTTTGTCGGTTCGGCCGTTTCACCAGATTGTTCGGTGCTACTTCACACAATGGAGGGTGTGGCAAAAAGATTTGGCGTTCCTTTGGCGGCTGAAAAGACCGTGGGCCCAGTTACGTCGTTGAGTTTTTTAGAAATCGAAATTGACACGGTTGCAATGGAGTGCAGAATTCCGGAGGATAAATTGTGTGATATGAGACTGGTGTTGAAACTGGTTTGTAGTTTAAAAAAGTTAACCTTGAAGGAGGTTCAGTCTTTGCTAGGCAAGTTGAATTTCGCTTGTCGAATCATGCCAATGGGGAGGCCTTTTTGCCGGAGGCTCTCTCTCGCTACAGTTGGGGTTACGGCGCCTTCACATTTTATAAGGTTACGGAAGGAGTTGAAGGACGATTTAAAGGTATGGGCGCTTTTTCTTGATTCCTATAATGGGAAGTCAATGTGGTTAGCTCCAGTGGTATCGGCAGAGTCACTAGGGATGCTAGTGTCTTCAGAAGGGGATCGTGATTTCAGTCTATTTTTTCAAGGAAGTTGGTTGGTGGAATGGTGGCCAGATGCATGCGTCACGCGGGGCTTGCCGACTAATCAGGTGTTATGTGAAGTGTTCCCCATACTGGTGGCGCTAACTTTGTGGGAGGAGAGTGTTCGGAATAGGAATATTTGTTTTGGTTGCGAGTCCATGGGGTCGGTGAAGGCCATAACTTCATTGTCATCACATGATCAGGTGGTGGTCAGACTTCTTCATCGGATGGTTTGGGTGGGTTTGCATTTTAATTTGTGGGTTACGGCAGAAATGGAACCTAAGAAGCATTATCCCATCCTTGAAGCTTTTTCTTGTTCGCAGTGGAATCGCGTCTGGGAGCTGGCACCTCAAGCGGAACCAACGGGTCTGGTATGCCCGGAGGAATTGTGGAGTCTTCTGCTGGGGCAGTGAGAGAGCTGTTGTCTAGGTCGTTGGCAGCTGGAACGTGGGCACACTATGCGAAATCCTGGGCTATGTGAGAGAATTGGAGGTCACGGTTAGGGACAGGTTTGGAAGATGAGAGAAAATTGCTGTTGTTAATTGGTCACAATTGGGAGTTGGGCTGGTCGGTTCCCAAGTTTAATAATTTTTTATCAGGGATAACTTTTGGTTTTAAGTTTAGGAGGTTACGCGACTTGACAAAGTCTTTTGTGGTTCAGCAGGCAGTGAGGGGTTGGCGTAAAGGTTGGAGGGTAGTAGATGGTAGACGCCCAGTGTCGTATGAGGTGTTGTTAATGTTAGGGGATCAATTGAGGTTTGTTTGTTCTTCTCATGGGGAAGTAATTTTATTTAGTTTAGCCTTTTCATTGGCATTCTTTGGGGCCTTTCGGCTGGGGGAGCTGGTTAGCCCTTCTAAGTTTCGTAAAGGGGGTTTGTTTAGGCAGGATGTGGATGTATATGGGGATAGGTTGGAGATATTTTTGCGGTCTTCAAAAACGGACAATGAAGGGAGGGGTTGCAAAGTGGTGCTTTTTGGGGTACCGGGTTCTCCTCTATGCCCTTTGAGTTGTATGAGGAATTTTGTATGTCAGCATGGGTTGGGGAGTGAACCTTTGCTGGTACATGAGGACGGTTCTTTCTTAACGCGCTTCCAATTCATTGCGGTATTTAGACGCTGCTTGGAAAAGGGGGGCATTTCGGGGAAGGTGTATAGCGGGCATTCATTCAGGATCGGAGCTGCTACTGAAGCTGCCAAAAGGGGACTAGGGGATGAGATGGTTAAAAAAATTGGGCGTTGGGAGTCAGTGAGATTCCGTTCCTATGTTCGTACAAATAGGTTATAAATTGTTTTATGTTTACACTGGTGGTTTTCATTTGGTTATGTGGTTTCATTTTGTTGCAGAGGGAAGGGAAGGCAGCTTGGTGTGCCGAGGAATTTGGCGACCGTGAGATGGATTGGTCAGCGGGGAATGGTATGGCATCAGTTATTGCCCGAATTGCATAGATTTGTGCGGCTGGATCGGACGCCTGAGGTGTTGGTGGTGCACTTAGGGGGGAATGATTTAGGTAAGCGACCATGTAGGGAGTTGATTAAAGATATTAAATTCGACATGCTGAGGCTGTGGTCTATGTTCCCCAGGATGCTGGTGGTATGGTCGGACATCGTGCCAAGGAGGGTGTGGCGTGGGGCGCGATCCGTGCAAGGGGTTAATAGAGCCAGAGTTAAATTAAATCGGTCAGTGTCTCGCTTCATGGTAAGGAATGGGGCAATAGCTGTACGCCATAACGAGTTGGAAACGGGTGAGGGAAACTTTTGGAGGGATGACGGGATTCATCTCAATGCAATTTGCCTGGATTTGTGGTGTCTGGCGATACAGGAGGGTATTGAGAGAAGTCTGAAGGTATGGTGGGACACGAATGTTTGAGGTATCAGAACATTCGTGTTGATGGTGGGGGGGAGGTCCTCGAGGTTGGTGGTGATAAGTTATGGCGGCTTGGAGGGAGGGAATCTCCAAGGTCCTGGACTCCCCCTTGGGTGGATTATTTGGAATTGTGGATTCCGTGGCTATTTTTGGTGGATATTGGCCGATCGAGCCTATTGGTGTCTCTGAGCTGGAGCTTAGCGGCTGGAGGCAGGACTCAACCTGGGGCCTAGTTTTTCCACGGGACTGTGACTGGAGGTGGTTACAATTTGGAGCCTCGAGGACCGTCCTCCCCTGGTGATTTTTTATGTTAAATTGTTATGTAAAAATGTTTAATAAACGGCTGCTGTGGCCAAATTATCCAAATAACAAAAGGTGTTATGTCTTTATTTGGGGGATTTGATGTTATAAAGGGTGGTTAATAGGAGGGTATTATCAAGAAGATGGGGGTAGGGTCGAAACCTGAGGAATCTCGAATACCCAGCTGTCAAGTAACTCGTTAACTTTTTCAGTTCATGACAAGCAAGGAAAGGCTTAGGACAACTGAGTAGAATGTGAAGTAAAGAAATTGGATATTTTCTTGTAAATTACATTGTAGCATTGATGGTTTTATGAGTCAGTTGCTTGTTGCTGGTGGGACGTGTTGCACGTTGTACTATAAAAATTTCCAAATATACAAAAGAACTTAACCACAAACCATTATTAGGATTATTATGATTTACTGTTCAGTGACCAAAAAGGCACAATGGCACCAAAATAAATGTGTGATACAGAATCAACAGATTAAAGTATAAATAAATTATTTTTAGTGTACAAAATTACAAAATAATTTACACCAGATGCCGGGGGCCACATGAAGTACACAATGCCATTCTGTGTGGGCCCCAAACATCTAGACACAGAAATTCTTGTGTATATGTGACTGAACACATGTCAGAAAGAAATAAGGAATAAAAAAGTACTAATAGTGAAAAGTGTGGACACCTCTGGTTGCACCATGCATTGGCATTAGGATAATGACACAAGGCGATAGTATATGGGTTGGAAAGCTTTCTTTTTGTTTTTACAGAGTGAAATCCATGGCAAAATCTGCAGAATAGATTGACATTCTGTTGACTTCAAATCTGCAGAGCTGATGGGTTTATGCTATGAATTTTCTCTTGAGCCAGGAATTGACAACAGTCAGGGCGTGTGTTATGGAACCATATAGAAGGCAGAGAAAGTTGAAACAAAGAAGTTTACTGTGCCACTGTTTCTTTGCAACTGTCAAGATTTTTGTGCTTCCTTGTGAAAGGAAGAACACGTCATCTACTACCTTCTTTAACCATTTTTTAGAGCACTAGAGTAAGCATCTGTTGCCAAATAGCTAGAGTCATGCTTTAGCTCCTCTAGGTTGACCTAGGGGCTACATCCAGCATTCTGATTCTTTGTCCTGCCTTGAGGCTGCCATACCGGTGCCCATCTCTCCCCTCTTTCTCTCTACATCATGACAACCTCCATTGTAAATATTCTGCAGCTCACCATCTGTGTCCTGGGTCTTCTGCTACTTTACCCGCTTCACTACTGTGCTAGTGCCGAGTTGAGAACTTAAAGTTCTAATACAGTGCTCAGCAGTCACAGACTTAGCAAGGACCCGTCCTTCATTTTCTTGCACCAGTGTTATAGAGTTCATTAGGTTCCTTGACATCTATTGTTTTCATATCTTTTGTCTGCAACCTGGCTTGTTTATTTCCAGACCAGATCTACCAACCTGCCAATTACCACTTACCTGTCTAACTTTAGTGAACGAATGCCACCTGCTCTGACATTGACCTTTGGTGTTAACACCTTCTCTCTTTTGCTTTACTGTCTTCTTTATGTGAGCTATTGCTAAATGGAGACTAATGGGTAGCAACTGGGAGATTTCCAGTAGTTCACATCTATATACAGAGGTTAAAGGGTAAAAGTAAGTAAGTTACTTAGATTCCATACTTCAGTCTATCACTACACCAAATCCATTGCAATCCTGTTAATTTAGATGTTTCCAGGCGTTGGGGCAGAATCTTCCTCAATCTTTTCTTTCACGGCTTACATACCGTAAATTTTTTTTTTTAAAAACACATACCATAAGATATGGCCTTCCCAAAACCCTGTCTGATGACAAATGCACATCTAGCAGGATGCAAGAGGCCTCCACTAAAAATGGCAAAGGGCAGCACAGGTGCAAAATACTGATAAAAACAGCCACCCCCCAACCACTTTGCCTCACACTTACCTGTGGGACTGGCATCCTATGCAATCCATATCAATGTGCAATTTTTTTCTACTTTGTAACCAACCCCTCCATAATCTGGTAGGTGCTGGGGTGGCTGTTTTATCAGTAGTTTTGCACCTGTGCTGCCCCTTGCCTTTATTAGTGGAGGCCTGCTGCATCCTGCTAGATGTGCATTTGTCATCAGACAGGGTTTTGGGAAGGCCGTATCTTATGGTATGTGTTATTTTGATTTTTTTATTTTATATTAGTCATTTTTGATATTAGAGTAAGGACTTGCAAGTATGTGGACCCATGACATGGGTTGCAAGCTTATCTATCTTGGCAAAAATAGTAACTAATACCTTGTAATGTATTTATTATATGCACTAATTTTTTTGCATGGTTTTATCATATCATTTTTTGTAGGATACGGCTAGGCCTCTTTCTGTTGACTTAATTTATTAGGGTGTCTGTCCCTGTGTGTTGCATATTATAGTGCTGAGCAGCCCACCTCTTAATACAAGGGTGTCTTTAATAGGCAGCAAGTCAGACAATTTGCCTCACACTTACCTGTGTGACTGGCGTCCTATGCAAGCTATGTCAATGTGCAATTTTTTCTACTAGGCAGCCAACCCCTCCATAATCTCGTAGGTGCTGGGGTGGCTGTTTTTATCAGTAGTTTGCACCTGTGCTGCCCTTTGCCTTTATTAGTGGAGGCCTGCTGCATCCTGCTAGATGTGTATTTGTCATCAATCTTTTCTTTCACTTATGACTAAATGTGGGGAGAAGACTAGGGAAGACTAAAGTAATTATGAGTTTGATTTATCCTGTGATGATAGTTCTGTTAAATAAAGAAAAGTGTAATTTGCCTCAAAATTAGTTGTTCATAGTGTTGAGCGATACGATACCGCAAGTATCGTGTATGGGCCGATATTAGCTCTATCGGACTTTCGATACTTAGTTCCGATATTTTCGTCTTATCGGATACCGGAATCAGATTTGTCACTGTCACTGTCAGTGTCCGTCGGTCGGGTCTGTCAGGAGTCAGCGGCACTTACCTGGCAGAAGATCTCCGGCGGTCACGGGCTGGACTGCTTGATGGCCGCCATCATCTTTCCCCGGCGGTCACATGCAGTTTCTCGCGATAACTGCAGTGACTGCTGGGTAATCCCGGCCGTAAAGCAGTCAGTCCGATGACGTCACCGCCGGGGAAGCAGGTAATCAGCTGTGCTGCGTCGCGATGACAGGCTCTGCCTGTCATTGCGATGTAGCAGAGCTGGATCGTCGTGGGACTGTCGTTACTATGGACTGCGTCGGACAGGTGGTATACTGTTGGTTTGTTTTTTTTCTTTTTTTACAGGAGATCGATGGCGTCGCAGGAATGAGAGAGTAATAAAAGAAATGAAAACTGTGTTGTCTTTTTTATTTCAGTAAAATACTTTTTTCTTGCTGTGTCTTTTTTTTTATACATTTAAAAACTTTGGGATTAATAATGGATCGGTGTCTTATTGACACCTCTCCATTATTAACCGGGCTTATTCTCACCGTGCAATCAACGGTGACATTAACCCCTTATTACCCCGCTTGCCACCGCTACAGGGCAGTGGGAAGAGCCGGGTAAAGTGCCACAATTGGCACATCTTTTGATGCGCCAAATGTGGGGCTGCTGTAGCCTGGTATTATCAGGCTGTTGAGGGCCAAAATCCATGGGCCTTGACAGTCTTTTAATACCAGGCCGCAGCAGTCTGCATTTTACTTGGCTGGTTAACAAAAATAGGGGGACCCCTACGCCGTTTTTTTTTTCGAGGGGATCCCTTATTTTTGTTAACCAGCCAAGCTAAGCAGACTGCTGTGGCCTGGTATTATCAGGCTGGCAAGGTCCATGGATATTGGATCCTTACCAGCTTGAAAAACCAGGCCTCAGCAGTCTGCTTCATCTGGCTGGTTAACAAAAATAGGGGGGACCCCACGCCAAATTTTTTTCGAGGGGATCCCCTATTTTTGTTAACCAGCCAAGATATGCAGACTGCTGTGGCCTGGTATTATCAGGCTGGCAAGCAGGGTCGGACTGAGGCACCGGGACACCGGAGAAATCTACGGTGGGCCCCAGCTCCTGTGTGGTGGGCCCTGATTTGAAAGGATAGGTCGCGGGGCAGAGGGGGTGGTGGCCCCGGGGCCCGCGCTCTGAGGGGGCCCACCCGGAGCTACGATACAGTTACATTCTGCGGCAGAGCAGGGAGAATCGCTCTCCCTGCTCTGCCGCCCGGAAGCTATGGGGCCTGAACAGGCGTTGGGGGGGCCCGGTGCCAGCAGTGGGCCCCCCACCCGTCATCGGAGGGTCAGCTGTATCGGCATCCAGCCGATAAAGCTGACCGCATGGAGAGAGAAGGAGCGAGCGCTCCTTCTCTCCCATAATCCCCCTCTCAGCGTATGACAGCGGGCGCAATAACATCACCTGCCGGCGCCCGCTGTCAGACGCTGAGAGGAGAAACAGTGAGCAGCACAGGAGCCGGGAGGTGAGTTTTTTTTTTATTTTTTTTTTTAATGGGGGTGCAGTCGAGTCCTGGCTGGAGAAGTCGTCATGTCGGTGTGGGCCAGATGGAAAAGACATGAAAAGTGAACAATTCCATTAGAAAGAACATCAGCGGTAAGTCATTATCTGTACTTGTGCTGTAATCTATTATATGTTCTGTAGGACTGGTATTATTTAACACAGACCATATGGCGGTAATATCAATATTGGTCTTTTTATATATAGATTATTTTGGCCAACAGTGCGGTCATTTGCTGAGGTTCTCTGATGATGGGCCCACTCAGAAGTTTTGCCCCACTAAACCAAAACCCTAGCTACGCCTATGGCTCTCTCTCTAGTCTTTCTTTCTCGCTCTCTGTTCTTTCCTTCTCGCTCTCTGTTCTTTTTTCTCTCTGTTCTTTCTTTCTCGCTTTTCTTTCTTTCCTCTCTTTCTTTCTCTGTTTGTTCTTTCTCTCTCTCTGCTCTTTCTTTCTTTTCCTCAGTACCAGCCACTGTGCCCTCATTACCAGTCAGTGTGATCAGCAGTGCTAAATGGTTACGCTTGGGTCGAGGATATGGGTGTGATTAGCTGTGAAATGGGTGTTGTCGGGGCGTGGCCTAAAATTTTCAGCGGCGTGCAACACGCGCCGCAGCCTTTAATCCTCTTTCCTGTCTTCCAAATTTGGGAGGTATGCTGTATGACCTCCCTACAACTTCTGGCCATGCTCCTGATGAGCGCGACAGATGGTCTCGTGAGGGATCTCCTCCCACACCTGGACTAAAGCATCCACCAACTCCTGGACAGTCTGTGGTGCAACGTGGCATGGCCTAAAATTTTCTGCAGCATGCACAGCGTGCCACAGCCTTTGTCCCTCTTTCCCTTATTCAAAGGTTGGGAAGTATGATGTTGGGCCGCAAGAATATATTTTCTCTGGTGGGCCCAAGGTACTCCAGTCCGACGCTGCTGGCAAGGTCCATGTATGTTGGCTCCTTAACAGCCTTAAATACCATGCCTCAGCAGCAGGGGCGTACATATAAATCATGGGGCCCCATAGCAAAAGTCTGAATGTTCCCCACCCCCCAAAAAAAAAACCCAGAGGCATTGTAAATGTAAAGTGCCAGCACAGTGAGGGAAGTTGAGTCGCACAGAGACAGGGGTTTTGGGGTACTCGGCACCGATCACGTCGACTTCTATGGGGGATGTCACGAGTAGCACAGCTCGGTCCGTGACCTGGGCGATCACTGGAATGTGGGATATTTCCAGGGGATGATAGAATGTTCGTGTAGTTTGTCGTGACGCCACCTGTAGTACCTGGTCAGGGTGTCCAGCGCTGCTGTGCAGGTCCTCTGGAAGGGATGGTGTAGTGCAGGTAGGTGAAAAGTCTTCTACAGGTAACACGCTATCCTTCCAGGGCAGATAGATGTGAGATAGAGCAATGGTGCAAAGTGATGTAGCAGAGTGGACTATGCGACGTAGTAAGAAAGCAGGAAACACTTCAAGTTAAACGTTGCATAATAAAATTTTTAATAATAACATTACAAAAGTGCAAATGGCTTATATTATGTGACATGTTTTGTTACTGTTCATACCCTTGATATGTGTTATACATGTGTGTTAATAAATACATATTCAACAAAAGTGCAAATAGCATTAGTGCCGAAGTTCGTGGAGACTTCTTAGGACTACAACCCCACCGGGGTAACTTCACAGTGTCCTTTACTTGTGCTTGTGGAGGACCCGCTCCAAACCTCCAACTGTGGTCTTGGGTGGGCTGCAAGACTTTCCTTGAGCAGACCTCACTTTCGGCCACACCAAACGGGTTTTTAGTTTCTGAGGTAGTTGAAAATAGTGCACAGTAAAGTTTTTTGTAAAACCAAGATGGAGCACCGAAGTGCCAACTATTTACAGAAAAATTTGTGAGCCAGTACAGTTCATGGCTTCAAAGTTCAACATTTTCATTACAGTGAAACACCATTACCCAACCTGGGTATATTAAGGCAACAATAAACTTGTTCTTCTGAACATTCACCGTCCGGGTACATCAAACCATTACCCAACCTGGTTATATTAAGGCAATAAACTTCTTTTTATGAACATTCACCTGTCCGGGTACATCAATAATTTAACTATTTACATACAGAGACCCTGTCCGGGTTATTTAGACTTCTTTGGCTGGCCTCTTCCAGGTACCACCTGGTACTCTTCTGGAGCTTGCCAAACATCCGTGACAGGAGGGTCCACCCAGACCTGATGACGTCGTGTGGCCAGTACAGTGACGTCGTGACCCGCTATATGGGTCTGTGTGGCCACCTTTCATCTCCCTCCGGGTCTGGACCCCTATGTCCCGGACTGAACGAACCCCAGGGGGCCTAACAGGCGCCGGGTACGGGCCAGCTATCATTATCATGTCCATAGCTGGGGCTGCTGAGGAGACCACTGAGGGAGGCTGGGGAGATTTACGGCGTGGGGTGGGCACTTGTGCAGAGGCCTGGTTGGGGGAGGCTGAAGGCTCGTAGGGTCTGTCAGTTTCCTGACACTCTGGGGAGTAGGGGTCGCACCTGGTAACATTTAGGGCGTACCATCCATTGTAACCCCAGTGTCGGGTGTAAGTCACCAAGTCTCCTGGCAACAGGTCCCTCCCCGGGTGTCCTTCTGGGAGGTGAGCCTCCACATCCCGCCGGGTTACAAAAACTTCTAAATAAAGTCCAGGCTCCTGGATGAAGCCCCAACCACCTTTTAACTTAAAGTTCCTATACTGCACCCTTACGCCGCGGCTCCCTCACCGTACTTTTATCCTTTCTCATACGTGCCTTCTCTGCCAGGTCCTTCTCCAGGTGACGTTGCCGAAGCTTTTGGGATTCTCGCTGCTCCCTTTGTCGCTCTGCTTCCCGCTCCCGACGTCTCCACTCTTCCTCCTGACGCCGGTTGTAATTCTCCTCCACCAGCATCTCCATGTCTCCACCATCAAACACCAGCTTACGATGTCCGGTTTGCGGCAGCTCTCCTGGCGCCCGCCAGTCCTGGCGGCGCTCACCTGCGGCGGAAGCAGCCGGCTCTGGAACAGATGACGGTCGGGGCTCCGGTACAGGCAGGTAGAGCTCTGGTGCCTGCGCGGCCTCCTCCATGAGGACGGGTGTCGCTTCTTCTGCCTCAGCGACGGGGGCAGACAGCGGGATCTGGGGTGCTGGTGCGGCATTTTCTGCAGGAACGGGTGCCTCCACTGTGATACTGGCAACCGGTTCAGATTGCAAGGGCTGGGATGCCCGCACGGCCTCCTGTACTGGAACGGGTGCCTCCACTGAGATACTGGCAACCGGTTCAGATTGCAAGGGCTGGGATGCCCGCACGGCCTCCTCTACTGGAACGGGTGCCTCACCTTCCGGTACAGACACTTCAGGGGGTAAGAGGGATTGGCGCCGCTCCAATTGTAGTTTTAGGGCCCGCCAGCTCGCTTCCATCCTGGTGACCTCCTCCCGGTGCCGGGCCAGGTCTCCCAGGGTATCCTCCGCTTCTTCCAACGTAGGAGGGTTTGCAGGCCGGGTGCCAAACGGTGGCTCCGTGGCGATCGGGTCGCTTCCGTGGGGGGAGAGCTCTGACTCCTCCATCCCTTCCCACTTCTGCTCACGTCCATTCGCCATCTCAGCAAAGTCACATGTGTCATTAGCATCAGGAGAGGCGACATCTTTTGTAGGGAGGCGGGACCTTCGCGTTCGTTTACGCCCACTGAGGAGGATGAGGAGGCGGAACTCCAGACCTGTGGGGCACGATATTACATTGCAGTAACATTTAGAGTGTGCGGACATCGTTTTCGCGCCACGGAGTGAGTGTACGCCCACGAGAGCACCCCCTTATTCTTCACCTGTGCCTCGTGGCGCAGATATGACGGAAAAATGGCAAATACAGTCTATGATGATTTTTGCAATTCTCAAGCAAAAAAACACATTCAATTAAGGCACACAGGACTCGCTTATAGCGAGCTTCTGAATCCTGTTCGCTGGGTGCGATGCAACATTTCTGTGGCGACTGGACCCTCGGGTGCTTCTGTCTTTTCACAAATGCCGGCTTTACCCGGCAATTGAATCAGAGGCTATTTTACTATGTAGAAGTGAATAAACTATAAATATATGTATATATATATGTCACAATGACATGTGTATATATATATATATATATATATATATATATGTATTCTAAGTGTGTATATTTTGTGTTTAAAAGGAAAGAAAGTGTTTTTTTAGTTGCGATATTTTGTTCCCATAGACTTACATGGGACTTCCGGTATCGGAATCGGATATCGCCGATAGTTAGTGATATCGGCGATACCATTCCGATCCGATATTTTTAGATATCGAGCAGTATCGCTTAACACTAGTTGTTCACAGTAGTATGGACATCACTAATTTGAAATCGAATAAGTGAGTATATGACTGCTCATTGCTGCCGTCGGCCGCTATAATACATTTCAACAAGTTGTGAATTCAAATAAGATTTCACCTTTTTTCATAATTAGTGTCCTATTATCTGGAAACTCTGGTGAGGAGATGTTAGGATTAATATTTGTTGCAGTAGGATACCTCAGCACCAAGATGCGGTGAACAAGATGGATATGATCTAGAAGAATATAAGTTTTGTCTTTTAACCAAGTTTACCAAAAGGAAGTATGAAACAGATCAGTATTACCCACGAGAAAAAATCCAAAGACAACAGGCAGCTTTTTAGGCTTGTTTTTGATGGAACAATGGCAGAGAATTTTTCTGTATGGTCCTGTACTATATTATACTCTTTTCTTCTTTGCTGTCATATGTTCTATTTTTTTATTAAAACATAGAATAAGAATTCATGTCCTGCATACAATTTGTAAGGTCTCCCATATGTTACAGGAAGATTCATTGTTAGGGCAAGAAACAACCAGTAGATGCTCCCAAATGTTCACTCTGGTACTGGGTAGATATTTCTAGAATGTGTACATTTACATGCAGGAATATTATGATTGACCAATGTACCAATTGTAAGAAAGCAGGATGTAAGGTCCTGGATGGCACATATGCATCACCGAGGTTAGTTTGCCTCCGTGATGTAAGTCCCGGGATAAAGTGCACCAGTAACAATAGGTTACTTTTGGCTGAATTTTGGGTCTGGGATTTAGGAGCAACCAAAAGAGCTTGTGTGGGAAAGGACACTCCCATTCTCCATTACAGGTCTTACAGACCTAATAACAGACAAATGGATTGGTTCAGCAGTGCTTGTTGTGTTGGAACTAGAGAAACTCAGTTCATAGTGGATAGTCTATGCTAGACTATCACCAGCGGGACGCCAGCGATCTAAATACGGTCCAGAACTCTAGTGAACGATCAGCGAGATCACAGCAGGGGCCACGTCGTTGCTACATGCCACACACAATAGCGTCACGAACGAGATCGCTAAATAGTGACGTTTTTTAGCGATCTCGTTAGCAACCTTGTTTAGTGTGGCATACCCTTTAGAAGTGACTAATACCAAGTTGGTGACACCATTTTGATTTCCTTTGTCTTTTAAGTATTTTTTGTAACTTATTTGTACTGAAGAAATGACTTTTCTTATTCATTTCTGCTGAAGAAAGGCTGCTTTCATTTTGGAGCTGTAAAGCTTAATTAGGGCAATAAACTGTATTGTTTTTAAATAAAAATCCTGTGCGTGCCTGTGTGTATCCACTTGGCTACCAGAGAGCTGAAATCTCCACATAATGTATACAGTCAGGATATTTTGTTAAATCATTAAACTAGCTCCAAAATTCTGGGATATATTAACAGGATTCTTCCATGAAAAACATTTATCACCTATTCACAGCATAGGTGATGTTGTGTGATAAGTGGGGTCCTACCACTAGGACCCCCTCTGATAGTAAGGAGTGGGGTCCCAAAGTCCTGTGTGAATAGCATTTGTTTCTGGTAGATTCTCTAAATTTAGCCAACATATATTTAATTCAATTAATTCTCTAAAATTGAAAGTGATTAAAAAAATGCAAAAACTTTTATTACTTTCTGTGGACTCTCCAGACCCTAGCATAATACATGGAGGGTAGATAAAAGAGTTAATAAAATACAATATATTTACCTATCCTTGGCTCTCACCTGTCCTTGAGCCACCTACACAGTGGCTGGTCTTTTATTTTTCCCATGATCCCTCTCAGCACTGAGGCCATTTGATTATGGTTACATAGTGTAAAGACAACACACATCACTGATGCACATGATCAGGGATTTGTGGTGGAGAGTGGAGACCACGAAAGGACATGTGACAGCCTCAGATATACTGTAAAGCTATAAAGGCCACAATTTTACTGTATCTGTGCAAAAGGAATCCCCAAAAATGTCTAATTTGCCAGAATCCAACATTTTGGGGAAATTCGCAACAAATGTGATTAGTATGAATGATTTTGATCAACTTGCTCATCTCTAAAATCTCTTATGTTGAACATGCAGCCTGATTTGCAGTATTACTGAAATAATAGTACATATAATGCTGTAACAATGTATTACGTTTCAGTGTGGATCTTCACACAGCAAGTACTGAATGTCTTTAACCCCCTCACCCCCAAGGGTGGTTTGCACGTTAATGAGCTGGCCAATTTTTACAATTCTGACCACCGTCTTTTTATGAGGTTATAACTCTGGAACGCTTCAACGGATCTTCGCGATTCAGAGATTTTTTTCTCGTGACATATTGTACTTCACGTTAGTGGTAAAATTTCTTCGATGTAACTTGTGTTTATTTTTGAAAAAAACGGATATATGGCGAAAATTTAGAAAATTTTGCAATTTTCTAACTTTGAATTTTTAGTCCCTTAAAACAGAGAATTATGTCACACAAAATAGTTAATAAATAACAGTTCCCACATGTCTACTTTACATAAGCACAATTTTTGGACCAAATTTTTTTTTGTTAGGAAATTATAAGGGTTAAAAGTTGACCAGCGATTTCTCATTTTTACAACAAAATTTACAAAGTCATTTTTTTAGGGACCACCTCACATTTGAAGTCACTTTTAGGGGTCTATATGGCGGAAAATACCCAAAAGTGATACCATTCTTAAAACAGCACCCCTCAAGGTGCTCAAAACCACATTCAAGAAGTTTATTAACCCTTCAGGTGCTTCACAGGAGCTGAAGCAACGTGGAAGGAAAAAATGAACATTTAACTTTTTAGTCACAAAAATTATATTTTACAAACATTTTTTTTATTTTCACAAGGGTAAAAGGAGAAAATGGACAGATAAATTTGTTGTGCAATTTCTCCTGAGTACGCCAATACCCCATATGTGGGGGAAAACCACTGTTTGGGCGCACGGCAGAGCTCGTAAGGGAAGCGCCGTTTGACTTTTTCAAACCAAAATTGGCTGGAATTGAGATTGGACGCCATGTCGGGTTTGGAGAGCCCCTGATGCGTCTAAACAGTGGAAACCCCCCACAAGTGACACCATTTTGGAAACTAGACCCCCCATGGAATTTAGCTAGTTCTGTTGTGAGTACTTTGATCCCCTAAGTGTTTCACAAAAGTTTATAATGCCTGGGTGTGAAAAAAAAAGAAACAATTTCCACAAAAATGATATTTTAGTCCCAAAGTTTTGATTTTTCCCAAGGAAATTGGACCCCAAAAGTTGTTGTCCAATTTGTCCTGAGTACGCTGATACCCCATATGTGGGGGGGGAAACTGTTTGGGCGCACGGCAGGGCTTAAAATGGAAGGAGCGCCATTTGACTTTTTCCATCGAAAATTGGCTGGAATTAAGATTGGACGCCATGTTGCATTTGGAGAGCCCCTGATGTGCCTAAACAGTGGAAACCCCCCACAAATGACACCATTTTGGAAACTAAACCGCCTAAGGTACTTATCTAGATCTGTAGTGAGCAATTTGAACCCCCAAGTGCTTCACACAAGTTTATAACATAAGCCGTAAAATTAAAAAATCATTTATTTCCACAAAAATGATCTTTCATCCCAATTTTTATTTTCCCAAGGGTTACAAGACCCCAAAAGGTATTGTATAATTTGTCCTGAGTACACCGATACCCCATATGTGGGGGTAAACCACTGATGGGTGCATGGTAGAGCTCAGAAGGGAAGGGAGCGCAGTTTCACTTTTTCAACGCAGAATTGGCTGGACGCCATGTCGCGTTTGGAGAGCCCCTGATGTGCACAAACAGTGGAAACCCCCCACAAGTGACACCATTTTGGAAACTAGACCCCTCAAGGAACTTATCTAGATGTGTGGTGAGAACTTTGAACCCCCAGGTGTTTCACTAAAGTTTATAACACCCGAGCATGAAAATAAAAAAAATCATATTTTTTCCACAAACATGATCTTTTAGTTCCCAATTTTTTATTTTCCCAAGGGTAACAGGAGAAAGTGGACCCCAAAAGTTGTTGTCCAATTTGTCCTGAGTACGCTGATACCCCATATGTGGGATAAAACTACTGTATGGGCACACGTTGGGGCTCAGGAGGGAAGTAGTGACGTTTTGGATTGCAGACTTTGATGGAATGGTCTGCTGGCGTCATGTCGCATTTGGAGAGCCCCTGATGTGCTTAAACAGTGGAAACCCCCCACAAGTGACCCCATTTTGGAAAATAGACCCCCACGGAACTTATCTAGATGTGTTGTGAGCACTTTTAACCCCCAAGTGCTTCACAGAAGTTTATAATGTAGAGCCATAAAAATAAAAAATCATAATTTTTTTCCACAAAAATGATATTTCGCCCCCAATTTTTTATTTTCCCTAGGCTAACAGAAGAAATTGGACCCCAAGGGTTATTGTGCAATTTGTCCTGAGTACGCTGATATCCCATATGTGGGGGTAAACTACTGTTTGGGTGCATGGCAGAGCTCAGAAGGGAAGGAGCACCGTTTGACTTTTTCAACGCAGAATTGGCTGGAATTGAGATCAGACGCCTTGTCACATTTGGAGATCCCCTGATGTGCCTAAACAGTAGAAACCAGGGCCGGCTCCAGGTTTTTATGGGCCCCGGGCGAAAGAGTCTCAGTGGGCCCCTTTAACACAGACCACGATTCATGATGCACAGATACTGCAGAGAAATATGGGTATAGTACAATGCCAAACACTTCACTTCTTACATTACATGAGTGATATCTATTGTAAATTCTACAATAGCTCAGAAACCGCCAAATCCTCACAGAGCACAGTACAGACTGGACACTACAGTCCTCCATACAATATTATGGGCACCACATAGTCCTCCATACAGTATTATGGGCCAAATATAATGCTCCATAAAGAATATTGGACCCCAAATAATGCTCCATACAGGATAGTGGTCCCCATATAAGGTCCCCATATAATGCTCCATATAAAATATGGAGCTCTCCTCTGCACTGTGCTGCGTTCTGCGCTGTTACGGCTCAGGAAAGGGCGCTGTGGAAAGACTCCCCATCATCATCATCATTGCCTGCCCATTATCATCATCGCTTCCCCATTATCATCATCATCACCTCCCCATCATCATCGGCTCCCCATCATCATCGCCTCCCCATCATCACTGCCTCCCCACCACCATCACACATACAGCACTCTCTTACATACACACACACAAAGCACCGCACTACACACAGACACACACACAGACACACACACCTCACATCTCACCTGTCCGGCATCCGCGCTCTCTCTGCCACAGCTGGCCGCTGAATGATGACATCATACAGCGGCGCTGCTGTGAGAGGAAGCGCGGGCACCCTGCAGGCGCCCCCTGGAACCCGGAGCTGCGGCAGCGGAGGCACGGGGAGAGGTAAGTATTGCGCCGGCTGCTGCCGGGGCCCTGAGCAACCGGGGGGGCCCAGTTGCGGCGCTGGTACCGCTCTCATCCGCTAACGGGCGCCGGGGTGCCCGACGGCGAGTGGGCCCCCCGCCTGCTCAGGGCCCCGGCACTTGCTCGGGTATGTCGGGTGCTGAAGCCGGCCCTGGTGGAAATCCCCCAATTCTAACTCCAACCGTAACCCCAACACACCCATAACCTTAGTCCCGACCCTAACCATAACCCTAACCACAAACCTAACCCTAACACACCCCTAACCCTAATCCCAACCCTAACCCTAATTCTAACTTTAGCCCCAACCCTAACTTTAGCCACAACCCTAATGGGAAAATGGAAATCAATACATTTTTTTAATTTTATTATTTTTCCCTAACTAAGGGGGTGATAAAGCGGGGTTTGATTTACTATTAATAGTGGATTTTTATGTTTGGCAGCTTTCACACACAAAAAGACGCTTTTTATTGCAGAAAATAGTTTTTGCATCATCACATTTTGAGAGCTATAATTTTTGCATATTTTGGCCCACAAAGTTATGTAGGTCTTATTTTTTGCGGGATGAGTTGACGTTTTTATTGGTACAATTTTTGGGCACGTGACATTTTTGATCGCTTTTTATTACGATTTTTCGGAGGTTAGAATGAACAAAACTCAGCAATTCATGAATTTCTTTTGGGGGGGCATTTATACCGTTCCACGTGTGGTAAAATTGATAAAGTAGTTTTATTCTTAGGGTTAGTACAATTACAGCAATACCTCATTTATATCTTTTTTTATGTTTTGGCGCTTTTATACAATAAAAACAATTTTATAAAAAAAATAATTATTTTTGCATCGCTTTATTCTGCGAGCTATAACTTTTTTTATTTTTTCACTGATGATGCTTTATGGCTGCTTGTTTTTTGAGGGACAAGATGAAGTTTTCAGCGGTACCATGTTTATTTATATCGGTCTTTTTGATCGCGTGTTATTCCACTTTTTGTTCAGCGGTATGATGATAAAGCATTGTTTTTTGCTTTTTTTTAAGGGGTTCACTAAAGGGGTTAACTAGTGGGACAGTTTTATAGGGTGGGTCCTTACGGACGCGGCGATACCAAATATGTGTACTTTATTGTTTTTTTTTATTTACATAAAGAAATGAATTTATTGGGAAATATTTTTTTTTCTTTATTTGGAGATTTTTTTAAATTATTTTTACAGATGTTTATTTTAGTTTTTTTTTTACATTGTTCCAAGGTGGGACATCACTGTATAATGTCAGATTGCTGGTTTGACAGTTTGCTTAGCACTCTGTCAGACCAGCAATCTGACAGGCACTGAAGCAAACTTTTTTCAGCGCCTGCTCTCAGCAGGCACTGAGGAAGTCGCCTCCCTGCAGGACCCGGAAGGACCCCGCAGCCATCTTGGATCCGGGTCCTGCAGGGAGGAGGCCCTCGGAACAGCGTGATCACATCGCGCTGCTCTGAGGGTCTCAGTGAAGCACGCAGGGAGCCCCCTCCCTGCGCGATGCTTCCCTGTGCCCCCGGTACACTGCGATCATGTTTGATCGCAGTGTTCCAGGGGTTAATGTGCCAGGAGCGGTCCGTGACCGCTCCTGGCACATAGTGCCGAGTGTCAGCTGTGTCGGGAGCACAGCCGATCGCAAGTGACGTATTATCCCGTCCATGGTCATACGGGCCCAGGTACCATGGTCGGGTTAGTACGTCCGATGGCAGAAAGGGGTTAAAAGGCAAATCCCCATGGTAAACTATTTGGATGCCCTTAAGTAGCTGTCTTGCCTTCTTCAATATACGGACAATGTTACAGTCTTTTATTTTAACTGAAATGCTGCAATATTAAAGAATCACTCCCATGAGTCAGCATTGGAACTAAAAATCTACATCACTCAAACCAAAGAAATGAGCCAGAGCATTTGTTGGTATAAATGCGATGCGTAGGTGTGCATTCACACTGTGGCCATTTAACAGACAAAAGGTAATATAAAAACAAAATGAGCAAATACCCAGTAATAAGTAAATGAATAGTTAATAATTCTTCATGTAAATAAAAGAGGGTACTTAGTTGCCACTATTTTGTTCAAAAAAGCATAAAAGCTATTTCACTGCGACAAGGTAAACCCAATTGGGACAGCTCCTAACTAAGTAGCTCCCCCTTTTTAGCTTTTCATTTTGTTTATATAGTTTTCCACAGAGAGGTGGCTACACAATCAGGACCCGTTCTTGCTCTGCCCTTCTCTATTCGGACGTCTGCTGACACATAGTGAGGTGATGTCATGCACAGTGTAGGAAAGACTAAGTGCAACACAAAGGGATAAGGGGAAGGCAGCCCAACACTAGGGAAGCGGGGAGTGGAGACTTGAGATGAGCGAATTTGTTTGGTTTTTGTGCCCGAATCTGATTTTGACATATTCGAGCCAAATTCGAACACTTATCGTGCCGAAGTTTCTTATGATCGGTTCCGAACATATTCGATAATTTCAACTCCCACTGACTCTAATGACGTTCGGCTGTGTTCGACGAATATTGCAAAAACAAAATTCAATTTTGATCGTATTCGGAATTGAATCTGAACAAATTTGTTCATTCTAGTGGAGACCCTTAGGCAGATCAAATGTCGCCCTGTCTGACCTAAGTGTTCCTTTATAGGTTCTGCACCTATCACCGAGCAGGATAACTAAACCTGCCTGACCATAGCAATAAGCCCTGGACAGGGTAAGTGCTAGTCGATCCCCATTGTAACTAAAGACAGAAGGGATAGACAAACAAGGGAAACACTTAGCTTGAGTAAACTCAGAGAGAAACACAGATGTCCTCAAAACACCAAAGAGGAAGATAGCTGACTGCTATAGCTGCAAGCCTCAACAGTGGGAAATGGAAATATCACCGGCAATTCCCAGACGCATGCTGAGAGTTATAAACACCCCAGTCCAGTTGTGTCAACTAGAGCTAGAGCTGTGGGAAGGTTTACACTGGGACCTACAGTCAGAATGACCTGGAAGAAGTCTGCAGAGCAAACTGCTGAGACTTTCTGCAGTCAGATGCAGTGGGACGGTCTGCAGCCTCTAACAGACCTGGAGGCATTCACCTCTGATGCAGAAACCCACATCCTTTCCTCTGGACCTGTCACGATCCACTTTTGGATCTGTGGAAGATCTTTCTTTGTAAATTAAAACCTTTTTCCTTTCAGGCAATCTGGGGTTAATGTCAGTCTTTTACCCCGGTGGCCACTGGTGTAATTGCATTGCTGCTGAGTTGTCATGGGAAGGCGGTGACCACTCCCACCATCCTTTAAAAGGTCATCTGAGGTGTCAGCTGACTGTTGGGGATGCTTCTGCTTTTTGGAGACGAACCAAAAAGCAAGTTAGGAATTTGCTGAGCGCAGTGATACTTCTGCTGTTTCCCTGATCTGGTGCCTTACTCTGCTGTGCGGTGCATTGCAGCAGAGAAAGCAAAGTTTTGTTGTTTGTTGATTTAACCAATAAGTGTCCGTCTTTCCTTTCCTTTGGTTATTTTGGTGTGGTTCCCTTTATTCCCTGTCTCACCTCCTGGGGAGGGGGTTGGGCTTTAGCTCATGGCTAAGCAGGAGATAGGGACAGGTCGGTGACTTGGGCCTCACTATCTTCAAGTGATGGGAGGAGACACAGATTAGACACAGATTAGATATTAGAAAAAACTTTTTGACAGTTAGGGTGATCAATGAGTGGAACAGGCTGCCACAAGAGGTGGTGAGTTCTCCTTCAATGGAAGTCTTCAAACATAGGCTGGATAGACATCTGTCTGGGATGATTTAGAGAATCCTGCTTTGAGCAGGGGGTTGGACCAGAAGGCCTGGGAGGTCCCTTCCAACTCTACCATTCTATGATTCTATGATTCTAAGTGTACCCCAAGTTAAGGAAAGACAGGGCATCTCCCTTAGCCTTAGGGGCAGTTCAGGGGCCCAGGTTCCTCATCCCTGTATTCCAACTACTGCCCCGTGACAGGACCATAACCCCTCTAATGCACCAAGTATTGTAAGGAACGACGTTGGAGGCGAGAATCTACAATTCTCAAAATATGAAACTCTAGGTTTCCCTCAACCATTATTGGGGGTGGCGGTAGGGGTGATGGCTCAAGAGGTTCCACATAACTCTTGAGCCAAGACATGTGAAAAACATTGTAGATCTTAAGAGTCTGAGGTAGCTCAAGACGAAACGCTGCTGGACCAATGACGGCGGTTATCCTATAGGAACCAATGAATCTTGTTCCCAACTTCCGTGAATGAACCTTCAAACTAAAATTCCTGGCAGACAACCACGCAAATTACATGGCACAAATAACCTCCCCGAAGGGCAGGAGGCAGGGGCATCCCCCTGAACCTCCAACACCTCACCCTCCAGGTCAGGGTACAAGGCAGAGATGCCTAACCCCTTATGCAAAATTGGGGAAGAGTCCTCAAAGTCAGACAAAAATGCTGGTAAGGTCCCTTTAGATACAGCAGAAGGGGAAATGTTTAGGCAGTTACCATCATGATAATCTCCCTACTTTACAATCTCTCTGGATTGCCAATCCACAGTTGGATTATGCTTCACCAACCAGGGCAAACCCAGAAACATTGGAGTGTGGAGATCCTTCAGGACATTACAAGGGATTACTTCAAAATGAAAAGACCCCACCTTCAGTCTTATGTTATGAATAATTTGTGTCAGTGTTTTCTGTGCAAGTGGTGCCGAGTCGATGGCGCAAATGGAAATAGGTTTAGCCAAGTTTGAGTAGACAAAACCATGAGTTCAAGCAAACTCAGCATCCACCATACTGACTCCAGCTCCACTGTCTATAAACACAGAATTTGTTTCAGACCAGCTCTCTAGCACCATCTCTGCTGTCAGAACAAAACAAGAATTGCAAGTTGAAGATGAACACACCCCTTGATAATCAAGCTCAAGGCTCCCAATGGTTAATCAAGTCTCTTTTTGCTTTGGAATTACAGCACATGCCCCAATAAAATGTCCCTTCCTCCCACAAAAAAAAACATACACCCTTTTTCTTGCAAATGTCAGGGGGAACATATGACGTGAATGCACCCCCCTGCATGGGTTCCTCTAACTCCGCAAGTATTGGCTCACCCCAGACCTTCCCTCTGACACCGGGGTATTGTTCCTGAAAGAGGGCTCAGAAGGAGGTGGTCTGACCCATCTGTCCCGTAGATGTCTATCCACCCGAATAGCCAAGTACATGACAGCCACCAACGACACAGGAGTTGTATACACTGCTAATGCGTCCTTTAACCTTTCAGTGAGGCCCTGCAGGAATTGGCTTCTGAATGCCGGGTCATTCCATTAAGTATTAGTTGACCACCTGCGGAATCAAGAGCTATAAGTCTCCACTGAACGATTTCCTTGCTGAAGGTAACGGTGCCTGAACTCAGCCAAGGAAATACGGTCAGAATCATTAGAGATAAGGGCCAGAACCCTGAAAAACTCTTCCACAGACTGGAGACACAGAATCCTGTAGCAGATCTTAGGTTAATTCCACATCACTGTAAAGTCCCTGGCAGCCCAGCTCTACCCTCTCTTCAACTCCTGATCCAGCTGCTCCACTTCTTTCCCTTGCTAGGGATTTTGAAGTGTTGTAATTGTAGTTCTAATAATAACTCATGAAGAGAACAGAGACTTCCTGTTTCTACATAGAGCTTAGAAGTAGAGTTGAGCGATACTTTCCGATATCCAAAAGTATCGGATCGGAATGGTATCGCCGATACACACAAAATATCGGCGATACCCGATACCGATACCGGAAATCCAATGTAAGTCTATGGGAACAAAATATCGGAATAAAAAAAAAACCATTCTTGCCTTGTTGGATAATTGTACATGAAGGAAAACAACAAAGAGTAATGTAGAATGTATTGGGGGAGGTTGAGGAGACATTAAAGGCATAGATGTTTAACCCAATCCAATGGAATAGCATTAATATATATTATTTTTAAATACGTTCGGATTGACGAAGAAATTGACAATGTTGTTAACCTTTTTTCTATTTTGGCAAATATGTATGTTTCAAAACTTCCATGCTCTTCACCTTTTTAACTTTTGCCACAATTTCTCCTTCATAATCTTCAGCAGCATCATCTTTGTCATCAAATTATTCTTCATCTTCACCTTCTTTATCTTCTTCTTAAACTTCTTGCTATTCATCTTTTTGTTAACATTACTCAGATTGTTCTTATTAAACTATTATTCTTCTTCATATTAACCCATAAAGTGTAAAGTATAACCTCTTTCTATGAATTTAATTTCCCTGAATTTAATTTCCATTTAATTTCATTTAATTTCTTAAATAATTCAGGGATGAGAAGAGAACAGGTTGGAGGCAGCAGGACTTTTTGCCGTACACACAGCAAGGGAACAGCTGACATTAGTGAACCCCAGTAACACAGGAGCAAGTGTTGACTGTGCTAACAGAACTTCCGAGCAACAACTGGCGGTGTTGGAGCCCAGGGTCAAGGAGGGTGTAGGCAGAGGCCTAATATGAGATGTTTGAAGTTAAATTTGGAGTTAGCAGCAAAAATTTTTGCCAGACACCCAGCAGGGGAACAGCAGGCGTTACTGAACCCCCAAACACATCAGCGATTGTTTTGATCTGTGCATCCAACACTTCTGATCAGCAACTGGCGTTGTTGAAGCCCAGGGTCAAGAAGGGTTTTAAATTTAAATATTGAGTTATTACCTTGTTACGTGGCCATTGCAAATGTATGTACTTCAAACTATAAAAAATGAAGTTTTACTAGGACAATAAAATGATGAATTTCAATTCCAAGAATAAAAATAAACACCCTTAAAATATAAACGCATATAAGCACATGGCAACAAGAAATGGAACAACACACCACCCAAAATTATTTTTACAAAATATAGTGATGTAAATTTATGAATAAAAGTCCATTTTTGTATTTAGGAATGATGCGTAAGGAACGCTATGTTAAACCATAACATAGTGAAGACAATGGATTTTGTAATAGTCACTCATCATCATCATTACAAGAAATCTGTGACAGTCACACAGATTTCAATTATTTCACTCACGAAAATTGTTATTTCGGACAGCATTTATTACATGTCCAGCATGGACTCATCAAAGTGATGAGATGACGCAATAATGTACGATTTAAAAAAAAAAAAAACATTGTCACAATTTAAGTGGGTGCCTGCAAGTGGAGGTGAAACAAACTCTACGGATAGCAAAGGTATATACTATGTCTGTTGTAGACAGTGGGCAGCCTCTGATGGGTAATGTTGATGTTATACTGTACGTCAATAAAGGCTGCGGCTGCAATCATGCATTTTTGGCTTGTAGAATGTTGAAGAGGGTAAAAGCATGTCTGGTTGCGCAAGGCTTTATCCTGTAACAATACCTTCCTTGTGTGACGGGAAGGGTAGCGTGTGTCTATTATATGAGTGTCTCTAAAATGTGACTTTACGCAGCCTTATTCTGCCCTAGGGACGCAAAAAATAAGACAGCAGTAATCATTTACTGTATAACACTCCACCTATGAGCAACAAAACAAGCGCGTTCCCTCTTCCGGTTCCTGCGCTGACATGTGAGAAGGGAGATTGGAGACGCTCCTGAATTTCTCCCAGGTGTCCAAGCATATCGGGCCGATAGGAGAGCATTAAAACCACCCCCGGTCATGACTTAAATACGGTGAATCGAACCAGTGAAGAACTGTAGGTCGATGCGAACGAATGTGCGATCACATGACACACGTTTATAACCCTTGCTAGACACGAATAACTTTGTAGAATTTTGGAGACACCTGAACCCAGATGGCAGTGAATATTCCTTCTATTCGGCGCCACATGACTCTTGGTCCAGAAGAGATAATATATTGCTATCACAGGAGCTAGTAAGGGGAGTGGAAGAGGCAGATGTGCACAACGTAGCTATATCTGACCACGTGCCCGTATCAGTGACCCTGCCAGATATGGTTCAGATGGGGCCAGACCAAACTTGGCGCTTCCCTACCTATTTGTTAATGGATGAGAGTTTCGACATCAGGTGAAGCAATGGTGTTTGGAATATGTAAGTGATAATGGAGATACTAGGGATAGGCCAGAACTTTTATGGGCAGCAGGGAAGGCATTAATGCGCGTGAAACTAATAGGTTATCAGACAACGCTAAAAAGAAGATAGCGACAAACTACTCGCAGGCTAGCAGGATATTACGCGATAGCTACACGGCAAACAAGACAACTTCATCAACACAGGATAAAAATAGATGTAAGCAGGCTAAGGCTGTGTAAGGTTCTGTGTATCTGTTTCTGAAACTCAGTTTGTTCGTCGGCCATTTTGCTTTCTGTTTTGCTGCAGCTATCTTGCCCTCAGTCAAAATGGAGTTTTCCAGCTTGCATGTTCCCGCCCTGATTCTCTCCGTTTGCTTCTTAAACAGCCACACCTGAGCAATCAGTGCTTCAGAATCTAGCCTGCAGTGAACCTGTGTTCTGACTCCTGAAGCCTTGGACCTTGTACTCCAGCCATTCCTACTGAGAAACTCTGAAGCACTTGTGGACTCTGAACTCTGCTCTTGAGAGCCTCACGTTTGCATGGACTTGCGGTAACAGAGAAGAAGATCTGAATCTGTTGTGAAGAGTTATTGCTGAGCTTAGATTACTCTGGCCTGCTGTGTCTCCTGCTTCTGTGTTTGCAACCTGTGTGTTTATTTTTGCCAATTTGTATGAAGCAATACAAGACTTTCTTTATCAACCTGTGTCTCAAGTATTTTCATCGCACCCAAGCACAAGACGCTATATGAACTGTACCACATACATTACAAGATTCTGAAGCCAAACGTTAGTGTCTGCTGGGTCTGGAAAGGCTTGTCTGCTGTACTGTGGATATCGGATGTCCGGTTGTACTTTATGTGATGACAGTGGTTGTGACTTCTCACAACCATTCCAGGTGAGCAATTCCCTTAAGTTTTTTTTTCTGCAGTGTTATCACAGATAAACACTATTGTTTTTTTTTTTTTTCTCTTCTCTTTTTGTCTGCTGAAACTCTGGATATCAGATGTCTGGTTGAAAGCTTTCTGTGATGATAGTGGTTGTGACTTCTCACAACCATTCCAGGTGAGCAGTTCCCTTAAAGTTTTTTCTTTCTTCAGTGTTGCCACAGGTGAACACTATTGTTTTTTTTTTCTCTCCTCTTCTTCCAGTATCCTGTCTTAAAAGATCTGGAAAATGGAGGCCCGCATAAAGGAACTTTGTGGAGTGACTGATAATATCCTTGCAGATTTGCAGAATATAAAGACCCGTTTTACAAATCTTCAGGACCTAAATAATCACAATTTGCAAGTGGTTGGACAGACTACCCAGGATTTGCGAGCCAGGATTGAGGTTCTGGAGGGGCGAGTCCAGGCTCCTGCCGTGGCCCCGAGTTCTGGGATTCCCAAGTTGCCCCCTTTTCGTTTTGGTGGTGAACGTGAAAAATTCAGGGGATTTGTTAATCAATGTAATCTTTTTTTTTCTGCACATGCTTCACAATTTCCTACTGAACGATCTAAGGTGCTTACTATAATTATGTTGCTTACCAACAAGGCTTTGATATGGGCAAACCCTCTGATTGAGACTGAGGATGATTGTTTGAATCACCTTGATGATTTTATTTCAGCCATGGGGCAGGTGTTTGATGACCCCAATCGAGGTGCAACAGCTGAAGCAGCCATGTTAGCTTTGCGCCAAGGTAAGCACTCGGTAGCTGAATATGCCTTGGATTTCAGGAGATGGGCCCTTGATACCACCTGGGACAATTCCGCCAAAAAATCTATTTTTCGAAAGGGGTTATCCCCACTGATTAAGGATGAACTTGCTCGTGCCGACCCTCCCACTGCGTTAGGTGACTTTATTAACTACTGCATCCGTATTGATACTCGTTTAACTGAACGCAGGCAAGAGAGATGGTTCGAAAGCAATCGTACTAACCTTTTCCTACCTTCCTCTCCAGCTAAGGAACCTTTGAATAGGATTACACGGGAACCTGAACCTGAACCCATGCAGGTAGACTCTTTACTACGACGGGTTAGTGATGCACGCAAGGAACATCGTTTTAAGTAGAATCTATGTTTTTATTGTGGTAAGTCAGGGCACTTTATTATTAACTGTCCCAGCCGTTCTCGCAAGACTACTGCAGCACTCATTCATTGTGAGTGTTGCGAGAGGGGATCTGTCAGGTCCGAGCCTCAGGCTCCAGAGAGAGCTGCAGCAACAGATCTTGATTTCTCGGACTTAAACTCCGTTACCTCTGAGGACGTTGACTGTGTAAATGCTGCCATCTTTCAAGTTTCCTCAGCGGTGTCCCAGCTGAGTTGTAAGAAAAACAATTCTCACTGTTTTCTTTCCATCAAACTCTGGGTTGACTCAGCCTGGGTGTCTAGCTCTGCTATGATCGACTCAGGTGCAAGTGGAAATTTTATGGATGTCTCCTTTGCTCTAAAACAGGGAATACGTTCAGTGAAGAAGGCTACTCCAGTACAGATGGAAACTGTGGATGGCTCCCTGCTGACCTCTGGACCAGTGGATCAGGAAACAGAGCCTTTAAAGGTTCTTATGGGTAAAGATCATCAAGAGAAACTGTCCTTTATGCTTATCTCTTCTCCTCACTTTCCCATTATTCTAGGGCTACCATGGCTGCAGGCTCAGAATCCTACCATTAACTGGGAGACCAAGGAATTACACTTTCCAGAGAAACAGATGAGTCCAAAAATTTCAGCTTGCTCTGTTCCTAAAGGAACCATGTCAGTCCCTGAACTACCAGCTGTATACCAGGACTATGTGGATTTATGTGACAAGAAGAACGCTGACCAGCTTCCTCCTCACCGTCCATATGATTGTCCAATTGAATTATTGCCTGGAGCAGAGATACCTTTTGGTAAGATCTACCCCCTGGCGGGGCCCGAGCTGAAGGCTTTAAAAGAGTACATAGACGAAAATCTAGCCAAGGGCTTCATACGCCCCTCTTCATCTCCTGCAGGGGCACCCATATTCTTTGTAAAGAAGAAAGATGGATCCCTGAGACCATGCGTAGACTATAGGGAACTCAATAAGGTTACTATTAGAAACCGTTATCCATTGCCTTTAATCCCTGAGTTATTGGAGAGAGTGCGACATGCCAAAATTTTTTCTAAACTAGATCTTCGTGGGGCCTATAACTTAGTCCGTATTAGACCTGGGGATGAATGGAAGACTGCATTCAGGTCACGCTATGGACACTTTGAATATCTGGTTATGCCTTTTGGTCTGAGTACCGCCCCAGCCACTTTCCAACACTTGGTGAATGACATCTTCAGGGATCTCCTAGATACATTCGTGGTAATTTATTTGGATGATATTTTAATTTTTTCTAACTCCACAGAGGAACATCATGGACATGTGAGAATGGTCTTGGAACGTCTAAGACAAAATCATCTTTACATCAAGCTTGAAAAGTGTGAATTCCATAAGACCGAAATTCAATTTCTGGGGTATGTACTGTCTACACAAGGAATTAGTATGGATGGAAGTAAAACCCAAGCCATCAATGATTGGCCAAGTCCTAGAAATGTGAAGGAGGTACAGCGCTTCATCGGGTTTGCAAACTTCTATAGACGTTTCATTAGAAATTTCTCTGAGGTAGTGTCACCTATCACCCAACTTACCCGGAAAGAGTCTAAGTTCTCCTGGACTCCCCAAGCCCAGGAAGCATTTTCCCGTCTAAAAGATAAATTTACCACTGCACCTATCCTAGTACATCCCAACCCAGAGCTTGCCTTCATAACAGAGGTGGATGCTTCAGACTGTGCCGTGGGAGCTATACTCTCTCAGAGAACAGGTGAGAAGAATGTCTTGCATCCCTGTGCCTTCTTTTCCCAGCAGTTGTCTTCGGCTGAGAAGAACTACGATGTGGGCAATAGAGAGTTGTTGGCCATTATTGCCGCCTTCAAAGAATGGAGACACCTTCTTCAAGGAGCTGCACAGCAAATAGTCGTTCTGACAGACCATCGTAATCTTGAGTTTATCAGGTCGGCTAAGTGCCTGACTCCTCGCCAGGCTCGCTGGAATCTTTTCTTAAACCAATTTAATTTTATTATTTCTTATAGACCAGGATCGCGCAATGGAAAGGCTGATGCACTCTCTAGGATTTACTCAGCAGAGACACGTCCAATTACTCCTCCTAAGACTATTCTTCCTGACTCTAGATTCCTAGGAGTGATTCATCATCAAGACCTAATTAAAGACATCAAGGAAGCATACCATGCGGATTCTTTTTTGGCTCAACCCCCAAGGGACGTAAGTCTTGTCTTTAAGAATGGTGTGTGGATTCTGGGACAACGTCTGTATATACCTGAAACAGTCAGATTGAGAGTATTGCAACTCATTCACGATTCCAAAATAGCCGGGCATAGAGGAATTCTAAAGACACAGGAATTTCTTTCTCGTTTCTTTTGGTGGCCCACTTGTAGGAAGGATGTTTTGGACTATGTCACTTCGTGTGAGGTTTGTGCAAGATGCAAAACACCTCGCTCTTCACCAACTGGTCTGTTACAGCCTCTTCCCACCCCGTCCCGCCCGTGGGGATCCATTTCTATGGACTTCATTGTGGAATTACCAACCTCTCAAGGGAAGAACACTATTCTAGTGGTGGTTGACCGTTTAACAAAGGCAGCTCATTTTATCCCTTGTGTCGGCTTACCCACTGCAAAACAGACATCAGATTTGATGATTAAAGATGTGTTTCGTTTACATGGAGTACCGGATGAGGTTATTTCGGATCGAGGGGTGCAATTCACTTCTAGGTTTTGGCAAAATTTCTGTGCAGCATTGGACATTAAAGTAAACCTTTCTTCTGCTTTTCATCCCCAGACTAATGGACAAACCGAACGAACCAATCAAACCCTGGAGCAGTATCTCCGCTGCTTTATCTGCCACCTACAGGATGATTGGGTGGATCTACTTCCATTGGCTGAGTTCTCTTACAACAACTCTCAGAGTGCCTCCACTAAACAGTCTCCTTTTTACTCTAATCTAGGTTATCATCCTAACATTCTACCACGATTTCCCATAGAGACGCCTTTGCCAGCAGTGGCTGAAAGAGTCACGACTTTACAGAAGAATATGGATCTTCTAAAGGAGAATCTGGAATCGGCTCAGGAAAGGTACAAGAAGGCAGCAGATAAATTTCGTAAACCTGCACCAGCTTTTAAGGTAGGAGACCTGGTCTGGCTGTCAACCAGAAATCTTAAGTTAAGGATTCCATCGTCTAAGTTGGGACATAAGTACATTGGACCCTATAAAATCAGTAAGATTATAAGTGCCGTTGCTTGTCGTCTTCAATTGCCCAGAACTATGAGAATCCACCCTGTCTTTCATGTATCCCTACTAAAGGCTGCGACACCCAATACGTTTCCTGGACGTTCTTCTCCTTGCCCTGACCCAGTGCTAGTCGATGGTCAGGAAGAATTTGTGGTGGAAAGGATTTTAGATTCCAGGTTGTATAGAAATCAGTTACAATATCTGATTAAATGGCAGGGCTACCCAGTGGAGGACAACTCATGGGAGCCAGTCAATAACGTTAATGCTCCTCGCTTGCTCCGTCAGTTTCATCAGAGGTACCCACACAAGCCTGGTCTGAGGTCATCCGGAGGTTGTCCCTAAGGGGGGAGTAATGTAAGGTTCTGTGTATCTGTTTCTGAAACTCAGTTTGTTCGTCGGCCATTTTGCTTTCTGTTTTGCTGCAGCTATCTTGCCCTCAGTCAAAATGGAGTTTTCCAGCTTGCATGTTCCCGCCCTGATTCTCTCCGTTTGCTTCTTAAACAGCCACACCTGAGCAATCAGTGCTTCAGAATCTAGCCTGCAGTGAACCTGTGTTCTGACTCCTGAAGCCTTGGACCTTGTACTCCAGCCATTCCTACTGAGAAACTCTGAAGCACTTGTGGACTCTGAACTCTGCTCTTGAGAGCCTCACGTTTGCATGGACTTGCGGTAACAGAGAAGAAGATCTGAATCTGTTGTGGAGAGTTATTGCTGAGCTTAGATTACTCTGGCCTGCTGTGTCTCCTGCTTCTGTGTTTGCAACCTGTGTGTTTATTTTTGCCAATTTGTATGAAGCAATACAAGACTTTCTTTATCAACCTGTGTCTCAAGTATTTTCATCGCACCCAAGCACAAGACGCTATATGAACTGTACCACATACATTACAGGCTGACTTACACGTATGGTATATCGACACGAGAGAAGCAGTAATATGAATTATAGAGCCGATGTATATCGTTATGGTAGCAAATCAGGGAGACTATTAGCACGACTAGCGAAAGGAAATCACATTCGTCATCAACATATTACTGCGTTAACGAATAAACATGGGATCATGAACACAGACCCTCGAAGCATAATCAGGATTCTACAAGAATACTACTCAGACTTATATAAGGTGGAACATACGGATAGTGCGGAGGGTCAGACCTTTCTAGATGGAATACGGTTACCATCCTTCACAAACTATCAGCTTTTCCTTTTAAAAAAACCAATTGAGGTGACGGAAGTGACAGCGGCGATAAGTGACTTTAAATCCGGGAAAGCTCCAGGACCTGACGGGTTTACAGCCAAATTATTAAAATTATTGAGTGAGGATATCCCGTCCACATTGGTAGGCACCTTCAATCATATATTGGAGACAGGAGGGTTGCCCATCCATTCAAACATGGCACACATGAAGGTGCTACTAAAACCCAACAAACCTTCACATCTGACTGGATCCTATCGTCCATTCTCACTCATTGACCAGGATATCAAGCTTTTGTCCAGGATCATTGCAGATCGTTTGAGTAGCATTCTTCCTACGCTGATAGGGCCATCACAAGTGGCCTTTGTTAGACCAAGATCGCCCATGAATAACATTAGGAAAGTAATAGCAGTTGTAGATAAATAACGTTGTCTGACAACATCGAGTCCTGTCATGCTATCCTTAGATGGCAATAAGGCATTTGATAGGGTGAGCTGAAGTTGGTTGCCAATGGTCCTGGACAAAATTGCCATGAGAGGCACGTTTATGACTTTCCTATCAGGTGTCTACGCCAACCCACAGGCACAAATACACAACACAGGTCACCTTTCGGCTACTTTCACAATACAGAGGGGAACTCCTCAGGGATGTCCATTATCACCTTTGCTCTTTGATATAGCCCTTGAGCCATTAGTTACACACGTGGAGGATAACACAGTATATGACGGTATAAAGGTAGGGGTCGGCAGATCAAACTCACATTGTTTGCAGACGATATACTCATTTATATGGCACATCCCCAAGACCATCTCAAAGGGCTATTAGACTGGATAAAAAATGTTTAACTAATTCTGTGGTTTCGCTTCAAAGACTACAAGAGTGAAATTTTTCAATTCTTAAAGCCTAATCCTCGTGAGCTTTGGTGTGCTTACCGATGGGGGACAGAAGTAATTAAAACCTTTATTTATAACATATCTGTGAATCAAAATAGGACGAGATTCTAGTTCTCAATACAAACTTAACTATGAACCCTAATTGGACAAGGTTGTACGTCAATTGGAGCGGTGGCATGATTTGCCCCTGTCTCTTCTGGGCCGTTGTCACCTTCTTAAGATGATTATTTTTGGAAGGCTATTATACCCGCTTCAGACTATTCCAATCCTGTTACGTAAAGATGATGTTTCACGGATAAAAAAAGCATTGACCAGATTCATCTTGAGGGGAAAACGGCCCAGAATAGCAATACGAAAAATTATGCGTGCAGTAAAAGATGGGGGCCTGGCCGTGCCAAACGTTAGGAGTTATAACTTTTCGTGCTTGATCAGAGTGGGGAGAGATTGGTTTAAGGGGACTTTGTCCTACTCAGATGTATTGCTGGAATCTGGACTGACAGAGGGTTGTATTTTGGCCTCATGTGTTGACACTGTGATTTGTAAACTCCCGGTCATAGTGATCAGCGCTACTACGCGATACAGTAATTGCCTGTAAGGCAACCAGACGAGCGCATGGGTTGTCTTCTCAGTTATCTAAACACATGCCTTTATGGGCTCACCCAGAATTCCCAGTGGGAGTGACAGACCGCGTTTTTGAGACGTGGCATACTAAAGGTATACATACAGTATTCCATCTCATGCACCTAAAAGAGTGTAGGTGGCTGACATCCAAGGAGATTATGGAAAAATTCAATTAGCCCCCTTCTCACTTTATTGAAACTCTACAAGTGCATTATTTCTACAGAAATCGCCTGCGTAATATTATAGAAGAGGTGGTAGACAATTGATTTGACAAGATGGGAGATATATTTCTTCAACCAGACTGAAGTTTGCTCATGATTTTCCTTGATTACTACGACCTGTGATGAGGTCATAGTCAAGTGATCTGGTCAGCTGATGTGTACGTCACCTGATGGTGTTTTGTAGGCCTATAAAACAAGGAGCTGTTGTAGTTGTTGTGTGGAAGGAAGGAGTTTGGCTGGAGTAAGCCTGGAACATTGTTTTGTTACTGTGTGGCAGTGTGCACCAGGAAGCGAGTAACAGACCACCCGGAATGTGACCTGGCGGTCTCAGCTGACCTGCAGCCGCTTAGTTAAGCCCGTCACAAGCAAGGGTGAGTCTATGACCAGTGGTTCTCCAAACTGGAGTGATTTATGTTCTGTTTTCATTTTGTTATATGGACTTTTTGTTGAACTCATGATTAAAATCACTGAACTTTGAAATAAAAGGCTGTGTGTTTGCCTCATTACTAGTGTTGAGCGATATTGCTCGATATCTAAAAATATCGTATCGAAATTGTATTGCCGATAGCACTAAATATCGTCGATATCCGATTTCGATAACGGAAGTCCCATGTAAGTCTATGGGAACAAAATATTGCAACAAAAAAAACCCTTTCTTTCGTTGTAAACACAAAATATACACACATAGAATACATATATATATATATATACATGTCATTGTGACATATATATACATATATTTATAGTTTATACACTTCTACATAGTAAAATCGACTCTAATTCAATTGCCGGGTAAAGACGTGACATACCCCATAGAAGTCGACGGGCTCGGTGCCGAGTACCCCGAAAACCTCTGGCTCTGTGCGACTCAACTTGGGCGTCACAAACAGGATTCTGTAGCTCGCTATAAGCGAGTCCTGTGTGCCTGAATTGCACTGGTTTTGTGCTTGAGAATTGCTAAAATCATCAGAGAATGTATTTGCCATTTTTCCGCCATATCTGCGTCACGACGAGGCACTGGTGAAGAAGAAGGGCGTGCTCTTCGTGGGTGTCACTCACTCAGTGGCGTGAAAACGATGGCCGCCCACTGTAAATGGTACTGCAATGTAACATCGTGCCCCACAGCTCTGGAGTTCCGCCTCCTCATCCTCCTCAGTGGGCGGAAACTAACACGAAGGTCCCGCCTCCCTACAAAAGAGGGGCCCTCTCCAGATATGACACATGTGACTTGGCAGAGATGGCTAATGGACACGACGAGCAGAAGTGGGAAGGGATGGAGCAGTCAGAGCTCTCCCCCCACGGAAGCGACCCGATCGCCACAGAATCACCGTTGGGCACCCGGCCTGTAAACCCTCCTACGCTGCAAGAAGCGGCGGATACCCTAAGAGGCCTGGCCCGGCACCGGGAGGAGGTCGCCAGGATGGAAGCCAGCTGGCGTGCCCTAAAACTAAACTTGGAGCGGCGCCAATCCCTCTTACCTGAAGTGTCTGTACCGGAAGGTGAGGCACCCGTTCTAGTAGAGGAGTCCTTGCAATGTGATCCGGTTGACGTTGTCGCAGTGGAGGCACCCGTTCCTGCAAAAACCGCAGCACCGTCAGCAGCACCCCAGATCCCGCTGTCTGCCCCCGTCGCTGAGACAGAAGAAGCGACACCCGTCCTCATGGAGGAGGCCGCGCAGGCACCAGAGCACTACCTGCCTGTACCGGAGCCCCGACTGTCATCTGATTTAGAGCCGTCTGCTTCCTCCGCAGGGAGGCGCCGCCAGGACTGGGGGGCGACAGGAGAGCTGTCGCAAACCGGATACTGTAAGCTGCAGTGGAGTGGTGGAGACATGGAGCAACTGGTGGAGGAGAATTACAACCGGCGTCAGGAGGAAGAGTGGAGACGTTGGGAGCGGGAAGCAGAGCGACAAAGGGAGCAGCGAGAAACCCTAAAACTTCGCCAACGTCACCTGGAGAAGGACCGGGCAGATAAGGACCGGATGAGAAAGGATAAAGGAACCCTGAGTGAGCCGCGGCGTAAGGGTGCAGTACGGAGCTTTAAATTGAAAGGTGGTTGGGGCTTCATCAAGGAGCCTGGACTTTATTTAGAAGTCTTTGTGACCCGGCGGGACGTGGAGGCTCACCTCCCAGAAGGACACCCGGGGAGGGACCTGTTGCCAGGAGACTTGGTGACTTACACCCGACACTGGGGTTACAATGGGTGGTACGCCCTAAATGTTACCAGGTGCGACCCCTACTCCCCAGTGTGTCAGGAACCTGTGAGACCCTCGAAGCCTTCAGCCTCCCACATCCAGGCCTCTGCAAAAGTGCCCACCCCACGCCGTAAATCTCCCCAGCCTCCCTCAGTGGTCTCCTCAGCAGCCCCAGCTATGGACATGATAAGCATAGCTGGCCCGTACCCGGCGCCTGTTAGGCACCCTGGGGTTCGTACAGTCCGGGACATAGGGCTCCAGACCCGGAGGGAGATGAAAGAGGTGGCCACACAGACCCAGATAGCGGGTCACGACGTCACTGTACAGGCCACACGACGTCATCAGGTCCTGGTGGTCCTTGGTGCCTCGGATGTTTGGCAATCTCAAGAAGAGTACCAAGTGGTACCTGGAAGAGGCCAGCCAAAGAAGTCTAAATAACCCGGACAGGGTCCCTGTATGTAAATAGTTAACTTGTTTATGTACCCGGACGGGTGAATGTTCCTAAAAAAGTTTTTTATTTTAATAAAAAAAAACAACACAGTTTTCATTTCTTTTATTACTTTCTCATCCTGCGACGCCATCGATCTCCTGTAAAAAAATGAAAAAAAAAAAAAAAAAGTATACCACCTGACCGACGCAGTCCATAGTAACGAGTGTCCCACGACGATCCAGCTCTGCTACATCAGAATGACAGGCAGAGCCTGTCATCCCGGCGCAGCACAGCTGATTACCTGCTTCCCCGGCGGTGACGTCATCGGACTGACTGCTTTACGGCGGGGATTACCCTGCAGTCACTGCAGTTATCGCGAAAAACTGCATGTGACCGCCAGGGAGAAGATAATGGCGGCCATCAAGCAGTCCAGGACGTGACCGCCGGAGATCTTCTGCCAGGTAAGTGCCGCTGACTCCTGACAGACCCGACCGACGGACACTCACAGTGACAGTGACAAATCCGATTCCGGTATTCGATAAGACGAAAATATCGAAACGAATTATCGAAAGGCCGATAGAGCTAATATCGGCCGATAGCCGATATTTGCATTATCGTATCGCTCAACACTACTCATTACTGCGGCCCAGCCCTGCCTACCACAGCGGTTCCCTACAATTGGTGGAGAATGCGGGCAACGCAGTGAGGTCAGGCTGTTTTTCATGCATGACAGTAAATGTCCTGGTTTTAGAAAGTGCACCAAAACCGGCTGGATAACTGTCCGAAGATGGAGAACAAAGTAAAAATGCTAGTGGAGGCCATGCGACAGCAACAGCAGGCTACACAGCAGCAACAGCAGGCTATGCAGCAGCAGCAGGCTATACAACAGCAGGCTATGTAGCGGCAGCAGGCTATACAGCAGCAGGCTATGTAGCAGCAGATATTTAATCGACAGCAACAGGAAACCAATAGTTTACTGATGCAGCACATCACAGCGCCGCAGACAGTAAGAGCTGCCCGGGGATGCCATGATGTCCGGAAAGCGGTGCGTACAGCGATCCGAAAGATGGAGCAATCAGATGACGTTGAGGTGTAGCTGGAGATGTTTGAAGGCGTGGCTAAAAGGGAGAGACTGCCCCGGGACCAGTGGGCCGAGATCGTGGCTCCGTTTTTGACTTCAGGACCCGCTAAAGCCTATAGGGACCTACCCCCCAGCAACAGGAGGACTATGAGAGTGTGAATGGTGAGATACTTGCACGTCTTGGGGTAAATATTTTTTTCCTGGCCCAGCGTGTACAACAATGGAAGTTTTCCCCTTCCGAGCCAGCTCGGTCCCAGTATTATGACTTGATACACCTGATAGAAAAGTGCTTTCAGCCTGAGGTGTTGTCACCCCGCGATATGCTGGATCGTATAGTGACTGATAAATTCGGGCGAACTTTGCCCCACACCCTTCAAACATGGGTTGGACAGGCAGCCCCTACTGATGGTCTCCAAATGGTAGACCTCATTGAAAGATATGGGCCTACCAAGGAGATACAGGGAGAGACTACCCGGAAGCTACCAATTAAATTCACCAAACCTTCACCCACAGCTCGGCGAGCAGAGACTCTGAGGGCCGCCCAGGAAAGGTCGGGGAACGAAAGGGGCCCCATAATCTGTTGGCGGTGCCAAGAACCATGACATGTGAGAGCTGATTGCCCCCACCTGACTGAGCCCATGGACAACAACTTTGGCTACTATCAGTCTCACTATGCATAACACATGTGTGCAGTGGTCAGTATTACCTTTGCCTTCGGTGGAGGAGGAAAACACCTCTCCTATAGAAGTGTTAGTTGGGGAGTTGGAAGATTTGCCACCGGGACCAGAATTGTAATACTTAAATGTGTCAGGTGACAATTTTGGTACGGCGCAACTCCGTGACCCTACGTTGAGTCTATTTGTTGGGGATAACATTTTGTTTTGTAACTGATCATTCCCCTGTGACTGGCAGTGTTGTAGCCCAGGGAGTAGAGTTCAGGTGGTAGAAAGATGAACATAACAGGAGACATGGAAAACGTTGGCAAACAGTTATTTAATCTGAAAACGGGCAGGCAAATTCAGGTGAGATCCATGCCTTGTTCATTTTCAGAAAAGTAAGCCGGTCTACATTCTCTGAGGATAGTCGCATGCGACGGTCTATTAGTACACCACCTGCAGCACTAAAGACGCCCTCAGATAATACACTGGCAGCAAGGCAAGCCAGCACCTCCAATGCATACTGGCTAAGCTCTGGCCATGTATCCAGCTTAGAGACCCAAAACTTGAAAGAGGAAGAGCCATCTGGGAGTACACTGAGAGGGAAAGACATGTAGTCTGTCACCATCTTACGTAAACGTTGCCTCATGGTGAGTGGAGTCGTCTCGGATGGTGTAGACATTGGTGGCGCTGACACAAAACTTTGCCACATTTGTAACATACTGCTCTTGCCCTGTGCAGAGGCGCTGCTTGTGCTCCCTCTTGTTGCAGAGGTGTCTCCACTGCCTCGACGCACAGAGATTCTTTGTAAAGCAGTAGCAGCAGCAGTGCTCTCGGCTGGAATGGAGAATATTATGGATTGCACCAGTCTGTCTTGGTACTCCCGCATTTTACGCTCCCGGTTCAACGGGGTGATGAGGCTTTGTAAGTTGTCCCGGTAGCGAGGGTCTAGGAGGGTGTACACCCAATAATCTGATGTGGTGAGAATGTGGGCGATGCGGCGGTCGTTTCTCAGGCACTGCAGCATGAAATCAACCATGTGCTGCAGACTCCCAACTGCCCAACAAACGCTGTCCTCTGGAAGAGGCGTCATCTCTGCCTGCTCTGCATCGCCCCACCCTCGCTCTACATACTGACTAGAGCGTTGTGTACCTCCCTCTGTAGGGATTTCTTCCTCCTCCATTGACTCCTCCTCATCCTCCTCACAAAGTGAGCCCTGCCCAGCCCTTTGTGAGGAACCAAGTTGCGCTGACTGTCCAGAAGGTGAGTGAATTTGTGACTCCTCATCCTCCACCTCTTCCAAAACCTCATCCTTTAGTGCTTGCAGTGATTTTTGAAGCAGGCAGATAAGGGGGACAGTCATGCTGACTAGTGCATCATCTGCACTCGCCATCCGCGTTGAGTCATAAAACGCACGCAAAACGTGGCAGATGTCTGTTATGTTTCGGTAGCTGAGGAGTGCAGGTAAAAAAGGCAATACACCAGAGCAGTTGGAATCTATGAGATTGCAGTACCCTGATTAACCACCACAACTAGAGGCAGCCGTGGAGCGTTCCTACGTTGGTCCTAGATGCCTCGTCACAGCCTGAGAAACTAACTACACCTAAAGATAGAAATAGGAAAGCTATCTGCCCCAGAGCAGAACCCCAAAGATAATAGAAAGCCCCCAAACATGTAATGGCGGTTAGACAAGAAGAAATACTGACACAGACAGAAAATAGTATGAGCAAACGTTGGGGCCCAAACTAACTAAATAGAAAAGGATAGGAAGGGTACTTACTGCAATCCCAGAAAACCCTGAAAAGCACCAACTCTACTAATTTCAAAAACACCTGAGATCACACGACCTCTACCACCTAAATTAGTTCTCTGGTGTAACAAAATCAAAACAGCAGCCACTGAAAAAACTGGAAAAAGCAAAAGTACAAACATCAGTGGCTGAACTAAACTGAGAGGGCAAAAGCCCCCGGAGGGGACCCTGAAGGCCCCCACAGAAGTGCAGGACAAAATGCAAAAATGAAGCACAAAAACAAAAAGAAGAAAATGTCTTATCTGTTAGCAGGAGATGCAGACACAACACAGCAGGCTACAAGGGAAACAGGAATCAAGGATTGAGACCAGAACAATTGATCACCGGCAACCCTGATGGGAAGGCGACTCCCTTATATAAGACCAGTCAGTAACACCTGATTCCCAATCCTCACAATCTTCACTGGACAGACCAGTACCGATTGTAACCACCAGAGGGAGCCTCTGCTCAGAACACATCTCAAGCCCATTCACAACAGTACCCCCCCCTTGAGGAGGGGTCACCGAACCCTCATTTGAGCAACCAGGTCGGTCAGGATGAGTTCTATGATACGCACGGATGAGTCTCCTAGCATGGATGTCCGAAGCAAACACCCAAGAATTGTCTTCCTGACCATAACCTCTCCACTTAACCAAATACTGGAGTTTCCGTCTAGAAAAACGAGAATCTAATATTTTCTCAACCACATACTCCAGATTGCCCTCAACCAAAACAGGGTCAGGAAGCACAGCAGCAGGAACCACTGGCTCAACAAACCTCTTCAACAAGAACTTGTGGAACATGTTATGGATCTTAAATGTCCCTGGAAGAAGCAAACGAAAAGAAACAGGATTAAGAATCTCCATGATCTTATAAGGTCCAATGAACCTAGGCTTAAATTTAGGAGATGCTACTCTCATAGGAATATTTTTTGAGGACAACCAGACCAAGTCCCCTACTTTAAACCGAGGACCATCAGTCCTATGCCGGTTAGCAAACCGCTGGGCCCTCTCCTGAGAGAGGGACAACCTTTCCACTACCTGGTCCCAAATCTGTTGCATACGCTCCACAACAGAGTCAACACCTGGACAGACAGAAGCCTCCGTCTGTCCTGAAGAAAATCGAGGGTGAAACCCAAAATTACAGAAAAACGGAGACATCAAAGTGGCAGAGCTAGCCCTATTATTAAGAGCAAACTCAGCCAAAGGCAAAAAAGAGACCCAGTCATCCTGATCAGCAGACACAAAGAATCTTAGATAAGTCTCCAATGTCTGGTTTGTTCTCTCAGTTTGACCATTGGTCTGAGGATGAAATGCCGAGGAGAAAGACAATTGAACACCCAGTTTAGAACAAAAGGTCCTCCAAAATCTGGAAACAAACTGGACTCCTCTGTCAGACACAATGTACTCAGGAATGCCGTGTAAACGAACCACGTGCTGAAGGAACAACGGCACCAATTCAGAGGAGGAAGGCAACTTAGGTAATGGCACAAGATGTATCATCTTGGAAAACCTATCACAAATCACCCAGATGGCGGTCATTCTCTGAGAAACAGGAAGGTCGGAAATGAAATCCATAGAGATATGGGTCCATGGTCTCTTGGGCACAGGCAATGGCATCAACAAACCACTAGAGCGAGAGCAAGGCTTGGAGCGAGAGCAAGTCCCGCAGGACTGCACAAATTCCCTGACATCACGAGACAAGGTAGGCCACCAAAAGGACCGACTAACCAGGTCTCTGGTACCAAAAATTCCGGGATGCCCAGCCAACGCGGAACAATGAATCTCAGACATCACACTCTTTTTCCACTGGTCCGGGACAAACAATTTTCCAACAGGGCAGCACTCGGGCCTATCCTCCTGACACCCCTCCAGAGCAAGTCTCAAATTGGGTGAGATTGTGGAAAGAACTACCCCCTCTTTCAAAATAACAGAAGGATCAGATAACTCAGGAGAGTCCGCAAGGAAACTCCTCGAGAGGGCATCCGCCTTAACATTCTTAGTGCTAGGAAGAAAGGAAACCACAAAATTAAAACGTGTGAAAAACAAGGCCCACCTGACCTGTCTAGGATTGAGTCGCTTGGCAGATTCCAGATAAACCAGATTCTTATGGTCCGTAAGGACCACCACCTGATGTTTGGCTCCCTCCAGCCAATGTCTCCACTCTTCAAAAGCCCACTTCATGGCCAATAACTCCCGATTACCCACGTCATAATTTCGTTCAGTAGGAGAAAATTTTCGAGAGAAAAAGGCACAAGGGTTACTTTTAGAGGTCTCTGGATCTTTTTGGGACAAAATGGCACCTGCCCCAATTTCAGAGGCATCAACCTCCACCTGAAATGGCAGAGAAACATCAGGCTGCCGTAGAACAGGAGCAGAAGTGAATCTTTGCTTAAGTTCCTGAAATGCAGAGACTGCCTCAGGAGGCCAATTCACCACATCAGAACCCTTTTTGGTCAAATCAGTTAATGGTTTAACAATAACCGAGAAATCACCAATAAATTTACGATAAAAATTGGCAAAACCCAAAAATCTTTGAAGAGCCTTTAATGAAGTAGGTTGGACCCAATCACAGATGGCCTGAACCTTGACCGGGTCCATTTCAATAACAGATGGGGACAAAATGAATCCCAGAAATGAGATCCTCTGTACGCCAAAAAGACACTTTGATCCCTTCACATACAGAGCATTCTCTCTCAAAATCTGGAATACAGTTCGAACATGTTTCACATGAGAGTCCCAGTCATTAGAAAAAATCAAGATATCATCCAAATAAACAATCAGAAATTTATCCACAAAATCCCTGAAAATGTCATTCATGAAGGACTGGAAGACAGAAGGAGCATTTGTGAGCCCAAAGGGCATCACAAGGTACTCAAAATGCCCTCAGGGGTATTGAATGCCGTTTTCCATTCATACCCGTGCTTAATGCGAATAAGGTTATATGCCCCCCTGAGGTCAAGCTTGGTAAACCAAGTAGCGTTTTTCACCCTGGAAAACAGGTCAGAAATCAAGGGTAACGGGTATTGATATTTCACAGTAATATTGTTCAAAAGACGATAATCAATACACGGCCTTAATGAACCATCCTTTTTGGCCACAAAGAAAAAAACGGCACCTAAGGGTGAAGAGGATGGTCTGATATGACCCTTCTCCAACGACTCCTTGATATAAGACCGCATAGCGTCATGTTCAGGTACAGACAGGTTAAAAAGGCGACCTTTAGGGAATTTACTACCAGGCACTAATTCAATAGCGCAGTCATAGCTCCTATGGGGAGGCAAGGATGCAGATTTACTTTCGCAAAACACATCAGAAAAATCAATCAAAAAGTCAGGAACATCCTGAGCCTGGGGGGAGGCAGAAAAAACAGGAGTGTTGGTATTAACACATTGGCAGCCCCAACTAGTTACAGACACAGATTTCCAATCCAAAACAGGATTATGAGACTGTAACCAAGGGAAACCCAGTACGATAATATCATGCAGATTATACAGAACCAAAAATTTGCAGCACTCCTGATGATCAGGTTCTACCCTCATTATCACCTGAGTAGAGAACTGAGGTTTATTCTCAGCCAAAGGGGTAGAATCGATCCCCAGTAGGGGAATAGACTTCTGTAGGGGTATCAAGGGAAACCCACAACGTTTAGCAAAATCATAATCCATCAGGTTAATAGCTGCTCCAGAATCAACGAAAGCCTGAGCAGAAAATGAGGACAGAGAGCATATCAGAGTGACAGTTAATAAAAACTTAGTCTGAACACTACCCAAGACAACTGAGCGTGCAAAACGTCTTCCCCGCTTAGGGCAGACTGAAATAGCATGAGAGGCATCACCACCACAGTAGAAACATAACCCATTGCGCTTTCGAAACTCATGACGCTGTGCCCCAGAAAACACTCTATCACACTGCATGGGTTCAGAAGCAGGTTCACAAGGCAACACCATTCCACGCATACTTCTCCGCTCACGCAAACGTCTGTCAATTTGAATCGCTAATGACATAGAATCATTGAGACCAGAGGGGACAGGGAATCCCACCATAACATCCTTTACATTATCTGACAGACCCTTCCGAAAAAGGGCCGCCAAAGCGTCGTCATTCCACTTGGTCAGGACTGCCCACCTACGGAATCTCTGACAGTATAACTCAGCGTCATCAAGCCCCTGATTTAATGCCAACAAGGCTTTTTCAGCTTGATCAGTGACATTAGGCTCATCGTACAATAACCCCAAAGCCTGAAAAAATGCATCAACATCACTTAAAACAGGATCCCCAGGTGTCAGGGAAAAAGCCCAATCCTGAGGATCGCCGCGCAGGAGAGAGATGACAATTTGAACCTGCTGCGCTGCGTTCCCTGAGGACTTAGATTTTAAGGCAAAAAACAATTTACAATTATTTTTGAAATTCTGAAACTTAGCTTGATCCCCTAAAAACAAATCTGGCATGGGAATCCTAGGTTCCATAACAGGCAACCTAGCAAGATATGCAGCAATACTCTGAACCTCAGTGGCAAGCTGATCCACACGGCCAGACAACTGTGCAAACTCCATTGAGAGAAAAAATCCTCCCCAGCACCCAGAGATACAGAGGGGAAAAAAAAAAATGCAACAAACAGAAAAATATCTCTGACAACTCTGACAACCATTTTTTCTTTCACAATATTTTTCCCTTCTGTGAGTACCATACAATTTTAAATTTTGGGCCGGTGATACTGTTATGTTTCGGTAGCTGAGGAGTGCAGGTAAAAAAGGCAATACACCAGAGCAGTTGGAATCTATGAGATTGCAGTACCCTGACTAACCACCACAACTAGAGGCAGCCGTGGAGCGTTCCTACGTTGGTCCTAGACGCCTCGTCACAGCCTGAGAAACTAACTACACCTAAAGATAGAAATAGGAAAGCTATCTGCCCCGGAGCAGAACCCCAAAGATAATAGAAAGCCCCCAAACATGTAATGGCGGTTAGACAAGAAGAAATACTGACACAGACAGAAAATAGTATGAGCAAACGTTGGGGCCCAAACTAACTAAATAGAAAAGGATAGGAAGGGTACTTACTGCAATCCCAGAAAACCCTGAAAAGCACCAACTCTACTAATTTCAAAAACACCTGAGATCACACGACCTCTACCACCTAAATTAGTTCTCTGGTGTAACAAAATCAAAACAGCAGCCACTGAAAAAACTGGAAAAAGCAAAAGTACAAACATCAGTGGCTGAACTAAACTGAGAGGGCAAAAGCCCCCGGAGGGGACCCTGAAGGCCCCCACAGAAGTGCAGGACAAAATGCAAAAATGAAGCACAAAAACAAAAAGAAGAAAATGTCTTATCTGTTAGCAGGAGATGCAGACACGACACAGCAGGCTACAAGGGAAACAGGAATCAAGGATTGAGACCAGAACAATTGATCACCGGCAACCCTGATGGGAAGGCGACTCCCTTATATAAGACCAGTCAGTAACACCTGATTCCCAATCCTCACAATCTTCACTGGACAGACCAGTACCGCTTGTAACCACCAGAGGGAGCCTCTGCTCAGAACACATCTCAAGCCCATTCACAACAGATGTACTTCATAGAGGCCCACTCAGTAGTGGTGAAGTGTGAACGGCGCAAATTGCGAGTTGATTGCGCCTGATGCAGCTGATACTCCATTACTGCTGGCTGTTGCTCACACAACCGCTCCAACATATGTAAGGTGGAATTCCACCTGGTGGGTACGTCACATATGATGCGATGTTCAGGAAGGCGAAATCTGCGTTGCAGAGCAGCAATGCGCGATCTGGCTATGCTGGAACGTCGCAAGTGAGCGCACTCTAGGCGGACCTTCTGCAGCAGTTCAGCAAGATCCGGATAGTCCCTCAAAAAACTCTGCACGACCAAGTTGAGCACATGTGCCAGACATGGTATGTGAGTGAGGTTGCCAAGGCCCAGAGCTGCCACCAGATTTCGGTCATTGTCACACACTACCAAGACTGGCTGGAGATTCGCTGGCAAAAACCACACGTCGCTCTCCTGCTTGATGGCATTCCAGACCTCCTGCGCTGTGTGGCTTTGATTCCCCATTGAAATTAATTTCAGGACGGCCTGTTGACGTTTGGCCACGGCTGTGCTCATATCGTTCGCAACAGGTAAGCGTTCACGCGTCCATGTGGAGGTAGACCGTGATTGCTCCTGCAGCGATGATTCTGAGGAACTGGAGTAGGAGGAGGAGTCAAATGTGTACAGACTGGATTCCTGCAATCCTTGGAGTTGGCAGAACACGTACAGCGCCACTCGCAAGATCTGTACCCGGCTCCACAACATTGACCCAATGGGCAGTGAGGGAAAGGTATCGTCCCTGGCCATGGGTACTGGTCCACGCATCGGTGGTCAGGTGGACCTTGCTACAGACGGCGTTTAGTAGCGCATGTTTAATGTTTCCCTCGACATGTTTTTGCAGACCAGGGACGGCTTGCCTGCTGAAATAAAATCGGCTTGGCACATTGTATTGTGGGACTGCCAATGCGGAAACTGTCAGTCTCCACCAGCCTGAATGACAGCATTTCAAGGGACAGGAGTTTTGCAATGCCAGCATTCAGAGCCTGTGCTCGTGGATGGTTTGCCGAGTATGGCCGTCTTTTATCCCATGCCTGTGGTACCGATGGCTGTTTTGTGGCCTGGGAGTGTGAAGATGACAGGGAACTTGCTGCTTTGGGTGGAATAACACTTTGTCTCTGGACAACAGTGACCGAGGTTCTTCCATGGCGATCCTGTGAGGAAGCAGAACCAGCTGTGTGTGAGCTGGAGGTAGAGGCTCCAACACGACCTGAAGATGTAGGTGCTGCTGTAGGTTGGCCTACATCTCCAGTGTGTCTTTGTAACTCAACTACGTGCTTTGTCCGCACATGTTTCCACATATTTGTGGTATTGAGGTTACTGCAATTTTTACCTCTTTTGACTTTTTGCTTACACAGCTTGCATTTAACATAGCAAATATCATCTGCAAGTCTGTCAAAAAAGGACCACGCAGTGCAAGTCCTGGGAGCGCCCATTTTGACTTTTGGAAGAGAACTGCTCTCAACAGGTGCCAAACTGGAGGCTATGTCAGGAGTCGAACCCAGTACCTCTTGTCCACTGGCCAGCAGCTCTACCATCTGAGCTATTCTGCTGGCTGCAAAGTTCCTTGCCGAACCCAGATACCATTGACTGTTCTTCCTGATTGGCTACACCTAGTGCTCTCTTGATTGGGCCTCTGATTGCCAATTACACACCCTATATAAACCTGGCCCTGGGGTGTGTCATTGCGAGATTATTGAGCTCCAAGCCTTTAGTCAAGCGTTTCCTGCTGATCCATTGCTACAAACACTGCTCTCCTGTGAACCGACCTCGGCCTGCCTTCTGACTACGCTCTCCGCCTGATCCATTGCTACAAACACTGCTCTCCTGTGTACCGACCTCCGGCTGCCACCTGACTACGTTATCTGCCTGCTCCTCTGTTACCGAACTGCCTTTCCTGTGTACCGACCTCCGGCTGCCACCTGACTACGTTATTTGCCTGCTTCCCTGCTACAAACACTGCTTTCCTGTGTACCGACCTCGGCCTGCCTTCTGACTACGCTACCTGCCTCTGCTTTCCCTAGTGTTTGCAGTAACATCGGCTCCAACCCAGACGGGATCCTGACAGAATAATCTCGCGCCAAAATGGAGTCCGCTGTGAACACCCTGAGGCGGCAAGTTACGGAGCTTCAAAGTTTTTGTACTGACTCTCAAGGAAAATATGCCAAGTTACAAACTGATTTCACGGCGATACAACAGGAAGTAATTGAGCTACAAAAACAACTACTGGACGTGCGCAATTCAGGGTCCGAATCAAATGCGCGGCTGCCGCTGCCTGCAAAGTTCAGTGGGGATCGCAAGCAGTACCGAGGATTCCTCAATCAATGCCGCATATACTTCCAGATGCAACCTGCTCCCTTTACCAGTGAGAGGAAGAAAGTTTTTTTCATGATAAATCTCCTGACGGATGAAGCTCTTGCTTGGGCTTCACCTTATGTAGAAAAGGACTATGCCCTCCTTAATGACCTGGAAGCTTTCATCGCAGCTATGAATCAAGTTTTTGATGACCCAAACCGCTGTGCCACAGCAGAAACCAAATTACATAATTTGCGCCAAGGACGTCGCTCTGTTGCGGAATATACATCGGAGTTCCGTCGCTGGGTGGCCGACACCACCTGGAATCCAGCGGCCCAGAGAAGTCAATTTCGACGAGGGTTATCAGAACCAGTGAAAGACGAGCTTGCCAGGGTTGAGACCCCTGACCAGTTGGAGGACTTTATTCAACTATGTATCCGGATTGACCAGAGACTTACTGAAAGGAGAAAGGAGAGACTGCGAGCACTTGGGAATAGCCCTGGCTTCTCATTTTCAGCATCAGACCACCAAGAAAAGACGCAAGTTGTGTCTGAACCGATGCAGATCGACGTCATCCGAAGACCACTCTCTGCACAGGAGAAGGAGAGGCGACGTGCAGAACATCTCTGCCTCTATTGTGGGGACCCTGGACACTATGCCATCAACTGTCCTAACAAAAGGACTATAGCCTTTACCAACAACAGGTCTGCCAGCAATACGGACCTTTCTCAGCAGTCGGATTCCATCTTGCAGACTATCTCATCAGTAACGCCAGAAATAGACAAAATACATACCACATCATCTCATTTTGTAATCCCCATTCAGGTTGTAATGGGCACCCAAAAAATACAATGCTCTGCCCTGTTGGATTCGGGAGCAGGAGGAAATTTTATGGACTTAAAATTTACACGTGATAATGATATTTCCAGTAGGACCAAATCCACACCAATTGAAATGGAAACTGTGGATGGATCACCTTTGTCTTCTGGACCTGTCACGCATGAGACAATCGAACTGGAGATTTGTATCGACCCGGATCATCATGAAGCTGTCAGTTTCCACCTTATTTCATCTCCGAAATTTCCGGTTATTCTAGGGATCCTCTGGTTTTCAGTCCATAACCCTTCTATCAACTGGGCATCAAGGACCATCACCTTTCCATCTGACTACTGTAAGAATAATTGTCATAAGGAACCCCCTGTTCTCCAACAAGTCCAAATCTCTGAGATTTCGCATGAGAAGGAAGAGAAACTACCACCTCAATATCAGCAGTTCTCTGATGTCTGCAGTAAGAAGAAAGCAGATCAATTACCTCCTCACCGTCCTTATGACTGTCCCATTGAATTGCTGCCAGGAGCAACCATTCCATTTGGACGGATTTACAATCTTTCCGAACCTGAATTGAAGGTATTAAGAAAGTTCCTGGATGAAAATTTAGAGAAAGGCTTTATTCGACCTTCCACATCTCTAGCTGGGGCACCCCTGTTCTTTGTTGAAAAGAAAGACTCCACTCTGCGGCCATGTATTGACTACAGAGAGATGAATAATATCACTGTCAAGAATCGCTACCCGCTACCCTTGATTCCTGAACTATTTGAGAGACTCCGTTCTGCGAAAATCTTTACGAAGCTGGATCTTAGAGGGGCTTACAACCTCATACGGATTCGCCCAGGAGATGAGTGGAAGACCGCCTTCAGAACGAGATATGGACATTTTGAATCTCTTGTTATGACCTTTGGCCTTAGCAATGCCCCAGCCACCTTTCAACATTTTATTAATGATGTATTTCGAGATTTCTTGGACCAATTCGTTGTGGCTTATCTCGATGACATTCTTATATTTTCAGACACCTTGGAAGAGCATCGCAGGCACGTCCAGTTAGTCTTGGAATGACTACAGGAGAACCATCTCTACATTAAACTTGAAAAATGTGAGTTTGAACAAACCAGTATCCAATTTCTGGGATATATCATCTCCCCAGAAGGTCTGAGCATGGATCCCGGCAAAATCAATGCTGTAGTGGACTGGCCTGTTCCAAGAAATTTAAAAGACGTCCAGCGTTTCATAGGACTTGCAAATTTTTACCGAAAATTTATTAAGAACTTTTCACGGATCATACTACCAATTACTACACTAACAAAAAAGACAAAAGCATTTTTCTGGTCTCCAGAGGCACAGGAGGCTTTTGACAAGTTGAAAACTCTTTTTACGTCTGCTCCATTGTTAGTACACCCAAATCCTGAGTTGCCATTTACTGTCGAAGTGGACGCCTCGGACTCTGCAGTGGGAGCCATTCTGTCTCAGCGAGTTGGGGACAAGATGCAACTTCACCCATGTGCGTTTCTTTCCCACACCATGTCATCTGCAGAAAAGAACTACGACATTGGTAATAAAGAACTGTTAGCCATTAAAGTTGCCTTCTCCGAGTGGAGACATCTTCTGGAAGGTGCCAATCACCCTGTGACTGTCCTCACGGACCACAAGAATCTTGAATTCCTCCGTACAGCAAAAAGATTGTCTGCAAGACAAGCACGATGGGCCTTATTTTTCTCAAGATTCAATTTTATAATCTCTTACCGGCCTGGTTCAAGGAATGGCAAGGCTGACGCCCTGTCCAGGATGTGTTCGGAACCTCAGGAGAGGTCTAGTAATGATGATACAATTCTAGGCCCTAAAAATTTTTTGGGAATATTGCACTCTAGAGGACTAGGTAATAGAATTAAAGATGGATATCAAGAGGACTCTTTCCTTAACCATCCTTCGGAAGACGTCGATCTTTCATTCAAAGAGGGGTTTTGGATGCAGAAACACAAAATATATGTACCTGAATCTTCTCGCCTTGAAGTCCTCAAAAGTGTCCATGATTCTAAACTGGCAGGACATCCTGGAGTTGCAAAAACACAAGACTTACTACTTCGTTTCTTTTGGTGGCCTAATTGTAGGAAGGACGTGAGGAAATATGTTTCAACCTGTTTAACATGCGCACGAAACAAGACCCCACGATCGTCTCCTCTAGGACTCTTGCAACCACTCCCAGTTCCATCCAGGCCTTGGGGATCTATTTCCATGGATTTTATTGTGGAACTACCCCTTCCAAACAGATGACCGTCATCCTTGTCATAGTGGACCGACTCACAAAAATGGCCCACTTTATTCCAACTGAAGGAATTCCTACTGCTGAAAAAACTGCAGAACTGATGATCAAAGAAGTATTCAGGTTACATGGAATTCCTGACAGCATGGTGTCTGACAGAGGCGTTCAGTTTACGTCAAAATTTTGGAAGAGTTTCTGTACAGCCTTGGGAGTCACGGTGAATCTTTCTACCGCTTTCCATCCTCAGTCCAATGGCCAGACGGAGAGAACGAACCAGACTTTTGAGCAATACCTCCGTTGCTTCATTTCCTATCTTCAGGATGACTGGGTGGACTATTTACTAACAGCAGAGTTTGCCTACAACAACTCCATACATAGCGCTACATCTCAAACCCCATTTTTTGCTAATTATGGAGTACATCCAGTATTTATCCCTAATCTGCCAGTGAACACTCCCATTCCTGCTGTTAATGACAGGCTTACAAAATTACAGGAATCCCAGAAGGAATTATCAGAGATATTGCTCAAGACCCAGGAAGAATATAAGGAAGCAGCAGATAAACATCGGAGAGTGCCCCCTGCTCTTCAGGTTGGAGACAAAGTTTGGCTGTCCACTAAAAACCTTAAGACACATGTGCCATCCTCCAAACTGGGTCAGAAATTCATTGGACCTTTTCAAATTTCTACAAAAATTAACCAGGTTGCTTTTCGTTTAAAAACTTCCCAACAATCTAAAGATTCATCCAGTGTTTCACATATCCTTGCTCAAACCCTTCTGTGAAAACCCGTTTCCAGAAGAATTCAGCCACCTCCTCCACCAGAAAGGATCCGTGGTGAAGAAGAATACATTGTGGATAAGATTCTGGACTCCCGAAAATTCAGAGGTAAACTGCAGTATCTGGTGCAGTGGAAGGGTTACGGACCAGAGGAAAATTCATGGGAACCAAGGGACAACGTCCATGCTCCTAGACTAACAAGAGCCTTTCATCAAAGGTACCCGGATAAGCCAGCTCCTGAGATGTCCAGAGGCCATCCTGGAAGGAGGGGAGTACTGTCAGGAGTCGAACCCAGTACCTCTTGTCCACTGGCCAGCAGCTCTACCATCTGAGCTATTCTGCTGGCTGCAAAGTTCCTTGCCGAACCCAGATACCATTGACTGTTCTTCCTGATTGGCTACACCTAGTGCTCTCTTGATTGGGCCTCTGATTGCCAATTACACACCCTATATAAACCTGGCTCTGTGGGTGTGTCATTGCGAGATTATTGAGCTCCAAGCCTTTAGTCAAGCGTTTCCTGCTGATCCATTGCTACAAACACTGCTCTCCTGTGAACCGACCTCGGCCTGCCTTCTGACTACGCTCTCCGCCTGATCCATTGCTACAAACACTGCTCTCCTGTGTACCGACCTCCGGCTGCCACCTGACTACGTTATCTGCCTGCTCCTCTGTTACCGAACTGCCTTTCCTGTGTACCGACCTCCGGCTGCCACCTGACTACGTTATTTGCCTGCTTCCCTGCTACAAACACTGCTTTCCTGTGTACCGACCTCGGCCTGCCTTCTGACTATGCTACCTGCCTCTGCTTTCCCTAGTGTTTGCAGTAACATCGGCTCCAACCCAGACGGGATCCTGACAGGCTAGAGGCAACCGAGTCTGCAGCCTACCTCTCCCTCCTGTTTGTACCGTTGGGACAATCTCATCCTCAGAGTTGCTTCCACCACCTTCCTGTCCCTCACGCCATGTTGGGTCTTGGACCTCATCATCTCCACTACCCTCTTCCAACACCTGCTGCTGTTGGGTGGTCTGGCCAGCACCATGCTCAACAGAAACTGGCACCTGAGTCTCATCATCATCAGATGCGTTCTGCGGTGTGCTGACCATCGGCACTGGCTCACCCGCCTCTTCTGATTCAGAGAGACACAGCTGTTGCGCATCACTGCATACTCCCTCTTCTTCACATTCCAGAATGCTGCTTGGCTGGGCCCCTGTTTGCAAGCCAAGAGATTCTGAGAACAGAAGCAGAGACTCAGCTGGCTCCAGTTCAGAACTCTCTGACTGCCTGGGCAATTTGACAGGCGGTGAACAGACAGATGGTTGCTCAACAGTGTTGTGGTCCTGAGAGGAGGTGGAAGCAATTGAAGTCGATGCATTGGCTGCCATCCAACCAACAACGGCTTCAATTTGTTCTTCCCCCAGCAGGGGGGTACGCCGAGCTCCTACAAAACTGCACATAAAGGAATGCTCACGGGGAAAACTGGTGGATGCTGTGTCACTGGGGGTGGCAGCAGCCACAGAATCCCCATGTCCTCTCCCTGCTGAAACTCCACGGCCACGACCACGTGCCTTACTCCCTGCCTTCTTCATCTTGGTAGATTGATAAAGAAAGTCAGAAAAGTTAAAAGGCCTAAGTGTTGTTATTCCGCAGAGACTGCAGTGAACACTGCAGACAACTGTTCACTAGCTGTGAAAGGCCCCTTTGTGTACAGTCATGGCCAAAAGTTTTGAGAATGACACAAATATTATATTTTCACATGATCTGCTGCCCTCTGGTTTTTATGTGTGTTTGACAGATGTTTTTATCACAGACAGAAATATAATAATTGCAAACATATGAGTAACAAAAGCTTATATTGACAGTTAGAATGAGTTAATGCAGCAAGTCAATATTTGCAGTGTTGACCCTTCTTCTTCAGGACCTCTGCAATTCTCCCTGGCATGCTCTCAATCAACTTCTGGACCAAATCCTGACTGATAGCAGTCCATTCTTGCACAATCAATGCTTTCATTTTGTCAGAATTTTTAGGTTTTTGTTTGTCCACCCGTCTCTTGATGATTGACCACAAGTTCTCAATGGGATTAAGATCTGGGGAGTTTCCAGGCCATGGACCCAAAATCTCTATGTTTTGTTCCCTGAGCCATTTAGTTATCACCTTTGCTTTATGGCAAGGTGCTCCATCATGCTGTAAAAGGCATTGTTGATCGCCAAACTGCTCTTGGAGGGTTGGGAGAAGTTGCTCTTGGAGGACATTCTGGTACCATTCTTTATTCATGGCTGTGTTTTTAGGCAAGACTGTGAGAGAGCCGATTCCCTTGGCTAAGAAGCAACCCCACACATGAATGGTTTCAGGATGCTTAACAGTTGGCATGAGACAAGACTGGTGGTAGCGCTCACCTTGTCTTCTCCGAATGAGGCGTTTTCCTGATGTCCCAAACAATCGAAAAGGGGATTCATCAAAGAAAATAACTTTACCCCAGTCCTCAGCAGTCCACTGCCTGTACCTTTTGCAGAATATCAGTCTGTCCATGATGTTTTTTTCTGGAGAGAAGTGGCTTCTTTGCTGCCCTCCTTGAGACCAGGCCTTGCTCCAAGAGTCTCCGCCTCACAGTGCGTGCAGATGCACTCACACCTGCCTGCTGCCATTCCTGAGCAAGCTCTGCACTGCTGGTAGCCCGATCCCGCAGCTGAAACACTTTTAAGAGATGGTCCTGGCGCTTGCTGGTCTTTCTTGGGCGCCCTGAAGCCTTTTTGGCAACAATGGAACCTCTCTCCATGAAGTTCTTGATGATGCGATAGATTGTTGACCGAGGTACAATCTTTCTAGCTGCGATACTCTTCCCTGTTAGGCCATTTTTGTGCATTGCAATGATGACTGCACGTGTTTCTTTAGAGATAACCATGGTTAACAGAAGAAAACAACGATGCCAAGCACCAGCTTCCTTTTAAAGTGTCCAGTGGTGTCATTCTTACTTAATCATGACAGATTGATCTCTAGCCATGTCCTCATCAACACCCACACCTGTGTTAATGGAGCAATCACTGAAAAGAGGTTAGCTGGTCCTTTTAAGGCAGGGCTGCAATGATGTTGAAATGTGTTTTGGGGGATAAAGTTCATTTTCTAGCCAAATATTGACTTTGCAAGTAATTGCTGTTAAGCTGATCACTCTTCATAACATTCTGGAGTATATGCAAATTGCGATTAGAAAAAGTGAAGCAGTAGGCTTTGTAAAAATTAATATTTGTGTCATTCTCAAAACTTTTGGCCATGACTGTACTTCTATAGTGTTTGCAACCAATGTATTGTATACGGATGGAAGCGCGTCACACTAATAGATTTGAGTTATTTGAAATAGAATGGAGCAGCAACAATTATAGAAAAATGACAAGGATGAGGCAGTGACACACGTTCAGCAGACTATAACCAGCAGTGGTTTAAGAACTAACTGGAGCGTGATCTGCACTCAGCAAAAAAAAAATATATCACAGACTAGAGTGAACACTGCAGTGCACACAACTGGTCACTATCTGTGAAAGGCTCCTTTGTGGACTTCTATAGTGTTTGCAACCAATGTATTGGATACGGATGGAAGCGCGTCACCCTAATAGATTGGAGTTATTTTAAATAGAATGGAGCAGCAACAATTATAGAAAAATGACAAGGATGAGGCAGTGACACACGTTCAGCAGACTATAACCAGCAGTGGTTTAAGAACAAACTGGAGCGTGATCTGCACTCAGCAAAAAAAAAATATATCACAGACTAGAGTGAACACTGCAGTGCACACAACTGGTCACTATCTGTGAAAGGCTCCTTTGTGGACTTCTATAGTGTTTGCAACCAATGTATTGGATATGGATGGAAGCGCGTCACACTAATAGATTGGAGTTATTTGAAATAGAATGGAGCAGCAACAATTATAGAAAAATGACAAGGATGAGGCAGTGACACACGTTCAGCAGACTATAACCAGCAGTGGTTTAAGAACTAACTGGAGTGTGATCTGCACTCAGCAAAAAAAAAATATATCACAGACTAGAGTGAACACTGCAGTGCACACAACTGGTCACTATCTGTGAAAGGCTCCTTTGTGGACTTCTATAGTGTTTGCAACCAATGTATTGGATACGGATGGAAGCGCGTCACACTAATAGATTGGAGTTATTTTAAATAGAATGGAGCAGCAACAATTATAGAAAAATGACAAGGATGAGGCAGTGACACACGTTCAGCAGACTATAGCCAGCAGTGGTTTAAGAACTAACTGGAGCGTGATCTGCACTCAGCAAAAAAAAAATATATCACAGACTAGAGTGAACACTGCAGTGCACACAACTGGTCACTATCTTTGAAAGGCTCCTTTGTGGACTTCTATAGTGTTTGCAACCAATGTATTGGATACGGATGGAAGCACGTCACACTATAATTTCAATTGAATGGAGCTGCAAGAATTACACTAAAGAAAAAAAAAAAGAGTCTGTGAGTGACACGTGCAGATGCCGACAAACAACAGCGTTGGATGCAGAGCAAACTGCAGCGCGTCACCTGCACTCACACACAGACCTTGCAGAGCTGTGAAAACAACACTGCAAGGCTAAAGGAAGCTTTACACAGCGGTTGTTAAACTAGCCTGCCTAAAGCACAGTACACAAAATCGCAATCTCTAACTGTCCCTCAGAGTCAGCAGAGCAGCGTTCTGTCCCTAACTGAATTCACAGCACAGTGACGCTAAAATGGCGGCGACGCCTTTTATAGTGCATTCTGACATAATTTCAGCATCCAATCACAGCCATGCCATTAGTTAAAATGACCGCAGCAGTACAGGATGTGCCCACACTTCTTAGGATTCCTCATTGGCTGACTAAAATCACATTGCCTCTCAAAGAATTATGGGAACTTCCGATTCCGGTATACGATATATGGAAAATATCGGAACTAAGTATCTAAAGTCCGATACAGCGAATATCGGCCGATACCCGATACTTGCGGTATCGGAATGCTCAACTCTACTTAGAAGTATTCAGTTAGTCTGTTTTTAGTAATGTGATGTCATAAACTTAATGGAAAAGAGATGAATTAACTGGACAGAAAGGCAAAATGAGCAATTGTAAGTACACAATGCTATATAATATAACTTGATGATGTCAATATATTAAGAGGTTAAAAACTTTGATGGGTGTGCTTAAGTTTAGGAAGCTGGGCAGTGCTGAATCAGAGCCTTTATTTTCTGCATTGATCAGATGTGAGTCACCCTACACTTTTAGGCTAAGTGCACACGTTCAGGAATATTTGCATTTTTTTCGCGTTTTTTCCGCGATTTTCCGCGGTAAAAACGCGAAAAAAACGCAAACATTAAGCATCCTATACATGTTAATTGATTCCGCATGTTTTGGCCACATGTTGCGTTTTTTTCCGAAAAAAAAAACGCTTCGCGGAAAAAATAGCAACATGTTCATTAATTTTGCGGAATGTAAGCGGTTCATGTGCGGTGGTACCCAGGGTCTGGAGGAGAGGAGACTCTCCTCCAGGCCCTGGGTACCATATCCCTGGTAAAACAATAATTAAAATAATAAATAATGACATTCTCACCTTCCGGCAGCCCCCGCAGCCTTCGCGCCTTCAGCGACACTCCCGGCAACTCCCGGTCCCAAGAGTCCTTTGCGAGAATCACCCAGATGGCGTAGCGGTCTCGCGAGATGCTACGTCATCGGTGTGATTTGTCGCAATGCATCCTTGGGACCGGGAGTTGCCGGGAGCGTCGCTGAAGGCGGGAAGGCTGCGGGGGCTGCCGGAAGGTGAGAATATCATTATTTATTATTTTAATTATTATTTTAACATTAGATCTCTTTACTATTGATGCGACATAGGCGGCATCAATAGTAAAAAGTTGGTCACACGTGTCAAACACTATGTTTGACTCGTGTGACCAACCTGTCAATCAGTTTTCCAAGCGATGCTACAGATCGCTAGGAAAACGCTAGCATTCTGCAAGCTAATTACGCTTGCAAAACGCTATTATTGTGGCGGGAATACGCTTACAAAAAACGTGCGTATTTCCCGCGGGAGAAGTGCGGGATTGCCGTGGAAATTTCCGCGGCAATTCCGCAACGTGTGAACTTAGCCTTACTCTTTCTGTGCTGTACAGTACAGGATACATGACACATTGCAGCTAAGCTCAAGCTGGTCACTATGGACTAAAACTAATTCTCAAAGAAGTACAAACCATTGAGTAGGAAGTAATTTCCACAATGACATTGACTAAATTCTACATAATATGTATCCAGGAGCATTCATATACTCCTGGATATATATTATACATACCTAACGCACATGCAAAAGGGATGTTGATGACGTTGTTGCAACTCAATGGTTTACTAGAATTACATTAAATTGATTATTAGCATTCTTTTGTTGAGGCTGCTTTCTTTTCACTTTGATATAGTGTCAGAAAAAAACACTTACTGTAAACCTAGTGCTTTAAACATATTTTTATAATTTAGAACCAACAAAGCCTGCCAAAGCCACAGAGCTTCCCTAAAAACACAAAATTCAATGAGTTATGATGAATCCTAGATGAATCTGACACATCCCACTACCATAATACTTCAAAATGAATGTTATTATGCAACCTTTAATAAAAAAAAATAATTAAAAAGTGGAGAGTGATCACACCAATCAAGATTATCATAAAGGGTAAGTGATCGGTATGTACAGTTTCATATATCAGTGTACATAAAATTTCTCACAATACAAATAGTCTCAAAGGTTCATTAATTCCATTAAATCCCATTTAAATAAAGTGCATTGTGAAATATGAGGAATAATTAAATAATGTGAAATTCACACTGAAATAGCTTACAGAAAATGAAATAAGTGAATGTGCTAGAAATTCTCCTTATGTCTAAAGGATAATGACCTCTATATAATGTGATGTACCAAATATAATATTACTGCATATACAAATCTCCTGAGCCATACTATGAAGGATAAGTGATGTGGCGCTCCTCAATGCTAACATACATGACAGGATTTGCGGAATTAAATTTAGTATGGTGAGGAAACACATTGAAGTCCCTGGTTTCGCAGTGTCTTTGGTGCCCCGGCTGGCTGCACTGTTAACAGACATGCTGATGCAAAAAGACCGCCACTTACATCCAACATGACATCACAAGCTACAGGTCTCCCCGTGGGCAAAAAACTGTAGTCCGTTATGCTATACGTTTTGGAGGCAACGCCCTCCTTCTTCAGGGACCCCTGAGACACACAGCTTGTCATGTCACATTGGCTGTAAGTGGCGGTCTTTTTGCATCAGCATGTCTCGCAACAGTGCAGCCAGCTCGCTATGCTGATACTCCAGGCAGTAAATCAGAATCAGGGGAAGTGCTCACAATGCAAAGAGAGGGAGAGTAGGGCCCCGTCACACATAGCGACACACCAGCGATTCCGAAAACAATATGCACTTGTCAGGATTGCTGGTGTGTCACTACATGATCGCTGGTGAGCTGCAAAACAGGTAGCTCAGGCAGCGATCAGGACAGCGACACTGCGGGTAACGTCGCTTAGTTACCCGCAATGTACATTGGATACCAGCCCGCTGGTGCAGGGAGCTGGCAACCAAGGTACACATCGGGTTTCCAGGCGCTGTGCGGTTACCAGCTGATCGCTGGTGTCCTGCCTGCCACACGCAGCGATGCATGCTGGCCAGCGGGAGACCAACGATCAAAAAAATGTCCTGGCCTTTGGACAACGATCAGCGATACCCGGCAGGGGGGCCGGTCACTGATCAGTGTCAGACACAGCGATATCGCAGGGGAGATCGCTGTTGCGTCACAAAACTAGTGACTCAGCAGCGATCTCGTTAGCGAGATCGCTGTGTGTGACGCGGGCTTAAAGGTGCCTTCAGCCTTTGACCTTGCCAAAGGAGCACCAAAGCCATCCAATTACCATATGAAACAAAACACCAGTTCTGCATTTACCATACGAGTAAATTAATGTTACATTTTTGGTAGAATGGGCTTTTACTAACGAGATGAAGCTAAACATTTTTATTTTTATATACATTTTTGTTTATATTTTGAAAAGCATTTTTTATGTTTCCGTTTTTGGTCCTTGTAGGTGATTTAACAAATATTGCTAGACCACAGTACTGCAATGTTTTATGCAAAAGATGGTCTATCTTTTTTGCAAAATAAATGCCACTGATCCTGATGATTCCTGTTAATTTCTTTATTTGTCTTAAAGGGATTATCCACTACTCAGACAACCCCTTCTCAATTGCTATATTCCACCCGGTAAACTCAGGTGCCATTCCAGCAATAACAGCACTGACTCTCTTGGGGATGGTGTAGAGGTTATGTCACGTGAGCCCTGCAGCCAATCAGCAACCGTTTCATGCTCAGTTCCCTCTGACATCCGGAAGCAGCGAGAGCTTCTATATAGCTAAATACACAGAATAGACATATAAGACAGACAGGATAACACTCGCTTGCATACACACTCAAACACCAAAGGAACATAAATGGTCTGGGAAATAAACTCTAACCAAGTTGAGCTTAGAACAACTAAGGAGCTCACAACTAAAGTCTATACAGATTCATTCCTATCTGTGGTCTGCATGAAGGTTTCACTGGCAACTCCCCAAGCAGACAACCAGGAATTTAAAGGAAACCAATCAACAAATAATCAATTGCAGCCAGGAGAAACTGCACCCAGTCCCAGCACCGAGCACAGACAGAATTAACTCCCTAGCTGCCAAACACAAAGAAACAGCAGCTCAGCTGTGAGAAGTCAAAATGTGCAACCGCGACGATCTTCGTGGCAATGCACACATGACATTACCTTAAAGGGATTATCCACTACTAAGACAACCCCTTCTTGTTCAAAATGTGTGTCCCCCATAAAAGAAGAGAGCTTATACTCACTTCCCTTGCAGGCGCCGTTCCCATGGTGTCGGTATTCGCTCTCCCCGGGGCTCTTGTGTGGTGTTGTGACACGAGTCCTCTGTGCCCAATGAGAACTGCCGTCATTGTCTCCAATCAGACAAATCGATTATGAAGAGGAAGTACGGGCTGCAGATAATCTTGTACTTCCGCTTCATGTTTGATTTGTCCAACGGCGGGGACAGGGATGCCAATACTGATTGGGCTCCAGCGTCACATGTCACAACAACAGTGCGGGAGCCCCGGAAGAACGAGTGCTGACACCGCGGGAACGGCGACGGCATGGGGTGAGTATAAGCTTTAGTATTTTATCAGGACCAAGGTAGGGGTATGACAAGAAGTTGTTGAAGTTTTGGATAAATTCTTTAAGAGCATTTTTGGAAAAACTTCCTTAAACCAGTTAGGTGTCTGCAGAGGGAAATAGCACCATCTCTGAACTGCCTTACAAGGTCCTGATTCCATATCTATGAGGAACAAAAACGACAAAAAAAGTGCTGTCTATAGATGGGTGTCTCTAGTTTGGCTATCTCTAGTGAAGTCTCATGGTAACATCATGGGCTGCACATTGGCTCTCAGGATGGCGATCTATAGGTGGAACTATTAAAATAATTATTCTTCCTGAACTATAATATTAATTATTTTACATGCTTTTCCCAAAGAAAATGATGTAAAACATCATAGCTTCCCCGTCTTTAAGACTATGCACACATTTATGTTTGAGGCTTATTTCCGAGCCTCTGATACATAGTGTGCAACAAACTTTGCAGTGCTCCTTGGTTCACTTTACAACATTAGGTTGAAAAAAATTATATTGAAACAGATTTTAATGTGCATCTGTCTATTTTTTTTACTTTTGTTTTTCTTTTTTTATTATTTGTGGACAATACAAAATGTATTCAAGTAAATCAGTCCAAACTGAAAAAGTGAAATACAGGACAGTTAACTAACGCCATTCATGTCACTGATTTCAGATATTTAGAAGCTGGAGAGTAATGAATTAATAGTATTAATAATAAATCTTTTGTAGTCCCAAAATTTGAGAGCGTCATTTCCTTCCCTCACTTTCACCAGCGAATAGCTCAGCAATGCTGTTTCTTAAAGAAAAACAGATTTGTTTCCTCTGTGTGTTTTCCGGCTTGTGCTGAATGTGAAGTTTCCTGTGTTTGTCACAGAGACACACACTTCCAGTTCTAACCATGGGCTGACACACACTGACAACTCGTCGATATGCTACCAGAATATATTCCCTGCAAACAAGTCTGAAAGAGGAAAAATAAAAGAAAACTTTTTCTTTTTTGAGGGCACTCTCGAAAAGCAGATGCGAGATGGCAAGAATGCTGACGACCAAGAGCCTGGACTATATCGACTTGGCCTCTTTGAGAGTAAGTTAATAATTATTGCTATTTTTAGAGGAAACGTCTCTCTGCGTGGTCCACAGCTGACAATTAAAGGGCATTTAATACAGATACGGAACAGATGCTGCTGGATTTGGCACCACAAAAGGGACACGGCATGGCTTATCCAGGCTTGGAAGGGTTAAAGAGGAGCTGATGCCTAAGAGAACTTTTAATGTGACTAGTTAGCTTGTGAAATTTTTATCACTGGTGGACATTAAAGCTTAGATCGCCGACTCGTGCAATTGATATTTTTGGTCTGTTCTGTATTCATGTGACAGGCAGATTTTGGATTGAAGTTGTAGTGTTGATTCACACAGCATGCTTGCTGGACAGCGTGTTATTGCTGCTGTGATACTCTGTACTTTAATCTTCATGGTTGAAAGGGTTTTATGCATTTTTAAGAATGGCATGGAAAGTTCCTTAAAGGGAAACTCCACTGCGTAAATAGCCGTTCCCTAAAAATTAGCCCCTGAGCTCCTGGAGCAACAATGTACATGGCTATGAAGAATTGCAATGCCATGTATAACATCAGGCCCAATATGCTTAACATCAGCCTATATAGTGGCGTTCATTGGTTGTAGACTGTTCGTAGGTCTGCCCAGAATTAGGAATTCCCTGCTGCAGAAGGGTTAATCATGTATTATGGATAGTCTCGTAATAACATAATACCAATAAATTGGAAGTAATGCACATCCTAATTTGTCTAGTATCGTCGTAGCCATTAGATGGTAAGTCTGGGCAGTCACAGTTCCCGCAGGGTGAATTTAGTTTGTACTTGGTATGTTCCCTATAGTCAATACTTCACTATGGAGTATGTTCCCATGTTGATATGATTGGGAGCTCTAATTTCTTCCTACAGTGCAGGCAGTAACTCAATCAGCAGTCTCTATTCATTTGTGTAGATAGAAGATATATGCAGAGACAGCAGAAAGTTCAAATCAAAGTTAAACCCCCTTATATACATTGGACACTGATAATTTTCTAACTTGTGAGACTTTATAAAATGAGTTGGCCTGCTACCAAGACACTTACAAGGTTAGTCCAAGAATGTTTACTGAAAACATAGATAACTATGAAATGCTGAAATCTAGAATTCGAATGGAGACACAATCGACAGAAAGAAGTTTTTAAACCAGATTTTATCCTATTTAATTTAGACTTTTATGCACACTTCAACAAATGAAATTGCAACAGCAGGAAGGAAAAGTGGTGGAATTATAGAAATCACAGGATCGATAGAAATGTTTATGATGTGCAAATGTTAAAAAAAAAGTTAAAATAATTTGTAAAACATTTTGATTTACTCAGCATCAATTATGAGCACCGTCAGCACAATAACCTCATTGATAGTAGCTAAAGGTGTGTAAGTGCTGTTATTAATGGTTGTCCGAGGAATGTTCTGCCACTTTAAATGCACTTGGGCAAATCATCAAGATCCACTACAGTTCTCTTTGCAGTTGTCGATCAATGACATCCTAGTATTCCCCAACTCCTTGAGCATCTAGAACAGTGTTCCCTAACTCTGGTTCTCAAGGGCCACAAACAGGTCATGTTTTCTATATACAAGGGAGAAATACCGTCACACTTTGACTGTATCACATATTACCACCACATAGTGACCAAAAATACCACAGCACCATAACCAAACCGCATATTACCACCACATAGTGATCGAATAATACCACATATAAGGAACAAATACCCCCACACCAGGTCCAGACAACATATTACCACCTCATAGTGACCAAATACTACAATACTGATCTTTAATAAAAAACCACAATACTAAGTGCCATTATACACAGGACCTCTGTATATAGTGTAAGAGTACAGGGAATACAGGGATCACTAGTGACATTCTACACAGGTGCTCTGTTTATAGCATACAGTGCATAGTGTCAGTGTACAGGTAATACAGTGATCACCAGTGACATTATACACAGGAGTTCTATATATAGTGTCAATGTACAGGTAATACAGTGACTCACTACAGCGACTTCTGCAGCACATTCCCCCCTTTTTCCCCAACTTCTACACTATACAGCTAAATACACACGTGCACCCACCATTAATATATCATTAATTATTATGCAACTCACCATTCAAAATATAAATTGTAATCCATCACTGTGCCCCCATTAACTATAAATAACCACTTTCCCCACCAAATAAATATATAAATTAATTAGCACCTGTACTTTTTCCCCAACTCAATACCAGTCACACTTCTGAATCCTCAACGACCCCTCACTCTTTACCTCCTGCTCCCCTGATCCATTATATGTATATGCCCCCCTCCTCCCCAATTCATTATGTTGGGTCTTATCTCTTTACAACCCCCATCCTCTTAATTATTGTGCTTTGGAAAAAGCACTATATTGTTATTCACATTATTCTTTTTCCGTGTTCTTCTTCTTCTCCAGATTTGCGCAATTAATACAGCCCGAACCGCTCGGTGTACAGACTCCGTTCAAACAAGGTTTTGAAGCTAGCTGCCGTGACAGGTGTGCTAAGTATTTTTGGAGTCGATCGGATTTTTTACTTTTTAACCCTTTACGTTTGAAAAAAAAAATCTTCCTATTGGAATGCATTGATTTTGAACTTAAATGTACGTCTCGGGCTTGGAATTTTTTAAAATTGAAAAATGATATTTTTCCTCCGACTGTTAACCCCCTGAGGACATTTTTGTAGAAAAAAAATGTTGCCACCTCAAAACGTGCGTAAAAAAATGGCGTAAAAATAAATTGCCATAGGAATTAATGGCCCCATTGTAATCAATGGGCTCCCATATTTGCTGGGCAGGCATCCGAGCTTCCTGCCCGAATACATGAAGTGTTCTGCAGAGTTCCGATCATGTCCGAGCACCCCGATGCTCAAGGGTTAACGGAGCATGTCCGAGCATGTTCGCTCAACACTACCGGGCACCAATTCAAAGCACAATCTGTAGTTCCTTCAGGAAATACACATCTAGTTATCAACTGCTCTCCCCCACATTCAATACATCAATTACTCTTCCTCACCCCAATTGATCATTTTTTGTCCCTCACTCTCCATTCATCATTTACTGTCCCCATCCCCCAGTCTGACGACATTCTCACTTACTCCCCCACCCTCAAAATTCATAATTTTTTGCTCTCCCCAGCTCTACCTTCAATTCATCATTTTCTCTTCTCACCCCCACCTTCAATTCATCAAATGATGTCCCCCATACCCCACCCTCAATTCATCATTGGCTGTGCCCCACCATCAAATATTTGCTGTCCTCATACCAAACCCTCAATTCATTATTTGCTGTTCCCCATCTCCCACCCTCAATTCATAATTTTTTGTCCCCCATCCCTCACCCTCTGTTCATCATTTTCTGTCCCGCATTCCCCACCCTCATCATTTGCTGTCCCCAACCTCAAATCATTTTCTGTCCCCATCCACCACCATCAATTTATTATTTGCTGTCCCCGCACCCCTACCCTCAATTCCTCATTTGCTGTCCCCACATCCAATTCATCATTATTTGCACTTCCACGCCTCAATATATCATCCTTCACTGTCCCCGTGCCCCACCCTCAATTCTTCATCATTTGCTACCATGCAAGCCCATTTGATTTAAAAAAAAAAGAAAGAAAATTTTTTAATACTTCCATCTCATATGATCCCATGCAGGTGCAACGCCCCTTCTGGTGTTGGCGAGTAGCTTGCGTACATTGTGGCACGATGACATCAGCGCATACGTGCTGTTAGTAGATGTCCAGAAAAGGTGGAGAGAGTTGAAGCTTCACAGTCATTTAGTTTTGACAGTCGTGGAGCTCTGGGTCAAGCTCAATGCGCCAAGATGTGCGCCACCTAAGGCAGCACGCCAGCACAGAGCACTTTATTATACCCTGGGGCCAGTGAGCAAAAGCACAAGAGGAAAGGCCTGGACCCCCACCTTGGTACTTCTGCTCACCAGACCCCATACAGCAGTAAGGGCAGTAATGCCCTAATGGCTGTACTGCCCATGATGCCATTTTGTGCAGCCAGCAATGCCATACGATGCGGCCTCCAACCATATGGCCATGGAGTAGAATCTATTTCTAAATTCTTGTAAAAAAAATTCAGTGTGCCCAAACAATTCGAGTGCTGATTAGTGGAGGTAAGAGTACTGTAAGCAGAATTTGTACCTATCAGATATTTATTAGGCCCTTGATTCATTCACTATGACAATGTGTCCCTTTGACCAAAATAGACGACGCACCCCTGGTGTAATCAGACCTTTAGTCTCAGACTAATCGCTGAAACATTTTTGGTCGAGGGATGTGTCTGAGAATTCCTGTTACCTTACCAAAATCGCCATGTAATCTCTTAGCCAAATTCTTGCATCTTAAATTCTTTGGAATTCATGAAAGTAATATTGTATCCCAGAGTTGTTCAGAAAATGGACAGGTTGTATACTATGTATTTTAATCCTCATTGTGCACATATTAATGAGTGGATTTGCATTATAAGGGAACCAGCCAGTTGGAAGTTTTGCAATAAGGAAATCACATCAATCCAATTGCCAAGTCTCCAGCTTCCAAAGATCAATTATATGGAAATAAACATAGATGAAAGTATGCAAAAGGATGAAATAAAAGAAAACAAGATATATAGTGTCATTGAAGATTCCTCATTCAAACACTGAAGAAAAGCATCTTGGGATTTCTGTGGTCAGGACCCAGACAGATTGCAAACCTTAGGGAGACATTAAATATGACATTAAGGATGACACAAGCTTCAGCTGATGTTTGGATATATAAGTTAAAAAGAAAAAAAAATAAAGGAAAAAAAGTAGTTAAGTCCTGAGCTGAACTCAACTGAAGTGTTGCAGTAGGATGTGAATTCCAGCTGATCATATATGTAGGGCTCTGAAAATAAATCACCTCCTGAACACTGGACGGAAATGACAGCTTGACAACATTCACTATCAAGGTATGATCACACAATGCCTTTTTGCAGATTGATTCCCCCAAGAATGTGCCTGAAAAAGTGCAACTAAACTGACACAGTAAAATTGAATTGGGTATTCCCATCTCCAAGATCCTATCCCAATTTGTAGTTGATTTAATAATAATATTAGCTAATACCTCCAATTAGAAATATAGTATAGTTCTTCTGATTTGCTATGTCACTTACCCCATGTGCAGGGCATTGCAGTAGCTTAGGTTTCTTTGGTTATGACCACTATCAGTTAACTGTCACTATATGAGTGGCACTGGTCACAAACATGGATTCCTAAGCTACTGCAATGCCCTACACATGGGGTAAGCAACATAGCAAAACAGAAGACCTATAATACATTTCTAATTGTAGGTTTTTGTAATATTTTTATTGCACCTACTACATATTGGGATATGATCTTGGAGATGGTAATATCCCTTTAATATGAAACACAGGAATATAAAAACAACATTGCTTTGCACATGATCTGTCTTTTAATGGCTTTAGGATTCAGAACCATGGAGCGGTTAAAAGAAGTAGCATTCTCACTCCTCTGGCACTTCCATTAGGAAGCCGTCTGCTACTTATTCAAATAACAGAAAAAAAGATGGCAGCAGTGGATATGCTGTGAAAACCAAGGAAAAAATTGCCACCAAAGCCGCTTCAGGAAAAAGACTTCTGGCCTTTTCCTGAAGCAACTTCGCCCAATTAAACCTCGGTAAAATAACCTGCAAGCCCCGCTGCCAGGAGGAAAAGAACTTTATTCTGTGTGGCAGTGTTGGCTTCCAGTCATAGTTGTATCGCAGGCATGGTTTCACTCACCGCTCTGTCTATAGAGAATGGTGGTTGTAACCGAGCCCCTGGCATTGACTGACTTTGGATAAGCTTAGTAATTAGCGGTGCCCGTTGTTTTTCTTTTGTTACCCTGGCATTGACTGACAGCTTGCTCAGCATTAGAGCCGGTTATCAGTCAGTGTCGGGGTGCGGTTACAGCCTCTCTAAACACAGACCAGTGACTGAAACCATGCAAGTGCTACCCCTATGACTGGAAGCCAAATGCTGCTGTGGGGAAAAAAATTAATTTCCTACTGGCAGTGGGGCTCTCAGTGCAGATGCCCCAAGGTGACAGAATTGTATTAAGCTGCAAATTAACCCCATATCTGCAAGTTAATACCATTATTTTACATGATAAGTTCCCTTTAATGCTATTGTTTGCTTAGACACAGACGTCATTAAGTTAGATTTACCAATACTAGCGTTTTATTTACACCAGTATTAAACCAATCTGTGAAGGAGTAAAAATGCAGCAAATGTACTTAGATGAAAATTTCATAATAAGTTTGATGAATATTTAGTCGAAATCTGTGTTTATTATAGTCAGGTGTAGATTTGCTCTTCAATTTATGACAATTTGTGACCTAATTAATTATAAATGTTTGAGACCGATAGACATCAAGCCTATTCCACCAGTCTGTAACTAAAGGGTATGCCACACTAAACAACATCGCTAACGGGATCGCTAAAAAACGTCACTATTTAGCAATCCCGTTAGCGATGTTGTTGTGTGCGGCATCTGCCAGCGACGAGCTTCCTGCTGTGATCTCGCTCGTCGCTGGAATCGTTACGGACCCTATTTTATCGTCGGCGCTCCCGCTGGGTAAGTATATATCGCTGTGTGGCACCTTTTTTAGTGATTTAGCGGTACTTTTGTACCGCTAAAGTCGTTAAGGAGATCGCTAACCGCGATAGCGTCCTTAACGACATCGCTAAATGTGGCCGACACTAGCGATATTTAAACGATCCCGCTAGCGATTTCATTAGTATGCGACGCTAACGAGATCGTTAGCGGGATCGAGTAGTGTGGCAGTACCTTTACTTACTGTCCTGGGTACTTTGGCTGTTATCACACCTACGGATCCTTGACTGATATCCTGGCCAGCGTCTGAATGTGGTAGCTTTGGATGACAATCCATGATCGGTGGGTGAGACTACAGTGCAGGCACTGTTCGCAGTCATAACTTATTAGTGTGATGACCCTAAAATGTTTGGAACCGTGCACCATGCAGTGATTATATAACTTAATTTCCTCCCTGCTCCTCAAACTTTCACTTTATACAAACATGTTTATAAGGTATTTACATGTTATTTTACACCATGGGTTTAGTTAATGAGGACCAGTCAATTGCTAAAAAAACGTAGTTAAAACCTGACAAAATCTTTATGCTCCCCCAATTCCGTCGTTCTTTTCCATTTTGACCTGCGTCACATTTCTTTTGGGGCATCTAAATTCAATCCTCTGAGACTGCTAGATAAGCTGTCGAGCAGCGACTGGCAGTGTCAGAAAGGTAGGGGTGAAATCTCTTTCCCGGCAGCAAGCAGAGATTTCACATACTGTACTCTGAAAGCAACAAATGTGGAACACTCTGTGATAGAGTGACGCACTGCAAAATGGAAACGATTGGCAGAATCGGGGAAGCATTGGTGTCACAGCAGTAACTTGCATGCCTCCCCAGAGCACTACTCACTGAGCAATTTCCCCTTGTGGCAGGCCGTTCCGCTGAGTTTGTTTTCCTGCCCTGTTACTGAGGCATCTTGCTTCCCTCTCATTTGACCTTAGGGGGGATGGCTGGCCTCTGCAGGAATTTAACCCTACTGTGTTGTGCAAGCAGGCTCCATGTAAGGCAGCTCCTCCAACCACTTTTTGTGTAAACGTTTGGTTCCTCCACCATTTGTTAATGTGCATTCTTAGGGCTGTATTCCGCTTCTCGCTACCAACTTGGCTAGTTTTCCATCCTGTCTGACCTCTCCGCTCACTCATTATCCCAGCTATTCCTACTGATCCTGTGCTGCTTGCCCCAACCTCGACCATCTGACCATATTTTGTCTTTTGCCCTCCTGTACCACATACCTGTGCCTCCTGACCTGCCAGTCAGCTGCTGCAGTTAATGAGACTGCCCTGGAGGTGTACCTGGTGATAGGCCAAGCCTATCCTGACCACCAGAAGCTATAATGAATACCAGGTTGTTGCTTAGTCACGCCCCTCCAGGGTAAGCACGGCCTGTGGTGTCATGGGTCCACACCCACTAGCGTTACAATAGGGAATTTAAAAAGGTATTCAGCTCAATTTTTTAGGAAGTGACAAGTCCTCTTTACATTTTTAGAAATCTCATGATAGTTTGCCTTTAACCGATTTTAGCAGAGACATCTCATCATCCATGTTTATGGTGGCCTTTTGACAGATAAAGTCAGGAGAGAGAAGCAATAGGGATTGAGAAGTTAAACTTTATACGCAAACAAATGTTCACTAATCTGCTCATTCATGTAGGGTGAGCTTGGGAGAAGTAGCTGAAGGCTGACTGTTCTCATGTCTATGAGCAGCTTACAAAATAATGAAACATGAATAAAGACCATGTTTGCCCATATTTCCAAATTTGTGGACCGTGAAAAACCACATTACTTTTAAGGTGGAATTTATACATGGAAGTCACAGGCATCCCTGTGTATATAGGATTTCTGTAAAGTTGCTTGAGTTCCCCATGATTTTCTATGTATTACTTTTTTAGTTCATTGTCAATGATCTCTGAACCTAGTTATCATACATATGGAAAAAGCAGAGTAAATTCCATATTTGGTGACTTCATGGTGGTCTTTCGTTTGCAGAAATTTCCACAATCCCATTTGTTAGTTTATCAATAAAGAATCCTCAAGGTTTTTTTTTCATTTACAAGACCATGAGTAGTCTCGTAGACAGTGTTTGGCAGCACATGGGTCAATGCCACTGAATACGGTTTACACAACATATTCCAGGTATCTCCTCATCCATCCCTGCAAAGAGCTGCTCCTGACCTCCTCAGCTTACCTAATGGGATGTTAGAACGAGGACAGCCAGCTGTGCAGTCTAAAACAAATAAGACTGGCTCTGCTTTACTTTCAGAGGGATCATCTGGCACAGAGTTTGCCATGTGGATCTGGTTTCTCAAATGATTAGTCAAATCACTTCAAATGTGCTTTGTTTTCAAGGGAATTACAGCGGTCTGCGAAACAACCAATGTGACTAATTTGTGTATGAACAAGAAAAAAGGGTAGCACACTGCAGCGCTATAGTTTGCAAACACGAAATATGAAAAATGAATTGCATCACTGCCTTAGAAATATGAAAAATTGAGAAGTCTTAGCGCATAAGATGGCCAAATTATGTGTGCCTGATAGCCACGTCAAGGCTCTTCTCGTATATCAGGTATTAACTAATGCCAATCCTTGCTTAGAAAAGTCTGTCTGCATGGGAACATATGAATCCTCTCTTAAGACTAAAATCTACATCTCTGTGGAGGGGTAATGAACCTGGTGTAATTAAAAAGCCTGTGACCAACAGGTGGAGTGCTCAGGTAGAAGGTAAATTAATACATATCAAAAAACTGACCGGCACATCCAAACATAGATTCAGTGTGAACAGGTGCTAAACCCAGAGTCACCAACTCATGCACATACAAGAAAAAAGGGTAGATACTGATCTTCAATAATAAACAGAAATTTTTTTTTCACCTGATGACTCTTTTTCCTCCTGTGGTGCATATCTATTGCGAGTGGGTGTATTAGTGTGGGCATGCTGGTCCACAATTTGGGCATTATTTCAATGTCATTATGGGATTTTCTCTTGCTCATGACTATGAAAATTGTAGAATCACACTGAAGGCATCAAAACTATGAATTAACACATGTGGAATTATACATTACACTTTACAAAAAAGTGTGAAACAACTGAAAATATGTCTTATATTCTAGATTCTTCAAAGTAGCCACCTTTTGCTTTGATTACTGCTTTACACGCAAAAAAGGTGAACGGATGGATGCCTAGTTTACACCGTGAAGCATGGAGGAGGTGGTGTGATGATATGGGAGTGTTTTGCTGGTGACACTGTTGGGGATTTATTCAAAATTGAAGGCATAGTGAACCAGCATGGCTACCACAGCATCTTGCAGCGGCATGCTATTCCATCCGGTTTGCATTTAGTTGGACCATCATTTATTTTTCAACAGGACAATGACCCCAAACACACCTCCAGGCTGTGTAAGGGCTATTTGACCAAGAAGGAGAGTGATGGGGTGCTATGCCAGATGACCTGGCCTCTACAGTCACCAGACCTGAACCCAATCGAGATGGTTTGGGGTGAGCTGGACCGCTCACCGCTTCAATTTTTAACAAATCCCCAACAGTGTCACCAGCAAAGCACCCCACATCATCACACCACCTCCTCCATGCTTCACGGTGGGAACCAGGCATGTAGAGTCCATCCGTTCACCTTTTCTGCGTGCAAAGCAGTAATCAAAGCAAAAGGTGGCTACTTTGAAGAACCTAGAATATAAGACATATTTTCAGTTGTTTCACACTTTTTTTGTAAAGTGTAATGTATAATTCCACATGTGTTAATTCATAGTTTTGATGCCTTCAGTGTGATTCTACAATTTTCATAGCCATGAAAATACAGAAAAATCTTTGAATGAGGAGGTGTGTCCAAACTTTTGGTCTGTACTGTATATATACACTGATGAGCGGAAGGGTAACAATGTTTTGATATTTTGAATTTCAGACTCCATATCTCACCATCCACTACTGCTTCTAATGTGAGACTACCATCATTTTATAGACCATCATCTTGGCTATCTCATACATAAATTTGACTTGCAGCTATTTAGCATATGATTAGTTGTGCAGATTCATGTCATGTCACTGCATTGTTACTGTTTTGCTTCTGGTGGTGAAAAAATATTTTTATTCCTGAATACTACAAAATACAACCTGTTCTCACATTCCCTAATAGCTCAATGTGTTATTAGTTGATTCCCAAGGGATAGGTCATTGGTTCGAATCGAGAAGCAGCCACGAAGATGATTTCATGCGAGTGCCATGACAGTTGAAAGATTCTGAAATTTAGTTTGTCTATCCATTCAGAAGCCAAAAGGTTGACGTCCAGGAAAAATATCAGAGTCAATAAATTGGCTCATCACAAACTCTATCAGTTCTGGTGTGACAAACACAGCAATGGAGGTGGCTCATATGCTTCATAATAGTGAGATCACAGACGTTGATGCAAGCAACATTCGAAGCACATTACACAAGTCTGAAATGGAGGCCTGAAATAAGGTGAAGAAGCCTCAACTTCAATATTGACATGAGAAGCATCAGTTCCAGTTTGGAAACAAGTGCGAAAAGTGGACATTTAAAGATTTGAAATGGCTGATTTGGAGTGATGACACCAAAGTCAATAGATAGGTGCAAATGGGTCTTAAAGAAAATAGGGCTAACGAATAGAGAAATTGAAGGAACTGTCAAGTTCGGTGAAGGTAGCCTGATGACATGAGATTGTTTCACAGTCAAAGGCGTTGGATACTTGACCAGGATCGATGGTGGTCTCAATGCTGAGCTATAAGTGATTATCCTACAAGAAGAGTTACTTCTTACACTCGAGTACTGAGTAGAAAAGAATGACATAGTGTTCCAGCAGGACAACAACGCGAAACATATGTTGAGATTGGTTAAGAAATGGTTCAATGACAATGAAGTAGAGGCCCTGGATTGTCCAACACAGTCCACAGACCTCAACCCAATCAAACACTTGTGGGTAGAATTGAAGAAAAAACTGTAAAACATACTCAAGTGAGTTGACCATGTATGCATTAACTTTGAAAACGTTTAGAAGAGACCTAGATCGAATTTCGGTCTACACGTTTGAATCTGATCAAGAGCATGCCCAGAAGGATTCAGGCAGTGATGAAAGCCAAAGGTGGATTTACAAAATACTAACAAAATAATTCAAATTTAAATTTATATCTTCAGCAGCAAAACGGTAACAATGCAGTGACATGACAAGAATCTGCATTACCAATCATAAGATGATTGTCTATAAAATGATGGTAGTCTTAAGTTCAAAGCAGAACTTAGATTGTGAGCCCCATCGGGGACAGTGCCAATAATGTCTGTAAAGCACTGCGGAATTAATAGCGCTATATAAATGAGTAAAATAAATAAATAAGTAGATATGGAGCCTGAAAGTCAAAACTTCTAAACATTGTTATCCTTTTGCTCTTAACACTATCTATATATACAGTATATATATATATATATATATATATATATATATATATATATATATATACAGTACAGACCAAAAGTTTGGACACAGCTTCTCATTCAAAGATTTTTCTGTATTTTCATGACTATGAAAATTGTAGAATCACACTGAAGGCATCAAAACTATGAATTAACACATGTGGAATCATACATTACACTTTACAAAAAAGTGTGAAACAACTGAAAGTATGTCTTATATTCTAGGTTCTTCAAAGTAGCCACCTTATGCTTTGATTACTGCTTTGCACGCAGAAAAGGTGAATGGATGGACTCTACATGCCTAGTACCCACCGTGAAGCATGGAGGAGGTGGTGTGATGGTGTGGGGGTGCTTTGCTGGTGACACTGTTGGGAATTTATTCAAAATTGAAGCGGTGAGCGGTCCAGATCACCCCAAACCATCTCGATTGGGTTCAGGTCTGGTGACTGTGGAGGCCAGGTCATCTGGCGTAGCACACCAACACTCTCCTTCTTGGTTAAATAGCCCTTACACAGCCTGGAGGTGTGTTTGGGGTCATTGTCCTGTTGAAAAATAGATGATAGTCCAACTAAACGCAAACCGGATGGAATAGCATGCCGCTGCAAGATGCTGTGGTAGCCATGCTGGTTAAGTATGCCTTCAATTTTGAATAAATCCCCAACAGTGTCACCAGCAAAGCACCCCCACCCATCACACCACCTTCTCCATGCTTCACGGTGGGAACCAGGCATGTAGAGTCCATCCGTTCACCATTTCTGCGTGCAAAGCAGTAATCAAAGCAAAAGGTGACTACTTTGAAGAACCTAGAATATAAGACATATTTTCAGTTGTTTCACACTTTTTTGTAAAGTGTAATGTATAATTCCACATGTGTTAATTCATAGTTTTGATGCCTTCAGTGCGATTCTACAATTTTCATAGTCATGAAAATACAGAAAAATCGTTGAATGAGAAGGTGTTCAAACTTTTGGTCTGTACTGTATATCTATATATATATATATATTGTAAGGCGGCGGTGTTCACACCGTGCAGTAACTGAGGCAGTGACCCAAGCAAGTCCAAAGTAAACAGCTTTTATTCAGCAACTCACGGGTAAAACAGGAAAAGTCCTCCGGTACGCAGCCGGGGTAACATCAGTTCATAAACACTGGTTGCCGGGAACAACGACCGCGCCGGGCCGAACAGAGCCTGACAGATGCAGAGCCGACCCAGGCGTGGGTTCAGCTACACACAATCCTGTGGAGCTTTCCTGCTATGCTCCTCGCAGGGTCCCCACATAGAACAACACTAATCCTTAGTGCAGGAGTTTTAAAGACCTGTGGCAAAAGCCACTGGAAAACCTGGGTTGGAGGGAGGAGGCCGCCCCACTGCCTCCTGTGACCTCCTCCAAGAAATGAAGGCCCTGCCGGATTTTACTTAATCTGCCTTAGCCAGGTAGTCTGACTAGGTCATTGCTCACCTTCATTCCTGCATTGCAGCCGCAGCTGTGTGTGTGACTGCAATGCACTCCAATGGCTTTAATAGGTCTCTGTACACATTCTGGGGGAAATATAACGTCCCTCGTAAACGATCCCGGTCACTGCCTCACATATTCCCCCCCTCTGTTCAAACTTGTGGGGTTGAACATTTGCCACCATACAGGGTGCCCGGGACAGGGCATCCGCGTTTGCTTGCAACTTCCCAGGGTGATGTTCTACAGAGAAACTGAAATTTTGCAGTGACAGGAACCACCTGGTGACTCGCGCATTCCTCTCCTTTGCATTCCTCATCCATACCAAGGGTGAGTGGTCCGTCAACAAGTGGAACTGACGCCCGAGTAAATAATACCGTAGTGATTCCAAGGCCCACTTAATAGCCAAACACTCCTTCTCTACTACGCTATAGTTTTTCTCTGCCGGGACAAGTTTTCTACTCAAGTAGGTGACCGGGTGCTCTTCACCATTCACTTTTTGTGACAACACCGCCCCTAGTCCTACCTCCGAGGCATCTGTCTGTACAATGAAGGTTTCATTGAAGTTGAGGCTGATGAGGACCGGCTGTCCACACAGGGCCAACTTCATGGACTGAAAGTCTTCTTCTGCCTGAGGGTTCCACCGAAACCATTACCGTTTTCTTTCCTTTCAAGAGATCGGTTAGGGCCGCCGTTCGCCCGGCAAAATTAGGTATAAACCGGCGGTAATACCCAAGGATGCCAAGGAACGCCCTCACCTGTTTTGTACTCGATGGTTTAGGCCAGTTTTTTATGGCCTCAATTTTACTGATTTGGGGCTTGATAGCTCCTCGGCCTATCACATACCCCAAATATCGAGCTTCCTCCAGGCCTATCGCACATTTTTTTGGGTTTGCCGTTAACCCCGCGGCTCTGAGAGAATCCAGCACCGCTTGAACGTGTGTTAGGTGCGTTTGCCAGTCGGTGCTAAATATGATGATATCATCTAGATACGCGGACGCGTATTCCTGATGAGGCTTGAGCACTATGTCCATCAATCTCTGAAATGTAGCCGGGGCCCCATGTAACCCAAAAGGTAAGACCACATAGTGAAATAGATCCTCCGGAGTTACAAAGGCGGTCTTTTCCTTCGCCGAATCTGTGAGAGGTACCTGCCAATAACCCTTGGTGAGATCGAGCGTGGTAAAGTACTGGGCCTGCCCCAGTCTCTCAATCAGCTCGTCCACCCGGGGCATTGGATAAAGGTCGAACTTTGACACTTCATTCAATTTCCGGAAATCATTACAGAAGCGTAACGATCCGTCTGGCTTCGGAATCAGTACAATGGGGCTAGCCCACTCACTCCGTGATTCCTCTATGACGCCTAACTGAAGCATTTGTTTTACCTCAGCCGAAATGGCTTGCCTCCGGGCTTCGGGCACCCGGTACGGTCTTATTCGCACCCTTACCCCAGGTTCGGTGACAATGTCATGTTGGATAACCGTAGTCCTACTTGGTAGCTCTGAGAACACGTCGGTATTGTTTTGCACCAGGGAGCGAGCCTCCCGTCGCTGCTGTTTAGTGAGGGCATCACTTATCCTGACCTCCGCCTTGGCTGCTTCCCTGGCTGAAGGTAGAGAACTCTCTGGTGATATGCCCGGGGTGATGTCTGTAACTAAACACTCTCGATCTTTCCAAGGCTTTAGCAGGTTTACATGGTAGATCTGCTCAGGTTTCCTCCTTCCGGGCTGATACACCCGGTAATTTACCTCCCCCACCTTTTCTCGAATCTCATATGGCCCTTGCCACTTGGCCATGAACTTACTCTCGGCTGTGGGTACCAGTACTAATACCCGATCGCCCTTGTTAAAAGACCTGACTCTGGCTCTTTTATTATATGTGTGCCTCTGGGTTGCCTGGGCATCTAACAGATGTTCTTTCACGATGGGCATGACCGCTGCGATCCGGTCCTGCATACTAGCCACGTGTTCAATTATACTCTTATGTGGAGTCGGCTCTTGTTCCCATGTCTCTTTGGCTACGTCCAACAGACCCCTAGGGTGTCTGCCGTACAATAACTCAAAGGGAGAGAACCCTGTGGAAGCCTGGGGTACCTCACGGACAGCGAACATCAAATAGGGTAGCAACATGTCCCAATCCCTTCCATCCTTAGAAATCACCTTTTTTAACATGGACTTGAGGGTTCTATTGAACCGTTCTACTAACCCGTCGGTTTGAGGGTGGTACACCGAGGTGCGCAATTGTTTAATTTTTAGCAGTTTGCACAGTTCTCTTGTCACCTTGGACATAAAGGGGGTCCCCTGATCCGTCAGGATCTCCTTAGGTAGTCCCAGGCGACAGAACATGGCAAACAATTCTCGGGCAATAAGTTTTGCCGAGGTGTGGCGTAGTGGTATAGCCTCCGGGTACCAGGTGGCATAGTCGACGACCACCAGTATGTGTTGGTGACCACGGGCGGATTTTACAATGGGCCCTACCAAATCCATTGCAATCTGTTCAAAAGGTACCTCTATTATTGGCAGGGGTACCAATGGACTACGGAAACTTGCAGTGGGTGAGGTCAACTGACATTCGGGGCAGGATTCGCAGTACCTTTTGACCTCTGCGTACACTCCCGGCCAAAAGAACCACTGCAAGATACGTTCTAGAGGTTTTTTTTCCCCTAAGTGGCCCCCCAGCAAGTGTGAGTGTGCCAAATCTAGAATCACCCTACGATACGACTGAGGTGCTACCAACTGTTCCACAACCTCGTCCCTGATTTTATCTATCCTATAAAGCAACTCACCACTGACTACCATGCGTGGAAATACCGTATCTGCATTGGGCTGTTGGGCTACGCCGTTTACCTCTAGCACCCTTTCCCGTGCCTGAGTCAGGGTGGGATCTTGTAGCTGAGCTGTCCCAAACGTGGCCCTGGACACTTCCAGCTCGGGAATCGATGCGGTCTCCTCCACCTCTCCTGCCAGCACCTCTAAGGGAAACCTATCGGGGTCACACTCTATCCCTATATGGGACACCCCTACGGCAGGTTCGTCGGGTACAGCATCTGTAATACATTTTACCAGGGGAGAATGGATTTTGTTTTTCCACAGAGTCCAGAACAGGGGCAAGTCTCTTCCTAACACAGACCCATAGGGAAGATTTTTTACCACTCCCACCACATGTCTTATGTCTCCACATGGCGTGGACAAGACTACCTCCGTAGTTGGATACTCTCGGAGGTCCCCATGGATACATACAACCCCGACCTGCCGTCCGCTGGGGTTGTCTCCTGCCACCCTCACTCCTGGGTTCCCCTTCAGCACTGGTACGGTGCTGACTGTCCCCAGCAGAGGGACGTGACCCCTTTTCCGATTCCTGGGTTGGCAGGGATCGGCGTGACAGCCAAGAGGGGGCGGAGTCTCGAATAAAGTCTTGAGTGGCCGAGTAGCGCTCGATCAAACTGACTACCTGGTCGAGTGTGCCGGGGTCGCCTTGCCCCACCCATCGTTGGATAGCAGCCGGCAGAGTCCTTCCCCACCTGTCAACCACCACCCTCTCCACCATCTGGGCTGGAGACAAAGTCTCTGGCTGGAGCCACTTCTTTACCAGCTGCAGGAGGTCATAAGCCTGAGACCGCGCGGGTCGTGTCTCCACATAGGCCCATGAAAATACACGCTGAGCCCTCACGTATGTATTAACCCCCAGTTGGGCAAGGATCTCACCTTTGAGCCTCTGGTAGTCCTGGGCGTCCTCCCGACTGAGATCGAAGTAGGCCTTTTGTGCATCGCTGACCAAAAACGGAGCTACTACTTCTGCCCACTGGCCAGCGGGTAGGTTTTTCCGCTCCGCTGTGCGCTCATAAATTGTCATGAAAGCTTCCACGTCGTCCTCCGGTCCCATCTTCCTCAACGCTGAGCGAACCCTGTCTCGGGCCTCGCGACGTTCAGGGGCTGGTGCCGTCGAGGTCTCCCGCAGTGCAGAAATCTGTTGTAGCAACAGTTCATTTGTTTTTTGCTGCTGCTGGTACAATAGCTGCTGTTGCTCATTGTGCTGTTGCTCCCGCTCCTGCTGTTGCCGCTGGAGACTCAGGTACTACTCCTGCTGTTGTCGCTGAGACTGCAGCTGCTGCTGTTGTGTAATTACCAGCTGCTTTACCAGCTCCTCCATTTTGTCCACGGGTTGCGGCTGAAAAGTGGCTGGCCGGATTGGGTTCATGAAGCTGCCGGTGGGGTATACCTCAGTCACAATGCCCGCATTCTCCACCAATTGTAAGGCGGCGGTGCTCACACCATGCAGTAACTGAGGCAGTGACCCAAGCAAGTCCAAAGTAAACAGCTTTTATTCAGCAACTCACGGGTAAAACAGGAAAAGTCCTCCGGTACGCAGCCGGGGTAACATCAGTTCATAAACACTGGTTGCCGGGAACAACGACCGCGCCGGGCCGAACAGAGCCTGACAGGTGCAGAGCCGACCCAGGCGTGGGTTCAGCTACACACAATCCTGTGGAGCTTTCCTGCTATGCTCCTCGCAGGGTCCCCACATAGAACAACACTAATCCTTAGTGCAGGAGTTTTAAAGACCTGTGGCAAAAGCCACTGGAAAACCCAGGTTGGAGGGAGGAGGCTGCCCCACTGCCTCCTGTGACCTCCTCCAAGAAATGAAGGCCCTGCTGGATTTTACTTAATCTTCCTTAGCCAGGTAGTCTGACTAGGTCATTGCTCATCTTCATTCCTGCATTGCAGCCGCAGCTGTGTGTGTGACTGCAATGCACTCCAATGGCTTTAATAGGTCTCTGTACACATTCTGGGGGAAATATAACGTCCCTCGTAAACGATCCCGGTCACTGCCTCACAATATATATATATATAGTGAGACAGTGAGAATATGTGGGTTAGATGGGGTGTATATTTCACCTGGGTGCTTTGCTGACTGGTATAAGGGAGGTGTATGGCTTTGTAGACCTGGTGGTAGAGAAAGGTCATTACACCTTCCACTCAGTGCATACTTGCAGCTCAAACCTGTAACCACTCAGCTGTTAATTAAGAAGCCAGAAATAGGTGTCTGCGGACACAGTCAGAGAGCTAGTTTAGCCTGGACACAGGGAGGTGTCCTGGCACAAGAAACAGTCTCCAAGAGTGTTAGAGCTGTCTTTAGCCTGGACACAGAGAGGTGTCCTGGCACAAGGAAGCAGTCTCTGTGAGAATGCATGCGGATAAGCTACTGAAGAGGAGGAGAGCCGTCTCAGTCTGGGTTAGATGTACCCCGGACACAGGAGTGTCTCTGTGAACCTCCATGCTGATGATTACTGAAGAGGAGGGGAGCCGTCTCAGTCTGGGTTAGATGTACCCCGGACACAGGAGTGTCTCTGTGAACCTCCATGCTGATGATTACTGAAGAGGAGGGAGCTATCTCAGTCTGGGTTAGAGGTACCCCGGACACAGGAGTGTCTCTGTGAACCTCCAGGATAATGACTACTGAATAGGAGTGGATCTCTCTCAAGTCTGGACGTCGGGTGGACCTTCAGACATAAGGAGGAGTATCTGGGAAACTCCATACTGGTAACATATATCATATGTGTTGTTTTGGGCACAGACTGATAGAGTCTGGGTTCCTGATAGAAAGGGACATTACATAAGTGTAATTAGTGGCTAGACAAGCCTAGGTCTTTTGTTTATGCTTTGTTTTTATCTGTGTGCTGTGGACTTTAATAAAACTGGTTGCGGCCAGTTTTCACCAAACTGCTGTCTGTATGAACTGTTTTCATGCCATTCTGTCTACCCAGACAGCGATCCTAGAGCTAAAACCCCCTGGAAATGTACAATTGGTGGAGAATGCTGGGGCAGCGCAGGGCCTGGTACAGTTAGTGCTGGAGTGTGCATGCAGCACAGTGGCAAGAGACAGCATTAAAGGTGAAGTCTATTGAAATAGCAACAGAGGAAAAAAAAAAAAAAGTGTGTGTCAGCAGAAACGTCTGTTTGGAGCAGTCTTGGAGAGACAGTGGCCCTGATAGGGTCTGCAGAGAGAAAATGTATGCACAGCAAAGCTGAACTTGTTGTGAAAATGACTGTGGAATGTGCAGCAGCAAAAAAAAAGTTTGTGGAGCAGTCTTAAAGAGACAGTAGCCCTAATAGACTTTGCAAAGGAAAAAAAAAAAAAAGTGTCTGCACAGCAGAGCTAAATTTTTCTATGGAAAAGACTGTAGAGTGTGTGTATGTCTTGAGTGAAGACTACCGTTGTGAAGACAGAGAAGTCTGACAGCATGGATGACAGCATGGAGGCGCTGTTTGAACAAATGGCGCAAGTTATTGTGCAACATAAGACTGCTGTGATTGAGACAGATGAGTCCGGCAGTATGGAGGGGCTCGTTGAGTACCTGGTACAGGCCCAGCGGAGCATGGAGCAGCAGCGCCTGCAGCACCAGCAGCGCATGCAGGAGCACCGGCAGCAATTCCTGCAGCAGCAGCAGGAGAATAACCGGTTGTTGGAGCAGATTGCAGCTCTCCGCACCGCGTCTCAGAGTAATGTTGTGAAGGCACCTGACTTGTCCGATGTAAAGAAGGCGGTAAGACGGTCCCTGGAAAAGATGACACCTCGTGATGATGTGGAGGTATATCTCACTAGGTTTGAGAGACTGGCAGAGAAGGAGAATCTGCCCCTATCTGAGTGGGCCATGATGGTCGCACCCTATCTGATTGGCGTGCCCCAGGTGGCCTATGCTGACCTGAGCAAGCAGGACAGCGAAGACTATGCCAAGTTGAAAGCGGAGATTCGTACCCGGCTGGGTGTTACGGTGACAGCCCATGCCAGGGGAGTTCATGACTGGAGATACAGTTGGGAGTCTGCAGTCAGCAGGCCTGATTATGGAGTTGAAAAGGTGGTAGTGAACCGCTACACCCGAGCATGTCCTACAGTGAACCGCTACACCCGAGCATGTTCTCCTGAGGTACAGCCGTCTGAGAGGACGTCACTTCAGAGTTCCCGGACGTCGAACTCTCCCGGTAAGAGCGTTCCAGCTGTTGGGGACATGGGGTATGCTGATAAGCAGGTTCAGGCCCGAGGGGACATGTGGGTGGAAGAGTGTGATGGACAGTGTTGGAGATGTCGTGAAATTGCAGCCAACTGTCCACTAGAGGGGGAGCCTATGTGCCGTGATGTTGGCAGATCCCTCTCTCTCTGCGCAGAACCTGTGTGGGTGACCACCGCAACCGAAGAGACTGGACCACAGGTGTCCCCGGTGGTTACAAATGGTTGCTCAGCGCAGGCCCTCTTGGACTCAGAGAGTCCAGTGACTTCCGTATGTGACAGCCTGATTGATAGGGACTTCATCCCTGATAAGCACTTGAGTATGGTGTGCATCCATGGAGACACCAAAGTCTACCCAGAGACTGCCGTGGACTTGGTCCCTAAACTCGGGGAGGTTTCATGTGAAGTGGGGGTAGTGAAGAACCTGGTGCACCCCGTTGTGTTGTGTAATGACTTTCCCCGGTCTAAAGATCTCTGGGGGAAGGGTGATTCTGATGGACAGTGTGATGAAGCCCCTACTGAGGGTACGCAGTCCCGAGGGGCGGAACACAATGTTAGTGGGCCGTTTATCTTGTGTGATAGTGATGATGATATTGATAATGATGATGATGCTAATCATAATAGTGATGATACTGATGATGACCGTGATAAAGATGAAATTTCTTTGCAGGTGATGTTGGGAGACGAGGATGGTGGTTCTCGGGAACCGAGTGTCCCTGACCTGCCTGTGTCCTGTGACAATTTTGGGAGAGAGCCGGTGCGAGACCCCACTCTTAAAACGGCACAGGAAAATGTAATTGTTCTGAATGAGGTTCCCCAAGAGCCTGGCTCTGAGGAGAGGATTTCCTCATGCTGCCATGAACAATAACCTATTGTTTAGGGACACTGAAGTCCAGGGAGAGGTCGTGAGTCAGCTCCTGGTACCTGAGCTATATGGAGGTATAGTGCTGGGGTTGTCACATAGTCACATACTTGAGGGACCAGATGGTGAAGTTAATGTTGAGGATAACATGTTAACTAAGGTTCCAGAGCAAGATGTGAATGAAAATAAATTTTTATACTCCTGAAAGTGAGCAGGATGAGAATGAGAGTGAATTGTATAACCCTGACAGTGAGCCGGATGTGAATGAAAATGAAGTGTCTAACCCTGAAAGTGAGCCGGATGTGGCTGAGAAAAAGGGGTCAGACAGGGATAGTGGGAGTGATAATGAATCATCTGATGACAATAAAGCAACCAGTGCAAATGAGGAAGGCATGGTAGCAGAAGAGGTTGAGAGTCCTGAGAAGAAGGCTGATGCTGACCTTACAGCCAGACAGAAGATGCCATCTGAGGATGTTTTACAGTTGGAACAAGAGAGCGACTACTTCCAGCCCAAGAAAGGGAGAGACGAGAGGCTTCCCTGGGGATTGGCAGTAGACGTGCTAAAACAATGAGGGGTAGAGATGACGCTTCTGTTAGCTCACGGCTGAGTGTGAGACCCGGTGGCGGACGAAAAGACAGAGAGTCAGACTCAGAGCTACCAGTAAGCTTGACTGGACGATGGACTCGTGGCCGCAACGACGGTAGGAGTCAGTTCGGGAAAGAAAGGTCGGGTGAGGTGACACCGACACAAGGACAAGGCCAACGTTCTGACCGCTGGGGGCGGGAGAGGCCTAACAAAGAGGTGATATTGCATAGTGCCCAAAATCAACTGAGACGGGGTGACTGGCAGAGGCGACCGAGGGGGATCTCTGGTCGGGTGGCAGGTGTTCGACCCCACAAATTTGAACAGAGGGGGCACTGGGTATGGCCCTCAGGATATGCATGGAGGCATGTGATGGATGGACGGTATGTATCGCAGAGGTGGGTGGCCCTGTGATGGAAGCCTGGATATATTTTGGTTCAGCAGATCTACTGCTGAGACTTGTGCTATACATTGGGAGGCTTCCAGGTGACTTGGAGAGCTGGGCGGGTCCAGTCACCTACAAACCCACCTAAGGGGTATGTGTCTAAATACCTAGGATAAAGCTGTATGCAGAGGGTACGGATGGGTAATGCAGCGCTGGCTGGCATTCATTTAATGGATCAGTATATATGTTTTGACTGTCCATGTTCCTTCTCCTCAGTTGACTGGTCACATGACTGTGACATCACACAGTGTGTGTGTGTGTGTGTGTGTAAGGGTATAGAAACCCTGCTTAATGGAAGATAAAGATGAAGATGATGTGGGCCATGACTTGAGCTGTGTTCACTGTCTCTTGAGGTTTGTTGACCAGTCCTCCGGTCTGGATGACCAGCCCTCCGGTCTGGAGAAGAGGGGGGGGATATGTGAGACAGTGAGAATATGTGGGTTAGATGGGGTGTATATTTCACCTGGGTGCTTTGCTGACTGGTATAAGGGAGGTGTATGGCTTTGTAGACCTGGTGGTAGAGAAAGGTCATTACACCTTCCACTCAGTGCATACTTGCAGCTCAAACCTGTAACCACTCAGCTGTTAATTAAGAAGCCAGAAATAGGTGTCTGCGGACACAGTCAGAGAGCTAGTTTAGCCTGGACACAGGGAGGTGTCCTGGCACAAGAAACAGTCTCCAAGAGTGTTAGAGCTGTCTTTAGCCTGGACACAGAGAGGTGTCCTGGCACAAGGAAGCAGTCTCTGTGAGAATGCATGCGGATAAGCTACTGAAGAGGAGGAGAGCCGTCTCAGTCTGGGTTAGATGTACCCCGGACACAGGAGTGTCTCTGTGAACCTCCATGCTGATGATTACTGAAGAGGAGGGGAGCCGTCTCAGTCTGGGTTAGATGTACCCCGGACACAGGAGTGTCTCTGTGAACCTCCATGCTGATGATTACTGAAGAGGAGGGGAGCTATATCAGTCTGGGTTAGAGGTACCCCGGACACAGGAGTGTCTCTGTGAACCTCCAGGATAATGACTACTGAATAGGAGTGGATCTCTCTCAAGTCTGGACGTCGGGTGGACCTTCAGACATAAGGAGGAGTATCTGGGAAACTCCATACTGGTAACATATATCATATGTGTTGTTTTGGACACAGACTGATAGAGTCTGGGTTCCTGATAGAAAGGGACATTACATAAGTGTAATTAGTGGCTAGACAAGCCTAGGTCTTTTGTTTATGCTTTGTTTTTATCTGTGTGCTGTGGACTTTAATAAAACTGGTTGCGGCCAGTTTTCACCAAACTGCTGTCTGTATGAACTGTTTTCATGCCATTCTGTCTACCCAGACAGCGATCCTAGAGCTAAAACCCCCTGGAAATGTTACAATATATATATATATATATATATATATATATATATATATACACACACACACACACACACACAGCTCTGGCAAAAATTAGGAGAGCACTGCAAATTTTCAGTTTGTCTGATTTTCCTCTTTATAGGTATATATTTGAGTAAAATGTAAATTGCTCTTTTATTCTATAAACTACTGACAACATGTCTTCGAATTTCCAAGCAATAAATTTTGTATTTATTTTCAGAAAATGAGAAATGGTCAAAATAACAAAAAAATGCAGTGCTTGCAGACCTCAAATAATGCTAAGAAAACAAGTTTCATAATTATTTAGAAATAACAATACTAATGTTTTAACTCAGGAAGAGTTCAGAAATCTAAATTTTGTGGAATAACCATGATTTTTAATCACAGCTTTCATGCATCTTAGCATGCTTTCCACCAGTCTTTCACACTGCTTTTGGGTGACCATATGCCACTCCTGGTACAAACATTTAAGCAGTTCTTGTTTGATGGCTTGTGACTATCCATCTTCCTCTTGATTACATTCCAGAGGTTTTCAATGGGGTTCAGGTCTGGAGATTGGGCTGGCCATGACAGGGATTTGATGTGGTGGTCCTTCATCCACAAATTGATTGACCTACCTGTGTGGCATGGTGCATTGTCCTGCTGGAAAAAACAGTCCTCAGAGTTGGGGAACATTACCTGAGCAGTTTTTCCAGGATAACCTTGTATGCGGTATTGATTCATGCGTCCTTCGCAACGATTAACCTGCCCAATTCCAGCCATGCTGAAGCATCCCAGATCATTACTGATCCTTCACTAAATTTCACAGTGGGTGCAAGACACTGTGGCTTGTACGCCTCTCCAGGTCTCCGTCTAACCATTAGATGACCATGTTTTTGGCAAAGCTGAAAATTAGACTCATCAGAGAAGATTACCTTACTCCAGTCTTCTATGGTCCAATCCTTATGGTCTTTGGCAAACTTCAGCCTGGCTCTCCTTTGCTTCTCATTGATGAAATGCTTTTTTCTAGCTTTACATGACTTGAGCCCTGACTGAGGAACATGTTACGAACTGTTCTTGCCGTGTATTTCACTCCAGCTGCCATTTGCCATTCCTTTTGTAGGTCACCTGATGTCATCCTGCGGTTACTGAGTGACATTCGAATAAGATGACGGTCATCCCGGTCAGTGGAAAGTCATTTTCGCCCTCTGCCGGTCTGTAGCTTTGTTGTCTCCAATGTCTGCTACTTGACCTTGTTTTAATGAACCGCCGTCCTAGAAATTTTAAGGATAGAGGCAACATGACGCTCACTGTATCCCTCTGCTAGTATAGCCAGAATTGAGCCCTTCTTTTCCTCACTCAAGACTTTTCTTTTCAACTCCTTTGGCATGGTTAAAAGTTATTTTTTCATTCCTATTACTTTTGGGATATTACTAGCACTTGTTTTGCCATCCAGCTTGTCCTGTTGCAAGAGGATTGTGAACCCAACAGCAGTGTTTTTTATACTTTCCTTCATTAAATAAGATTTGGTTCAGGTGACCCAATCAGAAGCACATTAAGTAGAATGAGGTGTACTCTGGTTGGAATTCAACTGACACTGGAATGGAATGGCTGTCAGACATATAGAGAAGCTGATTTTTATAAAACTGTGCAGTGGTCTCTTAATTTTTACCAGAGCTATATATATATATATATATATATATATATATATATATATATATATATATATACACACATGCACACTGTATTTGTAGATATTATACTTGTTGGTGAGGTCACTGCATCTAAGTAATTCAGAAACATATATTAATTTCAGAGTTAAAAAAGACCAAGGTGCTTATATGTTAATAGTGTACTAAATTAATTGTCCAAGATAAGAGTTAAAGGGTATTCCCATCTTCAAGATCCTATCCAAATATGTACTAGGTGTAGTAGTATAGATATAGAATAAGGAGAACAAAGAGTATCTTGTGGTAAATATATAAAACAGTAATTTTATTACATTAATTAAATTACATCACACAAAATATAATACAAATTTCAATGATATATGTGCAGAACAATATGGAACAGACGGGAGGGACGAGAAACCTCTCAAAAGTGTGCAATGTCACATATGTAGTATAGTGACAAACTCCACCATATGACCAGTATGTCCCGGGGAGAGACCCATGTATGAAGTATAACCCACAATGGGCTAGTACCAAACCATCAGCAATATTGGGGCTTACCCAGGAAGGGTGGAGAGCAAGAGGAGGAGACGCGTCCCTGGTTATGTCCACCCCGACGCGCGTTTCACTGGCACTACACGCCGATTTCTCTTTGTTCTCCTTATTCTATGTTGTTATATGAGTTGGTGTTTTTTTGCTCATGGCTTGAACACAATTCCGTGCCAATCCCCTGTTGTTTGTTGATCTAACATGCAGCTGAATGTGTTTCTACTAGGTGTAGTAGTAGTAATAATAATAATAATAATATTAGCAAGTACCTCCAATTAGAAATGTAGTATAGTTTTTCTGATTCTCTGTCTCTTACCCCATGTGCAGGGCATTGCAGTAGCTTAGGTTTCCATGGTTACGACCACTAACAGCTAAATAACTCTCACTAAATGGGAAACATATTGGGATAGGTTCTTGGAGATGGGAATATCCATTTAAAGAGGACTTGTCACCAGGAGAAGAGACAAGTTTTTGCTCTTATTTTATTTTTGCTACCACCCTGAATATTCCACATTTGTCTTTCTTAAAATCGGCTATATAGTTTCAGAAATATTGGCCTTTTTATCTGTTGCATGTTTTATGCAAGAGGTTGGTGCTTATGAATTAATTATGAAAAACAGCCTAAAGAAACAACCCCAAAGGATCCTAAGAACCCTCTCTTGGTAAAGATCATAAAATCAGCACTAAATAAATAGAAAACAGCAGATTAATCAGGGGAGCAACAGAAATAAAAATAAAGACGAGCAAATACTGGCCAGTTTTGACCTGGTGACAGGTCCTCTTTAACCCCTCTCTGCCATTGGACGTACTCTCCTGTCCATAAAACCCGTGCCAATCTGCCCATTGACGGGATAGTACATCCAAGGCGATAAGCTGCGCTCCCGGGGGAGCGCAGCTGATCGCCGCCGGGTGTCAGCTGATTATCACAGCTGACACCCGGCACTATGTGCCAGGAGCGGTCATGGACCACTCCTGGCACATTAACCCCTGGCACACCGCGATCAGACATGATTGCAGTGTACCGGGGCACAGGGGAGCATCGCGCAGGGAGGGGGCTCCCTGCGTGCTCCCCTGAGACCCTCAGAACAGCGCGATGTGACCGCGCTGTTCTGATGGCCTCTTCCCTGCAGGACACTGGATCCAAGATGGTCACCGGGTCCTGCAGGGAGGCGGCTTCCTCAGTGCCTGCTCAGAGCAGGCGCTGAGGAAGCCTGCAGCACTGCCTGTGAGATCACTGGTCTCACAGAGTGCTGTGTACACTGTGAGACCAGAAATCTGACCCTATACTGTCATGTCCCACCCTGGAACAAAGTAAAAAAGTTAAAAAAAATAAAAATAACAAGTGTAAAAAAAATAATTCCAAAAAAAAAAAAAATATTTCCCAATAAATTCATTTCTTACTGTAAATAAAAAAAAAAAAAACAATAAAAGTACATATATTTGGTATCGCCGCGTCCGTAACGACCCCCCCTATAAAACTGTCCCACTAGTTAACCCCTTTAGTGAAACCCTTTAAAAAAAAAAACAAAGCAAAAAATCAATGCTTTATCATCATACTGCTGAACAAAAAGTGGAAGAACACAAGATCAAAAAGACCAATATAAATAAGCATGGTACAGCTGAAAACGTCATCTTGTTCCGCAAAAAAGGAGCTGCCATACAGCATCATCCGCGAAAAAATAAAAAAGTTATAGCTCGCAGAATAAAGCGATGCAAAAATAATTATTTTTTATATAAAATAGTTTTTATTGTAAAAAAGCGCCAAAACATAAAAAATGATATAAATGAGGTATCGCCGTAATCGTACTGACCCGAAGAATAAAACTGCTTTATCAATTTTACCACACGCGGAACGGTATAAATGCCCCCCAAAAAAAATTCATGAATTGCTGATTATTGTTCATTCTAACCTCCCAAAAATCGAAATAAAAAGCGATCAAAAAATGTCAAGTGCTCAAAAATGGTACCAATAAAACCTAAACTCGTACCGCAAAAAATAAGACCTCACATGACTTTGTGGGCCAAAATATGCAAAAATTTTAGCTCTAAAATGTGGTGATGAAAAAAACTATTTTTTGCAATAAAAAGCGTCTTTCAGCATGACAGCTGCCAATCATAAAAACCCGCTATAAATAGTAAATCAAACCCCCCCTTCATCACCTCCTTAGTTAGGGAAAAAGTAATAAGATTAAAAAAATGTATTTATTTGGATTTTCCAATTAGGGTTAGGGTTGCGGCTAAAGTTAGGGTTAGAGTTGAGGCTAAAGTTAGGATTAGGGTTAGTGTTGGGATTAGGGTTAGGGGTGTGTTAGGGTTAGGTTTGTGGTTAGGGTTATGGTTAGGGTTGGGATTAGGGTTAGGGTTGGAGTTAGAATTGGGGGAGGATTCCGCTGTTTAGGCACATCAGGGGCTCTCCAAATGTGACATGGCATCTGATCTCAATTCCAGCCAATTCTGCGTTGATAAAGTCAAACGGTGCTCCTTCACTTCTGAACTCTGCCATGCGCCCAAACAGTAGTTTACCCCCACATATGGGGTATCAGCGTACTCAGAAGAAATTGGACCCCAAGAGTTATTGTGCAATTTGTCCTGTTACCCTTGAGAAAATAAAAAATTGGGGGCGAAAATATCATTTTTGTAAAAAAAAATGATTTTTTGTTTTTACGGTTGTACGTTACAAACTTCTGTGAAGCACTTGGGGCTTAATAGCGCGAACCACACATTTAGATAAGTTCCTTGTGGGGTCTATTTTCCAAAATGGGGTCACTTGTGGGGGTTTCCACTGTTTAGGCACATCAGGGGCTCTCCAAATGCGACATGATGCCCGCAGACAAATCCATCAAAGTCTGCAATCTAAAACGTCACTACTTCCCTTCCGAGCCCTGACGTGTGCCCATACAGTAGTTTTCTCCCTCATATTGGGTATCACCGTACTTAGGATGAATTGTACAACAGCTTTTGGGGTCCAATTTCTACTGTTACCCTTGGGTAAATAAAAATTTTAGGACTAAAAGATCATGTTTGTGGAAAAAATATGATTTTTTTATTTTCATGCTCGGGCGTTATAAACTTTGGTGAAACACCTGGGGGTTAAAAGTTCTCACCACACATCTAGATAAGTTCCTTGAGGGGTCTAGTTTCCAAAATGGTGTTATTTGTCAGGGGTTTCCACTGTTTAGGCAGATCAGGAGCTTTCCAAACACGACATGGCGTCCAACCAATTCTGTGTTGAAAAAGTCAAACGGCGCTCCTTTCCTTCCAAGCTCTGCCATGCACCCAAACAGTGGTTTACCCCCACATATGGGCTATCAGCGTACTCAAGACAAATTGCACAATAACTTTTGGAGTCTTGTTACCCTTGGGAAAATAAAAATTGGGGTGAAAAGATAATTTTTGTGGAAAAAATATGATTTTTTAATTTTACGGCTCTACGTTATAAACTTGTGTGAAGCACTTGGGGGTTCAAATTGCTCACCACAGATCTAGATAAGTTCCTAAGGGGGTCTAGTTTCCAAAATGGGGTCACTTGTGGGGGTTTCCACTGTTTAGGCACATCAGGGGCTCTCCGAATGCAAAATGGCGTCCAATCTCAATTCCAGCCAATTTTGGTTGGAAAAAGTCAAATGGTGCTCCTTCCATTTCGAGCTCTGCCGTGCACCCAAACAGTGGTTCCCCCCACATATGGGGTATCAGCGTACTCAGGACAAATTGGACAACAACTTTTGTGGTCCAATTTCTCCTGTTACCCTTGGGAAAATAAAAAATTGGTGACTGAAAGATAATTTTTGTGGGGAAAAAAATAGGATTTTTTATTTTCATTCCCAGGCTGTTATGATTTGGTAGCTGAGGAGAGCAAGCAAAAAAGGAAATACACCAGAGAGGTTGGAATCTATGGGATTGCAGTACCCTGACTAACCACCACAACTAAAGGCAGCCGTGGAGCGTACCTACGTTGGTCCTAGACGCCTCGTCACAGCCTTAGAAGCTAACTACACCTAAAGACAGAAAGAGGAAAACTATCTGCCCCGGAGCAGATCCCCAAAGAACATAGAAAGCCCCCAAACATGTAATGGCGGTTAGACAAGAGGAAATACAGACACAGACAGAAAAAAGTATGAGCAAATGTTGGGGCCCAAACTTCCTAAATAGAAAAAGATAGGAAGGACACTTACTGCAATCCCAAAAAACCCTGAAAAGTACCAACTCTACTAATTACAAAAACACCTGAGATCACACGACCTCTACCACCTAAATTAGTTCTCTGGTGTAACAAAAACTAAACAGCAGCCACTGAAAAAACTGGAAAAGGCAAATGAACAAACAACAGTGGCTGAACTAAACTGAGAGGAGCACAAGCCCCCGGAGGGGACCCGGCAGACCCCCACAGAAGTGCAGGACAAAATGCAAAAAGCAAGCACAAAAAACTAAAAGAAGAAAATGTCTTATCTGTTAGCAGAAGATGCAGGCACGAAACAGCAAGCTACAAAGTGAACAGGAATCAAAGATGAGACCAGAACAATTGATCACCGGCAACCCTGATGGGAGGGAACCTCCCTTATATAAGACCAGTCAGTAACACCTGATCGCCAATCTTCACAATCTTCATTGGATAGTTCAGTACTGTTTGTAACCACCAGAGGGAGCTTCTGCTCAGAATTCATTTCTAGCACATTCACAACAGTACGCCCCCTTGAGGAGGGGTCACCGAACCCTCATTTGAGCAACCAGGTCGGTCAGGATGAGCTCTGTGATACGCACGGATGAGTCTCCAAGCATGGATGTCTGAAGCAAACACCCAAGAATTGTCCTCCTGACCATAACCTCTCCACTTAACCAAATACTGGAGTTTCCGTCTAGAAAAACGAGAATTCAATATTTTCTCAACCACATACTCCAGATTGCCCTCAACCAAAACAGGGTCAGGAGGCACAGCCATGGGAACCACTGGCTCGACAAACCTCTTCAATAAGGACTTGTGGAACACGTTATGGATCTTAAATGTCCCTGGAAGAAGTAAACGAAAGGAAACAGGATTAAGAATCTCCATGATCTTATAAGGTCCAATGAACCTAGGCTTAAACTTAGGAGATGCAACTCTCATAGGGATATTTCTTGAGGACAACCAGACCAAGTCCCCCACTTTAAACCAAGGACCATCAGTCCTATTCCGGTTGGCAAACCGCTGGGCCCTCTCCTGAGAGAGGGACAACTTCTCCACTACCTGGTCCCAAATCTGCTGCATACGCTCCACAACAGAGTCAACACCTGGACAGACAGAAGCCTCCGTCTGTCCTGAAGAAAATCGAGGGTGAAACCCAAAATTGCAGAAAAATGGAGACATCAAAGTGGCAGAGCTAGCCCTATTATTAAGAGCAAACTCAGCCAAAGGCAAAAATGAGACCCAGTCATCCTGATCAGCAAACACAAAGCATCTCAGATAAGTCTCCAATGTCTGGTTTGTTCTCTCAGTTTGTCCATTGGTCTGAGGATGAAAAGCCGAGGAGAAAGACAATTGAACACCAAGTTTAGAACAAAAAGTCCTCCAAAATCTGGAAACTAACTGGACTCCTCTGTCAGACACAATGTTCTCAGGAATGCCGTGTAACCGAACCACGTGCTGAAGGAACAAAGGCACCAATTCAGAGGAGGAAGGCAACTTAGGTAATGGCACAAGATGTATCATTTTGGAAAACCTATCACAAATCACCCAGATAACGGTCATTCTCTGAGAAACAGGGAGGTCGGAAATGAAATCCATAGAGATATGGGTCCATGATCTCTTGGGCACAGGCAATGGCATCAACGAACCACTAGAGCGAGAGCAAGGCTTGGAGCGAGAGCAAGTCCCGCAGGACGGCACAAATTCCCTGACGTCACGAGACAAAGTAGGCCACCAAAAGGACCGACTAACCAAGTCTCTGGTACCAAAAATTCCGGGAAGACCGGCCAACGCGGAACAATGAATCTCAGACATCACACTCTTTTTCCATCGGTCTGGGACAAACAATTTCCCAATAGGGCAGCGCTCGGGTTTATCCTCCTGACACCTTCCAGAGCCAGTCTCAAATTGGGCGAGATGGCGGAAAGAACTACACCCTCTTTCAAAATAACAGCAGGATCAGATAACTCAGTAGAGTCCGCAAGGAAACTCCTCGAGAGGGCATCCGCCTTAACATTCTTAGTGCCAGGAAGAAAGGAAACCACAAAATTAAAACGTGTGAAAAACAAGGCCCACCTGGCCTGTCTAGGATTAAGTCGCTTGGCTGATTCCAGATAAACCAGATTCTTATGGTCCGTGAGGACCACCACCTGATGTTTGGCTCCCTCCAGCCAATGTCTCCACTCTTCAAAAGCCCACTTCATGGCCAATAACTCCCGATTACCCACGTCATAATTACGTTCAGTTGGAGAAAATTTTCGAGAGAAAAAAGGCACAAGGGTTACTTTTAGAGGTCTCTGGATCTCTTTGGGACAAAACAGCACTTGCCCCAATTTCAGAGGCATCAACCTCCACCTGAAATGGCAGAGAAACATCAGGCTGCCGTAGAACAGGAGCAGAAGTGAATCTCTGCTTAAGTTCCTGAAACGCAGAGACTGCCTCAGGAGGCCAATTCACCACATCAGAACCCTTTTTGGTCAAATCAGTCAATGGTTTAACAATAACAGAGAAATTACCAATAAATTTATGATAAAAATTGGCAAAACCCAAGAATCTTTGAAGAGCCTTTAATGAAGTAGGTTGGACCCAATCACAGATGGCCTGAACCTTGACCGGGTCCATTTCAATAACAGATGGGGACAAAATGAATCCCAGAAATGAGATCCTCTGTACGCCAAAAAGACACTTTGATCCCTTCACATACAGAGCATTCTCTCTCAAAATCTGGAACACAGTCCGAACATGTTTCACATGAGAGTCCCAGTCATTGGAAAAAATCAAGATATCATCCAAATAAACAATCAGAAATGTATCCACAAAATCCCTGAAAATGTCATTCATGAAGGACCGGAAGACAGAAGGAGCATTAGTGAGCCCAAAGGGCATCACTAGGTACTCAAAATGCCCCTCTGGGGTATTAAATGCCATCTTCCATTCATCCCCGTGCTTAATGCGAATAAGGTTATATGCCCCCCTGAGGTCAAGCTTGGTAAACCAAGTAGCACTTTTCACCCTGGAAAACAGGTCAGAAATCAAGGGTAACGGATATTGATATTTCACAGTGATTTTGTTCAAGAGACGATAATCAATACACGGCCTTAATGAACCATCCTTTTTGGCCACAAAGAAAAAACCGGCACCCAAGGGTGAAGAGGATGGTCTGATATGACCCTTCTCCAATGACTCCTTGATATAAGACCGCATAGCGTCATGTTCAGGTACAGACAAGTTAAAAAGTCGACCTTTAGGGAATTTACTACCAGGCACTAATTCAATAGCGCAGTCATAGCTCCTATGGGGGGCAAGGATGCAGATTTACTTTCGCTAAACACATCAGAAAAATCAGTCAAAAAGTCAGGAACATCCTGAGCCTGGGGGGAGGCAGAAAAAACAACAGGAGTGTTGGTATTAACACTTTGGCAGCCCCAACTGGTTACAGACACAGATTTCCAATCCAAAACAGGATTATGAGACTGTAACCAAGGGAAACCCAGTACGATAATGTCATGCAGATTATACAGCACCAAAAATTTGCAACTCTCCTGATGATCAGGTTCAACCCTCATTATCACCTGAGTAGAGAACTGAGGTTTATTCTCAGCCAAAGGGGTAGAATCGATCCCCAGTAGGGGAATAGACTTCCGTAGGGGTATCAAGGGAAACCCACAACGTTTAGCAAAATCAAAATCCATCAGGTTAATAGCTGCTCCCGAATCAACGAAATCCTAAGCAGAAAATGTGGACAGGGAGCAAATCAGGGTAACAGTCAACAAAAATTTAGTCTGAACACTACCCAAGACAACTGAGCGTGCAAAACGTCTTCCCCACTTAGGGCAGACTGAAATAGCATGAGAGGCATCACCACAGTAGAAACATAACCCATTGCGTTTTCAAAACTCATGACGCTGTGCCCCAGAAGCCACTCTATCACACTGCATGGGTTCAGAAGCTGATTCACAAGGCAACACTATTCCACGCATACCTCTGCGCTCACGCAAACGTCTGTCAATTTGAATCGCTAATGACATAGAATTATTGAGACCAGAGGGGACAGGGAATCCCACCATAACATCCTTTACATTCTCTGACAGACCCTTCCGAAAAAGGGCTGCCAAAGTATCGTGATTCCATTTGGTCAGGACTGCCCACCTTCGGAATCTCTGACAGTATAACTCAGCGTCCTCAAGCCCCTGATTTAATGCCAACAAGGCTTTTTCAGCTTGATCAGTGACATTAGGCTCATCGTACAATAACCCCAAGGCCTGAAAAAATGTATCAACATTACTCAAAACAGGATCCCCAGGTGTCAGTGAAAAAGCCCAATCCTGAGGATCGCCGCGCAGGAGAGAGATGACAATTTGAACCTGCTGTGCTGCGTTCCCTGAGGACTTAGATTTCAAGGCAAAAAACAACTTACAGTTATTTTTGAAATTCAGAAATTTAGCTCGATCCCCTAAAAACAAATCTGGCATGGGAATCCTAGGTTCCACAACAGGCAACCTCGCAAGATAGGTAGCAATACTCCGAACTTCAGTGGCAAGCTGATCCACACGGCCAGACAACTGTGCAAACTCCATTGAGAAAAAAAAAATTTCTCCTCAGCACCCAGAGATACAGAGGGAAAAAAAAAAAAATCTCTGACAACTCTAACAATCTTCTTTCTTTAACACTATTTTTCCCTTTTGTGAGTACCATACAAATATCAGTTTTTGGGCCGGTGATACTGTTATGATTTGGTAGCTGAGGAGAGCAAGCAAAAAAGGAAATGCACCAGAGAGGTTGGAATCTATGGGATTGCAGTACCCTGACTAACCACCACAACTAAAGGCAGCCGTGGAGCGTATCTACGTTGGTCCTAGACGCCTCGTCACAGCCTGAGAAGCTAACTACACCTAAAGACAGAAAGAGGAAAACTATCTGCCCCGGAGCAGATCCCCAAAGAACATAGAAAGCCCCCAAACATGTAATGGCGGTTAGACAAGAGGAAATACAGACACAGACAGAAAATAGTATGAGCAAACGTTGGGGCCCAAACTTCCTAAATAGAAAAGGATATGAAGGACACTTACTGCAATCCCAAAAAACCCTGAAAAGTACCAACTCTACTAATTATAGTATCTATGATTCTATGATTCTAATTACAAAAACACCTGTGATCACACGACCTCTACCACCTAAATTAGTTCTCTGGTGTAACAAAAACTAAACAGCAGCCACTGGAAAAACTGGAAAAGGCAAATGAACAAACAACAGTGGCTGAACTAAACTGAGAGGAGCACAAGCCCCCGGAGGGGACCCGGCAGACCCCCACAGAAGTGCAGGACAAAATGCAAAAAGCAAGCACAAAAAACTAAAAGAAGAAAATGTCTTATCTGTTAGCAGAAGATGCAGGCACGAAACAGCAAGCTACAAAGTGAACAGGAATCAAAGATGAGACCAGAACAATTGATCACCGGCAACCCTGTTGGGAGGGAACCTCCCTTATATAAGACCAGTCAGTAACACCTGATCGCCAATCTTCACAATCTTCATTGGATAGTTCAGTACTGTTTGTAACCACCAGAGGGAGCTTCTGCTCAGAATTCATTTCTAGCACATTCACAACACCAGGCATTATAAACTTGTATGAAGCACTTGAGGGTTCAAAGTGCTCACCACAGATCTAGGTAAGCTCCTTAGGGGGTCTAGTTTCCAAAATGGGGTCACTTGTGGGAGGTTTCCACTGTTTAAGCTCATCTGGGGCACTGCAAATGGAACATGACCCCCATCAACATCTGCATTCCAAAACGTTATTACTTATTTTCCAAGCCCTGCCGTGCGCCCAAACAGTCCCCCCACCACATATGGGGTATCAGCGTACTCAGGACAAATTGGACAACAACTTTTGGGGTCCAATTTCCTTGGGAAAAATCAAAACTTTGGGACTAAAAAATCATTTTTGTGGAAATTGTTTCTTTTTTTTCATACTCAGGCATTATAAACTTTTGTGAAACACTTAGGGGATGATCAAAGTACTCACAACAGAACTAGCTAAGTTCCATGGGGGGTCTAGTTTCCAAAATGGTGTAACTTGTGGGGGGTTTCCACTGTTTAGGTGCATCAAGGGTTCTCCAAACCCGACATGGCGTCCAATCTCAATTCCAGCCAATTTTGGTTTGAAAAAGTCAAACGGCGCTCCTTCCCTTACGAGGTCTGCCGTGTGCCCAAACAGTGGTTTTCCTCCACATATGGGGTATTAGCATACTCAGGAGAAATTGCACAACAACTTTATCTGTCCATTTTCTCCTTGTGAAAATAAAAAAAAGTTTGTAAAAGATTATTTTTGTGACTAAAAAGTTAAATATTCATTTTTCCTTCCATGTTGCTTCAGCTCCTGTGAAGCACCTGAAGGGTTAATAAACTTCTTGAATGTGGTTTTGACTACCTTAGGGGTTGCAGTTTTTAGAATGGTGTCACTTTTGGGTATTTTCTGCCATATAGACCCCTCAAAGTGACTTCAAATGTGAGGTGGTCCCTATAAAAAATGGCTTTGTAAATTTTGTTGTAAAAATGAGAAATCGCTGGTCAACTTTTACCCCTTATAATTTCCTACCAAAAAAAATTTTGGTTCCAAAATTGTGCTGATGTAAAGAAGACATGTGGGAAATGTTATTTCTTAACTATTTTGTGTGACATATTTCTCTGTTTTAAGGGAATAAAAATTCAAAGTTTGAAAATTGCAAAAATTTCAAAATTTTCGCCATATTTGCATTTTTTTCAAAAATAAACGCAAGTTATATCGAAGAAATTTTACCACTAACGTGAAGTAAAATATGTCACGAGAAAACATTCTCAGAATCGCAAAGATCCGTTGAAGCGTTCCAGAGTTATAACCTCATAAAGAGACAGTGGTCAGAATTGTAAAAATTAGCCCGTTCATTAACGTGCAAACCACCCTTGGGGGTGAAAGGGTTAAGCACCATTCAGACATCTTGGCTTTTTTCATTATACATAAAAAATTACCAATTTTCATCAGTGTGCTGGACTATAATTTCATCAGAATGTGGGCAATGTGTCAGTTTTTACTATCAGAATCTCATCAGTAAAAAAAAACACTAAAAAAAAACTGATGGGGATTTCTTAATTTTCTCCTATCAAACAGTGAAAACAAAGCAGTGGGATGCAACTATGATGCCATCAGTGTGCCGTCTGACTTGTTCACAGAGCTATAGACTTGAAATAGTAAGTTTGATCCATGACACAGAATAAAAAAATAGATTTTCTTCCATTTTTTTTGCATATAATTGATCCTCAGAAAAGCACGAATATGCGAGAAGTCTCATAGATTATCATGGTTCTGTGTTCTATCAGTGAAAAGCACAGATGGAACACACATATGAAAAACAGAAATCTAAATGGAGCCTGACGGAGCTGCTTTTTCCTGAAAGAGCGCCACACCTCATTACAGGTTATGTGTGGTATTACAGCTCAGTCCAAATTACTTTGATAAAGTTAAACTGCAGTACTGGACACAATCCAAGGATGAGTGGTGCCATATCTGGATAAAGGCAGGCATGTTTTTCTAGCCCTGTATTGCCAACTGAAGAATGGCAATTTTTGAAGGTCTTAATTTAGTAGAGAAACGATATAAATTATCAAAATGGTGTATACGTCATAATGTATTTTCAGTTCACAACTTCTTAGACATGCTTCTCTGCTTTAAAGGGGTATTCCAGCCTAAACACATTATCACCTGAGTAGTTGATAACTGTTAAGCTAGGGTCACACCAACATATATTGTATCATCCGAGAGATTCGGCCGATTATGCTAATTGTACTCTGATCAGCATTTGATCAGGGTGTGATCTGAATCTCTTGGATGAGGAGAAGATGGAGAAAAACATTTTTCCATCTCCTCCAATCCATCAGTCCATAAATATCGGACCGCATTCAGATGTCATTCGAGGGCAGTCCGATGTATTCCACAGACTCTTTGACTTTCATGGCAAAGTGCGATCTGAATTTCAGACGCAAGTCAAGCACGCTGCGATTTTTTTCACTTGGATAGACTTTTTCCATGGAAAAAAAATGGACATGTGCATGGCCCCATAGAATAACATTACACCGAGTACAATCCAATGTTTTTTTGGATCGTACTCAGACCAAAAATCCGGTCGTGTGCATGAGCCCTTGGATAGTCCAACCACTGGGATGCCTACCAATCACTAGACTGGGGCATACATGTCTTCCCTGGTTCTCCCCTGGCTGCAAAAGTTGAATGGTGCAGGATGTCATACATGCACCTTGTCATTCAATCAAGTCTTCACAGTTTAAGGGCACAGACAAACGGCTGTATAACTCATGCGAGGATCACATCGCAATCCTCGGACTGGCTGGCTGCTCTCAAGAGCTTGACAATTGCAGAGAAATTACATTCTGTCACGCTCAGGTCAGGAGAGCAGCCAGCTAGTCCGAGGATTGCGATATGATCCTCGCACGAGTTATACAGCCGTCTGTCTCTGCCCTAAGAACGTGCCCCATTGTGTTCAGTGGATTCATTTTCTAATGGGAAGTGAGACCGCGTTATGTAATAATTCCTCTTGGTTTCTAAGATCCGCTGCCTGTTGCTAATTATCGGGAACTCCCTTTATAGCCTCCAGAGAGTGAAATTCGAGGCTTATTACTAAACAAAGCTCTTAACAAGTTGTGCTGTTACTTTACTAAACCTGTGTGATCAGCACATGATGGGATCTGAATAGGAGTCCTGTAATAGCACATATCCCCTGGCCATGACAGCTGATTGCTTCCATGGGGCAGCCCTTTTAAGTTTGCAGCGTGTATATAATGCTTCAATTCTATTACTGTTTCAGGGTGTATTATTATAATGCAGTATTTAATAATGTCACATTTTATCGCCTAATAGCTGGTTTCTGCCTCACTGTTCTCTTCACTGAAATTAACGTAAAACAGTAAAACCACGGATAAGCATTGGCAGATTTGTTGCAAATTTTTGTTGCTGATTCCACGCTAAAAAGATGCAATAAATTCTAGCACAGTGTATTGTAATGCCTTCGAGTCGTAATGCTGATTGTAAAATTATCTTGCAGATTTATGTGATAGGCTGGAATCACACCAGCATATGGCATCTGATGCAATGATCCTCGGCTCCTGCTCTGCTGTGAGCGTGATCCGAGTTTGAGTGCTCTGTTCTGTGATCCTTTCACATGACAGGATCGTAGCACAGATGCGGAGGAGACGGGAAAAGTAGTTTCTCCATCTCCTCCATTACCTGTCTTGGTGTATATCGGACTGGACTGGGATGACATCCGAGAGCAGTCCAACGCACCCATAGACTTGTACGGGTGCGAGTGAGCCGAGTCTCGCTGCCAATCACAGCATGCTGCGAATGTTCTCTCATGCTGAATCGGCATGTGATAATAATCGCAGATCTGAGCTGCCCCATAGAGTACCAATGGGCCGAGTGCTATGAGATGTTTTATCACATAGCACTCGGCTGTGTTATACAGTAGTGTGACTACGGCCTTAGGCTGGGGCTCAAATGTGACACCTGCCCAAGACCAATGTTCGAGAGTTGCCGCCGATACATCACAGCACAATATTAGTAAATAGGGTCAGATAGCTATGCCACAAACAAGTCCCAAGAAATTCTGATGCAGTTGGGATTGTTGCGACTTGCTTGTTGCAACGCTCTCCGGGTCACAATATGACTCCACTCTGATGTAGCAGCGACACCTAACTTCTGTCACAGACAAATTCGCAGTGTAGTCCAAGCCGGAACTTGTCCTAAAAATCTGCACCAGCTAAAATTTATCTGAGGATTTTGCTTTCTGAATTGCAATAACTGAAATCTGCTCTTAAAGTCTGCAGCATTTTTTTTAATGCATCCTGTACATTTTAAAATCCAGAGAAAACATTTTCATGCTGTGAGTTAGAGGGGTTGTCAACTCTTTTGCTAAAAATCTGCTGTCACCTTATGTCACTACAAACACCTGAATCCTCATAGCTGGTGCATCACACACTGTCAGGATTCTCCTATATCAGCAGCGAGAGTGAGCAGTCAGGTGACCGCCAGTATGTGGAATGTACTGTATGGCCACATTCCGACTAGAAGTGCAAAACCTCACTCAATTCACTTGTATTGAGCAAGCCTGCACACATCTACAGTCATGGCCAAAAGTTTTGAGAATGACACAAATATTATATTTTCACATGATCTGCTGCCCTCTGGTTTTTATGTGTGTTTGACAGATGTTTTGAGTTAATGCAGCAAGTCAATATTTGCAGTGTTTACCCGTCTTCTTCAGGACCTCTGCAATTCTCTCTGGCATGCTCTCAATCAACTTCTGGACCAAATCCTGACTGATAGCAGTCCATTCTTGCACAATCAATGCTTTCATTTTGTCAAGAATTTTTAGGTTTTTGTTTGTCCACCCGTCTCTTGATGATTGACCACAAGTTCTCAATGGATTAAGATCTGGGGAGTTTCCAGGCCATGGACCCAAAATCTCTATGTTTTGTTCCCTGAGCCATTTAGTTATTACCTTTGCTTTATGGCAAGGTGCTCCATCATGCTGGAAAAGGCATTGTTGATCGCCAAACTGCTCTTGGGGGGTTGGGAGAAGTTGCTCTTGGAGGACATTCTGGCACCATTCTTTATTCATGACTGTGTTTTTAGGCAAGACTGTGAGAGAGCCGATTCCCTTGGCTGAGAAGCAACCCCACACATGAATGGTTTCAGGATGCTTAACAGTTGGCATGAGACAAGACTGGTGGTAGCGCTCACCTTGTCTTCTCCGAATGAGGCGTTTTCCTGATGTCCTAAACAATCGAAAAGGGGATTTATTAGAGAAAATAACTTTACCCCAGTCCTCAGCAGTCCACTGCCTGTACCTTTTGCAGAATATCAGTCTGTCCATGATGTTTTTTCTGGAGAGAAGTGGCTTCTTTGCTGCCCTCCTTGAGACCAGGCCTTGCTCCAAGAGTCTCCGCCTCACAGTGCGTGCAGATGAACTCACACCTGCCTGCTGCAATTCCTGAGCAAGCTCTGCACTGCTGGTAGCCCGATCCCGCAGCTGAAATACTTTTAAGAGACGGTCCTGACGCTTGTTGGTCTTTCTTGGGCGCCCTGGAGCCTTTTTGGCAACAATGGAACCTCTCTCCTTGAAGTTCCTGATGATGCGATAGATTGTTGACTGAGGTGCAATCTTTCTAGCTGCGATACTCTTCCCTGTTAGGCCATTTTTGTGCATTGCAATGATGACTGCACGTGTTTCTTTAGAGATAACCATGGTTAACAGAAGAGAAACAATGATGCCAAGCACCAGTCTCCTTTTAAAGTGTCCAGTGGTGTCATTCTTACTTAATCATGACAGATTGATCTCCAGCCATGTCCTCACCAACACCCACACCTGTGTTAATGGAGCAATCACTGAAAAGAGGTTAGCTGGTCCTTTTAAGGCAGGGCTTCAATGATGTTGAAATGTGTTTTGGGGGATAAAGTTCATTTTCTAGCCAAATATTGACTTTGCAAGTAATTGCTGTTAAGCTGCTCACTCTTTATAACATTCTGGAGTATATGCAAATTGCCATTAGAAAAAGTGAAGCAGTAGACTTTGTAAAAATTAATATCTGTGTCATTCTCAAAACTTTTGTCCATGACTGTAGTCGGAATGTGGCCAAAGTGTATATACAATATGTATATTATATATATACATATACTTTAGCGACATAGTTGTGTATCATGTAACTTCCCGCTCACACCAGCAACACAGGAGAATCCTAATAGCACTCAATTTGCACGCTGAAGACTTTTAGCCAAAGGCCGTACAATCGCTTTAACGGGAATCTATAACCAGAAAAAATCTATTAACCTGCAGATATGGGGTTAATCTGCAGGTTAATAACGTTACTAACCTGTTCGGCGCCTGCAATTAGCCGAAAGCTTCAAGGAGAAAAATAACTATTTTCCCTGTTCCGGTTTCAGTCACAGTGGCGCCAGCACTGGCTGAGTCACCGCTATGAGTATAGAGAGCGGCGGCTGTAACTGTACCCCGGCCCTGACTGACAGCAGACCCCAATGCAGAACCAGCATCAGTCAGGGCCGGAGGTATGGCTACATCCGACGTGCTGTATATTCAGAACCGTGACTGAACCAGTGCTGGCGCCACCTCCATGACTCAAACCCGAACACTGCTGGTGAGGGAATAAAATGCATTTTCTCCCCACAAAGATCGGCTAAGTGCAGATGCCAAGCAGGTTAGTAACGCTATTAACTTGGAGATTAAACCCACATTAGCCCCACAAAGAGCAGATTGCTACGTTTCCCTACACATGGAGACATGGCCTTAGAGGGTTGATTTTCATTTGTAGCTCCTACGGTGCATGTGAGCCAACTATCTCCTCCATTAACTAAAAGGCAGTTCAGAGGTCCGAAGTGGGTGACTATAGATCTATAGAATTAAAATATACATGGCAAACATAAAAAGCAGGCAATGAATGGCAGTGTTGCACAGCTTTTTTTCCACGCCAACATGCAGCATTTATGAATGATAAAGCTACTCCAATGAATAAAATACTGAACATGAACGCTTGTAAATGTCATCACCAGGGCGGTGAGGCTCTTTAAAACATTAATATGAAAAGGCAAAACATATTTATGCTCTAAATTCATCTTGTCCTAAATTACATAATAGATAATCACAAAAAAACAGCTCTGAAAAGCTTATGAAACCAAATGGTGTTTGAGTCGCTGACACAGAAAACTGAAATAAAGTAAACTTCGCAGTCAAATGCATTTCTTAGCTACTTTGCAGCAAATTGATTAATACAGAATTCATGAAATCCTCTCAGTGGAAGCTGGTTAATGAAAGCGTAAGCTGCTAAACCGCCTTTCCTAAGCTTTATTTCTTCATTTATTCTTCTCTACAGGATCCTGCAGGAATTTTTGAGCTGGTGGAAGTGGTTGGAAATGGGACATATGGACAAGTCTACAAGGTTTGAATGATTTCAGTTTTCATAATTCCCAGTTTGCTAATTACTAGAAAATTATTTCATCTGTTGGTTTCATACCAAAAATCTAATTTTTTGAAGATAATTAAAATTATTTGTAACGATCAGTGTTTTTTTTTAATCCTAGTTAGAGTAGAGTATGTAAAGTGCCGCAGAATATGTTCTGGACCAATGCTTGGTCTGGACGTCGTCTCTCCTGATCTGAGCATCACAGCATGTATTTTTATGCAACTGTCGGGTCGGCCAGCCCAAGCATTGCGTTGCGATCCTCATCCAAGTTATAGGGCTGTCTGACTCTTCCCTTAATGTGCATTTAGATAAGCTAGCAATTGGCAAACAAGCTTTTCTATGAATGTTCGTTCATGATGATCTGCCCGTGTAAACATGTGTTCACCTGTCCAGTAGTTATTTCCATTTTTTAGTCCATTTTGGGAGCAAAGAAAGAAAAAACATCCCAGTATAGTTTCCATTCATTAGAATGGGAACTGAATTGTCAAAATGCCTTTGCCTCTTTCTTTCTTTTTTTTTTTTTGACCAGAACAAAAAATTTATTCTGCACAAGTCTTTTTGTCTGGCTAAAAAACCCAGATAACACACTGATACATTTAACATTTCAGTCTACAGGGCATGGATTATATCGGATGGTAATTGGGTATGTCATCCTTTAACAGGTCCATTTTGTTATTACTGAGCATGCACAGAATGCTAGAGATGTTCAAAAACTCCTTTGGCTAAAACAGAAAAAAAGGATCCGTTGCAGATGAAGCAAAACCAATGCAAAACGGAAACCAAAATGATCATTTTTAATTTTTGAAAATATTTGATTTGGTTTTTTTTTCTAAGACAAATGTGTTCAAAAATAGACTAGGTGAGCATCTGTTTTTGCTTCATTGGTAATGGATCAGTGTTTTTTGTAATGCTGGATCTTCTACAAACTGACGATGAATGGTCATGTGAACAAATCCTAACATGTAAGCAGTAACCACTGGACCATGTAGGCAAAGTCGGCCAGGGGTGCCAAGGGCCCACCAGTAACCAACTCCAGGGCGTCATTTTCAATTACATATAAATGTGACATTATTCTCGGTTACAAATACAAGTGCTTCTCAGTAAATTAGAATACCATCAAAAAGTTAATTTATTTCAGTTCTTCAATACAAAAAGTGAAACTCATATATTATATATAGTCATTACAAACAGAGTGATCTATTTCAAGTGTTTATTTCTGTTAATGTTGATGATTATGGCTTACAGCCAATGAAAACCCAAATGTCATTATCTCAGTAAATTAGAATACTTTATAACACCAGCTTGAAAAAAAATATTTTAAAATCTGAATTCTTGGCCTACTGAAATGTATGTTCAGTAAATGAACTCAATGCTTGGTCGGGGCTCCTTTGGCATCAATTACCGCATCAATGTGGCATGATATATACACCAGGTATGACATGGACACATGATACAAATTATATGGAGTAACTATACTTCACATGTGTCCATAAAGGATTATATGCCTATCATCGTTTACTGAGGGTAAAGCATCGACAAAAAAGGATGATCAAACGGCAGTTTTATCAAAAATAAAATATCTATTTTTATTAGGAACAGATCTAAAATCACAAACATTTAGAAAAGGGGAGATGGACATAGCAATACACAATTGCACAATGTGAAATCATAAGAAGACACGTTCATCTGGGCAAAAGAGCATCATATAACAAGATAACAAAATGATAGCACAATGGATAATAGATCAAGTGTATTATACTATATCACAGTATATATATATATCTTACAGATCAATCGAAATTAACTCTAATCAAATTGGCTATCAAAATAGTGAAAAAGAGCTTGTATCGCAGTCAGTAAACTGCTGATAAAGGCGAAAAATTGCATCAATACCATAATTGTCTAGCAGCCCATAACTGCCTAGTAATTAGCATGCAAATCACCTAACAGGATCATACCATGCACCTCATGGCACCAACCCCACCATATATCTCCATTAAATAGCAGGGAACACTGTCCAAAATTACAGATCACATATAATTACCGATGGATAGAGTCACAGTGTGGGCGGCAGATCCTGTGCCAGATGAGCGCGTCCGCCCCGACGCGCGTTTCGGCTGATCTTTTTTCAAGGCAGTTATGGGCTGCTAGACAATTATGGTATTGATGCAATAATATATATAATGTATATATATATATACTGTGATATAGTATAATACACTTGATCTATTATCCATTGTGCTATCATTTTGTTATCTTGTTATATGATGCTGTTTTGCCCAGATGAACGTGTCTTCTTATGATTTCACATTGTGCAATTGTGTATTGCTATGTCCATCTCCCCTTTTCTAAATGTTTGTGATTTTAGATCTGTTCCTAATAAAAATAAATTTTTTATTTTTGCTAAAACTGACGTTTGATCATCCTTTTTTGTCGATGCTTTACAATCAGGCTATGTGCACACGTTGCGGTTTTTTAGCGGTTTTGCCACGGTTTTTCGCGGCGGAAACGCCGCGAAACCTCGGCAAAACCGCTTACACAATACAACTCATTAAGGCCTATGAGATTCCGCAATGCTGTGCACATGCTGCGGGTTTTTCCGCGGCGGAATCGCATCGCGGGAGAATCCGCAGCATGCTCATTCTTTTTTGCGGAACCGCGGCGATTCCGCCGCCATAGGAATGCATTGAACCACTTACTTTCTGCATGTGGCTGTGCCCACCATGCGGAAAGTAAGCGGTTCATGTGCGGATGGTACCCAGGGTCTGGAGGAGAGGAGACTCTCCTCCAAGCCCTGGGTACCATATCCATGTAAAAACAATAATTAAAATAAAAAATAATGATATTCTCACCTTCCGGCGTCCCACGCAGCTTTCCCGCCTCTCAGCGACGCTCCCGCCAATCGCGTTCCCAGGAGTGCATTGCGAGATCACCCAGATGACGTAGCGGTCTTGCGAGATGCTACGTCATCGGGATGATTGCCGCAAAGGACTCCTGGGAACGGAACTTGCCGGGAGCGTCGCTGAGAGGCGGGAAACCTGCAGGGGCCGCCGGAAGGTGAGAATATCATTATTTATTATTTTTTTTACATTAGATCTTTTTACTATTGATGCGACATAGGCGGCATCAATAGTAAAAAGTTGGTCACATGAGTCAAACGCTTGTTTGACTCGTGTGACCACCCTGTCAGATAGCTTGTAAAGCGCTAGCATTCTGCAAGCTAATTCCGCTTGCAAAACGCTAGTGTTTAGCGGGAATACACATACCTATAATATGCGGATTTCCCGCGGCAGGGAGGTGCGGAATTGCCGCGGAAATTTCCATGGCAATTCCTCAACATGTGCACATAGCCTCAATGTGGCATGGCATGGAGGCGATCAGCCTGTTGCACTGCTGAGGTGTTATGGAAGCCCAGGTTGCTTTGATAGCAGCCTTCAGCTCATCTGCATTGTTGGGTCTAGTGTCTCTCATCTTCCTCTTGACAATACCCCATAGATTTTCTATATGGTTAAGGTCAGGCGAGTTTGCTGGCCAATCAAGCACAGTGACACTGTTGTTTTTAAACCAGGTATTGGTATTTTTGTCAGTGTGGACAGGTGCCAAGTCCTGCTGGAGAATGACATTTCCATCTCCAAAAAGCTTGTTGGCAGAAGGAAGCATGAAGTGCTCTAAAATTTCCTGGTAGATGGCTGAGCTGACTTTAGTCTTGATAAAACACAGTGTACCTACACCAGCAGATGTATGGCTCCTGAAACCATCATTGATTGCGGATACTTCACACTAGACCTCAAACAGCTTGGATTGTGTGCCTCTTCACTCTTTCTCCAGACTCTGGGACCTTGATTTCCAAATGAAATGCACAATTTACTTTCATCCGAAAACAACACCTTGGACCACTGAGCAACAATCCAGTTCTTTTTCTCCTTGGCCCAGGTAAGACGCTTCTGGCGTTGTTTATTTGTCATGAGTGGCTTGGCACAAGGAATGTGACACTTGTAGCCCATGTGCTGGATATGTCTGTGTGTGGTTGCTCTTGAAGCAATGACTCCAGCAGCAGTCGACTCCTTGTGAATCTTCCCCAAATTTTTGAATGGCCTTTTCTTAACAATCCTTTCAAGGCTGCAGTTATATCTGTTGCTTGTGCACCTTTTTCTACCACACTTTTTCCTTCCACTCAACTTTCCATTAATATGCTTGGATACAGTACTTTGTGAACAGTCAGCTTCTTTATCAATGACCTTTTGTAGCTTACCTTCCTTGTGGAGTGTGTCAAGGACTACCTTCTGGACACCTGTCAAGTCAGAAGTCCTCCCATGATTGTGGAGCCTACTGAAACAGACTAAGGGACCTTTTTAAATGCTTAAGAAGCCTTGGCAGGTGTTTTTTTGTTAATTATTCTAATTTATTGAGATAATGACTTTTGGGTTTTCATTGGATGTATATAAATAAATAAATAATAATGTAATAATGTAAATAAAGGGAACACTCAAATAACACATCCTAGATCTAAATGAATGAAATATTCTCATTGAATACTTTGTTGTGTACAAAGTTGGATGTGCTGTCAACATAATCACACAAAAATCATCAATGGAAATCAAATATTTGAACCAATGGAGGCCTGGATTTGGAGAGACCCCCAAAATGAAAATGGAAACAAGTCGAAATGAAAATCAAAGCAAGATAAAATTAAAGTGGAAACAAGTCAAAATGATGCTCAGTATTGAGTGTGGCTTCCACGTGCCTGTATGACCTCCCTACAATGCCTGGGCATGCTCCTGATGAGGTTGCTGATGTTCTCCTGAGGGATCTCCTCCCAGACCTGGACTAAAACATTTGTCAACTACTGGACAGTCTGTGGTGCAATGTGACGTTGGTGGATGGAGCGAGACATGATGTCCCAGATGTGCTCAATCTGATTCAGGTCTGGGGAACGAGCAGGTCAGTCCATAGCTTCAATGCTTTCATCTTGCAGGAACTGCTGACACAGTCCAGCCACATGAGGTCTGGCATTGTCCTGCATTAGGAGGAACCCAGGGCCAACCGCACCAGCATATGGTCTCACAAGGGGTCTGAGGATCTCATCTCAGTACCTAATGGCAGTCAGATTTTGGTGGTCTCCCCAAATCCAGGCCTCCATTGGTTCAAAAATTTGATTTCCATTGATGATTTTTGTGTGATTATGTTGACAGCACATTCAACTTTGTACAGAACAAAGTATTCAATGAGAATATTTCATTCATTTAGATCTTGGATGTGTTATTTGAGTGTTCCCTTTATTTTTTTTGAGCAGTGTATAACAATGAGCTGGGCAGATTGTGAAATAAATAAGATGCTGTCTTTATCTGTACAAGTATATTGTCCCAAATACTGGTCATATAAGAGGGTGGTAGCCCACTCTTGCACAGAGGCCCACAAGAGGATAAACCTATTCTACTGTAGGCCAGTCCAAACCTGCATGTAGGAGATCTTCAAAAATCTAACAGAAATTGTGTAGGTATTTTCATCTGCTTTTACTAAATAGCAATCAACAAATCTACTTGCCAATTCTCCTGGGATATCCAGAAAAAAAGGCAAAATTCCCTGCACTCTTGGATTAGCAAATCTACAGACATTCCGCTAAACCTTAAGGAAAGCTAACAAAGGTTTCTTGTCTTCATGCACCATATGCAACATTCCTTATGGACATGAATCACAGAAAAGTGGCAAATATGAAATTAAAGGGAATCTGTCACCCTAAATTGGCGGGATATTTAAATGATGGCAGTCAGGTCAGATGGGCGGTGTTTTGGGTACTTGCCTTAACATGTTGTTCGCCGCTGTCTCCATTATTTCTGGGAATTGTAGTCGTTGCCCTCCATATAACGCGCCTGCGCATTGCAATCATGAATTGCGCACGCGCAGTATGCTTTGCCCACAGATTGCAATGCGCAGGCGCGTTATATGGAGGGCAACGACTACAATTCCCAGAAATAATGGAGACAGCGGCGAACAACATGTTAAGGCAAGTACCCAAAACACCGCCCATCTGACCTGACTGCCATCATTTAAATATCCCACCAATTTAGGGTGACAGATTCCCTTTAATTTACTTTATAGACCCCTAGAATGTAAAAAAATTTGATGGTGCAAAACTGGAAAGGTTACTGCAACTTGTAACCATGAATAACTGATAATGGACATGGAACTATGGTCCTGATTCATCAAAATGGTTGCACAAGGTTGTGCAACAATTTTTCAACTTTTAGCAATTTCACGCAAGTTTTGCCCATCTCTGAAATCTTACACCACAAATTTTACTACAGGCTCTTATGCACTTGCATGCCACTTATAAGATGCTCCTGATTCATTAAGAAGCACGTGCCCCTTAGTGAATCAGGTAAGTCTGAATCCAGCATCAAAACTGGTATGATCAATTCTTTTACTAAGGAATTGGGAGCGCAAGTCTCCATTTTTTCCCTTTCTTTGCTCCCTATTGTTTCCATGTCAAAATGGATAGATAGATAATAGATAGATAGATACCATATTTTTCAGACTATAAGATGCACTTTTTTCCCAAAAAATTGGGGGGTAAATAAGGATGCATCTATAGTCCTGATGTACTTACCAGGAGTATGGTGGCAGCAGGAGTCCGGTGATTCTCCCGGCCCTGGGCTGGGAACAGGGGGTGTTCGGTGATCTGACGCTGTGGGGCGATGATCTGACTCACATCCCAGGCTGGTGCGACAGGTTCGGCGGTGCTCGGTGGTGCGGGGGCTCTGCCAAAATTTTTTGAAAGCCCGGAGCCACCGCACTTCCATTGCTGCAATGCAGTGGCCTCCGGGAAAATGGCTTCTGGGGCGGCGCATGTGCAGAGTGAGATCTCCGTGAAGTCCCGAGATCTCAGGAGATGAGATATCGGTGCCGAGATCTCAATCTGTGCATGCACCGCCTCCGGCGGCCATTTTTCTGGCAGTGCGGGGGCTCCAGGCTTTCACAAAATGTCGTCAGAACCCCTACACCACCCAGAACCGCAGAACCTTTCGCATCAGCCTGGGATGGGAGTCAGATCATCGCCGGACCACCAAACATCTCCTGTGACCTCGCTACACCAGCTCTTCTGTTACCCCTCCCCCATTAATTTGAATTTGGACTGTAAGATGGACCCCCAAGTGATGCATTAATTTTTTTCTCTATTTTCCTTCAGAAAATTTGGGGTGTGTCTTATGGTCCGAAAAATACGGTAGATAGATAGGACAGAATAAAATACATTAGTGGGTTAAGGCCTACATGTTGTAGGAAATAACATGTGACTTATTATACATGATGTAAAAGATGCAACACATTTAATATGAGTGCCATCACTGTCCTATGTGAGAAATGGACGTCCTCTGCTATTTACCTGTCAAGCAAATTACATCACTTGTTATCTTTGTGACTATGGGGTCAAGTCTCTTAACACAATAAGTACTTTCAAAAACACCCATTTTTGTTAATGTTATTGTAATTTAATGTTTAAAAGTTTACCTAAAAAGCATCGAGCATCGTCACCTAGATCTGTATAGATTATAGATTTAAATCAGTGAAATGCCTGACAAATTGACAATGTACCTTTTTTTTACATCTTAGTATTAATGGAACAATTGAAATTAGCAGAATATAATGTATAATTTATTTTAGGTCTCTTTTTTTTCCAATATACATTCTTTATCCATCGACCATCCAACACACACCCACAAAGCAAAAAATATCAGTGAAATGCACGACAAATCGACAGTGAATGTAATTAGCAGAGTATATACGACCTACTAACCGCCAAGAGCAAGCGACACTACTCTCTCCTCCTTCTCCTGGACCTGTCTTCTGCCTTTGACACCGTAGACCATTCCCTCCTCCTACATATTCTCTCATCTCTTGGCATCACAGACTTGGCCCTATTCTGGATCTCATCATACCTAACAGACCGAACATTTAGTGTCTCCCTCTCACACACCACCTCCTCACCTCGCCCCCTGTCTGTCGGTGTTCCCCAAGGCTCAGTCCTAGGACCCCTACTCTTCTCCATCTACACCTTCGGCCTGGGACAGCTCATAGAATCCCACGGCTTGCAGTATCACCTCTACGACGATGACACGCAGATCTACCTATCTGGACCTGACCTCACCTCCCTACTGACCAAAATCCCACAGTGTCTGTCTGCTATCTCAGCCTTCTTTTCTGCTCGCTTTCTCAAACTGAACATGGACAAAACAGAATTCATCATCTTTCCCCCACCTCATTCTACCCCTCCACCAGGCCTATCCATCAATGTCAATGGCTGCTCGCTTTCCCCAGTCCCACATGCTCGGTGCCTTGGGGTGATCATCGACTCTGCCCTCTCTTTCAAACCACATATCCAAGCCCTCGCCTCCTCCTGCCGCCTCAAACTCAAAAATATTTCCCGGATCCGCTCATTCCTCAACCATGAAACCACAAAAACACTAGTGCACGCCCTTATCATCTCCCGCCTCGACTACTGCAACCTCCTACTGTCTGGCCTCCCCTCTAGCACTCTGGCACCACTCCAGTCCATCCTACACTCTGCTGCACGACTAATCCACCTGTCTTCCCGCTATTCCCCAGCCTCCCCACTATGCCAGGCCCTTCACTGGCTTCCTATTGCCCAGAGGCTCCAGTTCAAAACCTTAACCATGACATACAAAGCCATCCACAACCTTTCTCCTCCATACATCTGTGACATGGTCTCCCGCTACCTACCTACACGCAACCTTCGATCCTCTCAAGATCTCCTTCTCGACTCCCCCCTCATCTCTTCTTCCCACAACCGCATACAAGACTTCTCCCGGGCTTCCCCATACTCTGGAACTCCCTGCCGCAAAACATCAGACTTTCACCAACAACGGAGACCTTCAAGAAAAACCTGAAGACCCACCTGTTCCGACAAGCCTACAACCTGCAATGATCCTCAGTGTACTGAACCATCGGACGACCAGCTCTACCCTCTCCTAGTGTATTCTCACCCATCCCTGTAGACTGTGAGCCCTCGCGGGCAGGGTCCTCTCTCCTTCTGTACTTATGCGTCCCTTGTCTAGCACATGTTTATTGTATCTGTCTATATTTTTCCCTTTTCATATGTAAAGCGCCATGGAATAAATGGCGCTATATAAATGTATAATAATAATAATAATAATAATAATAATAATATACAGTTCTGGCAAAAATTAGGAGACCATTACATCAAAACCCTGTCATGGGCAGCCCATTCTCCAGACCTGAACCCAATTGAAAACCTCTAGAACGCAATCAAGAGGATGATGGATAGTCACAAGCCATCAAACAAAGAACTGCTTAAATTTTTGCACCAGAAGCAGTGTGAAAGACTGGTGGAAAGCATGCCAAGACACATGAAAGCTGTGATTAAAAATCATGGTTATTCCACAAAATATTGATTTCTGAACTCTTCCTGAGTAGAGTTGAGCGATACTTTCCGATATCCAAAAGTATCGGATCGGAATGGTATCGCCGATACACAAGAAATATCGGCGATACCCGATACCGATACCGGAAATCCAATGTAAGTCTATGGGAAAAAAATATCGGAATTAAAAAAAAACCATTCTTGCCTTGTTGGTTAATTGTACATGAAGGAAAACAACAAAGAGTAATGTAGAATGTATTGGGGGAGGTTGAGGAGACATTAAAGGCATAGATATTTAACCCAATCAAATGGAATAGCATTAATTTTTTTTTGTAAAGATGTTCGCATTGACTAACAAATTGACAATGTTGTTAACCTTTTTTCTATTTTGGCAAATATGTATGTTTCACAACTTCCATGCTCTTCACCTTTTAACTTTTGCCACACTTTCTCCTTCATAATCTTCAGCAGCATCATCTTTTTCATCAAATTATTCTTCATCTTCACCTACTTTATCTTCTTCTTAAACTTCTTGCTATTCATCTTTTTGTTAACATTACTCATATTGTTCTTATTAAACTATTATTCTTCTTCATATTCTACTTCTTCATCTTCTTCCTCTTCATCTTCTTCATCATATTATTATTTGTGACAGAGATTCCTGTACTTGTAATCTGTAAAAGTATGAATTTTTCATCCTTCCGTTCTTGCTGTCACAAAAGATTTAAATTACAACAGTATTTGTCCGTGTTCAGTTTAGCCTGCAGCAGCAGGCATTTTCCAGGGGCACCACGAGGAGGAACGGACTCACCCCCATACACTGCTTAGTCTTCTTCTGCTTATAATTTAGAGCATATATTTTACTCTTCATTTTGGTCTTATACTTCATGTTCTTCTGCTTTTTGATCTTCTGCTTATTGTTCTTCTGTCTCTTTTTCTGTATCTTGTAGTTTGTCTTAACTTTCTTTGTCCTGTTGGTGATCTTCTTCTGGGTAATCTTTAATTTCTTCTTTGTGATGGTGTTCAGGCTGGTTGGCTTGATGCTCGTCGTCCTTGTGGTCGTCATCTTCTTCGGGGTGGTCATCAGGATCGTCGTCTTCATTGTTGGAGATCCAGAGTGATTACCCAAAAAAACATTTAAAAATCTTCAATTTGTAAATGTAGCTGAAGGTACAAGAAGGCTGACTAACTTCCGAGAACCAGCTGACGTTACTGGAAACCGGATGGGTATCAGATGGTACAAGAAGAGACAATGGAAGTAACGAGGACCAGCTGACTGTGCTGGAACCCGGAGGGGCAGCAGAAGGAAAAGAGCCAATGGCACAACCGAGGACCAGCTGACGTTACTGGGACACGGTTACTAAGCAGGAGGTACCTGTGCTCCAAAGCACTACCAAGGACCAGCAGACGTTGCTGGAACTCGGATACCGAGATGGAGGCACCTAGGCCAAAGGCACTGCGGAGAACCAGTTGACGGTACTGGAACCCGGACGGGTAGCAGAAGGTACAAGAGCCAATGCAAGTAATGAGGAACAGCTGACTGTGCTGAAACCCGGAGGGGCAGCAGAAGGAAAAGAGCCATTGGCACAACCGAGGACCAGCTGACGTTACTGGGACACGGTTACTAAGCAGGAGGTACCTGTGCTCCAAAGCACTACCAAGGACCAGCAGACGTTGCTGGAACTCGGATACCGAGATGGAGGCACCTAGGCCAAAGGCACTGTGGAGAACCAGTTGACGGTACTGGAACCCGGACGGGTAGCAGAAGGCACCCATGAAAATGTAAGTTGACAGTCCGCAAGCCGTCCACAGTTACCGAATCACACAGTCCTACAGTGGGTGCTTGACCTATTGTCACAACGGAAACAGCCTTTATTTACATATCCCACAGCACACATAGGAATGACCTAAACTGCAGGCACCATATAGTCGGCTAACCAGAATGCAACACGACAGGACAACTTATTGGAGGCTAATTGACGTTGACACTGCCAGGAAACAGCTGTCGTGCTGTAACCTGGCTGGGCAGGAGTCAGTACCCGTGCCAAGTACTTCCGAGCAACAACTGGCGGTGTTGGAGCCCACGGATGAGAAGAGAGCAGGGTGGAGGCAGCAGGACTTTTTGCCGTACACACAGCAGGGGAACAGCTGACATTACTGAACCCCAGTAACACAGGAGCAAGTGTTGACTGTGCTAACAGCACTTCCTGTCATGTATAGTGTACAGTTCCTATAGCGTCTTGTGCTTGGGTGCGAGGAAAACACATGAGACACAGGTTGATATGAAATGACTTGTATTACTTCATACAAGCATGCGGAAAAGGTCACACAGTTTGCAGGAACAGAGGCAGGAGACACAGCAGGCCAGAGTAACTTCAAGCTCTACAATAACTCTCCAAAGCAGGTTCAGGATCTCTTCTCTGTACCGTAATTCCTCTGCAAACATGGATTCACCAAACAGCAGGGTTCCAGAGTCCAAAAGTGTTCCAAGGTTCCTCAGTAGGAAATAGCTGGAGTACAAAGTCCAATGTTTCCAGGAGTCAGGTCACAGGCTGACTGAGGCTTGATTCAGGAGCACTGATTGTTCAGCTGAGGCTGCTTAAGAAGCAAGAGGGAGAGAATCAGGGCGGGAACATGAAAACTGGAAACTCCATATTAACTGAGGGCAAGAGCTGCAGAAAGACAGAAAGCAAAATGGCCGACGGAAAACTGAGTTTCAAGGAACTTGTCAAAAGAGACAAAGAACCTTACACTTCCAGGCAATACATTGGTTGCAAACACTATAGAAGTACACAAAGGGGCCTTTCACACCTAGTGAACAGTTGTGTGCAGTGTTCACTGCAGTCTCTGCAGAATAACCACACTTAGGCCTTATAACTTTTCAGACTTTCTTTATCAATCTACCAAGATGAAGAAGGCAGGGAGTAAGGCACGTGGTCGTGGCCGTGGAGTTTCAGCAGGGAGAGGACATGTGGATTCTGTGGCTGCTGTCGCCCCCAGTGACACAGCATCCACCAGTTTTCCCCGGTAGCGTTCCTTTATGTGCACTTTTGTAGGAGGTCGGCGTACCCCCCTGCTGCGGGAAGAACAAATTGAAGCCGTTGTTGGTTGGATGGCAGCCAATGCATCGACTTCAATTGCTTCCACCTCCTCTCAGGACCACAGCACTGTTGAGCAACCATCTGTCTCTTCACCGCCTGCCAAATTGCCCAGGCAGTCAGAGAGTTCTGTACAGGAGCCAGCTGAGTGTCAGCTTCTGTTCTCAGAATCTGTTGGCTTGCAAACAGGGGCCCAGCCAAGCAGCATTCTGGAATGTGAAGAAGAGGGAGTATGCAGTGATGCACAACAGCTGTGTCTCTCTGAATCTGAAGAGGCGGGTGAGACAGTGCCGATGGTCAGCACACCGCAGAACGCATCTGATGATGATGAGACTCAGGTGCCAGTTTCTGTTGAGCATGGTGCTGGCCAGACCACCCAACAGCAGCAGGTGTTGGAAGAGGGTAGTGGAGATGATGAGGTCCAAGACCCAACATGGCGTGAGGAACAGAAAGGTGGTGGGAGCAGCTCAGAGGAATAATAATAATAATATTTATTTATATAGCGCCATCATATTCCGCAGCGCTTTACAGTTTGGCAGTTTCAGAACACAAGTCATAAGTAACAACGTTAACAATACAATAATTAAAGCAAAATAAGTCGCCCCTGCTCGTGACAGCTTACAATCTACAATGAGGTGGGGGAGATACAAAGTATAGGTGTTTATATACAATGGTGCATTTACAATGATGGTCCAGCCATCTTAAGGGAGTGAGGGATGGAGATAGTGAATGGGCTAAACACACACACACACTTACACAGAATACATAGAATGACTTTGATTAGTGAATGTGATAGGCCGCTCTGAACAAATGTGTTTTGAGGGACCGCCTGAAACCATGCAAATTGTGGATAGTCCTAATTTCTTGGGGTAGAGCATTCCAGAGGATTGGCTGTTGTGAATGGACTTGAAATGAGTTCTGAGCAGAGGCTCCCTCTGGTGGTTACAAGCGGTACTGGACTGTCCAGTGAAGATTGTGAGGATTGGGAATCAGGTGTTACTGACTGGTCTTATATAAGGGAGTCGCCTTCCCATCAGGGTTGCCGGTGATCAATTGTTCTGGTCTCAATCCTTGATTCCTGTTTCCTTTGTAGCCTGCTGTGTCGTGTCTGCATCTCCTGCTAACAGATAAGACAATTTCTTCTTTTTGTTTTTGTGCTTGATTTTTGCATTTTGTCCTGCACTTCTGTGGGGGCCTTCTGGGTCCCCTCCGGGGGCTTTTGCCCTCTCAGTTTAGTTCAGCCACTGATGTTTTTACATTTGCTTTTTTCCAGTTTTTTCAGTGGCTGCTGTTTTGATTTTGTTACACCAGAGAACTAATTTAGGTGGTAGAGGTCGTGTGATCTCAGGTGTTTTTGAAATTAGTAGTGTTGGTGCTTTTCAGGGTTTTTTGGGATTGCAGTAAGTGCCCTTCCTATCCTTTTCTATTTAGGTAGTTTGGGCCCCAACGTTTGCTCATACTATTTTCTGTCTGTGTCAGTATTTCTTCTTGTCTCACCGCCATTACATGTTTGGGGGCTTTCTATGCTCTTTGGAGATCTGCTCCGGGGCAGATAGCTTTCCTCTTTCTACCTTTAGGTGTAGTTAGTTTCTCAGGCTGTGACGAAGCGTCTAGGACCAACGTAGGAACGCTCCACGGCTGCCTCTAGTTGTGGTGGTTAGTCAGGGTACTGCAATCTCATAGATTCCAACTGCTCTAGTGTATTGCCTTTTTACCTGCACTCCTCAGCTACCGAAACATAACAGTATCACCGGCCTAAAAATTGAAAATTGTATGGTACTCACAGAAGGGAAAAATATTGTGAAAGGAAAAAAAAAAGGTTGTCAGAGTTGTCAGAAATATTTTTCTGTTTGTTGCATTTTTTTTTTTTCCCTCTGTATCTCTGGGTGCTGGGGAGGATTTTTTCTCTCAATGGAGTTTGCACAGTTGTCTGGCCATGTGGATCAGCTTGCCACTGAGGTTCGGAGTATTGCTACCTATCTTGCTAGGTTGCCTGTTGTGGAACCTAGGATTCCCATGCCAGATTTGTTTTTGGGGGATCGAGCCAAGTTTCTGAATTTCAAAAATAATTGGAAATTGTTTTTTGCCTTAAAATCTAAGTCCTCAGGGAACGCAGCGCAGCAGGTTCAAATTGTCATCTCTCTCCTGCGCGGCGATCCTCAGGATTGGGCTTTTTCCCTGACACCTGGGGATCCTGTTTTGAGTGATGTTGATGCATTTTTTCAGGCCTTGGGGTTATTGTACGATGAGCCTAATGTCACTGATCAAGCTGAAAAAGCCTTGTTGGCATTAAATCAGGGGCTTGATGACGCTGAGTTATACTGTCAGAGATTCCGTAGGTGGGCAGTCCTGACCAAAAGGAATGACGACGCTTTGGCAGCCCTTTTTCGGAAGGGTCTGTCAGATAATGTAAAGGATGTTATGGTGGGATTCCCTGTCTCCTCTGGTCTCAATGATTCTATGTCATTAGCGATTCAAATTGACAGACGTTTGCGTGAGCGGAGAAGTATGCGTGGAATAGTGTTGCCTTGTGAACCTGCTTCTGAATCCATGCAGTGTGAAGAGTGGTTTCTGGGCACAGCGTCATGAGTTTCGAAAGCGCAATGGGTTATGTTTCTACTGTGGTGATGCCTCTCATGCTATTTCAGTCTGCCCTAAGCGGGGAAGACGTTTTGCACGCTCAGTTGTCTTGGGTAGTGTTCAGACTAAGTTTTTATTAACTGTCACTCTGATATGCTCTCTGTCCTCATTTTCTGCTCAGGCTTTCGTTGATTCGGGAGCAGCTATTAACCTGATGGATTTTGATTTTGCTAAACGTTGTGGGTTTCCCTTGATACCCCTACGGAAGTCTATTCCCCTACTGGGGATCGATTCTACCCCTTTGGCTGAGAATAAACCTCAGTTCTCTACTCAGATGATAATGAGGGTTGAACCTGATCATCAGGAGAGCTGCAAATTTTTGGTTCTGTATAATCTGCATGACATTATCGTACTGGGTTTCCCTTGGTTACAGTCTCATAATCCTGTTTTGGATTGGAAATCTGTGTCTGTAACCAGTTGGGGCTGCCAATGTGTTAATACCAACACTCCTGTTTTTTCTGCCTCCCCCAGGCTCAGGATGTTCCTGACGTTTTGTTTGATTTTTCTGATGTGTTTAGCGAAAGTAAATCTGCATCCTTGCCTCCCCAGAGGAGCTATGACTGCGCTATTGAATTAGTGCCTGGTAGTAAATTCCCTAAAGGTCGCCTTTTTAACTTGTCTGTACCTGAACATGACGCTATGCGGTCTTATATCAAGGAGTCATTGGAGAAGGGTCATATCAGACCATCCTCTTCACCCTTGGGTGCCGGTTTTTTCTTTGTGGCCAAAAAGGATGGTTCATTAAGGCCGTGTATTGATTATCGTCTTTTGAACAATATTACTGTGAAATATCAATATCCGTTACCCTTGATTTCTGACCTGTTTTCCAGGGTGAAAAACGCTACTTGGTTTACCAAGCTTGACCTCAGGGGGGCATATAACCTTATTCGCATTAAGCACGGGGATGAATGGAAGATGGCATTTAATACCCCTGAGGGGCATTTTGAGTACCTTGTGATGCCCTTTGGGCTCACTAATGCTCCTTTTGTCTTCCAGTCCTTCATGAATGACATTTTCAGGGATTTTGTGGATAAATTTCTGATTGTTTATTTGGATGATATCTTGATTTTTTCCAATGACTGGGACTCTCATGTGAAACATGTTCGAACTGTATTCCAGATTTTGAGAGAGAATGCTCTGTATGTGAAGGGATCAAAGTGTCTTTTTGGCGTACAGAGGATCTCATTTTTGGGATTCATTTTGTCCCCATCTGTTATTGAAATGGACCCGGTCAAGGTTCAGGCCATCTGTGATTGGGTCCAACCTACTTCATTAAAGGCTCTTCAAAGATTTTTGGGTTTTGCCAATTTTTATCGTAAATTTATTGGTAATTTCTCGGTTATTGTTAAACCATTAACTGATTTGACCAAAAAGGGTTCTGATGTGGTGAATTGGCCTCCTGAGGCAGTCTCTGCATTTCAGGAACTTAAGCAGAGATTCACTTCTGCTCCTGTTCTACGGCAGCCTGATGTTTCTCTGCCATTTCAGGTGGAGGTTGATGCCTCTGAAATTGGGGCAGGTGCCGTTTTGTCCCAAAGAGATCCAGAGACCTCTAAAAGTAATCCTTGTGCCTTTTTCTCTCGAAAATTTTCTCCTACTGAACGTAATTATGACGTGGGTAATCGGGAGTTATTGGCCATGAAGTGGGCTTTTGAAGAGTGGAGGCATTGGCTGGAGGGAGCCAAACATCAGGTGGTGGTCCTTACGGACCATAAGAATCTGGTTTATCTGGAATCTGCCAAGCGACTTAATCCTAGACAGGCCAGGTGGGCCTTGTTTTTCACACGTTTTAATTTTGTGGTTTCCTTTCTTCCTGGCACTAAGAATGTTAAGGCGGATGCCCTCTCGAGGAGTTTCCTTGCGGACTCTCCTGAGTTATCTGATCCTTCTGTTATTTTGAAAGAAGGTGTAGTTCTTTCCGCCATTTCGCCCAATTTGAGACTGGCTCTGGAGGGGTGTCAGGAGGATAGGCCCGAGCGCTGCCCTGTTGGGAAATTGTTTGTCCCGGACCAGTGGAAAAAGAGTGTGATATCTGAGATTCATTGTTCCGCGTTGGCCGGTCATCCCGGAATTTTTGGTACCAGAGACTTGGTTAGTCAGTCCTTTTGGTGGCCTACCTTGTCTCGTGATGTCAGGGAATTTGTGCAGTCCTGCGGGACTTGCTCTCGCTCCAAGCCTTGCTCTCGCTCTAGTGGTTTGTTGATGCCATTGCCTGTGCCCAAGAGACCATGGACCCATATGTCTATGGATTTCATTTCCGACCTCCCTGTTTCTCAGAGAATGACCGTCATCTGGGTGATTTGTGATAGGTTTTCCAAGATGATACATCTTGTGCCATTACCTAAGTTGCCTTCCTCCTCTGAATTGGTGCCTTTGTTCCTTCAGCACGTGGTTCGTTTACACGGCATTCCTGAGAACATTGTGTCTGATAGAGGAGTCCAGTTTGTTTCCAGATTTTGGAGGACCTTTTGTTCTAAACTTGGTGTTCAATTGTCTTTCTCCTCGGCGTTTCATCCTCAGACCAATGGTCAAACTGAGAGAACAAACTAGACATTGGAGACTTATCTAAGATGCTTTGTGTCTGCTGATCAGGATGACTGGGTCTCTTTTTTGCCTTTGGCTGAGTTTGCTCTTAATAATAGGGCTAGCTCTGCCACTTTGATGTCTCCATTTTTCTGTAATTCTGGGTTTCACCCTCGATTTTCTTCAGGACAGACGGAGGCTTCTGTCTGTCCAGGTGTTGACTCTGTTGTGGAGCGTATGCAACAGATTTGGGACCAGGTAGTGGAGAGGTTGTCCCTCTCTCAGGAGAGGGCCCAGCGGTTTGCTAACCGGCATAGGACTGATGGTCCTCGGTTTAAAGTGGGGGACTTGGTCTGGTTGTCCTCAAAAAATATTCCTATGAGAGTGGCATCTCCTAAATTTAAGCCTAGGTTCATTGGACCTTATAAGATCATGGAGATTCTTAATCCTGTTTCTTTTCGTTTGCTTCTTCCAGGGACATTTAAGATCCATAACGTGTTCCACAAGTCCTTGTTGAAGAGTTTTGTTGAGCCAGTGGTTCCTACTGCTTTGCCTCCTGACCCTGTTCTGGTTGAGGGCATTCTGGAGTTTGTGGTTGAGAAAATATTGAATTCTCGTTTTTCTAGACGGAAACTCCAGTATTTGGTTAAGTGGAGAGGTTATGGTCAGGAAGACAATTCTTGGGTGTTTGCTTCAGACATCCATGCTAGGAGACTCATCCGTGCGTATCATAGAACTCATCCTGACCGACCTGGTTGCTCAAGTGAGGGTTCGGTGACCCCTCCTCAAGGGGCGGTACTGTTGTGAATGGACTTGAAATGAGTTCTGAGCAGAGGCTCCCTCTGGTGGTTACAAGCGGTACTGGACTGTCCAGTGAAGATTGTGAGGATTGGGAATCAGGTGTTACTGACTGGTCTTATATAAGGGAGTCGCCTTCCCATCAGGGTTGCCGGTGATCAATTGTTCTGGTCTCAATCCTTGATTCCTGTTTCCTTTGTAGCCTGCTGTGTCGTGTCTGCATCTCCTGCTAACAGATAAGACAATTTCTTCTTTTTGTTTTTGTGCTTGATTTTTGCATTTTGTCCTGCACTTCTTGGGGGCCTTCTGGGTCCCCTCCGGGGGCTTTTGCCCTCTCAGTTTAGTTCAGCCACTGATGTTTTTACATTTGCTTTTTTCCAGTTTTTTCAGTGGCTGCTGTTTTGATTTTGTTACACCAGAGAACTAATTTAGGTGGTAGAGGTCGTGTGATCTCAGGTGTTTTTGAAATTAGTAGTGTTGGTGCTTTTCAGGGTTTTTTGGGATTGCAGTAAGTGCCCTTCCTATCCTTTTCTATTTAGGTAGTTTGGGCCCCAACGTTTGCTCATACTATTTTCTGTCTGTGTCAGTATTTCTTCTTGTCTCACCGCCATTACATGTTTGGGGGCTTTCTATGCTCTTTGGGGATCTGCTCCGGGGCAGATAGCTTTCCTCTTTCTACCTTTAGGTGTAGTTAGTTTCTCAGGCTGTGACGAGGCGTCTAGGACCAACGTAGGAACGCTCCACGGCTGCCTCTAGTTGTGGTGGTTAGTCAGGGTGCTGCAATCTCATAGATTCCAACTGCTCTGGTGTATTGCCTTTTTACCTGCACTCCTCAGCTACCGAAACATAACAATTGGCGCAGCGCGGGAGAAGTCTTGGAGTCGGGAGTGGGAGTTACGGATTAGTGCAGAGGTTAGTCGAAAGTCGTTTGCAGAGCGCAACAGTCGGTTAGGCCGATAGATAGAAATGAGGGAGGAGATGTAGGGGGGTGCTGCACTGTGGATAGCTTTGTGGCTGAGAACCAGTACTTTGAATTGGATACTATAATGAATGGGCAGCCAGTGTAAGGACTGGCGAAGAGCGGACGCGTCCGAGTACCGATTAGCCAGATGGATTACCCTGGCTGCTGCATTAAGGATGGACTGGAGAGGGGATAGTCGAGTAATGGGGAAGCCAAGTAATAGAGCGTTGCAGTAGGCCAGGCGTGAGTGGATCAATGCTACAGTGAGGGTTTTTGTTGTTTCCATGGTGCGAAAAGGGCGGATTCTAGAGATGTTCTTTAGGTATAGGCGGCAAGAGCGGGCAAGAGATTGTAGATGGGAGGTGAAGGAGAGATTGGTGTCAAACATAACACCCAGACAGCGAGCCTGCTGCTGGGGTGTTATTATGGTGCCGCCCACGGAGAGGGATATGTCAAATTTAGGGTGTTTATTAGACGGCGGGAGCAGAAGAAGTTCAGTTTTTGAGAGGTTGAGTTTCAGATAGAGAGCGGACATGATGTTGGAGACTGCGGACAGACAGTCGGTGGCGTTCTGTAGTACAGCGGGGGTGAGGTCGGGGGATAACGTGTATAGTTGTGTGTCATCAGCATAAAGATGGTACTGAAAGCCAAATCTGCTGATGGTCTGTCCAATTGGGGCTGTGTAGAGAGAGAAGAGAAGGGGGCCAAAGGACTGAGCCCTGGGGTACACCGACAGTGAGAGGAAGAGAAGATGACGTGGAGCCAGAGAACAAAACACTGAAGGAGCGGTCAGAAAGATAGGAGGAGAACCAGGAGAGAACAGTGTCCTTAATACCTAGTGACTGGAGCCTAGACAGTAGGAGACGGTGGTCAACCGTGTCGAAAGCTGCAGAAAGGTCGAGAAGAATGAGCAAAGAGTGGTCACCGTTACGTTTTGCTGTAAGAAGGTCATTGCTCACTTAGATGACGGCAGTTTTTGGCGAATGTAGGGGGCGTAAGCTGGACTGTGAAGGGTCTAGGAGGGAGTGATTGGAGAGGTAAGGGGTGAGGCGGGAGAAGACTAGGCGCTCCAAAAGTTTAGAGATGAAGGGGAGATTGAAGACCGGTCTGTATTTGTTTGTGCAGGAAGGGTCGAGAGCGGGTTTATTTTGTAGTGGAGTAATGATGGAGTGTTTGAAGGCAGATGGGAAAATGCCAGAGGAGAGTGAGAGATTAAAGATTTTATTTAGGTGAGTTGTGACAACTGGAGAGAGAGACTGGCGGAGATGTGAGGGAATGGGGTCGGTAGTGCATGTAGTCGGACGAGAGGAAGAGAGGAGTCTGGACTCTGGAGACTTCTTCTTCTGTGATGGGATCAAATGCGGAAAGTTAGCCAGGGGAACAGCAGGGTGGGATGGGAGTCACAGCCCTTGGTGGTTGAGAGCAGATTTCCTGACGGATAGTATATATTTTTTATATAAAATGGGAGGCCAGGTCGTCAGCAGAAATGTCTGTGATAGGGGCTTGTGCTTTTGGCCTGAGGAGGGAGTGAAAAGTGTCAAACATTTTCTTGGGGTTGTTGGCTAGTGAGGAGATCAGGGTGGTGAAGTAGGTTTGTTTGGCGAGGTGAAGGGCAGCATTATAAGTTCTTAACATGAATTTAAAGTGGATGAAGTCTTGTGGTGTGCGGGTTTTTCTCCAAAGGCGTTCAGCACTCCTAGAGCATCGCTGAAGAAGTTGAGTTTGCAATGTGTTTTACTGTGTGTTTGGAAGTTCTGAGGGTGAGCGGCACTACTTGGTCAAGGGTGCTTCTAAGAGTGTCATTGTAGTGATGAACAGCAAGATCAGGACAGGAAAAAGAGGAGATTGGGGACAGTGATGAGTGTAGGGAATCTGAAAGTGTCTGAGGGTTAATGGCTTGTAGATTTCTGAATGTGTGGTAGGTATGAGTGCGCTGGGGTGGTGGAGGATTTGTGAGCGTGAAGGAGAGAATGTTGTGGTCAGACAGTGGAAGCGGTGAGTTATTTAGGTGGTAGATTGAACAGAGGCGGACAAAGACCAGGTCAAGGGTGTTACCATCCTTGTGTGTCTCAGAGGTTGAAAGCTGTGAGAGGCCTAGAGAAGTGGTTAGTGATAGAAGGAAGAAAGAAAAAGACATTGCCCCAACGGTACAAACAGGAGGGAGAGTTAGGTTGCAGACTCGGTTGCCTGTAGTCTCCATTTTGCCACCTGTTCGGAGCAGTTGTCTTCCAAAAGTCAAAACGTGCGCTCCCAGGACTTGCACTGCGTGGTCCTTTTTTGACACACTTGCAGATGATATTTGCTATGTCAAATGCAAACTGTGTAATCAAAAAGTAAAAAGAGGTAAAAGTGTCAGTAACCTCAATACCACTAATATGTGGAAACATGTGCGGACAAAGCACGTAGTTGAGTTACAAAGACACACTGGAGATGTAGGCCAACCTACAGCAGCACCTACATCTTCAGGTTGTGTTGAAGCCTCTTCATCGAGCTCACACACAGCTGGTTCTGCTTCCTCACAGGATCGCCATGGAAGAACCTCAGTCACTGTTGTCCAGAGACAAAGTGTTATTCCACACACAGCAGCAAGTTCCCTGTCATCCTCACACTTCCAGGCCACAAAACAGCCATCGGTAGCACAGGCATGGGATAAAAGACGGCCATACTCCGCAAACCATTCACGAGCACAGGCTCTGAATGCTGGCATTGCAAAACTCCTGTCCCTTGAAATGCTGTCATTCAGGCTGGTGGAGACTGACAGTTTCCATAACTTAATATCATTGTCAGTCCCACAATACAATGTGCCAAGCCGATTTCATTTCAGCAGGCAAGCCGTCCCTGGTCTGCAAAAGCATGTTGAGGGAAAAATTAAACATGCGCTAGTAAACGGCCTCAGTAGCAAGGTCCACCTGACGACCGATGCGTGGACCAGTACCCATTGTTATGATCTGCTACAAGCACTAAGGAAAGAAGGGAATTCTGTCACTACAATAGAACTAAGCTGAATCCCTACGATGTAACGGGGAACCTGATCCTGCGACCAGACCCGCAAAAGTCCTCAGCTAGTCTGAACGAAGACCTATAGTTGCGAGGGAGGAATCCCTACAAGATCTAGGGACTGGGAGAAAAGGTGGACACCTCCTAACAGAAATTGTAGCAGGGATAATTTAACAGAAAACAAAATACTTTGAGATCCGAAGATCAAGCAAAACTGACTGAGTAAGGCACCTAAGCACCTGGCTAGCTTAACAGTAGATAATACAATGAAGTCAAGCAAAGCCAGAAGGGCGGAGCCAGACAAAATAGGGAAAAAAGTTCATGTGACCATCAAACTGAAACAAAACCTAACAAGAGGGTTCTAACACCCATGGCCAGGGACGATAACTTTCCCTCACTGCCCATTGGGTCAATGTTGTGGAGCCGGGTACTGATCTTGCGAGTGGCGCTGTACGTGTTCTGCCAACTCCAAGGATTGCAGGAATCAAGTGTGTACACATTGACTCCTCCTCCTACTCCAGTTCCTCAGAATCATCGCTGCAGGAGCCGTCACGGTCTACCTCCACATGGACCCGTGAACGCTTACCTGTTGCGAGCAATATGAGCACAGCCGTGTCCAAACGTCAACAGGCCATCCTGAAATTAATTTCCATGTGGAATCGAAGCCACACAGCGCAGAAGCTCTGGAATGCCATCAAGCAAGAGAGCGACGTGTGGTTTTTGGCAGCGAATCTCCAGCCAGGCTTGGTAGTGTGTGACAATGACCGAAATCTGGTGGCAGCTCTGGGCCTTGGCAACCTCACTCACATACCATGTCTGTCACATGTGCTCAACTTGGTCGTGCAGAGTTTTTTGAGGGACTATCCGGATCTTGATGCACTGTTGCACAAGGTCCGCCTAGAGTGCGCTCACTTGCGACGTTCCAGCATGGCCAGATTGCTGATTGCAGCTCTGCAACGCCGATTTCGCCTTCCTGAACATCGCATCATATGTCACGTACCCACCAGGTGGAATTCGACGTTACATATGTTGGAGCGGTTGTGTGAGCAGCAGCCAACAGTAATGGAGTATCAGCTGCATCAGGAGCAATCAACTCGCAATTTGCGCCGTTCACACTTCACCACTACTGACTGGGCCTCTATAATAATAATAATAATCTTTATTTATATAGCGCCAACATATTCCGCAGCGCTTTACAGTTTAACAGTTTCAGAACACAAGTCATAAGTAACAACGTTAACAATACAATAATTAAAGCAATATAAGCCGCCCCTGCTCGTGACAGCTTACAATCTACAATGAGGTGGGGGAGATACAAAGTACAGGTGTTTGTATACAATGGTGTATTTACAATGATGGTCCAGCCATTTTGAGGGAGTGATGGATGGATGGAGATAGTGAATGGGCTACACACACAGACTTACACATAGAATGACTTTGATTAGTGAATGTGATAGGCCGCTCTGAACAAATGTCTTTTGAGGGAGCGCCTGAAACCATGCTAATTGCGGATAGTCCTAATTTCTTGGGGTAGAGCATTGCAGAGGATTGGCACAGCACGGGAGAAGTCTTGTATTCGGGAGTGGGAGGTACGGATTAGTGCAGAGGTTAGTCGAAGGTCGTTTGCAGAGCGCAGCAGTCGGTTAGGCCGATAGATAGAAATGAGGGAGGAGATGTAGGGGGTTGTAATGTATGTAGTACAGTTCATATAGCGTCTTGTGCTTGGGTGCGATGAACATACATGAGACACAGGTTTGATATAGAAAAGTCCTGTATTACTTCATACAAGTTGGCAGAAATAGTCACACAGTTTGCAGACACAGAAACAGGAGACACAGCAGGCCAGAGCAATCCAAGCTCAGCAATCACTCTCCAATACAGATTCAGGATCTTCTTCTCTGTTACCGTAAGTCCATGCAAACGTGGGTCTTTCAAAGAGCAGGGTTCAGAGTCCACAAGTGCTTCAGAGTTCCTCAGTAGGAATAGCTGGAGTACAAGGTCCAAGGCTTACAGGAGTCAAGTCACAGGTTCACTGCAGGCTAGATTCTGAAGCACTGATTGCTCAGCTGTGGCTGCTTAAGAAGCAAAGGAGAGAATCAGGGCGGGAACATGCAAGCTGGAAACTCCATTTTGACTGAGGGCAAGATAGCTGCAGCAAGACAGAAAGTAAAATGGCTGACGAACAAACTGAGTTTCAGGAATATATACATAGAACCTTACATTACTCCCCCCTTAAGGACAACCTCCGGATGACCTCAGACCAGGCTTGTGTGGGTACCTCTGATGAAACTGACGGAGCAAGCGAGGAGCATTAACCTTATTGACCGGTTCCCATGCGTTGTCCTCCACTGGGTAGCCCTGCCATTTAATCAGATATTGTAACTGATTTCTATACAACCTGGAATCTAAAATCCTTTCCACCACAAATTCTTCCTGACCATCGACTAGCACTGGGTCAGGGCAAGGAGAGGAACGTCCAGGAAACGTATTGGGTGTCGCAGCCTTTAGTAGGGATACATGAAAGACAGGTGGATTCTCATAGTTCTGGGCAGTTGAAGACGACAAGCAACGGCACTTATAATTTTACTGATTTTATAGGGTCCAATGTACTTATGTCCCAACTTAGACGATGGAATCCTTAACTTAAGATTTCTGGTTGACAGCCAGACCAAGTCTCCTACCTTGAAAGCTGGTGCAGGTTTACGAAATTTATCTGCTGCTTTCTTGTACCTTTCTTGAGCCGATTCCAGATTTTCCTTTAGAAGATCCATATTCTTCTGTAAAGACGTGATTCTTTCAGCTACTGCTGGTAAAGGCGTTTCTATGGGAAATCGTGGTAGAATGTTAGGATGATAACCTAGATTAGAGTAAAAAGGAGACTGTTTAGTGGAGGCACTCTGAGAGTTGTTATACGAGAACTCAGCTAATGGAAGTAGATCCACCCAATCATCCTGTAGGTGGCAGATAAAGCAGCGGAGATACTGCTCCAGGGTTTGATTGGTTCGTTCGGTCTGTCCATTAGTCTGGGGATGAAAAGCAGAAGAAAGGTTTACTTTAATGTCCAATGCTGCACAGAAATTTTGCCAAAACCTAGAAGTGAATTGCACCCCTCGATCCGAAATAACCTCATCCGGTACTCCATGTAAGCGAAACACATCTTTAATCATCAAATCTGATGTCTGTTTTGCAGTGGGTAAGCCGACACAAGGGATAAAATGAGCTGCCTTTGTTAGACGGTCAACCACCACTAGAATGGTGTTCTTCCCCTGAGAGGTTGGTAACTCCACAATGAAGTCCATAGAAATGGATCCCCACGGGCGGGACGGGGTGGGAAGAGGCTGTAACAGACCAGTTGGTGAGGAGCGAGGTGTTTTGCATCTTGCACAGACCTCACATGAAGTGACATAATTCAAAACATCCTTCCTGCAAGTGAGCCACCAAAAGAAACGAGAAAGAAATTCCTGTGTCTTTAGAATTCCTCTATGCCCAGCTATCTTGGAATCGTGAATGAGTTGCAATACTCTCAATCTGACTGTTTCAGGAATATACAGGCGTTGTCCCTGAATCCACACACCATTCTTAAAGACAAGACTTACGTCCCTTGGGGGTTGTGCCAAAAAGGAATCCGCATGGTATGCTTCCTTGATGTCCTTAAGTAGGTCTTGATTATGAATTACTCCTAGGAATCTAGAGTCAGGAAGAATAGTCTTAGGAGGAGTAATTGGACGTGTCTCTGCTGAGTAAATCCTAGAGAGTGCATCAGCCTTTCCATTGCGCGATCCTGGTCTATAAGAGATGATAAAATTAAATTGGTTTAAGAAAAGATTCCAGCGAGCCTGGCGAGGAGTCAGGCACTTAGCCGACCTGATAAACTCAAGGTTACGATGGTCTGTCAGGACGACTATTTGCTGTGCAGCTCCCTGAAGAAGGTGTCTCCATTCTTTGAAGGCGGCAATAATGGCCAACAACTCTCTATTGCCCACATCGTAGTTCCTCTCAGCCGAAGACAACTGCTGGGAAAAGAAGGCACAGGGATGCAAGACATTCTTCTCACCTGTTCTCTGAGAGAGTATAGCTCCAATGGCACAGTCTGAAGCATCCACCTCTATTATGAAGGCAAGCTCGGGGTTGGGATGTACTAGGATAGGTGCAGTGGTAAATTTATCTTTTAGACGGGAAAATGCTTCCTGGGCTTGGGGAGTCCAGGAAAACCTAGACTCTTTCCGGGTAAGTTGAGTGATAGGTGACACTACCTCAGAGAAATTTCTAATGAAACGTCTATAGAAGTTGGCAAACCCGATGAAGCGCTGTACCTCCTTCACATTTCTAGGACTTGGCCAATCCTTGATGGCTTGGGTTTTGCTTCCATCCATACTAATTCCTTGTGTAGACAGTACATACCCAGAAATTGAATCTCGGTCCTATGGAATTCACACTTTTCAAGTTTGATGTAAAGATGATTTTGTCTTAGACGTTCCAAGACCATTCTCACATGTCCATGATGTTCCTCTGTGGAGTTAGAAAAAATTAGAATATCATCCAAATAAATTACCACGAATGTATCTAGGAGATCCCTGAAGATGTCATTCACCAAGTGTTGGAAAGTGGCTGGGGCGGTACTCAGACCAAAAGGCATAACTAGATATTCAAAGTGTCCATAGCGTGACCTGAATGCAGTCTTCCATTCATCCCCAGGTCTAATACGGACTAAGTTATAGGCCCCACGAAGATCTAGTTTAGAAAAAATTTTAGCATGTCGCACTCTCTACAATAACTCAGGGATTAAAGGCAATGGATAACGGTTTCTAATAGTAACCTTATTAAGTTCCCTATAGTCTACGCATGGTCTCAGGGATCCATCTTTCTTCTTTACAAAGAATATGGGTGCCCTGCAGGAGATGAAGAGGGGCGTATGAAGCCCTTGGCTAGATTTTCGTCTATGTACTCTTTTAAAGCCTTCAGCTCGGGCCCCGCCAGGGGGTAGATCTTACCAAAAGGTATCTCTGCTCCAGGTAATAATTCAATTGGACAATCATATGGACGGTGAGGAGGAAGCTGGTCAGCGTTCTTCTTGTCACATAAATCCACATAGTCCTGGTATACAGCTGGTAGTTCAGGGACTGACATGATTCCTTTAGGAACAGAGCAAGCTGAAACTTTTGGACTCATCTGTTTCTCTGGAAAGTGTAATTCCTTGGTCTCCCAGTTAATGGTAGGATTCTGAGCCTGCAGCCATGGTAGCCCTAGAATAATGGGAAAGTGTGGAGAAGAGATAAGCATAAAGGACAGTTTCTCTTGATGATCTTTACCCATAAGAACCCTCAAAGGCTCTGTTTCCTGATCCACTGGTCCAGAGGTCAGCAGGGAGCCATCCACAGTTTCCATCTGTACTGGAGTAGCCTTCTTCACTGAACGTATTCCCTGTTTCAGAGCAAAGGAGACATCCATAAAATTTCCACTTGCCCCTGAGTCGATCATAGCAGAGCTAGACACCCAAGCTGAGTCAACCCAGAGTTTGATGGAAAGAAAGCAATGAGAATTGTTTTTCTTACAACTCAGCTGGGACACCGCTGAGGAAACTTGAAAAATGGCAGCGTTTACACAGTCAACGTCCTCAGAGGTAACGGAGTTTAAGTCCGAGAAATCAAGATCTGTTGCTGCAGATCTCTCTGGAGCCTGAGGCTCGGACCTGACAGATCTCCTCTCGCAACACTCACAATGAATGAGTGCTGCAGTAGTCTTACGAGAACGGCTGGGGCAGTTTATAATGAAGTGCCCTGACTTACCACAATAGAAACATAGATTCTCCTTAAAACGATGTTCCTTGCGTGCATCACTAACCCGTCGTTGTAAAGAGTCTACCTGCATGGGTTCAGGTTCAGGTTCCCGTGTAATCCTACTCAAAGGTTCCTTAGCTGGAGAGGAAGGTAGGAAAAGGTTAGTACTATTGCTTTCGAACCATCTCTCTTGCCTGCGTTCAGTCAGACGAGTATCAATACGGATGCAGTAGTTAATAAAGTCACCTAACGCAGTGGGAGGGTCAGCACGAGCAAGTTCATCCTTAATCAGTGGAGATAACCCCTTTCGAAAAATAGATTTTTTGGCGGAACTGTCCCAGGTGGTATCAAGGGCCCATCTCCTGAAATCCAAGGCATATTCAGCTACCGAGTGCTTACCTTGGCGCAAAGCTAACATGGCTGCTTCAGCTGTTGCACCTCGATTGGGGTCATCAAACACCTGCCCCATGGCTGAAATAAAATCATCAAGGTGATTCAAACAATCATCCTCAGTCTCAATCAGAGGGTTTGCCCACATTAAAGCCTTGTTGGTAAGCAACATAATTATAGTAAGCACCTTAGATCGTTCAGTGGGAAATTGTGAAGCATGTGCAGAAAAAAAAAGATTGCATTGATTAATAAATCCCCTGAATTTCTCACGTTCACCGCCAAAACGAAAAGGGGGCAACTTGGGAATCCCAGCACTCGGGGCTACGGCAGGAGCCTGGACTCGCCCCTCTAGAACCTCAATCCTGGCTCGCAAATCCTGGGTAGTCTGTCCAACCACTTGCAAATTGTGATTATTGAGGTCCTGTAGATTTGTAAAACGGGTCTTTATATTCTGCAAATCTGCAAGGATATTATCAGTCACTCCGCAAAGTTCCTTTATGCGGGCCTCCATTTTCCAGATCTTTTAAGACAGGATTACTGGAAGAAGAGGAGAGAAAAAAAAAAAAACAATAGTGTTCACCTGTGGCAACACTGCAAAGAGAAAAAAAAATTAAGGGAACTGCTCACCTGGAATGGTTGTGAGAAGTCACAACCACTATCATCACAGAAAGTTTCAACCAGACATCTGATATCCAGAGTTACAGCAGACAAAAAAGAGAAAAGAAAGGAAAAAAAAAACAAAAAAACAATAGTGTTTACCTGTGGTAACACTGCAAAAAGAAAAAACTTAAGGGAATTGCTCACCTGGAATGGTTGTGAGAAGTCACAACCACTGTCATCACAGAAAGTACAACCGGACGTCTGATATCCACAGTACAGCAGACACAGCCTTCCAGACCCAGCAGACACTAACGTTTTGGCTTCAGAATCTTGTAATGTATGTAGTACAGTTCATATAGCGTCTTGTGCTTGGGTGCGATGAACATACATGAGACACAGGTTTGATATAGAAAAGTCCTGTATTACTTCATACAAGTTGGCAGAAATAGTCACACAGTTTGCAGACACAGAAACAGGAGACACAGCAGGCCAGAGCAATCCAAGCTCAGCAATCACTCTCCAATACAGATTCAGGATCTTCTTCTCTGTTACCGTAAGTCCATGCAAACGTGGGTCTTTCAAAGAGCAGGGTTCAGAGTCCACAAGTGCTTCAGAGTTCCTCAGTAGGAATAGCTGGAGTACAAGGTCCAAGGCTTACAGGAGTCAAGTCACAGGTTCACTGCAGGCTAGATTCTGAAGCACTGATTGCTCAGCTGTGGCTGCTTAAGAAGCAAAGGAGAGAATCAGGGCGGGAACATGCAAGCTGGAAACTCCATTTTGACTGAGGGCAAGATAGCTGCAGCAAGACAGAAAGTAAAATGGCTGATGAACAAACTGAGTTTCAGGAATATATACATAGAACCTTACAGGGGTGCTGCACTGTGGAGAGCTTTGTGGGTGACAACCAGTACTTTGAATTGGATACTATAATGAATGGGCAGCCAGTGTAAGGACTGGCAAAGGACTCTATGAAGGACATCTGCCACGTTTTGCGTGCGTTTGATGAGTCAACGCGGATGGCGAGTGCAGATGATGCACTAGTCAGCCTGACTGTCCCCCTTATCTGCCTGCTTCAAAAAAACAATGCAAGCACTAAGGGATGAGGTTTTGGAAGAGGTGGAGGATGAGGAGTCACAAATTCCATCACCTTCTGGACAGTCAGCGCAACGTGGTTCCTCACAAAGGGCTGAGCAGGGCTCACTTTGTGAGGAGGATGAGGATGAGTCAATGGAGGAGGAAGACATCGCTCCAGAGGGAGGTACACAACGCTCTAGTCAGTATGTATAGCGAGGGTGGGGTGATGCAGAGCAGGCAGAGATGACGCCTCTTGCAGGGGACAGCGTTTCTTGGCCAGTTGGGAGTCTGCAGCACATGGTTGATTTCATGCTGCAGTGCCTGAGAAACGACCACCGCATCGCCCACATTCTCACCACGTCTGATTATTGGGTGTCCACCCTCCTAGACCCTCGCTACCGGGACAACTTACAAAGCCTCATCACACCGTTGAACCGGGAGCGTAAAATGCGGGAGTACCAAGACACACTGGTGCAATCCATAATGTTCTCCATTCCAGCCGAGAGCACTGCTGCTACTACTGCTTTACAAAGCAGCTCTGTGCGTCGAGGCAGTGGAGACAGCTCTGCAACAAGAGGGAGCACAAGCAGCGCCTCTGCACAGGGCAAGATGTTATGATTTGGTAGCTGAGGAGAGCAGGCAAAAAAGGCAATACACCAGAGAGGTTGGAATCTATGGGATTGCAGTACCCTGACTAACCACCACAACTAAAGGCAGCCGTGGAGCGTACCTACGTTGGTCCTAGACGCCTCGTCACAGCCTGAGAAGCTAACTACACCTAAATATAGAAAGAGGAAAGCTATCTGCCCCGAAGCAGATCCACAAAGAACATAGAAAGCCCCCAAACATGTAATGGCGGTTAGATAAGAAGAAATACTGACACAGACAGAAAATTGTATGAGCAAATGTTGGGGCCCAAACTTCATAAATAGAAAAGGATAGGAAGGGCACTTTCTGCAATCACAAAAAAACACTGAAAAGTACCAACTCTACTAATTACAAAAACACCTGAGATCACACGACCTCTACCACCTTAATTAGTTCTCTGGTGTAACAAAAACTAAACAGCAGCCACAGAAAAAAACTGGAAAAGGAAAATGAACAAACAACAGTGGCTGAACTAAACTGAGAGGAGCACAAACCCCCAAGGGGACCCGGCAGACCCCCACAGAAGTGCAGGACAATATGCCAAAAAAATAAATAAATAAAAGAAGAAAATGTCTTATCTGTTAGCAAAAGATGCAGGCACGAAACTGCAAGCTACAAAGTGTACAGGAATCAAAGATGAGACCAGAACAATTGATCACCATCAACGCTGATGGGAGGGAACCTACCTTATATAAGACCAGTCAGTAACACCTGATCTCCAATCTTCACGATCTTCATTGGATAGTTCAGTACTGTTTGTAACCACCAGAGGGAGCTTCTGCTCAGAATTCATTTCTATCACATTCACAACAGCAAGACCAGTATGTTCCAAATGTGGCGAAGTTTTGTGGCAGCGCCACCAATGTCTACACCATCCGAGACGGCTCCACTCAGCAGGAGGCAAAGTTTCCGTAAGATGGTGACAGACTACATGTCTTGGCCTCTCAGTGTACTCCCAGATGGCTCTTCCCCATTCAAGTTTTGGGTCTCTAAGCTAGATACATGGCCAGAGCTTAGCCAGTATGCATTGGAGGTGCTGGCTTGCCCTACTGCCAGTGTATTATCGGAGCGCTTCTTTAGTGCTGCAGGTGGTGAACTAACAGACCGTAGCATGCGACTATCCTCCGTTAATGTAGACCGGTTTAGTTTTCTGAAAATGAACAAGGCATGGATCTCGCATGAATTTGCCTGTCCGGTTTCAGATTAAATAACTGGTTGGCAACGTTATCCATGTCTCCTGTTATGTTCATCTTTCTACCACCTGAACTCTACTCCCTGGGCTACAACACTGCCAGTTGCTGCTCACAAGTGTTGGATGCACAGATCAAAAAAAATCACTGATGTGTTTGTGGGGTTCAGTAACGCCTGCTGTTCCCCTGCTGTGTGTCCGGCAAAAAATACTGCTAGCTAGCTACACATGTTGAAAAAAACATGACATGTTAAAGTGCCTACTGCTACACATAGATAAGAGGCTACACCCTTATTTCTAAACTGTAAACAAGTGAAACGTCACCTTTAAAACCATAAAATTATTAGTCTTTGTCACAAATCTGTAACAAAATAATTGTGACATATTACTGCAGATATCCACATGTGGAACACAAATGCTAACACAAAAGCCTACTTATGCTATAGGGTACTGATGGTGAACCTTGTCACTCCATAACTTAGACAAATCCAACTCACATCATGCCTCAAATGCTGCAATGTTGGAAGTGCATAATGTGGGTTGAACTTTGACAACAGCTGCAGTGAAAGGTTAGCCTTCAGTGTTCTTGGCTTTTAAATAAAAGCATACAAGTAAATTTAATAATCCATTGTTGATTAAGGGACGTGATGTACACCTGTAATATTGTGGAAACAATGGATGTAAGACTAGTCCTCTTCAACATTACTTATATTTGTGTCATTTGAAAAAATACATATTTAAATACAAATTTAACAACCCATAACATAAAGGTCCATCATGTAAAAATGAGAATCGGTAACAAAAATCATGCATTACATTGTTAAACTCAATAGTGCATAGTCACAATAGCTAAATATATACCTGCAAGTGGTGCTGAAACAACGACAACTGATAGAAAAGGTGAATGATATCTAGTTATCAGACTGAATAGCGACACCTGTACAATGTCGATATAATACTGTACCTTAACAAAAAGGCTGTTTGCAACCAATGTATTGTATACGGATGGAAGCGCGTCACTCCTAATAGATTTGAGTTATTTGAAATAGAATGGAGCAGCACCAATTAGAGAAAAATGTCAAGGATGAGGCAGTGAGACACGCTCAGCAGAGTACAAGCAGCAGTGTTTGAATAACTAACTGGAGTGGGATCTGCACTCCAAAAATGAGAACCTCTGACTGCAGTAAACAATGCACACAACTGTTCAGTAGCTGTGAAAGGCCCGTTTGTGTACTTCTATATTGTTTGCAACCAATGTATTGGATACTGATGGAAGCACGTCACACTAATAGATTTGAATTATTTGAAATATAATGTAGCAGCAACAATTAGAGAAAAATGTCAAGGATGAGGCAGTGACACACGCTCAGCAGAGTACAAGCAGCGGTGGTTGAAGAAATAACTTGAGCGGGATCAGAATTCAAAAATTGAAACCCTATGACTACAGTAAAAAATGCACACAACTGTTCAGCAGCTGTGAAAGGCCCGTTTGTGTACTTCTATATTGTTTGCAACCAATGTATTGGATAATGATGGAAGCACGTCACACTAATAGATTTGAATTATTTGAAATATAATGTAGCAGCAACAATTAGAGAAAACTGTCAAGGATGAGGCAGTGACACACGCTCAGCAGAGTACAAGCAGCAGTGGTTGAAGAAATAACTTGAGCGTGATCAGAATTCAAAAATTGAAACCCTCTGACTACAGTAAACAATGCACACAACTGTTCAGCAGCTGTGAAAGGCCTGTTTGTGTACTTCTATATTGTTTGCAACCAATGTATTGGATAATGATGGAAGCACATCACACTAATAGATTTGAATTATTTGAAATATAATGTAGCAGCAACAATTAGAGAAAAATGTCAAGGATGAGGCAGTGACACACGCTCAGCAGAGTACAAGCAGCGGTGGTTGAAGAAATAACTTGAGCGGGATCAGAATTCAAAAATTGAAACCCTCTGACTACAGTAAACAATGCACACAACTGTTCAGCAGCTGTGAAAGGCCCGTTTGTGTACTTCTATATTGTTTGCAACCAATGTATTGGATAATGATGGAAGCACGTCACACTGATAGATTTGAATTATTTGAAATATAATGTAGCAGCAACAATTAGAGAAAAATGTCAAGGATGAGGCAGTGACACACGCTCAGCAGAGTACAAGCAGCAGTGTTTGAATAACTAACTGGAGCGGGATCTGCACTCCAAAAATGAGAACCTCTGAATACAGTAAACAATGCACACAACTGTTCAGTAGCTGTGAAAGGCCCGTTTGTGTACTTCTATATTGTTTGCAACCAATGTATTGGATAATGATGGAAGCACGTCACACTAATAGATTTGAATTATTTGAAATATAATGTAGCAGCAACAATTAGAGAAAACTGTCAAGGATGAGGCAGTGACACACGCTCAGCAGAGTAAAAGCAGCGGTGGTTGAAGAAATAACTTGAGTGGGATCAGAATTCAAAAATTGAAACCCTCTGACTACAGTAAACAATGCACACAACTGTTCAGCAGCTGTGAAAGGCCCGTTTGTGTACTTCTATATTGTTTGCAACTAATGTATTGGATAATGATGGAAGCACGTCATACTAATAGATTTGAATTATTTGAAATATAATGTAGCAGCAACAATTAGAGAAAAATGTAAAGGATGAGGCAGTGAGACACGCTCAGCAGAGTACAAGCAGCAGTGGTTGAAGAACTAAATGGAGCGGGATCTGCACTCAAAAAAAAAAAAACCTCACAGACTACAGTGAACACTGCACACAACTGTTCACTATCTCTGAAAGACTCCTTTGTGGACTTCTATACTGTTTGCAACCAATGTATTGGATACGGATGGAAGCACATCACACTAATAGATTGGATTTTTTTTAAATAGAATGTAGCAGCACCAATTTGAGAAAAATGTCAAGGATGAGGCAGTGACACACGCTCAGCAGAGTACAAGCAGCAGTGGTTGAAGACCTAAATGGAGCGGGATCTGCACTCAAAAAAATAAAACCTCACAGACTACAGTGAACACTGCACACAACTGTTCACTATCTCTGAAAGGCTCCTTTGTGGACTTCTATACTGTTTGCAACCAATGTATTGGATACGGATGGAAGCACATCACACTAATAGATTGGATTTTTTTTTAAATAGAATGTAGCAGCACCAATTTGAGAAAAATGTCAAGGATGAGGCAGTGACACACGCTCAGCAGAGTACAAGCAGCAGTGGTTGAAGAACTAAATGGAGCGGGATCTGCACTCAAAAAAAAAAAACCTCTCAGACTACAGTGAACACTGCACACAACTGTTCACTATCTCTGAAAGGCTCCTTTGTGGACTTCTATACTGTTTGCAACCAATGTATTGGATACGGATGGAAGCACGTCACACTAATAGATTTGAGTTATTTAAAATGGAATGGAGCAGCACCAATTAGAGAAAAATGACAAGGATGAGGCAGTGACACACGTTCAGCAGACTACAACCAGCAGTGGTTGAAGGACTAACTGGAGCGTGATCTGCACTCAAAAAAAAAAAAAACCTCACAGACTAGAGTGAACACTGAACACAACTGTTCACTATCTCTGAAAGGCTCCTTTCTCTAATTCTATAGTGTTTGCAACCAATGTATTGGATACGGATGGAAGCGCGTCACACTAATAGATTTGAGTTATTTGAAATGGAATGGAGCAGCACCAATTAGAGAAAAATGACAAGGATGAGGCAGTGACACACGTTCACCAGACTACAACCAGCAGTGGTTGAAGAACTAAGTGGAGCGTGATCTGTACTCAAAAAAAAAAAAACCTCACAGACTAGAGTGAACACTGCACACAACTGTTCACTATCTGTGAAAGGCTCCTTTCTGTACTTCTATAGTGTTTGCAACCAATGTATTGTATACGGATAGAAGCGCGTCACACTATAATTTCAATTGAATGGAGCAGCAAGAATTACACTAAAGAAAAAAAAAAGAGTCTGTGAGTGACACGTGCAGATGCCTACAAACAGCGTTGGATGCAGAGCAAACTGCAGCGTCACCTGCACTCACACACACCTTGCACAGAGCTGTTAAAACAACACTGCAAGGCAAAAGGAAGCTTTACACAGCGGTTGGTAAACTAGCCTGCCTAGAGCACAGTACACAAAATCGCAATCTCTAACTGTCCCTCAGAGTCAGCACAGCAGCGTTCTGTCCCTAACTGAATTCACAGCACAGTGACGCTAAAATGGCGGCGGCGCCTTTTATAGTGCATTCTGACATCATTTCAGCATCCAATCACAGCCATGCCATTAGTTAACATGACCGCAGCAGTACAGGATGTGCCCACACTTCTTAGGATTCCTCATTGGCTGACTAAAATCACATTGCCTCTCAAAGAATTATGGGAACTTCCGATTCCGGTATACGATATATGGAAAATATCGGAACTAAGTATCGGAATTCCGATACAGCGAATATCGGCCGATACCCGATACTTGCGGTATCGGAATGCTCAACTCTATTCCTGAGTCAAAACATTAGTATTGTTGTTTCTAAATGATTATGAACTTGTTTTCTTTGCATTATTTGAGGTCTGAAAGCACTGCATTTGTTAAAAAATTTTGACTATTTTTCTTTGTCAGAAAAAAAATACAAAATTTATTGCTTGAAAATTCGGTGACGTGTTGTCAGAAGTTTAAAGACTAAGAGAACAATTTACATTTTACTCAAAATATACATATGAAGAGAAAATTCAGACAAACTGAACATTTGAAAGCGGTCTCTCAATTTTTGCCAGAGCTGTATATATACCCCCTCCTAATCCCGCTTCCCCCACAAAAAAAAATCAGACAAACTTTGCAGAAAGTAGACGAAAGCATAAAAGCAGAAAAATTATGTTGTAATAAGGTATAAATTGTAGACTACTTCTCTGCAGATATTACTTTGCTTTACTTCAGTATATAATAGCATGTCATTGAATAGATCCCATTTGTGCTACACTTATGTAGTTAAAAAAGTGAAATTCTCCTATTTTAAAGCATTACTTGTTTTTTTTATCCCAGTTAGTGAACATGAGAATAATTCTGAGTTTTGTTCCTGAATTTTCCATTTGTATTCCATTATAAAGTGCAATCAATAAAAATGATATTGAAGAGCGAGCAATATTGCAAAATGATGTTTGCAGTCTCCATAGCTACTTGTTGGAAACAATCCTGCGCCTGCAATCTCATACTTAGTGGGTTGTATCTTTAGAAAGTAATAAAGCAGATAACATACCAGATACAGTTTACATGTGTAAGGGTATGTGCCCACGATCAGTAACTGCTGTGGGTTTGACGCTGTGCACTTATGCAGCTTCAGACCCGCAGCGTCCAGCTGTTACAGCATAGAGAATGGGATTTCAAGAAATCCTATGCCCACTATGCGTCCACCGATGCCCGCGTATCACTTGCAGAGACGGACATGAGGCGCGTCTCTCCAGAGCGCAGCATGTCTATTTCTCTTGAGGAGACACTAATCTCTGTAAGAGAAATTTCACCAATAGAATGTGTTGGACGCGTTGAATCCGCACGGTTCAGTGAATATGCGCTGCGTCCAAAGTGCTGCCACTTCCGGATGGTGGGCACCCGGCTTAATTGAGTTAGTTTGCATGACAGTAAATAGGTCACATGTCAAAGGTTGCCATCAAATCAACACTCCTCCCTGCTTGTTCAGGAATTGCAGGTCCTGTGCATGGCGGACTCTACTTTTCCTGTTGCCATAGGCAAAAATTGAAATTGTGCCCTTCCCTAATAGACAACATAAACCTGCAGTGAATAGAGTTGTGAGTTGTGTGGATCAATTTGCAGGACTCCAATACATTGGCCAAGTCAGTGCTTTGTGACTGCTGGACGGGGAATCTCTTACCCCTCCAATGACTTTTTATGCGGTGGTCCTAGCAGTAAGTGACAGGTTTCTTTGCATAAGTGTTCATACAGAGGCAGGTATCCATCACTGCTAGGACCACACACTGGACAAAAGAAATTTCAGAAAAGAAGTTTGAATGATTAAAACACACTTTCTAGTGAGTCTTTTCTCACTAAACCATACATCAACCTACTCCACTTCCCGGGCTCTATATCACACTGCCTGCAGATTGGATTGCATTCTCATGGGGATAGGTTCCTTTTATCAGCTTTTTGGGGCCACTGTGTATCATGGTTAATATTTGCCTACAGGCTCTGGTCTCGTATAGTGATGCAGCGCATGTGTATCTCAGGTATGAGTCCCTGGAAGCCACTTCACAAAAGTTGTAACAGCTTTTTTTCAATTACCATATTGTTAAAGGCTGCATAGTTTTGCAGAAACCACATGGCCATTAAAAAAGAGTAGCCAATTTGCAATTAGTTCTACATGGGACTCCAAGCCCATATAACACGGCCCCAATCAATATATTGAGTTCAGTGTCAGTTAGTGAAGTGTATAGTGGAGTTCAAGTTCAGGTGTGGTGGGCTGCTAGGGGCAGTAAGGGTCCAATGTTTGAGGCAGTGGGAGGCCAAATGGAGAACCCTGGTGAACATTCCAACATTTTCCAGAGCATAGGGCTCGGGCCAGGTACCATGGAGTGGTCCTGGTCATCTGACATCATGAAGTTGGTGGACATGGAATTAGGTGGGGGCAGGTGGTCAATCCTGGATGCACTGCCTGAGTGGACAACCAATCCCTGAGGCTGATGGAGTTAGTGGGCCTGGGGTAATCCAGAACAAACAGGTGGCAAGACAGAAGAGGAGTTGTATTAAGCAGTAAGAATGTCTGCATTGTTGTGCCCTATCCCACCTGATGAACTTGGACTGTGACTGTTACAAAGAACCTGGTGTCCCATGCGTTGTGTGCGGCGGCCTGCAGGCAGCGGAGGCCTGCGGCTACAAGTGAGTGTTAAGTACACCACAGCACACTGGGACTGGGACATCACTTGTCTGTAAAGTGCCAGAGTGCAACTGGACAGCAGCTCAGTCGTGACTAGAGATGAGCGAATTTGTTTGGATTTTGTCCCCGAATCTGATTTTGACATATTCAGGCCATATTCAAACACTATTCGTGCCGAATGTATGTCTTATGATCAGTTCTCAACATATTTGGTAATTTCTACTCCCACTGTCTCTAATGATGTTTGGCTGTGTTCAACGAATATTGCAAAAACAATATTCAATGCCGATCGTATTCGGAACCGAATCCGAACAAATTCGCTCATCTCTAGTCATGACTACCGCTCTCAGACACTTTACAGTCATGGCCAAAAGTTTTGAGAATGACACAAATATTAATTTTTACAAAGTCTACTGCTTCACTTTTTCTAATGGCAATTTGCATATACTTCAGAATGTTATAAAGAGTGATCAGCTTAACAGCAATTACTTGCAAAGTCAATATTTGGCTAGAAAATGAACTTTATCCCCCAAAACACATTTCAACATCATTGCAGCTCTGCCTTAAAAGTACCAGCTAACCTTTTTTCAGTGATTGCTCCATTAACACAGGTGTGGGTGTTGATGAGGACATGGCTGGAGATCAATCTGTCATGATTAAGTAAGAATGAGACCACTGGACACTTTAAAAGGAGGCTGGTGCTTGGCATCATTGTTTCTCTTCTGTTAACCATGGTTATCTCTAAAGAAACACGTGCAGTCATCATTGCAATGCACAAAAATGGCCTAACAGGGAAGAGTATCGCAGCTAGAAAGATTGCACCTCAGTCAACAATCTATCGCATCATCAAGAACTTCAAGGAGAGAGGTTCCATTGTTGCCAAAAAGGCTCCAGGGCACCCAAGAAAGACCTGCAAGCGCCAGGAACGTCTCTTAAAAGTGTTTCAGCTGTGGGATCGGGCTACCAGCAGTGCAGAGCTTGCTCAGGAATGGCAGCAGGCAGGTGTGAGTGCATCTGCACGCACTGTGAGGCTGAGACTCTTGGAGCAAGGCCTGGTCTCAAGGAGGGCAGCAAAGAAGCCACTTCTCTCCAGAAAAAAACATCATGGACAGACTGATATTCTGCAAAAGGTACAGGCAGTGGACTGCTGAGGACTGGGGTAAAGTTATTTTCTCTGATGAATCCCCTTTTCGATTGTTTGGGATATCAGGAAAACGCCTCATTCGGAGAAGACAAGGTGAGCGCTACCACCAGTCTTGTCTCATGCCAACTGTTAAGCATCCTGAAACCATTCATGTGAGGGGTTGCTTCTCAGCCAAGGGAATCGGCTCTCTCACAGTCTTGCCTAAAAACACAGCCATGAATAAAGAATGGTACCAGAATGTCCTCCAAGAGCAACTTCTCCCAACCCTCCAAGAGCAGTTTGGCGATCAACAATGCCTTTTCCAGCATGATGGAGCACCTTGCCATAAAGCAAATGTGATAACTAAATGGCTCAGGGAACAAAACATAGAGATTTTGGGTCCATGGCCTGGAAACTCCCCAGATCTTAATCCCATTGAGAACTTGTGGTCAATCATCTAGAGACGGGTGGACAAACAAAAACCTAAAAATTCTGACAAAATGAAAGCATTGATTGTGCAAGAATTGACTGCTATCAGTCAGGATTTGGTCCAGAAGTTGATTGAGAGCATGCCAGGGAGAATTGCGGAGGTCCTGAAGAAGAAGGGTCAACACTGCAAATATTGACTTGCTGCATTAACTCATTCTAACTGTCAATATAAGCTTTTGTTACTCATATGTTTGCAATTATATTTCTGTCTGTGATCAAAACATCTGTCAAACACACACATAAAAACCAGAGGGCAGCAGATCATGTGAAAATATAATATTTGTGTCATTCTCAAAACTTTTGGCCATGACTGTACATATATGTGTATGTATTGTACCATCTTCTCTGGGATCCAGCGCTGTAACTCTTCAGATTGACGTCACCGCACTTCAGACTCTGGAGTCTCTTTTACAAGGTAAGCCTATGGAGCCACTTTGCGCTGTGACCAATTAACAGATGTGTTAAAACAGACCTGAGCTGTAAGTGTCTCAATTTGCATTTATAATGAAATAAAATCCAACAACAACCCATAGTTATGTTCTGGGATGTACGGTTGCCAAATTGGAATATTCAAACAGGTTTGCAAAAAGTAAATTGTGTTTTAATGCGTTCAAATTTCTAGCTTTGGTTTTAAACATCAATATTATGTCCCCTGACCAAAAAAAACTAAGACTGCTACGTTGTTTGTCAGTTACGTGCACGGTAATTAATTTGCAGCATTATGGTTGTGGAGTGTACAATTGTGAAATCTGACTACTTAAACAGTTGTAAAACCTTAAAGGGAATCTGTCAGCATGTTTTACTATATAATCTTAGAGCAGCATAACATAAGGCAATAAGCCTGATTCCAGGGATGGTTCACCCTTATTGTGCTGCAGTTGTAATATTGAATGAATCCCTGTTTGGTGTGACTTAGATGTAGCAGAGCTAAGACTTCTGGGATGTATATAACCCACACACACCTCTGACTGGCATCTTCCTGTGTACACTGTACATTGTCAGCAAGCTGCTAAAAAGGGGTGGGGGCGGGGTTACAGGGTTGCACAGATTAGCTGGACTGTTGGTCACGTGAGATGTAGTCCTGCAGTGATAATCTCCGGCTGATAAAACACTGATTGTATTGAAGCTACAACACACAGCCCAGTAAGTGACACATCATTGTAATCAGGCTCTTGTGCCTTATATTATGCGTTTCTCAGAATAAATAGCAAAAACTTGCTTACAGATTTCCTTATTTTTGTACATGTAAACCTAAGTTTTGAGATAACAGCCAGAAGTATTACCGTTGCACGTATAGATGTTAAATTCGACTATTAAATCATTTGTAAAACCTTGAACGGCTTGTCCACTATTAGGTGTGGCTTGCTCCAATTGTGTCCGTGGTAATCTAAAAAGTTGACAGCTACCTTATACATATAATTCCTATTTAATCACATCAAGAAAGAACCAGTATTATATGATGGCATATAATTCCTATTGTATACAGTACATGAAGACATTTTCTACTAAAACAGAGCACACATGGTTAATTATTTACATCACGTATTTCAAGATACAATAACTATAATATGTCAACATTATATTACATCCCTAAAGCCTTCAACAAATCTGGGAATATAAAAGCCCCAGATGATACAAATGATTTAGTATAGGAATGAATAAAACAATAGCAAATGTATCACCTATGATAAAGTACACTTTCCGGATATCAAAACTAATCAGATCAAAGGAGTTGTTTAGCTTCCTTTACAAGGCCAACCTTGACAGAAGAAAGAAAACGAGCAAGGAAAATGGATTGAGAAGAAATGATAGAAGATACTTAAGTTAGACAAATGGAACCATTAAGTTCCTTAGGGCATAAATGTAAGACAAATGCGTGTCAGATACCATCTTGTGCTGCTCCATAACTTCTATAGAGTGGCCAAAAATAGCTGTAAAAGGCAAATGCACTCAGACTACGTTTAAAGATCATTAATTCCTGAAAACATACACTAAACTCAGCTTTAAATGAGCTTCTCTTCATATAATCAGGTCGTAATCTAGAGTTTTACTGTCGGTTAGCAGTGAACACATTCTCTCTATGGTGCAAGCTGAAGAGGGCAACTTAATAATGCTCTTATTGTAAAGTCAAGTAAAGGCATTAATAAGACCGCAGGGAAGAGACCTCGTCAAATGTCTATTACTTATAGCAGCTATTCTGCTGCATTATATATGGATGAGATTCTTATATTTTATTGCTGAGACTTTCCCAACTTTACCTGTTTCAATTCATGTACACAGGAAACAACGTCAAAGGGGTTTTCCACTTTTATGTAACCTTATCAGATGGCATTCAATCTCCCCGGGTCCAGTGCGATCTCTCCGCCCCTGCTCCATTCTCAACGGTCACGTGATGTTGACAGCTCCCATCACCGCTGCAGCCAATGACTGAGCTCAAAGGCTTGGCCTAGGTAGATTAGTTGTTGAGCTCAGTCATCGGTTGCAGCGGTGATCTAAGCTGTCATCCAACATCTAACCTGCAGCCGAAGCATAGAGTGAAACAGCGATAGCGAGCCAGACCTGATGAGGGTGAATAATATCTGATTTTGGTATTTTACATGACAAGCAAAGTTTGGGGTTCACATTTCTAAAAGTGTAAAACTCCTTTACGAAACACATTAGGCCCTACTATTTGAGACAGAAAACCTTGCATCATAGCAAAGGAGAGGGTACAGCAATAGCAGCTTTGCTATGAGGATCCTTTTTCTATGTATATTAAACTACAATTAGCAATCCAGATTTTTGTATCAATTAGCACAGTTTTAGTAGAAAAGATTCTAGTACAAAAATACTTGGAATGTCATGTAAAGGGAACCTGTCAGTAGGATCAACCCTTCTAACCCAACTATATGGGCATGCAAGTGTTATGAAGATGAATAAAATGCTACTTTGATATTTGCGATCTGTGTTGTGAACGTTCTGGAGACGACTTCTGAGCGGAGGCTCCCTCTGGTGGTTACTGACGGTATTGAAGCTGTATTGAATGACAAGGCTTCCGCACCTGTAAGCGAGGAATGGCAATCAGTAGAGACTGACTGGGCTGATATAAGTGAGCTGCCTTCCCATGATCCTCGCTGGTGATCAATTGTTGTTTCCTAGTCCACTTGGAAGTCAGCTGGTGTCTTGCCTTCACAAATATTAATTTTTACAAAGTCTACTGCTTCACTTTTTCTAATGGCAATTTGCATATACTCCAGAATGTTATAAAGAGTGATCAGCTTAACAGCAATTACTTGCAAAGTCAATATTTGGCTAGAAAATGAACTTTATCCCCCAAAACACATTTCAACATCATTGCAGCCCTGCCTTAAAAGGACCAGCTAACCTCTTTTCAGTGATTGCTCCATTAACACAGGTGTGGGTGTTGATGAGGACATGGCTGGAGATCAATCTGTCATGATTAAGTAAGAATGACACCACTGGACACTTTAAAAGGAGGCTGGTGCTTGACATCATTGTTTCTCTTCTGTTAACCATGGTTATCTCTAAAATAACACGTGCAGTCATCATTGCAATGCACAAAAATGGCCTAACAGGGAAGAGTATCGCAGCTAGAAAGATTGCACCTCAGTCAACAATCTATCGCATCATCAAGAACTTCAAGGAGAGAGGTTCCATTGTTGTCAAAAAGGCTCCAGGGCGCCCAAGAAAGACCAGCAAGCACCAGGACCGTCTCTTAAAAGTGTTTTAGCTGCGGGATCGGGCTACCAGCAGTGCAGAGCTTGCTCAGGAATGGCAGCAGGCAGGTGTGAGTGCATCTGCACGCACTGTGAGGCGGAGACTCTTGGAGCAATTCCTGGTCTCAAGGAGGGCAGCAAAGAAGCCACTTCTCTCCAGAAAAAAACATCATGGACAGACTGATATTCTGCAAAAGGTACAGGCAGTGGACTGCTGAGGACTGGGGTAAAGTTATTTTCTCTGATGAATCCCCTTTTCGATTGTTTGGGACATCAGGAAAACGCCTCATTCGGAAAAGACAAGGTGAGCGCTACCACCAGTCTTGTCTCATGCCAACTGTTAAGCATCCTGAAACCATTCATGTGTGGGGTTGCTTCTCAGCCAAGGGAATCGGCTCTCTCACAGTCTTGCCTAAAAACACAGCCATGAATAAAGAATGGTACCAGAATGTCCTCCAAGAGCAACTTCTCCAACCCTCCAAGAGCAGTTTGGCGATCAACAATGCCTTTTCCAGCATGATGGAGCATCTTGCCATAAAGCAAAGGTGATAACTAAATGGCTCAGGGAACAAAACATAGAGATTTTGGGTCCATGGCCTGGAAACTCACCAGATCTTAATCCCATTGAGAACTTGTGGTCAATCATCAAGAGACGGGTGGACAAACAAAAACCTAAAAATTCTGACAAAATGAAAGCATTGATTGTGCAAGAATGGACTGCTATCAGTCAGGATTTGGTCCAGAAGTTGATTGAGAGCATGCCAGGGAGAATTGCAGAGGTTCTGAAGAAGAAGGGTTAACACTGCAAATATTGACTTGCTGCATTAACTCATTCTAACTGTCAATATAAGCTTTTGTTACTCATATGTTTGCAATTATTTTTCTGTCTGTGATCAAAACATCTGTCAAGCACACACATAAAAACCAGAGGGCAGCAGATCATGTGAAAATATAATATTTGTGTCATTCTCAAAAATTTTGGCCATGACTGTACTACTTTCAGATAAGTTATTTGCTGCTTGTTTCTATCGTGTTTGCTATTTCCATTTTTTTTTTGCACTTTTGTGGGAGGTTAGCCGGGTTCCCCTCCAGGGGCCTGTGCTACTCTGTTTTTCAGTAGCCACTGTTTATTGTTCAATTGCTCTGTCTCTGCTATTTGAGTGGCTGCGGGTTAGTCGCTTGTTCACACCAGAGATCTGATTTAGCGGGTGCAAGATCATGTGATCTCAGCATTTTTGAAATCAGAAGTGTTGGAAGTTTTTCTAGGGTTTTGTTGGGTTGCAGATAGTATTCTGTCCTGTCCTATGTGTTTTAGACTTTTTGCACCTCAGTTGACTGGTAGAATAGTTTAGGAGAAGAGTCTGTGGACAAAGGGACATGGTTAGAGATTCCACACCAGTTTTAGCGCAAAATTGTGGTGCCTAAAAGCTAACAAAGATGTGGTCTAAACATAGCCAAATTTAACATCCAACATAAACCTCCGTGATAAATTTGGCACAATTTAAGTCTATCGTGTCTAGATTGACACTGCTTAAATATCACACAGGAGTAGTAAATCTCCACCAAGCATGTGAATCTAGGCAATCTATGCAACCAGTCTTCTGCACAGTTTGGCACAAAAACGTATAATTCTTTCTTAAATGAAAATATTAACACCTAAATGATTTAGGCATGTAACGGTCAACGCTTTAAATACAGAAACAATAAAATGCATAGATGTGAATCAGCCGAACGTATTTCCTGGAAAATAGATTCAACATAACTGTTTCAAGGAAGCAAATATCCAGTGCTCAAACTGTCAAATAAACATTATATGGCAACAAAGTTATACATCATTTTTTTGGGAAATACTTTCTTTGAAACCCTTTAGAAGTCCAATGATACTTGGTTTAATTTTCTAGCAAGAAAAAGACTTCAGGTGAAAGAGAGAATTCACTGAAGAACCCAACACGACAGGGCTTGTTTTAATTCTATGACGATACTTCTTTATCCAAACTTCTTGTGCAGATCTGCATTACAAATTTCATCCTGTTCAATGATTTTCCATGGATTACGGTGAAAACCGCAACCAAATCCGAAACCAAACCCGCAAGTTACACATATCGCGATTCATTGTAGATCTGCCATGAATTTGCAACGAAATTCACAGTGGCAATATTTTGCAAGGCGTTACAAAGGGTAATCGATCGTGGCAAAATAATTTTGACACTATTAGGCAGAGATGCTTAGCACTGCCATCAGCCTGTATCCAAATATTTTTGCCAAGACAATGTGACTTGTTAGTGCACCCTAGCACCAAGGACACATCACATCCCATCAAAATGGCAATTGTAGAACTCACGTCTCAATGTGTGAAGACTTGGCCTTATAAGTTCTTAACATTTGTCTTGGCTTAGTGACCTTCAAACCTCTCAGGAGAGAAATAGTTTTTAGTAAAGCTCCATTGAAGAAACTGCTAAATAACTCTTACTTTCCATTCCAAGTGTCAATGTTGAAAGCATCCGATAATAAAGGCTCTTATACCCGCATGTTCAAGCCATTGTTTACCTTATTTATTTTCATTACTCCTCTTGGATTTTATAGTGGCGTTAAAGATTTCATGCTACTTCCAGCACATTTACCATGTAAGGGGTCATGTTTCAAATCACATTAAGAATCACAAGGTTAAATTAAATGCTCTGTGCTCACAGTCTACGACGAAGCTCTGAAAGCCGTAATAGACTGGATCCCCTCAGGTTATTGTCTTATAGCTAAATTTAAAACCATTACTCAAAACCTCAATGAGATCATGAAAAAAAGTAAAGCGATAGTAGAAGTTTGCTGGGATATATTGGTCTGTCCTTTGCTAAATAATATACTGCATTTTTAGGATTGTATTTCCCCAACACATAAGAATGTTCTCCTGTCCCATTAGCCATATAGGTATAGCTGCAAAGGGTCAACAATCAATTGATCATCAATCAAAGGAGCAACCAATTATTAATTAGCAATTTGAAAACTTCAGAAACTTTCATGAATGTACGGATTGAGGACACAAGGCAAATACAACTTGTCATGGCATATACACTGCTTGTTATACATATGGGAGTGTTTCCTGGTCTGTCTTTTGGGGAACCTGGAGTTACTGTCACATACTGATCCATTGCTACATGCCTGAATGTTGGAATAGGTTTAGTGCAACAACTCCATTCCTGTCTATGGGTGTTTAGTTGCTAGATTTGTATGCTATTTTTAAAGTTAAAAAAACTCCCCGAGGCTCACACAGTGAGAGCATGTGACAGTATGTCCTGTTTTTCCTGTGTCTGTGTATGAGAGAAGCAGCCGGCTGTAGATGCTGCACAGATAGAGACACACAAATGATTTATTCCTGATCTATCACGCTTATCATATATTGTTCCTAAATAAAGAAGCTGCTGATAAAACACTGATTGTAGTGAAGCTACAACACACAGCCCAGTAAGTGACACATCATTGTCCTGTCCTATCTAGGCAGTGTTTGACCCCAGCATTTGCTCACTATTTTCTGCCTGTGTTTGTATTTCATCTTGTCTAACCGCCATTATATGTGTGGGGGCTACCTATTCCTTTGGGGCTCTACTCCGGGGCTTTCCTGTTTCTATCTTTAGTTGTAGCCAGCTCTCCGGCTGTGCCGAGGCATCTAGGTCACCGTAGGTACGTCACACGGCTGCTTCTAGTGCGGTTAGATTAGGGATCTGCAACCCATTCGTTCCCAACCTCTGTGGGTGTTTGGCTGCCTTTGCTGTTTTTTGCTCCTCTCCTCCTCGGGTACCAAATCATAACAGAATCACCGGCCATACTGTAAATTCTATCGTACTCAAAAGCAGGAAAAAATAGTTAAAAAAAAAAAAGATAGTCAGAATTTTTTTTTGTGTGTATTTTTTCCTGTTTATCTCTGAGGGCTGTAGGAGGAGTTTTTCTGCAATGGAAATCAAGCACTTGTCCGATTGTGTGTAGCAGCTTGCTGCTGAAGTTCAGAGTATTGCTAGCTATCTCACTCGTTTGCCTGCTGTAGAACCAAAGATCCCTACTCCGGATTTTTTTTTTGGGGATCGGTCTAAATTTTTGAATTTTAAAAGTAACTGTAAGTTGTCTTTTGCTCTGAAACCTAAGCATAGCAGGTTCAAATTGTCATCTCCCTGTTGCGCGGCGACCCTCAGGATTGGGCTTTTTCCCTGACACGTGGGGATCCTGTTTTGACTGATGTTGATGTGTTTTTTCAGGCTCTGGGGTTGTTGTACGATGAACCTAATTTTACTGATCAAGCTGAGAAAACCTTGATGGCATTGAATCAGGGTCAGGAAGCCACAGAGCTATATTGTCAGAAATTCCGAAAGTGGGCAGTCCTTACTAAATGGAATGATGATGCCCTAGCAGCTCTTTTTCGGAAGTGTCTGGCAGAAACCATAAAAGACGTTATGGTGGGATTCCCTGTTCCCTCTGGTCTCAATGACTCTATGTCATTGGCTATTCAAATTGATAGACGTATAGAAATATGCGAGAGGTGGTGTTGCCTTGTGAGCAAACCTCTGAGCCCACGCAGTGTGATGGAGTGGTTTCTGGGGCTCAGCGTCGAGAGTTTCGAAAGCGTAATAAGTTGTGCTTCTATTGTGGAGACGCTTCTCATACTATTTCTATCTGCCCTAAGCAGGAAAGACGTTTTGCATGCTCGGTTGTTTGGGGTAATGTTCAGGCTAAATTTCTTTTGACTGGTACCTTGATTTGCTCCATGTCCACATTTTCAGCTCAGGCTTTTGTTGATTCAGGAGCAGCGCTAAACCTAATGGATTTTGATTTTGCCAAACGTTGTGGTTTTCCCATGGTACCCCTGCGGAGGTCTATTCCTTTGCTGGGTATTGATTCTACCCCTTTGGCGGAGAATAAACCCCAGTTTTCAACCCAGGTGATAATTCGGGTTGACCCAGACCACCAAGAGAATTGTAAATTTTTGGTGTTACATAATTTACATGACATTATTGTACTGGGTTTTCCTTGGCTGCAGACCCATAATCCTGTTTTGGATTGGAAGTCTGTGTCTGTGGTCAGTTAGGGTTGTCAATGTGTTCATAATGACACTCCTGTTTTCTCTACCTCTACCCAGTCTCAAGATGTCCCTGACTATTTGGCTGATTTTTCTGATGTGCTTAGCGAGACTAAGTCTGCGTCCTTACCTTCTCATAGGAGTTATGATTGCGCGATTGAGTTAGTACCCGGTTGTAAAATTCCCAAGGGTCGGCTCTTCAATTTATCGGTACCCGAGCATGATGCTATGTGATCTTATATCAAAGAGTCTTTGGAGAAGGGTCATATCAGAGCATCCTCTTCACCCTTGGGTGCCGGCTTTTTCTTTGTGGCCAAAAAGGCTGGTTCATTGAGGCCATGTATTGACTATCGTCTCCTTAATAAGATCACTGTTAAATATCAGTACTCATTACCCCTGATTTCTGATTTATTTTTCAGAGTGAAAGGTGCCAGTTGGTTTACCAGGCTTGACCTTAGGGGGGCATATAATCTTATTCGCATCAAGCACGGAGATGAATGGAAGACGGCGTTTAATACCCCTGAGGGGCATTTTGAGTACCTAGTGATGCCTTTTGGGCTCACTAATGCCCCTTCCGTCTTCCAGTCTTTCATGAACGATATTTTCCGGTATTTAGTGGATACGTTTCTGATCGTTTATTTGGACGATATTTTGATATTTTCCAATAACTAGGATTCTCATGTGGAACATGTTCGGATGGTATTACGGATTTTGAGACAGAATGCTTTGTATCTTAAGGGATCTAAATGTCTCTTTGGCGTACAGAAGGTTTCGTTTTTGGGATTCATTTTGTCTCCGTCTGCTATTGAAATGGACTCGGTCAAGGTTCAGGCCATTTGTGATTGGGTTTAACCCACTTCATTGAAGGCTCTTCAGAGATTTTTGGATTTTGCAAATTTTTACCGTAAATTTATAAGTAATTTCTCTGGTATTGTGAAACCACTGACTGATTTGCCCAAAAAGGGTTCTGATGTGGTGAATTGGTCTCCGGAGGCAGTTTCTGCGTTTCAGGAGCTCAAGCGGAGATTCACTTCTGCTCCGGTTCTACGGCAACCTTATGTTTGTCTACCATTTCAGATGGCGATAGATGCTTCTAAGATTGGTGCAACAGCCGTTTTGTCCCAAAGGGATCCTGTAACCTCTGAGATTAACCCTTGTGCCTTCTTCTCCCAAAAGTTTTCCCCAGCTGAACGTAATTATGATATGGGGAATCGGGAATTATTGGTTATGAAGTGGGCGTTCGAAGAGTGGAGACATTGGTTGGAGGGAGCCAAACATCAAGTTGTGGTCCTCACTGACCTCAAAAACTTGATCTATCTCGAGTCAGCCAAGCGATTGAATCCAAGACAGGCCAGGTGGGCCTTGTTTTTCATGCGTTTTAACTTTGTGGTCTCCTTCCTCCCGGGTACTAAAAATGTTAAGGCGGATGCCCTCTCTAGGAGTTTCCTTGTAGATTCTATTGATGTGACTGAGCCTACGGCCATTCTGAAGGAGGGTGTCGTTCTTTCGGCTATCTCACCCGATTTGAGACTGGCCCTGGAACAATTTCAGGGGGATAAACCTGAACGTTGCCCTGCGGGGAAATTGTATGTCCCAGACCAATGGAGAGAAAAAGTTATGTCTGAATTCCATTGCTCTGCGTTGGCTGGTCATCCCGGTATTTTTGGTACTAGAGATTTGGTGAGTCGGTCCTTTTGGTGGCCTACTTTATCTCGTGACGTCTGGAACTTTGTGCAGTCCTGTGGGACTTGTTCTCGGTCCAAATATTGCTCTCGCTCTAGTGGATTGTTAATGCCATTATCTGTGCCCAAGAGGCCATGGACCCATATTTCTATAGATTTTATTTCCGACCTCCCTGTCTATCAGAGAATGACTGTTATCTGGGTAATCTGTGATAGGTTTTCCAAGATGATCCATCTTGTGCCACTGCTGAAGTTGCCATCCTCTTCCGAGTTGGTGCCCTTGTTTTTTCAGCAGGTGGTTCGGTTGCATGGCATTCCAGAAAACATTGTGTCTGACAGAGGAGTCCAATTTGTTTCCAGATTTTGGAGGACATTTTGTTCTAAACTGGAAGTTCAGCTGTCTTTCTCCTCTGCGTTTCACCCTCAGACCAATGGGCAGACAGAGAACAAACCAGACCTTGGAGACTTATTTGAGATGTTTTGTGTCTGCTGATCAGGATGACTGGGTCTCTTTTTTGCCTTTGGCTGAATTTACTCTGAATAATAGGGCTAGTTCTGCCACCTTGATGTCTACTCTTGGAAGTCGTTAATCCAGTTTCTTTCCATTTGGCTCTTACAGGGACGTTTAAGATTCATAACGTCTTCCACAAATCTTTATTGAAAAGGTTTGTCGAGCCAGTGGTTCCTATGGCTGTGCCTCCTGAGCCTGTTTTGGTTGAGGGCAATCTGGAGTATGAAGTGGAGAAGATATTGGATTCTCATTTGGCTAGACGGAGACTCCAGTACTTGATTAAGTGGAAAGGTTATGGTCAGGAGGACAATTCTTGGGTGTTTGCTTCTGACATTCCTGCGGAGAGACTGGTTCGTGCCTATCACCGAGCTCATCCTGATCGGCCTGGTGGCGCAGGTGAGGGTTCGGTGACCCCTCCTCAAGGGGGGTACTGTAGCGAACGTTCTGGAGATGACTTCTGAGCGGAGGCTCACTCTGGTGGTTGCTGATGGTATTGAAGCTGTATTGAATGACAAGGCTTCTGCACCTGGAAGCGAGGACTGGCAATCAGGAGAGACGTACTGGGCTGATATAAGTGAGCTGCGTTCACATGATCCTCGCTGGTGATCAATTGTTGTTTCCTGGTCCACTTGGAAGTCAGCTGGTGTCTTGCCTTCATCTACTATTTTCAGATAAGTTATTTGCTGCTTGTTTCTATCGTGTTTGCTATTTCCATTTTTTTTCTGCACTTTTGTGGGAGGTTAGCCGGGTTCCCCTCCAGGGGCCTGTGCTACTCTGTTTTTCAGTAGCCACTGTTTATTGTTCTATTGCTCTGTTTCTGCTAGTTGAGTGGCTGTGGGTTAGCCGCTTGTTCACACCAGAGATCTGATTTAGCGGGTGGCGAGATCGTGTGATCTCAGCATTTTTTAAATCGGAAGTGTTGGAAGTTTTTCTAGGGTTTTGTTGGGTTGCAGATAGTATTCTGTCCTGTTCTATGTGTTTTAGACTTTTTGCACCTCAGTTGACTGGTGGAATAGTTTAGGAGAAGAGGCTGTAGACAAAGGGACATGGTTAGAGATTCCACACCAGTTTTAGCGCAAAATTTTGGTGCCTAAAAGCTAACAAAGATGTGGTCTAAACATAGGCAAATTTAACATCCAACATAAGCCTCCGTGGTAAATTTGGCACAATTTAAGTCTATCGTGTCTAGATTGACACTGCTTAAATATCACACAGGAGTAATAAATCTCCACCAAGCATGTGAATCTAGGCAATCTATGCGACCAGTCTTCTGCACAGTTTGGCACAAAAACGTATAATTCTTTCTTAAATTAAAAATATTAACATCTATATGACTTAGGCATGTAACGGTCATCGGCGCTTTAAATACAGAAACAATAAAATGCATAGATGTGAATCAGCCGAACGTATTTCCTGGAAAATGGATTCAACATAACTGTTTCAAGGAAGCAAATATCCAGTGCTCAAACTGTCAAATAAACATTATATGGCAACAAAGTTCTACATCTTTTTTTGGAAAATACTTTCTTTGAAACCCTTTAGAAGTCCAATGATACTTGGTTTAATTTTCTAGCAAGAAGAAGACTTCAGGTGAAAGAGAGAACTCACTGAAGAACCCAACACGACATGGCTTGTTTTAATTCTATGACCATACTTCTTTATCCAAACTACTTGTGCAGATCTGCATTACAAATTTCATCCTGTTCAATGATTTTCCATGGATTACGGTGAAAACCGCAACCAAATCCGAAACCAAACCCGCAAGTTACACATATCGCGATTCATTGTAGATTTGCTATGAATTTGCAACGAAATTCACAGCGGCAATATTTTGCAAGGCTTTACAAAGGGTAATCGATCGTGGCAAAATAATTTTGACACAAGTAGGCAGAGATGCTTAGCACTGCCATCGGCCTGTATCCAAATATTTTTGCCAAGACAGTGTGACTTGCAGTTGTAGAACTCAAGTCTCAATGTGTAAAGACCTGGCCTTATAAGTTCTTAACATTTCTCTTGGCTTGGTGACCTTCAAACCTCTCAGGAGAGAAACAATTTTTAATAAAGCTCCATTGAAGAAACTGCTAAATAATTCTTACTTTCCATTCCAAGTGTCAATGTTGAAAGCATACGATAATAAAGGCTCTTATACCCAAATGTCCAAGCCATTGTTTACCTTATTTATTTTCATTACTCCTCTTGGATTTTATAGTGGCGTTAAAGATTTCATGCTACTTCCAGCACATTTACCATGTAAGGGGTCGTGTTTCAAATCACATTAAGAATCACAAGGTTAAATTAAATGCTCTGTGCTCACAGTCTACGACGAAGCTCTGAAAGCCGTAATAGACTGGATCCCCTCAGGTTATTGTCTTATAGCTAAATTTAAAACCATTACTCAAAACCTCAATGAGATCATGAAAAAAAGTAAAGCGATAGTAGAAGTTTGCTGGGATATATTGGTCTGTCCTTTGCTAAATAATATACTGCATTTTTAGGATTGTATTTCCCCAACACATAAGAATGTTCTCCTGTCCCATTAGCCATATAGGTATAGCTGCAAAGGGTCAACAATCAATTGATCATCAATCAAGGAGCAACCAATTACTAATTAGCAATTTGAAAGCTACAGAAACTTTCATGAATGTACGGATTGAGGACGCAAGGCAAATACAACTTGTCATGGCATATACACTGCTTGTTATACATATGGGAGTGTTTCCTGGTCTGTCTTTTGGGGAACCTGGAGTTACTGTCACACATTGATCCATTGCTACATGCCTGAATGTTGGAATAGGTTTGGTGCAACAACTCCATTCCTGTCTATGATTGTTTAGTTGCTAGATTTGTATGCTGTTTTTAAAGTTAAAAAAACTCCCAGAGGCTCACACAGTGAGAGCATGTGACAGTATTTCCTGTTTTTCCTGTGTCTGTGTATGAGAGAAGCAGCCTGCTGTAGATGCTGCACAGATAGAGACACACAAATGATTTATTCCTGATCTATTAAGCTTATCATATATTGTTCCTGAATAAAGAAGCTCTGTTGTCACACGCTTGGAGAGTATCATAAGTAATCCGCTGCCAACACTGAAGAATGGTGGTACACTCGAAATGTTAATAAATGATAATAATAATAAAGAATAATCACATTTAAAGTATTCTTCCATGCCGTTTGTGTGCAGCACCTTCCCATGATCATTATATTCTGATAGGAGCAAAGTGGTCAGCTCCATAGGAACTAGCACTAGAGTTGGGTGTGAATTTCTTTCCATGTCCCATTCCATCGTGGTCTATGGCCACTAGATGGGTGAGAGAGTACTACTTCTTTCCTGGCAGCATCTGTGACTGTCCTTTTGATTAGCCAGTTTGGCACCACATCACATATGTGTCATTCCGCAGCAATGACATCATGCCAGTTTTCCCAACTGACTCTACTCTTTTGCTACAATCTGTGACCATTACTGCTCTTAGTGCTGCCGAGTGCCAAAAATACTCTTCTTGACCAATATCCCACTGCAGGATTCTTAAAAGGTCTTTCCTCTAATTTTTATATTGGTTACAACATGACTAGTTTCTAGACATCAATTTCTCTTCTGCTTGCTGGGCCTGACCTTCAGTCTATTACTGTGTTGCCGGATCTCTGCCATCCCTCACCTATTGCCTGGTTTAATACAATCTTGGCTGACAGACTTGCTATTGTGAATTATCATCATCTGTCCAACTCTAATGTTGCTAATGTACAATATTATCTTTTTATTCTGCTGACCACCAGTAGTAAAAGGCTACATACAGTAAGTCAATGCTATACAACTACTAGATTATTCTGCCTTTGTTTCCTTCTACTATGCTGTCTGCATTGTCATTTCAATCACTGAGTTGATCAAGACAATCATTTTCTTGGCTTGAAAACAAACATTTGACGAAAATAGTTATCCCAGGTCGTGCTGTCTACCGGATTTAACAAGTGGATTTTTAACAGAGAATATTCTTGAACTTTTCAAACACTTCCCGCCAGCATGCCAAATGGTACTTAAAACAGCCACTTTGATAAATACATCAAACTACATATAAAGTGCATTTTGCTACATTGGATAATATCTTTCTGTAATTTTGACTTAAGGGATATGCTGGGCACATTTTCATTCTTTTATTTGTTGTCAAAAGAAGATCTTCTTATTTTACATTCTGATCTATTTTTTGCACTTGTTGGATACAGAATATCTTAATATTTCAAAGCTCTGTTCCATTCCCTCTGGCTCCATTCACTTCTTCAGAAATGAAATTGGGATTTTGACTCTGAAATCCTTTTTTTTTACATAATCATTAGGGATCAATTCATATGCCTTCATTTACATTAGAAACACTGCTACAGGTTATATAAAAGCTTTTTGCAGGGCTATTTCTGTGGGCTCATTCATTCCATTGTAAACTATGTAGCCCTCCAGTAAAGTACTACATTTGAAAACCATCACTAGCTAGCAGATGACCAGTGTAAGCTCCTTTCATCTTGATTCATTTTGCTTTCCTATCTGTTTCACATATTACACAAAGATTTTCACAGATTTTCTACTAGCTCTGACTTGAAGGGGTAATCTCAAGTTCTCTCTTCAGCAGCGTAAACCTTTTGGAATCTCATTGCAGTCTCCTTATTTCCTCATTTCTGGCACGGTGGGCACTCTTCCTTGATTGACAGTTCTGGTGAGCAGCAGAACTGTATATTCATAGAATTTTAAAGCTCAGCTGTGTTTACACATAGAGATAACAGGGCATTTGAGAAAGCACAAGGCTCAGCCAGAGTACTGATTAGGAGACCTGCTCTGAAAGCATCCTACGCTGCAGGCTGGTGATTTTGCAAGATTTATAACAGCAGCTTGTCAGGAGCTGAGGGGAAAGAGAGGAAGATGAATAGATAAGTGCTGTATAGAAATCTATGGGCAGGAGAGAGCTCATTGGTATCTTTGGCGATAGGTAACAAATATCTGATCAATGGGGGCCTCACTGTTGCAATCTCTATCAATACGACTTTGAGTTCTGATCTTTTTCTCATACCCATAGACTTTTAATTGATTGGCAACGCATGTTCAACCCAGCTTCATTCAATTTCCTCCCTACTATGGACAAATTTTAAGAAGGGTCTTATTTGGCTCCAAGCTGTGGGGTGTCCTTCTGACCAAACATCCAGGATCCTATGGACAACCAATAAATGTTTAGATCATTTATGGGAAAACATCCTTTAAAGAATAACTAAACTTTTATTTATTTTTATATTTGTATAATTTTGTACAGCATGGAAAGTTATCAAAATTTGCAAATCACTGTACTAGAGGATTAGTCTTCATTCCTGTAAAAAAAAATTAGATTGTAAATCACTGTCCCCAAGTCTATTTGCTTGCCTTCAGCTACATTGACATCAGAATCTATTCATTTGGATGTAAGGTATCTATTAGAGATTAGTGAATAGTTTCGATGTCAGACAAATTTGAATTGAATTTTATGGCAAATTCAAATGATTTGCAATTGGTTAGATGCAAATCACCAAAAGACACCCACCGCCTCTTTACACATTGCAAAAGATTGTATCAACCGAGAAGACTGATGTAACTTTAGCTGTATCCTTGTGGACTTCCCCATAATGCCTTCCAGCTATCACATTACATGGTATAGCACTGCCAATCAAGAGGGACTATGATAGCCCATATAAAAGCTGAGACAGGAAATGCAGCAGCCATTTTAGGATCAGATAAGAAAATGAGAGGAAGTTAGAGAACAAAAAGTAGGTAAGTACTATAACAGAGTTATGTATTTTGGATGATGTTAGTCTTTTTTATTATATAATGTCAGATGACAAACCACAAGTACAGAAGTTATGATTACATGACATAGATAGTCAATCCTACAAAAAAATTAATGACAAAAATAAATAATAGGGTGAAAAATGTATGAATAATATAACTATAAGTCTAGTCTAATGGTTACAGAAAAACTTATTATCCACATTTTTGTATCAAAATATTCATTTGTTTTAAAAAAATACTAACAATGTATATTTTCTGCTTTTAAGCTTATGGTCTTGACCTTAAGTTGAAATGAAAATAAATTCTGCTCTTTATATATCTGTATGCATCCAAGTACAGAGCAATTTTCTCACATAATGCTACACAATCAAAATATTCTCGCTACGAGGAAGATCTTTGGCCTTTCATTTCACGAAAACCAGTTAATACATTTCGACAGCCTCTTCTTGTTACTTGTCAACGATAGAGACAATTGAACAATGGAAGGAAAGAGCGAAGTCTGGGTTTGTCAAGTGCTGATGGGTTTTAAACTCTTTATCCCTGATCCATGGGAATGAGCTAAGCCACTAAACTAAAAGATCCTTCAATAAATCCAAGTTACAACATCTATCAGTAAAAGTAATGAAACCAGCAATACTTGTCCTGCGCTAATGACTAAATATAATTTTGGCGTCGAGTCTTGGATCTTTCCAGAGTTCATTGTGTACTGTCCTCTACTTGTTGCGTGGTGTTATTTTTTGCTCCCAATATGAGAAACTAACGTAGATATAGAAGTATGGAACAGTAAAACCCTGATACAATCACAACGATAAACCCATCAAGACTCACCCTGTATTCTGCAGGGGGAAACCTGGTAATTAACTGCCAAGAGATGATGGATTTTCTGACACTGCTGTCACCGCTTGGGCTATAAATCATTCTTTATGGTCTCCAGTAGAGCAATCCCACAGAAGGCAATCATTACTCCAATTCAACACTCGTTTTAGCACATTAACAATTTTTTCATAATGTTAAGAAATCTTACTTACTATCTGAATAGAATGTAAGAAAAAAAATCAATAAATAAACCACTAAGTTCATGGCATTTTAAAGTCATTGGTCCAAGAAATCTCATGTACCCCTAAAATTTAGAAACACTTGAGAAGTTATAAAAATCACATGAAACAAATTTAATGAATTGCAACTGAAATTTTCTATGGTCTAATGGCTTAATCGAGTTTAATAGTGGTCAACCTGTCATATTGACTCCATTAAAATGCTATATATAGGGCTCCATTATGGGGCAGGGATACATTCAATCGCTACTCTTTTACACAGATCTATTTGTTCCTGACATTTTCTCTATTTATGTATTTTTAGCTTAAAAATAGTTTCTGACTCAAGCAAAAGAAAAAAAAACTTCCCTAAACTGATCTTTCAAGATGTGTTCTCCTTTTTGGCCATACACATATATGTATGAAGGAAACATAGGCCACAAGCTTAAAAAAAGGCCATACATTATTTCATGAACATACACAACACACAGTTTTGAGGTCTGAAAAATACCCCATTGTCCCATACAGCGCAGAACTCCTATATATAAAGGCAAGGAAGCTGCACCCCGAGGCCATAAGTGATGACACACGAGGACTTGTGAACTATTTGTCCTAGTTCAACAAATTTTTAAGCATTAAATCCCAAGATGCAAAGTCATTGTAAGTAGAGGTCGGAATAATTGAATATCAATCGCATCATAATCATATTTATGTGCCCTGACTCAATCAATGTGGTTATTCTTTTAAATGCAATTGGACATGTAGAGTTTCAATTCCTATACAGCTAGTATACTACTGTATATATAAAAATGTTTATAGTTGTGAAATTCAATAATGTTGTCTTCTCCTTATGGTGTTTTTCCCAGTCATATAAGAAGTCTTCAACAGACCAACCAACCTAAAAAATGCATTAGGGACTCCCATTGAATAATTACAACGCAAATTTTTTCTTTCAATTGAATGGGTTGTGAAAGATTAACATATTGGTGACTTATTCATAGAATAAGTCATTAATATCAGATCATGGGGATCCTTATACCCTGTACCCCCATTAATCAGCTATTATGTGTTAAAAGTGTACAGAACTGGAACAATGTTACTCCATACACAATATAGTGTCCCCTCTTGGGTACTGTTTATTAGCCGCACCCAAGAGTGAGCACCGAATAGTTTATCGATATCATATCATAGTGTAATCAATATCATATCCGTTTCTTCAATAGGAACTAACATGATATTGATGACTTAAAGGGACTTTGTCAGCACAGAATGACTGTTCCAACCAAGTACAGGAGCTTGGTGCTCCGTTGGTGTGGCCAAACGTTATATTCTCCTTCCAACCTACTTGTTTTCCCTTCTATCTCCACCTCCTTTCTTCTTTAATTGACAGTTCTCACTTTATACAACCAAGGAAGAATGGAGAAGGATGGAAAACAGCAGGCGGAAAGGTGCACTTAAATATTTGGCTCCACCAAGAGTTCACCAAGCACCTGTACATGCTTTGAACAGTTTTTCTTTGCTATTAAACTCACCTTAAGGCCCATTTACACAGACCTACCGGCGGTACTAAAAAAAACCCACAGCTTAATAAATATTTACAGATTGGCGGTCATTTAACAGACTGCATAGGCAGACTGTGGTACACGCGGTTGTAGATACTTTCAGTGCTAATACGAAACCATAGTTCTCGGCAGCTGGAATCCTGTTTACACAGGATGGTGTACTGAGGAGAAGGGTGATCTTTTGTTCTGCATTTCAGGTGATCAACCAGCTTTTTTGCTCGTTCATCAGATCCTCAGTTTGTTTACACTAAAAGATTATATTGAAGTGAGCACATCTACGACACAGCGATATCTCTTCTACATCAATCTCTGGTGCTCTGTGTATCAATGTGTAACAGATTCATCTATAATTAAGTTCTTAAAGTTTACGCAAAGCCAGTTTCTTTCCTATGAACGCTCGTTCAAGATGATCTTTTGCACCTTTACACCATGGATAAGTCATTAATATGTTTTTAAGGTACAACCCCTTAAAGCTTAGATTAATAATGTTTGACTACACAGTAAGGACTGTAAACTACGTGATGAGAAGACGTCTTGATGCCTAGTTGGGTTCCGAACTCTGGGAGTTTCACAATTGCATTAAGAAGGGGAAAACATTCCTTGCCCATCTGCTAATGTTTATGTAGTTTGTGGTCAACAATTAACTTGCTGTGTGTGAAGGTTCTCATGACTCGTCTTTAACCTCTAACGAATATTAGTGAATGCAAACAAAAAATAACCGGCATCATTTAGATTAGGATGATCCAATGTTTATCCAGACACAGTGCTGAACATACACAATATAGAGAGCATGTAGCACTAACTACATCTCCATAACTAAGAGGATCATAAAGTTAATGGAAGTTGGACCCCCAACAATCAAATTTTAAGAGCATCTTAAAAATTGGCCATTAATATTTAACCCTTTTAAGCAGTCAACATTTAAAGGGACAGCTGACAAGCAGCATGTATCAGATTGTGGATGTATGATCTCAGCCAGGTATGTTGTGCCATTTCAGAGAAAAAAATAGTTTAAAAAGCCGCTGGGGACCCAGCTACATGGGCAGGAGGGTCCATGGTCCCATGACTCTGGCCTCTTCCAGTGACTGACAGGTCTCTCCCTATACACACTGTGAGACAGTGAAGGGGTGCGTACTGGACGGGGTGAACATCTCGCCCAGGTTTCTTAGCTGGGTGGCATAAGGAATGTAGGAGTGAAGGTAGGATGGCAGTATGACGTTCACTCCACTCCCCATCCAGTACAGGCTTGCAGCTCAACCCTGAGTGCACTCAGCTGTTTAATTAAGCAGCCAGAAATAGGTGATAGAGTTACACAGACTGAGCTCTCAGTCTGAATCTGGCTTCAGACGCTGCTGGAGTCTCCTGGAAGCCAAGCTCTGGTAATTATAAATCTGTGTTGTTGTGGCCAGGCTGTTAGAGCCTAGACCACGGTAGTGAGCGAACTGCCGCCTACACCTAAAGAACATCTCTAGAATCCGCCCTTTTCTCACCATGGAAACAACAAAAACCCTCACTGTAGCATTGATCCACTCCCGCCTGGACTACTGCAACGCTCTATTACTTAGCCTCCCCATTACTCGACTATCCCCTCTCCAGTCCATCCTTAATGCAGCAGCCAGGGTCATCCATCTGGCTAATCGGTACTCGGACGCGTCCGCTCTTTGCCAGTCCTTACACTGGCTGCCCATTCATTATAGGATCCAATTCAAAGTACTTGTTCTCACCCACAAAGCTCTCCACATTGCAGCACCCCCCTACATCTCCTCCCTCATTTCTATCTATCGGCCTAACCGACTGCTGCGCTCTGCAAACGATTTTCGACTAACCTCTGCACTAATCCGTACCTCCCACTCCCGACTCCAAGACTTCTCCGGCGCTGCGCCAATCCTCTGGAATGCTCTACCCCAAGAAATTAGGACTATCCACAATTTGCATGGTTTCAGGCGCTCCCTCAAAACACATCTGTTCAGAGCGGCCTATCACATTCACTAATCAAAGTCATTCTCTGTGTAAGTGTGTGTGTGTGTGTGTAGCCCATTCACTATCTCCATCCATCCCTCACTCCCTCAAGATGGCTGGACCATCATTGTAAATGCACCATTGTATATACACACCTGTACTTTGTATCTCCCCCACCTCATTGTAGATTGTAAGCTCTCACGAGCAGGGCCGTCTTATTTTGCTTTAATTACTGTATTGTTAACGTTGTTACTTATGACTTGTGTTCTGAAACTGTTAAACTGTAAAGCGCTGCGGAATATGATGGCGCTATATAAATAAAGATTATTATTATTATTATTAACTGTGTCTAGCTAGCAGCCTGCCAGGCTTAGGACTTTGTTTTATGGTTTGGAATTATGTTTTGTTGCTGTGGACTTTAATAAAAGCTGGTTGACACCAGTTTACACCAGTGCTGCTGTCGGTGATTGGACTCTTTATGCCACTCCGTCTACCCGAGACGGCGATCCCAGAGCTATACCCCCTGAACTGTCTACAATTGGTGCTCGAATGCGGTCATTACAGTGGCTAAAAACAGCAGCAAAGAAACGTTTGTCAAAGCAGCCTTAAAGATACAGTAGCCCTAATAGTGTCTGCACAGCAAAGCTGAACTGGCTGTGGTAAAGACTGTGGAGTGTGCATGTCCTGGATAAAGGCTGCCGTTGCCGGGACAGACAAGTCTGACAGTATGGAGGAGCTGCTTAAACATATGGCGAGAGCTCTTGTGCAACAGCAGGAGACTAACCGATTATTAATGGAGCAGGTTGCAGCACTACACCAGGCTCTCAGCACCTCGTCCCAGAGTGATGACGCAAGGTCACCTGCGTTGTCCGCGGTAAAGAAGGCAGTAAAACAGACTCTGCAGAAGATGACGCCTCATGATGATGTGGAGGCATATCTCGCTATATTTGAAAGACTGGCAGAGAATGAGAATCTGCCACCATCTGAATGGGCCATGGTGGTCGCACCCTATCTGACTGGGGAACCTCAAAAGGCCTATTTTGAGCTTAGCGAGCAGGACAGCAGAGACTATGCCAAGCTGAAAGCGGAGATTCTTGCCCGCCTGGGTGTTACGATTGCAGTCCGTGCCAGGAGAGTCCATAACTGGAGATACCGTGGAGACAAGCCTGCTCGCTCACAAATGTATGATCTCATTTATTTAGTAAAGAAGTGGCTGGAGCCTGACGTCAGCACCCCTGCCCAAATGATCGAAAAAGTAGTGGTGGACTGGTACATCTGGGCCCTTCCTCCTGAGGTGCAGCTCTGGGTCGGACAGGGAGACCCTAAAGACGCCAATCAACTGGTCAGCCTGATTGAGAGGTACTCCGCCACCAAAGACTACCTCCGTGACCAGCCGTCCGAGCGGTCGTCACTTCGGAGTTCCCGGACTCCGACATCTCCCGGTAAGAGGGTTCCAGCTGGTGGGGCCAGGGGGGCTGCTGATAGACGGGGCCAGGCCCGAGGGGACATGTGTGAGGCAAGGGCCGATGCTTCCCTGTCGGGAGTTCCCAGGCCTAGAAAGGTCTCCCCGTCTGAACCACCAGACCTGAGACAGTGTTGGAGATGCCGTGAAAGGGGTCATATTTCAGCCAACTGTCCACTAGTGGGGGAACCTATGGACTGTGATGCTGGAAGCTCTCTCTCTCCTCGCGGAACCAGTGTGCATGGCCACCCAGCCGAGGAGAATGGCCCACAGGTGTCCCAGGTGGTTATAAATGGCTGCCCCGTACAAGCCCTCCTAGACTCAGGGAGTCGAGTGACTCTGATACATGCCAGCCTGGTTGATAGAGACTTCATCCACGATAAACACCTGAGCGTGGTGTGCATCCATGGAGACACCAAAGTCTACCCGGTAACTTCCGTGGACTTCGTCACAAAACTCGGGGAGATCTCGTATGAAGTGGGGGTAGTGAAGAACCTGTTGCACCCCGTCATATTGGGTCATGACTTTCCCCTGTTTTGGGGTCTTTGGGAAAAAAACGGTTCTACCGGACAGTGTGATGAAGCTCCTACTGAGGTTGCGCGGTCCATAGGGGCGGAACACAATGCTAGTGTGTTGTTGAACGTAGGGGATGATAATGATAATGATGAATTTCCATTTCAAGTGATGTTGGTGAAGGGGATAATGGTTCTCTGGAACAGAATGTCCCTGACCTACCTGTGTCCCGTGGCAATTTTGGGAGTGAGCAATTGCGAGACCCCACTCTTAAACATGCCAGGGAAAATATAACTGTTCTGAATGAGATCCCACAAGAGCCCGGCTCTGATGAAAGATTTCCCCATTTTGCCATGAACAATGACCTGCTATATAGGGTCACTAAGGTAAAGGGAGAGGCCGTGAGTCAGCTCCTGGTACCTAAGCCATATAGAAGTATGGTGCTAGGTTTGTCACATAACCACGTGCTTGGTGGGCACCTGGGGATGGACAAGACCCAGGAAAGAATTCTCCAGAGGTTTTACTGGCCAGGGGTTTATCGAGATGTGGAGGATTATTGCAAAACCTGCCCCACGTGTCAGATAAATGCTCCGGTTTCTCACTTCCGCAGTCCATTAGTCCCGCTTCCGGTTATAAAGATACCATTTGAAAGGGTAGCGATGGACTTGGTAGGTCCTATTGTGAAATCAGCCAGGGGGCACCAATACATACTAGTGGTACTTGATTATGCAACCCGGTACCCCGAGGCTGTCCCTTTAAGAAATATGGCGTCAAAAAATATTGCACGGGAACTCTTTCATATGTTTTCCAGGACAGGAATCCCTAAAGAGATCCTCACGGACCAAGGCACACCTTTTATGTCCAAGGTGATGAAGGAGCTGTGTAAGTTGCTTAAAATCTCGCACATTCGAACATCCGTGTATCACCCACAGACGGATGGGCTGGTTGAACGTTTTAATAAAACGTTAAAACATATGTTAAAGAAAGCAGTGGAGAAAGATGGTTGGGACTGGGACTACCTGTTACCCTACCTAATGTTTTCGGTCAGAGAGGTGCCCCAAGCCTCTACGGGGTTTTCTCCCTTTGAGTTGGTATATGGTCGGCACCCGCGTGGCTTGCTAGACATAGCCAAGGAAGTATGGGAGACCGAGGCAACCCCATACAAAAGTGTTATAGAGCATATTGCCCAGAGGCAAGATAGAATTGCTAAGATTATGCCATTGGTTAAGGATCATCTGCAGAGAGCCCAAGAAGCTCAAAGCAGAATATAATCGGTCAGCAAAAATTAGGACTTTCAACCCCGGGGATCGAGTCCTAATCTTAATTCCCACGGTGGAAAGTAAGTTTTTGGCCAAATGGCATGGCCCATACGAGATAGTACAGAAAGTGAGCGAGGTCACCTACAAAGTACACCAACCCGGGAGACGGAAGCCCTACCAGGTTTATCATATCAACTTAATCAAGCCCTGGAGGGACAGAGAGTCATTGTCGGCCTCGGGTAAAGTAGAGAAAGGGTTAAAACCACCTCTACCTCCTGTGATAATTGGTGAGACATTGTCCGTACACCAAAAACAGGAAGTACGGGAGTTTTTGCAGAAAAATCAGCAGAGGTTTTCAGACTTGCCCGGCCGGACTTCTCTCGTGAAGCACCATATCTAGACCGAGCCCGGTACTAAGGTCAAGCTGAAGCCATATAGGATACCGGAAGCCCGCAGAGAGATAGTCTCTACTGAGATCAAACGTATGCTAGCCCTCGGCGTCATTGAGGAGGCCCAAAGCAAGTGGTGTAGCCCGATTGTCCTGATCCCAAAACCTAATGGAACTTGGAGGTTTTGCAATGATTTTAGAAAGTTGAACGACGTGTCAAAGTTTGACGCATACCCGATGCCACGGGTAGACGAGCTAATCGAGAGGTTAGGGGGCGCCCGTTATATTACAACCTTCGATCTGACAAAAGGGTACTAGCAGATACCCCTGTCTGATGAGGCAAAAGAAAAAACCGCCTTTGCAACCCCTGACGGCTTGTTTCAGTATCTTGTGATGGCATTCGGGTTGCATGGAGCCCCGGCTACCTTTCAGAGGCTTATGGACCTGATCCTGCGCCCGCATCAAGCCTATGCAGCTGCCTACCTGGATGATGTGGTAATTTTCAGTTCCGATTGGAAGTGCCACCTCGCTAAGGTGCAGGCCGTCTTAGACTCGATTGGCGGAGCTGGGCTGAACATAAACCCAGAGAAATGTGCCATTGGCCTAGAAGAGGCCAAGTACCTGGGCTACGTCATTGGCAGGGGGTTGATTAAGCCACAAGACAATAAGGTACAGGCGATTCAGAACTGGCCTACACCCCTCACAAAACGACAGATCAAAGCGTTTCTGGGCATCACTGGGTACTATCGCAGATTTGTACAAAATTTTGCCTCCATTGCTGCCCCGTTGACCGACCTGACTAAAGGTGGGAAGTCAAAAATGGTAGAATGGAATTCAGAGGCAGAAAAAGCATTTCAGTCTTTGAAAATGGCTTTATGTCAAAGACCAGTTCTGGTCACCCCTAATTTCAGGGACGAGTTTCTTGTTCAAACTGATGCCTCTAATGTGGGGTTAGGGGCGGTTTTGTCGCAGGTCGTGAAGGGTGAAGAGCACCCGGTCATGTATCTGAGTCGGAAACTGACACCGGCTGAACAAACTTATGCCATTCTGGAGCGAGAGTGCCTCGCAATCAAATGGGCGCTGGACTCGCTACGTTATTACCTCTTGGGCAGGAATTTTAAGTTACAGTCAGACCATGCTCCTCTGGCATGGATGCAGCAGAACAAGGAAAGGAATGCCAGGGTGACAAGATGGTTCCTTTCGCTTCAAGAATTCAATTTCTTGGTAGAGCATAGGCCGGGGAAGTTACAGGGTAATGCCGATGCCTTGTCCAGAGTTCACTGTCTCTTTGGAGTTGTTGACAAGCCCTCCGGTCTGGAGAAGAGGGGGGGGATATGTGAGACAGTGAAGTGGTGCGTACTGGACGGGGTGTACATCTCGCCCAGGTTTCTTAGCTGGGTGGCATAAGGAATGTAGAAGTGAAGGTAGGATGGCAGTACGACGTTCACTCCACTCCCCATCCAGTACAGGCTTGCAGCTCAACCCTGAGTGCACTCAGCTATTTAACTAAGCAGCCAGAAATAGGTGATAGAGTTACACAAACTGAGCTCTCAGTCTGAATCTGGCTTCAGACGCTGCTGGAGTCTCCTGGAAGCCAAGCTCTGGTAAATATAAATCTGTGTTTTTGTGGCCAGGCTGTTAGAGCCTAGACTATGGTAGTGAGGGAACTAACTGTGTCTAGCTAGCAGCCTGGCAGGCTTAGGACTTTGTTTTATGGTTTGGTTTTATGTTTTGTTGCTGTGGACTTTAATAAAAGCTGGTTGACGCCAGTTTACACCAGTGCTGCTGTCGGTGATTGGACTCTTTATGCCACTCCGTCTACCCGAGACGGCGATCCCAGAGCTATACCCCCTGAACAGTCTACAACACATACAGGGAGAACTGTCAAACCAAGTACCCGTCTGCCCCACTAGCCTCCTGTGTGGCTCGGTCCCCGGTGGCTTTTAAACTATGTTTTTCTCTGAGATGCCGCAGTATTTCAGAGTTAATCACAACTATTTGAGATCACAAAGCCATAGTCTGATACATGCAACCCGTGGATCAGGCAGCATGTATAAGATGTCAGGTTCCTTTTAGCCTGGCAAAAGACAAATGCAACCTAGAAGTTATACCTGCAAATATTACAAAAAAAAGCAATAAAAAATGTAAAATATTCTTCAAAGAGTAAATAGAATAAAATGAAATCCAGCTCACCGGTTAAGTCATCATGGGGATTGGAGCACGGAACCGCAGTGTCATAGCGAGAGTAGTCTTCAAATGAGAGGAAAAAAAAAATTCCAGCTCCACGATATAGTGAAAATCTGTTCTTTATTCACCCAAAGTTACAAAATAGAGGATAAAAGTATCAGCATAGATAGCAGCAAATAGTGCGTTATCAAAGCGTTTCTGGTTTCACTGAATCATCATGAATAAGGATTCTGAGACACCAGAAACACGTTGATATCACACTATTTGCTGCTATCTATGCTGATACTTTATACCTCTGTTTTGTAACTTTGGGTGAATAAAGAACAGATTTTCACTATATCGTGGAGCTGGAATTTTTTTTTCCCTCTCATTTGAATTCTTCAAAGAGCCCTTGCACATGTCTATGTTATGTTTGTACACTGTACAGATCCTAATACATGGCACCAATAATAAGTTAATGCTGTGGCTCCTTTTGCTTCTGATGTTATACTGACACCTTGAGAGATTTCTTATTATTCATAGGGCTCCCAAGTTGGTATGTATGCCAACAAAAACTATGGCGGCACCAGTTCTCTTTAAAGATTCTTGACCCAAACTCATATGAATTTCAGACTTAATACCCAATTATTAAAAAAACTTTTTGACAGTGAGGGTGATCAATGAGTGGAACAGGTTGCCAAGAGAGGTGGTGAGTAGTGATGAGCGAGTATGCTCGTTACTCGGGTTTTCCCGAGCATGCTCAGGTGGTCTCCGAGTATTTGGGCGTGCGCAGAGATTTAGTATGTGTCTCCGCAGCTGCATGATTTGCGGCTGCTAGACAGCCTGAATACATGTGGGGATTCCCTAAGAAACAGGCAATCCCTACATGTATTCAGGCTGCCTAGTAGCCGCAAATCATGCAGCTGTGGCGACACATACTAAATCTCCGAGCACGCCCAAATACTTGGAGATCACACGAGCATGTGCGGGAAAACCCGAGTAACTAGCATACTCGCACATCACTAGTGGTGAGTTCTCCTTCAATGGAAGTCTTCAAACAAAGGCTGTACAGACATCTGTCTGGGATGGTTTAGTGAATCCTTTGAGCAGGGGGATGGACCAGATGACCCAGGAGGTCTCTTCCAACTCTGCCAATCTATGATTGTATGTTATCAGAATACCCCTTTAAGGACTTTATAAGGATGGTCAACCGTTTGAGCTGCTGAAAAGGCATAAAAAAGTTTGATCTTGTGAAATGTGGATGTAACTTCCACTTACTGTAAGTCATGTGCACAAAATAAATAAAAACAGAATGATGAAGCTGGCAGCTGTGCCGTCCTCACGGGTCTGTTCCTTTTTTCTCTTTTAAATACTCCAATTAAATCTAAAGATTGTGATTAAATGCTCGGTTCCTGTTTTCACACAGGTGGCTGGATAATACGTATTATCTTCATTTTAAGACAATAAAACCACAGAGTGCAAGTACTGCACAGTACGGTGAAAGTTCAGCATGTAGCCAAAATATTGTATTTTCAGAAGAATGTGGAAAGCCTTATAACATTAAATTCTATGATTTTGCTTTTCTTAACCAAAGTAGCTACTATTTCATGCCAAAAAAAGAGAGTATTTTGAGGTGTGAAATGTAAATTTTCCACTCTTCAAACTTTTAGTTTAAGGAGGTAGATGAAGTTATCTATCTAGACCAGCTTGACCACAGCTCAATTTGAAGAATTCAGTTAGTCTTAGAAATCCTGTGAAAATTTGCATAGTTTTTAGAATCCAATTCATTAAACTTCACACAGTATAAATTAGTGATTGTGGGGTTTCTACAGACTTTGCTATTGTTTCTACCTACCGCACTGTAATGGATGAAGTACCGTGGTGACTTTTTAAGAATAATGACACTGTACCCTTAGGAAACTAATTATAGGCTGGGTATGAGGGACATCTGACAAAAGCACAATTAATCTAGGTGTACTGGCATTGCTTAAATGGATTCTGTCAGCAGGTTTTTGTTAAGTAATCTGAGAGCAGCATGATGTAGAGACAGAGACCCAAATTCCAGCGATGTATCACTTACTGAACTGCTTGGTGTAGTTTTGATAGAATCCCCTTTTTCCCTGCTTTGGATATAGTAGTGCTCAGAAAGCAGAGCTGTGTATAATCCTGCCCACACCACTGATTGGCAGCTTCCTGTGTACACTGGCAAGCTGCCAATCAGTAATGGGGGCGGGGTTACACATATTAGCTTGACTGGTTTGCAAGTAAAATGTAGACCTTTAGTGATCATCTCCTGCTGATAAAACACAAATTGTATTTAAACTACAGCACACAGCCCAATAAGTGACACATCCCTTGAATCAGGCTCTCGGCCCTACATTATGTGGCTCTTAAATGAAATAGCAAAAACATGCTGACAGATTCCCTTTAACCTGCCAACTGCAGATGCACTGAATGCTGATAAAAGTAACTTATGATAATATAAATGACTTGTGGGACCAGGAGGGAGACCATCAGTCCTATTTATCTGGAGAATGGCTCCACCTCTGTGACTGTATACAAGCTTAGTAATACAGCCCTTGAAGTTATATTTCTGCATGATGTATATGGGCTACAAAATAAACATCAGTGGGAACCTGTTAACATCCAGTTTGAGGCAAATCACATGACAGGTTTCCTTTAATTGTTTTATTTTTCTTAATTGCCTTATTCAGTTTTTAGTGTTCATTCAACTTCAGTAATAACCAGACCACTACATTTCTGAACATAGGTCCTAGACTTGAGCAAATTTAAACTGAGTGGAATTGAATTCTACCAATCGCATCCCGATTGCCACCACACCAGGGCAATCGGGAAGAGCTGGAGAAAGTGCCAGAATTAGCGCAACTCAAGCGATGTGCCGACTCTGTGGTTGCTGCGGGCTTGTATTTTTAGGCTGGGACAGGCCCAGTAACCAGGGACCTTCCCAGCCTGATAATATACTGTAAGCCCACAGCTGTCTGCTTTACCTGTTCTGGTTATCAAAAAATAGGGGGGACCCCATGTCGTTTATTTTTTTGGTTAACACAAGTGCATTAAACTATATACACAAAACACTAATTATGTATCTCACAGATATCAATTTATTTATTTTCTCACTTATATAGCAGTATTAATTTCACTGCGCTTAACAGATATCACCACTGTCCCCATTGGGGCTCACAACCTAAATTCCCTATCAGAATGTCTTTGAAGTGTGTGAGGAAGCCGGAGTTCAAGGAGGAAACCCATGGAAAGATGGGGAGAACATACAAACTCCTTACAGATGTTGTTATTGGTTGGATTTTGAACCCGGGAGCCCAGCGCTGCAAGCCTGCAGTGCTAACCACTGAGCCACCGTGCTGCCCTATCTACCTACCTTATATCTATCTATATCTTTGCACATAGAGACAAAAATGCATGCAAAAATGCAAGGAAAGCGGAGGTGCAGGATTCATACGGAATTCAACTGCGCGAAAGCCTGAACAAACACTGATCGTGGGAATGTACCCTAATAGAATGGTGTCACTAGATAAATTGCGTTACTTGGAGGAATGTTTTCCAATAATAGACAGCTCATCTTTAATTGTGTCCTGATTTATGTGAATCTTTAAGGAGACAGACTGATGATCTTAGGAAACTTGTCTTTCCCCTAACTATGAGCCAGCAGACACAGGAAAGAGATTCCAAAGTGTATTTTTATATTACAAAAGTCATTTCCGTGTTTGTAGGATGTCCAGCAACCTATCATATCCGGAGCTATTGTACAGAACTATTAAGCTCCACTTCAATACACTGTGACTGGTGCACATCTAGTTTAAGGCTATAAATATATGCATGGTAGAGGTTATGCAGGCACGCAGAATAATTCTACCAAACAGTTCTGGTTATCAAAAATGTAAAAGACAATTGAGCTTTCCTTAGTGAAGTGATGCAGTGCCATCGGTCAAAAGTAAGCATGGGTATATATAAGTATGTGTGCATAACAACAGGAGACAAGGTAGCAATTATAGGTGGATTCTCATCTTACACTTTGATATTTTTGGAACTCCAATAGCAGCCAATGAAGAAGGCCAGACTTGCGTAGCCACAACTATACCAACTGCAGTTCCAAAATGCTACAAAGTTGACCCATTCCCATTACTTATTGCTCTGTACTAACCTTAAAGTTTCTGTGCAGAAAATGGGGATATTAGCTCATCAGTCTTGCAGTATAATCCTCCTAAAGGTGCACAGGCACATGAGCTTGTCAGACATTAGTGGTAAAAAGATATTGGGCACTCCGTGAGTGGACTAAAGTCTTCAAATTTATTTCAGGAACATAAATATAGACAGGACTGTTCAATCAGCAAAACCAACGCGTTTCGACTGGAAGGTCTTAATCATGATCAACCACGATTAAGACCTTCTGGTTGAAACGCGTTGGTTTTGCTGACTGAGTTACCCCGTCTATATTTATGTTCCTAAAATAACGTTGAAGATTTTAGTCAATTCATTGAGTGCCCAATATCTTTTAACTGTTAAAATTTCTGTGGGTGGGCTCATTAATCAGTCTTCATCTGTTGGCCCTCACTGAAACCTGGATTCAGGATTCTGACACGGTCTCCCCTGCTGCCATTTCCTATGGTGGCTTACAGTTCTCCCATTCCCCGAGACCCACAAACAGACATGGTGGTGGAGTTGGCATACTCCTGTCCCCACAATGCACTTTCCAGGTCATCCCCCCAATTCCATCACTCTCATTCCCTTCTTTTGAGGTCCACACCATCAGGCTCTTCCATCCCCTCTCCCTCAGAGTAGCGGTCATATATTGGCCCCCAGGCTCACCCACCCAGTTCCTTGACCACTTCTCAGCCTGGCTGCCGCACTTCATGTCCTCAGAACTACCAACCCTTATCCTTGGAGACTTCAACATCCCCATTAACAGTCCTACCTCCACATCTGCATCTCAGCTTCTATCACTAACCACTTCTCTAGGCCTCTCACAGCTTTCAACCTCTGAGACACACAAGGATGGCAACACCCTTGACCTGGTCTTTGTCCGCCTCTGTTCAATCTCCCACCTAAATAACTCACCGCTTCCACTCTCTGACCACAACATTCTCTCCTTCACCCTCACAAATCCTCCACCACCCCAGCGAACTCCTACCTACCACACATTCAGAAATCTACAAGCCATTAACCCTCAGACACTTTCAGACTCCCTACACTCATCGCTGTCCCCAATCTCCTCTTTTTCTTGTCCTGATCTGGCTGTTCATCACTACAATGACACTCTTAGAAGCACCCTTGACCAAGTAGCACCGCTCACCCTCAGAACTTCCAAACACACAGTAAAACAGCCCTGGCTCACATCGCAAACTCACCTTCTCCAGCGATGCTCTAGGAGTGCTGAACGCCTATGGAGAAAAACCCGCACACCAGAAGACTTCATCCACTTTAAATTCATGTTAAGAACTTATAATGCAGCCCTTCACCTCGCCAAACAGACCTACTTCATCACCCTGATCTCCTCACTAGCCAACAACCCCAAGAAACTTTTTGACACTTTTCACTCCCTCCTCAGGCCAAAAGCACAAGCCCCTATCACAGACATTTGTGCTGACGACCTGGCCTCCCACTTTATAGAAAAAATAGATACTATCAGTCAGGAAATCTGCTCTCAACCACCAAGTGCTGTGACTCCCATCCCTCCCTGCACTTCCCCTGGCTCAATTTCCACATTTGATCCCATCACAGAAGAAGAAGTCTCCAGACTCCTCTCTTCCTCTCGTCCGACTACATGCACTACCGACCCCATCCCCTCACATCTCCTCCAGTCTCTCTCTCCTGTTGTCACAACTCACCTAACTACAATCTTCAATCTCTCACTCTCCTCTGGCATTTTCCCATCCTCCTTCAAACACTCCATCATTACTCCACTACTAAAGAAACCCGCTCTTGACCCTTCCTGCACAAACAACTACAGACCGGTCTCCAATCTCCCCTTCATCTCTAAACTTTTGGAGCGCCTAGTCTACTCCCGCCTCACCCGTTACCTCTCCACTCACTCCCTCCTAGACCCTTCACAGTCCGGCTTCCGACCCCTACATTCAACTGAAACTGCACTCATCAAAGTGACCAATGACCTTCTGACAGCAAAACGTAACGGCGACCACTCTCTGCTCATTCTACTCGACCTTTCTGCAGCTTTCGACACGGTTGACCACCGTCTCCTACTGTCTAGGCTCCAGTCACTAGGTATTAAGGACACTGTTCTCTCCTGGTTCTCCTCCTATCTTTCTGACCGCTCCTTCAGTGTTTCGTTCTCTGGCTCCACTTCATCTCCTCTTCCTCTCACTGTCGGTGTACCCCAGGGCTCAGTCCTTGGCCCCCTTCTCTTCTCTCTCTACACCGCCCCAATTGGACAGACCATCAGCAGATTTGGCTTTCAGTACCATCTTTATGCTGATGACACACAATTATACACGTCATCCCCCGACCTTACCCCGCTGTACTACAGAACGCCACTGACTGTCTGTCCGCAGTCTCCAACATCATGTCTGCTCTCTATCTGAAACTTAACCTCTCCAAAACTGAACTTCTTCTGCTCCCGCCGTCTACTAACCTCCCTAAATCTGACATTTCCCTCTCAGTGGGCGGCACCATAATAACACCCCGGCAGCAGGCTCGCTGTCTGGGTGTTATGTTTGACACCAATCTCTCCTTCACCTCCCATATACAATCTCTTGCCCGCTCTTGCTGCCTACACCTAAAGAACATCTCTAAAATCCGCCCTTTTCTCACCATGGAAACAACAAAAACCCTCACTGTAGCATTGATCCACTCCCGCCTGGACTACTGCAACTCTCTATTACTTGGCCTCCCCATTACTCGACTATCCCCTCTCCAGTCCATCCTTAATGCAGCAGCCAGGGTCATCCATCTGGCTAATCGGTACTCGGACGCGTCCGCTCTTCGTCAGTCCTTACACTGGCTGCCCATTCATTATAGGATCCAATTCAAAGTACTTGTTCTCACCCACAAAGCTCTCCACACTGCAGCACCCCCCTACATCTCCTCCCTCATTTCTATCTATCGGCCTAACCGACTGCTGCGCTCTGCAAACGACTTTCGACTAACCTCTGCACTAATCCGTACCTCCCACTCCCGACTCCAAGACTTCTCCGGCGCTGCGCCAATCCTCTGGAATGCTCTACCCCAAGAAATTAGGACTATCCACAATTTGCATGGTTTCAGGCGCTCCCTCAAAACACATCTGTTCAGAGCAGCCTATCACATTCACTAATCAAAGTCATTCTCTGTGTAAGTGTGTGTGTGTGTAGCCCATTCACTATCTCCATCCATCCCTCACTCCCTTAAGATGGCTGGACCATCATTGTAAATGCACCATTGTATATACACACCTGTACTTTGTATCTCCCCCACCTCATTGTAGATTGTAAGCTCTCACGAGCAGGGCCGTCTTATTTTGCTTTAATTACTGTATTGTTAACGTTGTTACTTATGACTTGTGTTTTGAAACTGTTAAACTGTAAAGCGCTGCGGAATATGATGGCGCTATATAAATAAAGATTATTATTATTATTATTATTATTATTATATCATGTGGCTTTGCATCTCACCTCTGCTTCCATCTCTGCTTCACCAGCATTTGGCAGAAGTTTTCACTCTTCCCATGGATTCTGCATCAGGTTGCCAATGTGACCAGCGGCTCCGAGTGACATCAACAGGTGGTCAATTATACAGTTAGGTCCATAAATATTTGGACAGAGACAACATTTATCTAATTTTGGTTCTAGACATTACCACAATGAATTTGAAACAAAACAATTCAGATTCAGTTGAAGTTCAGACTTTCAGCTTTCATTTGAGGGTATCCACATTAAAATTGGATGAAGGGTTTAGGAGTTTCAGCTCCTTAACATGTGCCACCCTGTTTTTAAAGGGACCAAAAGTAATTGGACAGATTAAATAATTGTAAATAAAATGTTCATTTCTAGTACTTGGTTGAAAACCCTTTGTTAGCAATGACTGCCTGAAGTCTTGAACTCATGGACATCACCAGACACTGTGTTTCCTTCTTTTTGATGCTCTGCCAGGCCTTCACCGCGGTGGTTTTCAGTTGTTGTTTGTTTGTGGGCCTTTCTGTCTGAAGTTTAGTCTTTAACAAGTGAAATGCATGCTCAATTGGGTTGAGATCAGGTGACTGACTTGGCCATTCAAGAATATTCCACTTCTTTGCTTTAATAAACTCCTGGGTTGCTTTGGCTTTATGTTTTGGGTCATTGTCCATCTGTAGTATGAAACGACGACCAATCAGTTTGGCTGCATTTGGCTGGATCTGAGCACACAGTATGGCTCTGAATACCTCAGAATTCATTCGGCTGTTTCTGTCCTGTGTCACATCATCAATAAACACTAGTGACCCAGTGCCACTGGCAGCCATGCATGCCCAAGCCATCACACTGCTTCCGCCATGTTTTACAGATGATGTGGTATGCTTTGGATCATGAGCTGTACCACGCCTTCGCCATACTTTTCTCTTTCCATCATTCTAGTAGAGGTTGATCTTGGTTTCATCTGTCCAAAGAATGTTCTTCCAGAACTGTGCTGGCTTTTTTAGATGTTTTTTTAGCAAAGTCCAGCCTAGCCTTTTTATTCTTGATTCTTATGAGTGGCTTGCACCGTGCAGTGAACCCTCTGTATTTAATTTCATGCAGTCTTCTCTTTATGGTAGATTTGGATATTGATACGCCTACCTCCTGGAGAGTGTTGTTCACTTGGTTGGCTGTTGTGAAGGGGTTTCTCTTCACCATGGAGAGTATTCTGCGATCATCCACCACTGTTGTCTTCCGTGGGCGCCCAGGTCTTTTTGCATTGATGAGTTCACCAGTGCTTTCTTTCTTTCTCAGAATGTACCAAACTGTAGATTTTGCCACTCCTAAAGTTGTAGCAATTTCTCGGATGGGTTTTTTCTGTTTTTTGCAGCTTAAGGATAGCTTGTTTCACCTGCATGGAGAGCTCCTTTGACCGCATGTTTACTTCACAGCTAAACCTTCCAAATGCAAACACCACACCTCAAATCAACACCAGCCCTTTTATCTGCTTAATTGAGAATGATATAATGAAGGGATTGCCCACACCTGTCCATGAAATAGCCTTGGAGTCAATTGTCCAATTACTTTTGGTCCCTTTAAAAACAGGGTGGCACATGTTAAGGAGCTGAAACTCCTAAACCCTTCATCCAATTTTAATATGGATACCCTCAAATGAAAGCTGAAAGTCTGAACTTCAACTGCATCTGATTTGTTTTGTTTCAAATTCATTGTGGTAATGTCTAGAACCAAAATTAGATAATTGTTGTCTCTGTCCAAATATTTATGGACCTAACTGTAAGTATAGAGTTGTGCAGACAGACTTGGCGAACCAGATCCAATCCTTTCTTGGCTCATGTCCATTTGCTAGTGTGTACCATATTATCTGATGTCATTTCAGAGCTTAGCCCTGACCTCATTTCAACTTACTCCTTCTGCTTAGTCTGACTGGTAATTGTGGTGCTTCCCAGATTCTGACCACTGCCCCATTCCTGACCTTATAACCGTCTTGTCATTTGCACTGTTCTTACAAATCTTAGCCTTTGGCTAGCCCTACGATACGATCTCATCCTTTTGCCTTTCACTTTCAATCTTCTTTCATGGTCATAAACCCTTGCTTAGACCCTGACCAGGCCATTGTGTCTACAGTTTCACTGTCTCCAATCCTTTTCTGGGGTCCATGTCTTTATTTTCAGAGATCTATGGGGTGTAAAAGGTGAACAAGCTGTTAAACTAAACGCTCTGGTCTAGACTTAGTCAAATGGATTTTCGCTTCGGCAGTCCACTGTCTCACTCTTTAGTATGCGAATCATAACAGCAAGCCAAGAGTTGATCCTAATGCAAAGAGAAGCACAAAGGATCATATTCAAGATAGTCATGTGCACAGGACCCTACAGGAATCTCTTGGAATTTCTATGGATTGGGAAGGCACATGATAAACCAATTAAAAGGAAATGGCATCCTTCACAATTGATTAGAATCATAAGATATCTTCTGTAGAAATGTAGCCATAGGACTAGTGTGAACAGACCCTTACAGAAATCATTTACACAAGTATCTCATATTTTTCTACAAGGCTAAGAATTCTATACTGTATTCAGCTACCCTATAGACATTATAGCCCATGAACACTCTAAAGGTTAACAGGCGAGATAATATAACATGCACTAGACGGCTATAAGTGAATTCCACATGATTTATGCCACGGACACAGAATTACCATATACTTTAGAGCAGCGGCAGATAAAAATAATTTCTTGCAGACATAAAAAGAAAACATCTGGCTCCCCATGAGAGGAATTCTACACAAAGTGCGACAAACCTAAAATCTTTAATAGTTCAGGATATTTTCACTGTTTCCTTCTCTCTTGTTTATATCAAAGGAGATTTCTATTCCACCCTTTCCTGCCTCCTGGACATTTTGAAATGACTGTTTATCAGGATTGTATTGTATGTTGGTTACACCACAGGTGTTATTTTTATTCTTTGTGTCTGCAGAACAGAGTTTTTAATGTCTGCACTGAAAGGACCACGGCAAACATGACATAAACCAAGACAAAGGCGTCGGGTAAACAGATGGGGAAAAAGTAAAGTTGTTGGCACATACAGTGGGTAAAGATTTCCTGGCTCTCATCAAAATGCTAGCCTTAATTTGTGTAAATACAAAAAAATATATAATAATTAAATTGCCTAATTGGTTAAAAAACATAATATACTCTAATATTGGTCGTCAGTGCAAAGTCATGCTTTATCTTCAAAGGCGGATCTGTCGGAAGTTTGTTTTATACATGAACTACTCATTTTAAGTCATGATACAGCACATCTTCTTCATTCAATTAAGAGCTAGGCCAAACTTCTATTTCTTGCTTAAAACTTGATTACATCTTGGTTAACATTTCTTCTCCACATTTTTTTGTTGCACTGCAGAACTCATGGCTCTCGATTTAACAATGTTGTCTAATCCTTGAGTTCCTCACTATAATAAACCAAACCATGTTTTACAGCTTGTATAACATAATTGAGAAAAAGACTTGTGCTTACTGTTTTAAAGAGAATTAAGATATTTTTAAAGGACCTGTCTTCATGTTTAAAGTGTCCAGTTTTTGCTCTCCGCTGCGCCCCTGAGGATTTAATTTTCTTTTAATAAACCACACGGTTCTACAGATATGGGTAATTTTAATTAGTGCTAATTTTTATGGTTTTTACAAAAGGGGGTGTTGCTTACAGGGTAATTATGCACAGCAGCCAAACACACGCCCCTAGAGAACCCTATGAGCCAAGCCCCTTTGTAAAAACTATAAAAATGAGCAATGCATGAGTTATCATCCTCTTCATCTCCTGGCCCAGCTGCTCCCGCTTTCCCTAGGCAGGGGATTTTGCAGTGAGGATTCATGCAGGGAAAATTGACCTGTTTCTACATAAAGCTTAGAAGGATTCAGCTAGTCAGTTTTTAATCACGTGATGTCTTAGACCTAATGGAAAAGAGACGGATTAGCTGGGTAGAAAATGAGCAATTGTAAGTGCACAGTGCTATGTAATATGTGACTGCAATATATCAACAAGATAACAACTTTGATGGGAGGAGTGCTTCTTTAAAGGATTTGTTTAGGATTGCATTCATTTTTTTTTACTATGGCCTAAGAACTAACAGGCAAGTAGTTGCTAACTACCTTCCTGTTGTGCCCAGCGCAGATCTCTGCCAGCACCAATTGGTCACAGACTGTTCCTGGTGGCGATTCTGAGGCTTCTGATGACGTCACATCGACAGAGCAGTGGCTTTTCTTCTGATCTGCTCTGTTGATGGGGTATGACTGTTGATGTCATGCTGATTGACTTCCAGCTACCTACTGCATAACTGCGGGAAGTCGGCTGTCAGTCAGCATGACGTTGGCAGTCACAACCCAACAGAGCAGAGCGCAAGAAGGGGAGCTGCTCTGTTCATGTGGAGCAGATCAGCTACTAGCAGGAGTAGTCAGTGACAGATCCAAGCCGGCGCAGGACAGTACATGCAGGTAGTTGCTAATGCGTTAGCAACTACTTGCCTTTTAGTTTTTTGGCTCAGAGTAAAAAAATAATTTACAGTACAGTAGTTCTGGATAGACCCTTTAATGAAAATCAGGAAACTAATGCCATTGACACAATCCTATTCATTTTTTATTCAACTGACTGTGCAGAGGTATAAGAATAGTCTAAGGAACAACGTTGTTGGGTAGAACCACCTTGCTGGCTGTGCTCTGGAGCTTATACACAGACTTAATTACCACAGCCACCAATCACGCTATGGCCTGGGATTTAGTAAGGACCCTCCTCAGTCACTTTCACCTGCACAATAAAGTCCATGGTTATGTTCCTGTCTTTAGTTAATGAGTATTGCTTTCTGATAAACTCAACTTAAATTATTATTATTATTATTATAGATTTTTATAGCGCCATTTATTCCATGGCGCTTTACATGTGAAGAGGGGCAAGTATAGACAAGTACAGTAAACATGAGCAATACAAGGCACACACAAGTACAGAAGGAGAGAGGACCCTGCCCGCAAGGGCTCACAGTCTACAGGGATGGGTGAGGATACACTAGGAGAGGGAAGAGCTGATCGTGCGGTGGTTCAGTAGACTGATGATCACTGCAGGTTGTAGGCTTGTCGGAAGAGGTGGGTCTTCAGGTTCTTTTTGAAGGTTTCCATGGTAGGCGCGAGTCTGATGTGTTGGGGTAGAGAGTTCCAGAGTAAGGGAGAGGCACGGGAGAAGCTTTGTATGCGGTTGTGGGAAGAAGAGATAAGAGGGGAGTAGAGGAGGAGAACTTGAGAGGATTGAAGGTTTGCGTCTGGGTATGTACCGGGAGACCATGTCACAGATGTATGGAGGAGACAGATTGTGGATGGCTTTGTAGGTCATGGTTAGGGTTTTGAACTGGAGCCTCTGAACGATAGGAAGCCAATGAAGGGCTTGGCAGAGAGGAGAGGCTGGGGAATAGCGGGGAGACAGGTGTATTAGTCGTGCAGCAGAGTGCAGGATGGATTGGAGTGGTGCCAGAGTGCTAGAGGGAAGGCCAGAGAGTAGGAGGTTGCAGTAGTCGAGGCGGGAGATGATGAGGGCATGCACTAGTGTTTTTGTACTTTCATGGTCAAGGAATGCACGGATCCGGGAAATATTTTTGAGTTTGAGACGGCAGGAGGAGGCTAGGGTTTGGACATGTGGCTTGAAAGAGAGGGCAGAGTCGAGGATCACTCCGAGGCACCGAGCGTGCGGGACTGGGGAAAGTGAGCAGCCATTGATGTTAATGGACAGGTCTGGTGGGGGGGTAGAGTGAGATGGGGGAAAGATGATAAATTCTGTTTTGTCCATGTTCAGTTTTAGAAAGCGAGCAGAGAAGAAAGCAGAAATAGCAGACAGACATTGTGGGATTTTGGTCAGTAAGGAGGTGAGGTCAGGTCCAGATAGGTAGATCTGCGTGTCGTCGGCGTAGAGATGATACTGAAGACCATGGGATTCTATGAGCTGTCCCAGGCCGAGGGTGTAGATGGAGAAGAGTAGGGGTCCAAGAACTGAGCCTTGGGGAACACCGACAGACAGGGGGCGAGGTGAGGAGGTGGTGTGGGAGAGGGAGACACTGAAAGTTCGGTTTGTTAGATATGATGAGATCCAGGATAGGGCCAAGCCTGTGATGCCAAGAGATGAGAGAATCTGTAACAGGAGGGAATGGTCCACAGTGTCGAAGGCAGAAGACAGGTCCAGGAGAAGGAGGACAGAGTAGTGACGCTTGCTCTTGGCGGTTAGTAGGTCGTTGGTGACTTTAGTTAGGGCAGTTTCAGTTGAGTGATGCAGTCGGAAGCCTGATTGTAAGCGGTCAAAGAGGGAGCAGGAGGAGAGGTAGGAGGACAGTTCAAGATGGACATGCTGTTCCAGTAGTTTTGAGGCATAAGGGAGAAGAGATATCGGGCGATAGCTAGACACAGAGGATGGGTCAAGGGAGGTCTTTTTGAGAATGGGTGTGATCGAGGCATGTTTGAAGGATGAGGGGAAGACACCATTTGTAAGTGAGAGGTTGAAGAGGTGTGTTAGAGTAGGGGTGAAGACGGTGATGAGGCTAGGGATGAGGTGGGATGGCAGCGGGTCAAGCGTGCAAGTGGTGAGGTGTGATCTTGATAGAGGGTGGAAAGCTGATCTTCTGTCATGGTGGAGAAGTTGGCTTTGGAGGAAGAGGGTTGAGCAGCTAAGAGGGGCAATTGGGGCTGTGGGCCAAAGCTTTCTCTGATCGTATCGATCTTCTGCTTAAAGAAAGAGGCAAAGTCTTCAGCAGAAATGAGAGGAGAAGGGGGAGGTGCTGGGGGAAAGAGTAGAGAATTGAAAGTGTTGAAGAGCTGTTTAGGGTTGTGAGACAGGGAGGATATGAGAGATGAGAAGTAAGTTTGCTTTGCAGCAGTGAGTGTGGATTTGAAGCTGGTGAGGGACTGCTTGTATGCGGTTAGGTGCTCGGCAGAGCGGGATTTTTTCCATCTCCGCTCAGCAACCCTGGAAGCCCGTCTCAGTTCTTTGGTGAGGCTGGTCAGCCAGGGCTGCCTGTTGATTGTACAAGTTTTGCTATGTGTGAGGGGGGCAGCCGAATCAAGTGCTGCTGTTATTGCAGTGTTATAAAAGGTGGCAGCAAAATCTGTATCATGAAGTGAAGATATGTCTGTAAGAGGGAGGAGGGACTCAGAGAGCATTGGTAAATTGAGGTGTTTGAGATTTCTGCGAGGGTGAGTGAGTTTGTGGAGTGGGGGTTGTGCACTAGAAGAGGAGAGAGAAGAGAACGTCAGTAGGTTGTGGTCAGACAGGGGAAGGGGTGAGTTAGTGAGATTAGTAAGGGAACAGAGGCGGGTGAAGATAAGGTCCAGCGTGTGACCATCTTTGTGAGTGGCCGCAGAGGACCATTGAGTGAGGCCAAAGGAGGCAGTGAGCGATAAAAGTTTAGAGGCCGCTGGGGTGGAAGCATCAATGGGGATGTTGAAGTCACCCATAATGATAGTGGGGATGTCAACAGAGAGGAAATGGAGCAGCCAGGTGGTGAAGTGATCGAGAAAGGTGGAGATGGCAAGTTCTGGGGGGCGGTAGATGACAGCCAGCTGGAGGTTGGAGGGGGAGTAGATGCGGACGGAGTGCACCTCAAATGAGGGAGTAGTAGCGGAGGGGGGTAGTGGAATTGGGGCAAAGGAGCAGGTGTCAGATAGGAGCAAACCAACTCCTCCACCACATTTGTTGCTGGGGCGGGGGTGTGAGATAGGTGGAATCCACTGTATGAGAGTGCAGCTGGTGAGGCTGAGTCAGAGGGGGTGAGCCAGGTTTCGGTGATGCCAAGGAAGGAGAGTTTATTGGTGATGAAGAGGTCGTGGATAAATGACAGTTTATTGCAGACAGAGCGTGCGTTCCATAGTGCTCCAGGTAGGGGGACCGGGGGAGTGGGGGCTGGGAGAATAGGTATGAGGTTATCATGGTTGCGAAGAAGTGTAGAGGATCGTGTCAGGGTGATAGAAGTAAGTGTGGGGATGTGTTGAGGAGGGCCAGGATTTGGGGATATGTCACCAGCAGTGAGGAGTAACAGACAGAGCGTTAGAAGGTGGGAACAGGATAAGACATGGTGTGGCCGTGTGTTTCTGGAGAAAAAGGATTGTACGTGGAGGAACAGTTCTGAGGAGAAGGTGAGATGTCTGGGGAGAATGGAGGGGAAAATGACTACTTCCTTACTAGGTGGGGGATTACAGGGAATAGGAAAAAAGTAAGTAGTATGGGGGTGAAAGTGAAAAGAAAAGGAAACATGGTAGTGGTTATATATTCTGTCAACTTACAGTCAAATTCCAGTCCAATTCTAGTCTAATTCATAGTATAGTAATTAGAAATCTGTAATTTGAAAGATGGAAGTTGAAAGATGGAGGTCAGACTCGTCTTGTCAGACGAATGTCTGAGGCTAAATGTGCACTTGAGAGGAAGCAGCTGTGAGGGGGGTTGTGGGCGTGATTACCCAGACCACATGGTCACAGTTAAGCAAAGCTAATAAAAGAGGGGGAAGGGACTGGCAGCTCAGGTATGCATGGAAGACACAAGGGGAATGAATGCATTGTGAATACAGGAATATGGGTAAGTGAAATGCCAGGGATACTATATGCACTTCATAAACAGTCAAAAACAGAGAAAAAGCTGCATAGATGATTGCATACCATACAAAATTAATGCAGCTCACAAAACACAGTCACAGGAATTTGGCAAAGCTGGGGAAATTTGGTGCATACCATACAAAATTAATGCAGCTCACAAAACACAGTCACAGGAATTTGGCAAAGCTGGGGAAATTTGGTGCATACCATACAAAATTAATGCAGCTCACAAAACACAGTCACAGGAATTTGGCAAAGCTGGGGAAATTTGGTGCATACCATACAAATTATTCACCTTGTCTACCAAACTATTGCCTGTCCTAACCTGTCTAGCTTTTATGACCAAACTACGCTTGCCTAGGTCAAAGCTCTATCTCAGTTTTACTCATCTCCAACCCTCTAGAGCCACCAACAGATCATGTTATTAGGATTTCTTTAGTATTGCCCAGGTGATCCATGCTATGACTATGATTGCTGACAACCACTTTGGTATCTCTACCCAGAGTCTGCTTCCCATCTACGCAATAGTCATTACTACAAGAAACACTCCTAGGATAGTGACCTGGGACTTCTCTGTAGGAATATCTTCACCCCTTAGAATGGCCTAATGGGTGATGAGTTCACAATCATTTAGACTCCATTACCTGGTTTAGGTCAAAACTTTCAGTGACCCCGTGGCTTGGGGCAAAAAAACAGCGACTGTCTTCATGAGAGAATCCATTTAAGGAGCGTAATGAAACTACATTCCTAGTTCCTATGGATAGTAATATGAAAACTTGTCATGGCCAACCTGATGTATATATAGAGCAGGAAAGCAACAAACAACTTTCTTGCGCTTTCTCAGCATTCTTATTCTTTCACCGACATATCACGTGCAGTTATGTCAAATGTCGTCTCCCTGTCTTTGATGCGGGCTCAGTTCCTGAGCCCATATGTTTGCTGACAGGTGATGGCTGTTTTATTCAGCCATCATCTGCTTATAACAGCTGGGACAGCCATTTGTCCGTAGCTGTTAATCTGTTAAATGCCACTGTAAATCTCCGACAGCAGTGCGCCGACAGGGTGGAGTCTGATTCTATGCACCCATTGGTATCCCTGTGATGTGATCGCAGTGCGCCGATGGTTGCCATGACAGACTGAAGACCCTCGTGCATGTTATAATGGTATTCCTGTGAAAATCAGCTTTTTGCTGATGTTTGTGATGAAACGGTGCACACACACGACGGCTGCTGCCGTCCGACCCTGTAAACTGCAGGGATTTATAATTATCCCACTTCCACTTAGGAACTTGCAGCTCTCTGGCGCCCCCCTTACCCTCAGGTCAGTCAGGGAACTGCACCTAGGATAATCAGTCGCCAGACGGGTCACTTGGATGTGTGCTGGCTATTGGGCACGCTGCAGTGAGGGAATTATAATTACTCCGAGCCGCAGCCGGGTAATACACTTATAATACCCGCTCCGTCACTGCCAACGCCACCCCATATGTCAACACTTAATACCCCCTTCTTTTAAGCTGCCACCAGCTACGGTTTTTCTTACTGAACAATTTATCAAGAGGGTCCGTAGCAACCCCAAAACAGTAGCGTAGTGCTTCAGGCACGTGCAAATTCGTTTATAGAGCAGGAGAAACAAACTAATAAATTTATAGGTTTATTCCTTAAAAAAAAGGCAGTGCTTATACAATATAAAAAAAGATGTAACAAACTGAGGCAATATAGTTATGTACAAATGCAGTTATAAAATAAACGGGATTAAGAATGAAAGACTCACATGATAGTTAGATCATATACAGGCAAGCCAGGCTGGGGAAGGAGCCACACGTCATAGTTCATTTGCAGATCTCTTAGTCAAGATGTCACAGCAAGGAATGAGAAAGGGGGGCTCACTGCCAGACTTATACCTGGGGCTGCTGACCTCACGAAAAGGGGAGGGTTTTTCTGGCCACCTCCCAGGGACAGAAGTGTATGATTTGAGCTCTGAAATATCATAAGGTCCATCCCTCGTCCTGTGAACCTAGCAGAATAACGGCAGACCTATCAATGATCTTACTTTAAAATGACGGTTCCAATGAACCCAAACTTGGATGAGCTAGCTTGTGGGGGATCCGAGAATTCCATTTCTCGGGTTCTGTTGGAGTTACGGGTTCACCAGTACCACGGGAACGATGCCTGTCAGGCGCATGTTTCACAACAGTACTTTCGTGTTTCTAGCGAACGCTCCCACCATGTGATAACCAAAACAGAATGAATTCTCCAAAATGGCTGCTAGGGTAGGGACAGCACATGTTGCTGACAATGGGACCCCCGCTGTGAAGCGGCAAAACTCTAGCACTGGCAGCTCACATTACACTGCCTGAGTTCAGGCTGGGAGGGGGTTGATGGGAAGCATGAGAGAGGGAGGGGGGAAACTTGGCTCCGTGGACTGTCAGTACAAAACAGGATGAGGACTGTAGTTCTAGCAACAGCACAAGACATGGAGCTCCAGTATCATCACACCTCCCCCCTTTAGAGGGCGCTACGGAGGCATGACCTGTCGGTAATCCGACATGCGCACCTCAGCGGGTTCGCCACGTCGTGATAACCCATCAGCATTCCCATGTTCGCTGCCTTTCTTGTGTTGTACGGCAAAATCATACTGCTGTAGGGCAAGGCTCCAGCGGAGCAACCTACCATTGGTTCCGGACACTGTGTGCAGCCAGCTCAGAGGGTTGTGGTCGGTGACCACCTTGAAGGTGCGCCCGTACAGGTAGGGCTGCAAACGTTGCAGTGCCCAGACCATGGCCAGGCACTCCTTCTCGATGGTGGAGTAGGCCACTTCCCTTGGCAGAAGTTTCCAGCTCAGGTACAACACGGGGTGCTCCTGGTTCCCCGAATCAACCTGGCTGAGTACAGCACCAAGGCCAAATTCGCTGGCGTCAGTCTGTACCAGGAATGGCCGACTGCTGTCGACGGCTTTCAACACTGGAGAGCTGCACAGGGCTGTTTTCAAAGCTCGGAATGCCGCCTCACAGCCATCTGTCCAGCTGACTGTTTGGGGTAGACCGCCCTTGGTGAGGTCCGTCAAGGGTTTTGCAATGGCGCTATAGTTCGGTACGAAACGCCTATAGTACCCTGCAGTGCCCAGGAAGGACTTCACCTGCTTTTTGGTCCTGGGGGTGGGTCAGGACACGATCGCGTCCAACTTCTCGGGCTCTGGACTCATGGAACCCCCACCTACCCGGTGCCCCAGGTAGTGGACCTCCCTCATGCCCATCTGGCATTTTCCCGGCTTGATGGTCAGACCTGCCTGGTGAATACGCTTGAGCACCTCCTGGAGATGCTGAAGGTGTTCCTCCCAGGTGGAACTGAAGACGGCAATGTCGTCCAGGTACGCCACAGCGTACTCCTCCAGTCCCTGAAGCAGGTGGTTAACCATCCGCTGAAAAGTGGCAGGGGCATTCTTCATGCCGAAAGGCATGACCGTGGACTCGTACAGTCCAAAAGGGGTGATAAAGGTGGATTTCTCCTGCGCCTCAGGGCTCAGGGGAATCTGCCAGTATCCCCGGCTTAAATCCATGATGGATATGTACTTGGCATTCGCCAACCGCTCCAGCAGATCCTCGATGCGTGGCATTTGGTGCGCATCAGAGGTAGTGATGGCGTTGAGCCCCCTGTAGTCCACGCAGAACCGGGTGGTCCGATCCTTTTTGGGCACGAGAACTACAGGTGAGGCCCACGCGCTTTTGGATGGCCGGATCACCCCCAGCTGCAACATCTCATGGATCTCCTGGCGCATAATCTGCTGCACCTCCTCAGAGATCCGATAAGGTGTCCGCCGTAATGGGGCATGATCCCCGGTGTCCACCTCATGGACTGCCAACTCGGTCCTTCCGGGTCGGTTCGTGAACTCGGCCCGGAAGGGTTCCAGAGTGGTCAGCAACTGCAACCGCTGGGAGACGGTTAGCGAGGCATTTACCTCCATGTCCTCAATGGACCCATTGGCCTGGGCTTGGGCCAGCATGTCCAGGAGGGGATCCTCTTCCCCGTCCTCGGGCAGATTGCAGACCAGTAGGACGCAGGCTTCACGTTCGTGATGGGCCTTCATCATGTTGACGTGAAAGGCCTTGCGTCTACCCCGAGTGTGGTCAAGCGTGACCATGTAGGTGACTGGGTTGAGCCGTTGGTGCACGACGTACGGGCCTTCCCAGGCTGCCTGAAGCTTATCCTTTGGTACGGGGACCAGCACCCACACCTTTTGACCCACCTGGTAGGTCCGCTCCCGGCGTTCTGGTCGTACCAGTGCTTCTGGTCAGCCTGAGCCTGCGTCATGTTGTCATGCACCAACTGCGTCAAGGTCTGCATCTTGTCGCGGAAGCGCATGACATAATCCACGATGGACACTTCCGTGGGGTTTGGCTCATCTTCCCAGGATTCTCTTATCAACCCAAGGGGTCCCCGGACTCGCCTGCCATACAGGAGCTCAAAGGGGGAGAACCCCGTCGAGGCCTGCGGGACTTCTCTGTAGGCAAACAGCAGGTGTGGGAGGTACCGCTCCCAATCGCGTCCCTGGGTCTCAACCAGCATGCGGAGCATCTGTTTGAGGGTACCGTTAAAGCGCTCACACAAACCATTGGTCTGTGGGTGATACGCACTCGATACCATACGCGTCACCTGCATTTTGCTGCAGAGAGCCTTCATTAGGCGAGACATAAATTGGGTCCCTTGATCGGTAAGCATCTCCCTGGGAAATCCTACCCGTGAAAAGATGGTCACCAGTGCATCCGCCACCTTATCTGCCCTAGTTGAGCACAGAGCTACTGCCTCCGGGTACCGGGTAGCGTAGTCTACCACAGTAAGGATATATTGCTTTCCAGAGCTGCTGGGGACGGCCAGCAGGCCCACAATGTCCACCGCGATCCTCTGGAAAGGCTCCTCTATCACTGGCAACGGGATCAGGGGAGCCTTAAGAGCAGGCCCCGCCTTCCCCACTCTTTGACAGGTGATACAGGAGCGGCAGTAGTTAGTCACATCTGTCCCCATCTTGGGCCAATAGAAGTGTTGAGACAGCCGTGCCTTAGTTTTGCTGATCCCCAAGTGTCCAGCGAGTGGAATCTCATGGGCAATCCTCAACAACTCACCTCGGAACTGGTGCGGGACGACCAGCTGTTTTTCCCTCAACCACTCCTTTTGGGAATCTCCGGGTACTGTCTCCCGGTACAACCTTCCTCGTTCCCAGAACACCCTCTCTTTATCAGTCACGGAGGTGGGCGTCTCGGCGAGGTGCCTCAAGTTCTCCAGGCTCGCATCTGAGTGCAGAGCGGCCTGGAACTCCTGGCTGGAGGCAGCCAGAAGGGACGTCAGGGTTCCTTCCTCACTGGGACCCTCTGGGACCGGCTCTGGGTCCAATTCTGGTTCAGTCTCTCCTGTAGCGGAGGAGGGTCCAGATGGTAGGGCGCTACCTGCGATCCGGGCACTCCGACTGCGGGTGACAGCAGCTACATATGCCGTCTCCCCGGGGGTTTCTATAGACCCATCAGCCTGCGCTGCTATGGGCTCTACCTCCCCATCCACCCCCAACACTTCAGGAGCAGTGCTACTTATGGGCCAGTTACCTTCCTCGGTGGCACTGGTCAGTGTCATGGCGTCACCTTCCTCCCGGTTCCCATGCACCTCCCCATTTCCTTGAGCACTGTCGCTTGCTCCTGCTAGGGGTTCCTCAGCCGTCTCACTCCGCAGAGCGACGGGACTGAACGCTCCTGTACCTGTGGATACATCTACCACTTCAGAGAAAGGGTTAACAGATTCAGATGACACAGATACATCACTATCAACATCATTCCTAGGGAAAGAAAGGTTATCCGTTGCATCATCACTTCGCAAAGCATTAGCAGGTAACACAATCAGTTTCCCATCATCATCAACATCAACATCATGGTTAACGTTAACCTTATCATCAGATTGGGAAGGGGTGTCAGGGACATAGTACGCCACCATCCTCCCCAGATCAGTCCCCAATAAAACATCAGTGGGCAGGTTTTCGGACACCCCCACTTCCTTCACCCCGCTCCCGGCACCCCAGTCAATGAAAACTCGGGCTATCGGCAAGGGGTAGTGGACGCCCCCGATCCCTGTGACAGTTAAGGATTTCCCCGGAACCAACTCTTCAGGGGCCGCCAGTTCGGGTCGGATGAGGGTTCGTTCAGCCCCGGTGTCCTTGAGGCCTGTAGCAAGACGGGCCCCCACGCGGACGGGCTGCACGTTGTCATCAACCCTCCCCACCACACCACCCACCAAAAGAACAGAGGCGTTGGGCCCGGAGGCCTTGGCTGGGGGGTTCTTCTGCCTCTCCGGACAGGTGGCGCTGTTGTGTCCAGTCCTTTTACAGGAGAAACACTGGCGGGGGTCTGATGTAGGCCGGGCGCTGGCAAAGGGGATAGTGCCTCCAGAGGGGCGACTGGCAGGGGCACTGGGGTTGGTTGCAGGCTTACCCCCTCCCCAGCGGGCGGTGACGGGCTTCCGCACCTCGGTTTTCCGGTTGGCCTCATAGCTGTCGGCGATCCGTGCTGTTCTGACCGCGTCCTCTGGTTCTCGGTCCAGGATGAACTGTCGGACCTCAGCTGGGCACAGATGCAGGAACTGGTCTTTGATCATCAGGTCCCTCAGGTTCTCAAAGGTGTCAACTGACAGTCCCTGGATCCACTGGTCAAAGTGGTTCCTGAGTCCTTGCACCACATCGCTATAACTGTCGTGTGGGCCACGTTGGAGGTTCCGGAACTTCTTTCGGTATACCTCAGGGGTTAGCTGGTACTTGGCAATCAGGGCCTGCTTGATGGCCTCATAGTCACTGTCTTGATCTGACGTGAGGGAAGCGAACGCCTCCAAAGCTTTGCCCTTTAGCCCGGGGGTCAAGTACCTGGCCCATTGGTCGGCAGGCAGCCGGTACTGTCTGCAGACTTTCTCAAAGGCCCGCAGAAAAGTGTCCAAGTCTCCTTCCTTTTCCAGCATGGGAAAGTGCTCCGGCCGGGGCTTCGGACTCTGAGAGCTGCTGGGTGTACCGCTCTGGGCTGTGGAGGGCATTGCCCCTTGTCTGAGCAGCTCCAGTTCATGGGCTCTCTGAGCTTCCCGCTCGGCTCTCTCAGCCTCCCGCTGTTTGGCCTCTCGCTGCTCGGCTCTCTCTTGAGCTTGCTGGATCAGCCTCAGGCGTTCTTCCCGGTTGTCAGTGGGGAGTCCCTCCAGGGCCGCCTGCAGGTAAGGGTCCAACCCGCCCTGGGTGTAAGCATGCAGGGTTTGGGCCTCTGCTGCAGCACCACCTTGGCTTGGGCCGGCTCCTGTGCCCGACACACTTCGATGCTCGCCCAGCTCCTTCAGGGCCTGGACCAGTTGGCTTTTGGTTCGGTTCGTGTGGACAAGGCCGTGGTACTTGCAGATTCCACAAGAGTGTCCTTGCTCTGCTTTTCGAACCAACTTGCTCCTATGGTAGCCATGTTTGCCAAATAAAAGATAGGATAGAAAACCAAAGAGAAGGGAGGGGTAACCGCAAGTACACACAATTGTCTCAGGACTAATAAACACTGAGTCTGTTCTCCAAAACTTTAGTTGCAGGGTCGCTGAAGAACCATGCGAGTTTTTTAGTGAATGGAATGATTGCTCAAACCAGATCACTAATGCTCTATAATCCCACCGCTCTGCCACCAATATGTGATGAAACGGTGCACACACACGACGGCTGCTGCCGTCCGACCCGGTAAACTGCAGGGATTTATAATTATCCCACTTCCACTTAGGAACTTGCAGCTCTCTGGCGCCCCCTTACCCTCAGGTCAGTCAGGGAACTGCACCTAGGATAATCAGTCGCCAGACGAGTCACTTGGATGTGTGCTGGCTATTGGGCACGCTGCAGTGAGGGAATTATAATTACTCCGAGCCGCAGCCGGGTAATACACTTATAATACCCGCTCCGTCACTGCCAACGCCACCCCATATGTCAACACTTAACACCCCCTTCTTTTAAGCTGCCACCAGCTACGGTTTTTCTTACTGAACAATTTATCAAGAGGGTCCGTAGCAACCCCAAACAGTAGCGTAGTGCTTCAGGCATGTGAAAATTCGTTTATAGAGCAGGAGAAACAAACTAATAAATTTATAGGTTTATTCCTTAAAAAAAAGGCAGTGCTTATACAATATAAAAAAAGATGTAACAAACTGAGGCAATATAGTTATGTACAAATGCAGTTATAAAATAAACGGGATTAAGAATGAAAGACTCACATGATAGTTAGATCATATACAGGCAAGCCAGGCTGGGGAAGGAGCCACACGTCATAGTTCATTTGCAGATCTCTTAGTCAAGACGTCACAGCAAGGAATGAGAAAGGGGGGCTCACTGCCAGACTTATACCTGGGGCTGCTGACCTCACGAAAAGGGGAGGGTTTTTCTGGCCACCTCCCAGGGACAGAAGTGTATGATTTGAGCTCTGAAATATCATAAGGTCCATCCCTCGTCCTGTGAACCTAGCAGAATAACGGCAGACCTATCAATGATCTTACTTTAAAATGACGGTTCCAATGAACCCAAACTTGGATGAGCTAGATTGTGGGGGATCCGAGAATTCCATTTCTCGGGTTCTGTTGGAGTTGCGGGTTCACCAGTACCACGGGAACGATGCCTGTCAGGCGCATGTTTCACAACAGTACTTTCGTGTTTCTAGCGAACGCTCCCACCGTGTGATAACCAAAACAGAATGAATTCTCCAAAATGGCTGCTAGGGTAGGGACAGCACATGTTGCTGACAATGGGACCCCCGCTGTGAAGCGGGAAAACTCTAGCACTGGCAGCTCACATTACACTGCCTGAGTGCAGGCTGGGAGGGGGTTGATGGGAAGCATGAGAGAGTGAGGGGGGAAACTTGGCTCCGTGGGCTGTCAGTACAAAACAGGATGAGGACTGTAGTTCTAGCAACAGCACAAGACATGGAGCTCCAGTATCATCACACCTCCCCCCTTTAGAGGGCGCTACGGAGGCATGACCTATCGGTAATCCGACATGCGCACCTCAGCGGGTTCGCCACGTCGTGATAACCCATCAGCATTCCCATGTTCGCTGCCTTTCTTGTGTTGTACGGCAAAATAATACTGCTGTAGGGCAAGGCTCCAGCGGAGCAACCTACCATTGGTTCCGGACACTGTGTGCAGCCAGCTCAGAGGGTTGTGGTCGGTGACCACCTTGAAGGTGCGCCCGTACAGGTAGGGCTGCAAACATTGCAGTGCCCAGACCATGGCCAGGCACTCCTTCTCGATGGTGGAGTAGGCCACTTCCCTTGGCAGAAGTTTCCGGCTCAGGTACAACACGGGGTGCTCCTGGTTCCCCGAATCAACCTGGCTGAGTACAGCACCAAGGCCAAATTCGCTGGCGTCAGTCTGTACCAGGAATGGCCGACTGCTGTCGACGGCTTTCAACACTGGAGAGCTGCACAGGGCTGTTTTCAAAGCTCGGAATGCCGCCTCACAGCCATCTGTCCAGCTGACTGTTTGGGGTAGACCGCCCTTGGTGAGGTCCGTCAAGGGTTTTGCAATGGCGCTATAGTTCGGTACGAAACGCCTATAGTACCCTGCAGTGCCCAGGAAGGACTTCACCTGCTTTTTGGTCCTGGGGGTGGGCCAGGACACGATCGCGTCCACTTTCTCGGGCTCTGGACTCATGGAACCCCCACCTACCCGGTGCCCCAGGTAGTGGACCTCCCTCATGCCCATCTGGCATTTTCCCGGCTTGATGGTCAGACCTGCCTGGTGAATACGCTTGAGCACCTCCTGGAGATGCTGAAGGTGTTCCTCCCAGGTGGAACTGAAGACGGCAATGTCGTCCAGGTACGCCACAGCGTACTCCTCCAGTCCCTGAAGCAGGTGGTTGACCATCCGCTGAAAAGTGGCAGGGGCATTCTTCATGCCGAAAGGCATGACCGTGGACTCGTACAGTCCAAAAGGGGTGATAAAGGTGGATTTCTCCTGCGCCTCAGGGCTCAGGGGAATCTGCCAGTATCCCCGGCTTAAATCCATGATGGATATGTACTTGGCATTCGCCAACCGCTCCAGCAGATCCTCGATGCGTGGCATTGGGTGCGCATCAGAGGTAGTGATGGCGTTGAGCCCCCTGTAGTCCACGCAGAACCGGGTGGTCCGATCCTTTTTGGGCACGAGAACTACAGGTGAGGCCCACGCGCTTTTGGATGGCCGGATCACCCCCAGCTGCAACATCTCATGGATCTCCTGGCGCATAATCTGCTGCACCTCCTCAGAGATCCGATAAGGTGTCCGCCGTAATGGGGCATGATCCCCGGTGTCCACCTCGTGGACTGCCAACTCGGTCCTTCCGGGTCGGTTCGTGAACTCGGCCCGGAAGGGTTCCAGAGTGGTCAGCAACTGCAACCGCTGGGAGACGGTTAGCGAGGCATTTACCTCCATGTCCTCAATGGACCCATTGGCCTGGGCTTGGGCCAGCATGTCCAGGAGGGGATCCTCTTCCCCGTCCTCGGGCAGATTGCAGACCAGTAGGACGCAGGCTTCACGTTCGTGATGGGCCTTCATCATGTTGACGTGAAAGGCCTTGCGTCTACCCCGAGTGTGGTCAAGCGTGACCATGTAGGTGACTGGGTTGAGCCGTTGGTGCACGACGTACGGGCCTTCCCAGGCTGCCTGAAGCTTATCCTTTGGTACGGGGACCAGCACCCACACCTTTTGACCCACCTGGTAGGTCCGCTCCCGGGCGTTCTGGTCGTACCAGTGCTTCTGGTCAGCCTGAGCCTGCGTCATGTTGTCATGCACCAACTGCGTCAAGGTCTGCATGTTGTCGCGGAAGCGCATGACATAATCCACGATGGACACTTCCGTGGGGTTTGGCTCATCTTCCCAGGATTCTCTTATCAACCCAAGGGGTCCCCGGACTCGCCTGCCATACAGGAGCTCAAAGGGGGAGAACCCCGTCGAGGCCTGCGGGACTTCTCTGTAGGCAAACAGCAGGTGTGGGAGGTACCGCTCCCAATCGCGTCCCTGGGTCTCAACCAGCATGCGGAGCATCTGTTTGAGGGTACCGTTAAAGCGCTCACACAAACCATTGGTCTGTGGGTGATACCCACTCGATACCATACGCGTCACCTGCATTTTGCTGCAGAGAGCCTTCATTAGGCGAGACATAAATTGGGTCCCTTGATCGGTAAGCATCTCCCTGGGAAATCCTACCCGTGAAAAGATGGTCACCAGTGCATCCGCCACCTTATCTGCCCTAGTTGAGGACAGAGCTACTGCCTCCGGGTACCGGGTAGCGTAGTCTACCACAGTAAGGATATATTGCTTTCCAGAGCTGCTGGGGACGGCCAGCGGGCCCACAATGTCCACCACGATCCTCTGGAAAGGCTCCTCTATCACTGGCAACGGGATCAGGGGAGCCTTAAGAGCAGGCCCCGCCTTCCCCACTCTTTGACAGGTGATACAGGAGCGGCAGTAGTTAGTCACATCTGTCCCCATCTTGGGCCAATAGAAGTGTTGAGACAGCCGTGCCTTAGTTTTGCTGATCCCCAAGTGTCCAGCGAGTGGAATCTCATGGGCAATCCTCAACAACTCACCTCGGAACTGGTGCGGGACGACCAGCTGTTTTTCCCTCAACCACTCCTTTTGGGAATCTCCGGGTACTGTCTCCCGGTACAACCTTCCTCGTTCCCAGAACACCCTCTCCTTATCAGTCACGGAGGTGGGCGTCTCGGCGAGGTGCCTCAAGTTTTCCAGGCTCGCATCTGAGTGCAGAGCGGCCTGGAACTCCTGGCTGGAGGCAGCCAGAAGGGACGTCAGGGTTCCTTCCTCACTGGGACCCTCTGGGACCGGCTCTGGGTCCAATTCTGGTTCAGTCTCTCCTGTAGCGGAGGAGGGTCCAGATGGTAGGGCGCTACCTGCGATCCGGGCACTCCGACTGCGGGTGACAGCAGCTACATATGCCGTCTCCCCGGGGGTTTCTATAGACCCATCAGCCTGCGCTGCTATTGGCTCTACCTCCCCATCCACCCCCAACACTTCAGGAGCAGTGCTACTTATGGGCCAGTTACCTTCCTCGGTGGCACTGGTCAGTGTCATGGCGTCACCTTCCTCCCGGTTCCCATGCACCTCCCCATTTCCTTGAGCACTGTCGCTTGCTCCTGCTAGGGGTTCCTCAGCCGTCTCACTCCGCAGAGCGACGGGACTGAACGCTCCTGTACCTGTGGACACATCTACCACTTCAGAGAAAGGGTTAACAGATTCAGATGACACAGATACATCACTATCAACATCATTCCTAGGGAAAGAAAGGTTATCCGTTGCATCATCACTTCGCAAAGCATTAGCAGGTAACACAATCAGTTTCCCATCATCATCAACATCAACATCATGGTTAACGTTAACCTTATCATCAGATTGGGAAGGGGTGTCAGGGTCATTGTACGCCACCATCCTCCCCAGATCAGTCCCCAATAAAACATCAGTGGGCAGGTTTTCGGACACCCCCACTTCCTTCACCCCGCTCCCGGCACCCCAGTCAATGAAAACTCGGGCTATCGGCAAGGGGTAGTGGACGCCCCCGATCCCTGTGACAGTTAAGGATTTCCCCGGAACCAACTCTTCAGGGGCCGCCAGTTCGGGTCGGATGAGGGTTCGTTCAGCCCCGGTGTCCTTGAGGCCTGTAGCAAGACGGGCCCCCACGCGGACGGGCTGCACGTTGTCATCAACCCTCCCCACCACACCACCCACCAAAAGAACAGAGGCGTTGGGCCCGGAGGCCTTGGCTGGGGGGTTCTTCTGCCTCTCCGGACAGGTGGCCCTGATGTGTCCAGTCCTTTTACAGGAGAAACACTGGCGGGGGTCTGATGTAGGCCGGGCGCTGGCAAAGGGGATAGTGCCTCCAGAGGGGCGACTGGCAGGGGCACTGGGGTTGGTTGCAGGCTTACCCCCTCCCCAGTGGGCAGTGACGGGCTTCCGCACCTCGGTTTTCCGGTTGGCCTCATAGCTGTCGGCGATCCGTGCTGTTCTGACCGCGTCCTCTGGTTCTCGGTCCAGGATGAACTGTCGGACCTCAGCTGGGCACAGATGCAGGAACTGGTCTTTGATCATCAGGTCCCTCAGGTTCTCAAAGGTGTCAACTGACAGTCCCTGGATCCACTGGTCAAAGTGGTTCCTGAGTCCTTGCACCACATCGCTATAACTGTCGTGTGGGCCACGTTGGAGGTTCCGGAACTTCTTTCGGTATACCTCAGGGGTTAGCTGGTACTTGGCAATCAGGGCCTGCTTGATGGCCTCATAGTCACTGTCTTGATCTGACGTGAGGGAAGCGAACTGTCACGCTGTATAGCAGATATATATATGTGATGTCAGTAACCTATATCAAAAGGGCAACATACTATATAACATGCGCATAGATATATGATAACATAGATTTACCTGACAGAATGTCCAGTGGTTCAAAACGGAATCCGTTATACGCTGTCTCCGGCTAGAGGGTGACCGGGGTCTAAGCTGACCCTAAACTGGGGTCCTAACTAATCCCTCAACCTGGAGGTACTGTTAAAGGTACAGAGGTCCAGGCCACCAGCGTAAACCCTGTCTCCTATCAATCCCTGCCAACTGTATTCTAGTCCTAAGAAGGACCCTGAATACCACCAAAGGGAATGAACAAGTAACGGTTAATGAACAGAAAGACATACAAGAAAGACAAGAAATAAAGTAAATAAAGTCTTACATACAACACTCACACACAGTAGGAACACCTAAGGTCTCAGAGAAAAACTATAAGCTGTAAGAGTAAAAACAACTAAGGAGCTCTTAGCTTAAGTATTCTCAGAACCGATCCAGTCTGCTAAACTACATGAATGCTTTCACCGGCGTCTAACACCCAGACTGGCAGAAATATAAAGGAAACTAATTAGAACATAATCAAAAGCAGCCGGGCCAGGCTGCACCCAGCCTTAGCAAAGAGCTAGGTAAAATTAACTCTCTCATTACCAAAAAACAAAGAAACAGCAGCTCAGCTGTGAGAAGTCAGAATGTGCAATTGCGACGATCTTCGTGGCGATGCACCCATGACAGTACCCCCCCTTCTACGAGGGGCCTCCGGACCCTCATGACCAGGTCTGTCCGGGTGAGTTGTGTGAAAGGTCCGAACCAATCGATCTGCGTTAACATCAGACGCAGGGACCCACGTCCCCTCCTCAGGACCATACCCCCTCCAATGAACTAAGTACTGAAGGGATCGGCGACTGAGACGTGAGTCAATGATTTTCGACCCATGAATTTCCACGTTATCATTGACCACCACTGAAGGAGGTAGAGGTGACGGTATGACTGGTGCCACATACTTTTTAAGTAATGACTTGTGAAACACATTATGATTTTTAAACGTAGGAGGGAGGTCCAGACGAAATGCCACAGGATTAATAATGGAACTGATCCTGTACGGCCCGATGAATCTGGGACCCAACCTCCAGGAGGGAACTTTAAGTTTTATATTCCTGGTAGACAACCACACCAGATCGTTCACCTTCAGATCTCGACCAGAAACTCTCCCCCTATCAGCCATCCGTTTGTAACGGTTCTCCGTAACCTTCAGTCTTAACCGATCTGGAACTATCAGTCTCCCTGGAAGTCCCACAGGGGCGTCCCCCTGAGCCCCCAATACCTCCCCCTCAAGCTCAGAGCATACAGCTGACACTACAACTCCCTCCTGAGGAATAGGAACCGGATCATCCATCCTCCCGGTCCCTGGGAAAGTACGAGATAAGGCATCAGGAAGCAACTTTATTGAGCAGTCATATGCGCGATGAGGAGGTAACTCTTTACACCCCTCCTCTGAGAACATCTCCCCAAAGTCCTCCAGAAAAGGAGGCAAAGTCCTAGGCACAACCGCACCGATGACCGTGCTCATGCAGTTATTCTTGCAAAATTCACCCCACTGGCTTATCTTTCTGGATTGCCAATCAATCACTGGGTTATGTTTAGCCAACCAAGGAAGTCCCAACACAATAGGAGTAGGTAGACCCTCCAACACATAACAAGACAATTGCTCTTTATGTATTGCCCCTACTCGAAGATCTATGTTATGAACAGCTTGTACCAAGCTACCTTGACCAAGAGGTCTAGAATCAATAGAGAGTATAGGGACCGGTTTGGCCAATACACTCAGTTGCATACCATGCACCTGGGCAAACCGAGCGTCCACCAGATTAGCCCCGGACCCACTATCAAGAAAAACAGAAATCCTCTCAGTTCTAGTACCAATCACCACCTCCGCAGGCACGAGAAACTGAGAGTGATTTGGGGACGAAATACACACTCCCAGGTTAACTCCTTGGCTCAAAGAGGTCCGGGATGGACACCCCCCAACAAAATGTCCCTCTCTCCCGCAAAAGAAACACCTTCTAGACTTGCGGCGCACCGCCGATTCCCTCCTACAAAAAGATGTCCCTCCCAACTGCATGGGTTCCTCAGAACAGACCAGGGGAACCTCAGTATAAGGGACTTTAGTAGTAGGAGGAGTCATCACGGGAGGCGGAGTTACCTCGCGTCTTCCCCGAAGTCGTCTATCAATGCGAATAGCGAGGGCCATAGCAGCCTCCAGTGATGGAGGAGAATCATACTGAGCCAACACATCTTTTAATTTGTCAGACAACCCTTGACAAAACTGGCTCCTAAGAGTTGGGTCATTCCACTGAGTATCTGTTGCCCATCTACGGAACTCAGAAGAATATTCCTCCGCTGGACGATTTCCTTGCCGTATTTTACGTAACCTTGTTTCAGCAAGGGAGACTCGATCCGGATCATCATATACCAGACCCAGGCAGTAAAAAATCGATCCACTGACTGGAGATCTGGGGAGCCTGGAGGAATAGAGAACGCCCAAGATTGAGGGTCCCCTTGTAAGAGCGAGATAACAATTCCCACCCTCTGCTCTTCACTCCCAGATGACCGAGGCTGCAGCCGAAAGTACAATTTACATGCCTCCCGGAAAGTAAAAAATTTGTCCCGCCCACCAGTGAACCTGTCCGGGAGAGCAACCTTAGGTTCAGATCTGGTTTGCTCCGGGGGAAACAAAACCTTGGACTTAATGTCTGCAAATTCCATGGACAACCCTTGCAACTGCCGGGCCAGCTGGGCTACTGGATCCATGACAGCTGGGGAGAATCTTTAGTTTGGGCCGGTGAAAATGTCACGCTGTATAGCAGATATATATATGTGATGTCAGTAACCTATATCAAAAGGGCAACATACTATATAACATGCGCATAGATATATGATAACATAGAATTACCTGACAGAATGTCCAGTGGTTCAAAATGGAATCCGTTATACGCTGTCTCCGGCTAGAGGGTGACCGGGGTCTAAGCTGACCCTAAACTGGGGTCCTAACTAATCCCTCAACCTGGAGGTACTGTTAAAAGTACAGAGGTCCAGGCCACCAGCGTAAACCCTGTCTCCTATCAATCCCTGCCAACTGTATTCTAGTCCTAAGAAGGACCCTGAATACCACCAAAGGGAATGAACAGGTAACGGTTAATGAACAGAAAGACATACAAGAAAGACAAGAAATAAAGTAAATAAAGTCTTACATACAACACTCACACACAGTAGGAACACCTAAGGTCTCAGAGAAAAACTATAAGCTGTAAGAGTAAAAACAACTAAGGAGCTCTTAGCTTAAGTATTCTCAGAACCGATCCAGTCTGCTAAACTACATGAATGCTTTCACCGGCGTCTAACACCCAGACTGGCAGAAATATAAAGGAAACTAATTAGAACATAATCAAAAGCAGCCGGGTCAGGCTGCACCCAGCCTTAGCAAAGAGCTAGGTAAAATTAACTCTCTCATTACCAAAAAACAAAGAAACAGCAGCTCAGCTGTGAGAAGTCAGAATGTGCAATCGCGACGATCTTCGTGGCGATGCACCCATGACACGAACGCCTCCAAAGCTTTGCCCTTTAGCCCGGGGGTCAAGTACCTGGCCCATTGGTCGTCAGGCAGCCGGTACTGTCTGCAGACTTTCTCAAAGGCCCGCAGAAAAGTGTCCAAGTCTCCTTCCTTTTCCAGCATGGGAAAGTGCTCCGGCCGGGGCTTCGGACTCTGAGAGCTGCTGGGTGTACCGCTCTGGGCTGTGGAGGGCATTGCCCCTTGTCTGAGCAGCTCCAGTTCATGGGCTCTCTGAGCTTCCCGCTCGGCTCTCTCAGCCTCCCGCTGTTTGGCCTCTCACTGCTCGGCTCTCTCTTGAGCTTGCTGGATCAGCCTCAGGCGTTCTTCCCGGTTGTCAGTGGGGAGTCCCTCCAGGGCCGCCTGCAGGTAAGGGTCCAACCCGCCCTGGGTGTAAGCATGCAGGGTTTGGGCCTCTGCTGCAGCACCACCTTGGCTTGGGCCGGCTCCTGTGCCCGACACACTCCGATGCTCGCCCAGCTCCTTCAGGGCCTGGACCAGTTGGCTTTTGGTTCGGTTCGTGTGGACAAGGCCGTGGTACTTGCAGATTCCCACAAGAGTGTCCTTGCTCTGCTTTTCAAACCAACTTGCTCCTATGGTAGCCATGTTTGCCAAATAAAAGATAGGATAGAAAACCAAAGAGAAGGGAGGGGTAACCGCAAGTACACACAATTGTCTCAGGACTAATAAACACTGAGTCTGTTCTCCAAAACTTTAGTTGCAGGGTCGCTGAAGAACCGTGCAAGTTTTTTAGTGAATGGAATGATTGCTCAAACCAGATCACTAATGCTCTATAATCCCACCGCTCTGCCACCAATATGTGATGAAACGGTGCACACACACGACGGCTGCTGCCGTCCGACCCGGTAAACTGCAGGGATTTATAATTATCCCACTTCCACTTAGGAACTTGCAGCTCTCTGGCGCCCCCTTACCCTCAGGTCAGTCAGGGAACTGCACCTAGGATAATCAGTCGCCAGACGGGTCACTTGGATGTGTGCTGGCTATTGGGCACGCTGCAGTGAGGGAATTATAATTACTCCGAGCCGCAGCCGGGTAATACACTTATAATACCCGCTCCGTCACTGCCAACGCCACCCCATATGTCAACACTTAACACCCCCTTCTTTTAAGCTGCCACCAGCTACGGTTTTTCTTACTGAACAATTTATCAAGAGGGTCCGTAGCAACCCCAAACAGTAGCGTAGTGCTTCAAGCACGTGCAAATTCGTTTATAGAGCAGGAGAAACAAACTAAAAAATTTATAGGTTTATTCCTTAAAAAAAAAGGCAGTGCTTATACAATATAAAAAAAGATGTAACAAACTGAGGCAATATAGTTATGTACAAATGCAGTTATAAAATAAATGGGATTAAGAATGAAAGACTCACATGATAGTTAGATCATATACAGGCAAGCCAGGCTGGGGAAGGAGCCACACGTCATAGTTCATTTGCAGATCTCTTAGTCAAGACGTCACAGCAAGGAATGAGAAAGGGGGGCTCACTGCCAGACTTATACCTGGGGCTGCTGACCTCACGAAAAGGTGAGGGTTTTTCTGGCCACCTCCCAGGGACAGAAGTGTATGATTTGAGCTCTGAAATATCATAAGGTCCATCCCTCGTCCTGTGAACCTAGCAGAATAACGGCAGACCTATCAATGATCTTACTTTAAAATGACGGTTCCAATGAACCCAAACTTGGATGAGCTAGCTTGTGGGGGATCCGAGAATTCCATTTCTCGGGTTCTGTTGGAGTTATGGGTTCACCAGTACCACGGGAACGATGCCTGTCAGGCGCATGTTTCACAACAGTACTTTCGTGTTTCTAGCGAACGCTCCCACCGTGTGATAACCAAAACAGAATGAATTCTCCAAAATGGCTGCTAGGGTAGGGACAGCACATGTTGCTGACAATGGGACCCCCGCTGTGAAGCGGGAAAACTCTAGCACTGGCAGCTCACATTACACTGCCTGAGTGCAGGCTGGGAGGGGGTTGATGGGAAGCATGAGAGAGGGAGGGGGGAAACTTGGCTCCGTGGGCTGTCAGTACAAAACAGGATGAGGACTGTAGTTCTAGCAACAGCACAAGACATGGAGCTCCAGTATCATCACAATGTTCATTTGTAATGGCAGGAAAAATCAAAATGCCCATGAAATTTTTTGGCTGCTTTACAGTACATCACATGATAAAATACATTATGTCATTCAAAAGTACAACTCGGCTCACAAAAAACAAGCCCTCATATGGCTATGTTGGCAGAAAAATTAAAAAAAAATTATGGCTTTTGTTAGAAGGAGAGGGAAAAATGAAAGTGTGAATATGGAAAATCACCATGTTGGGTAGGGATTAAGAGAATCTACATTTTACTGATAGGTAGATCATATCAGCCAAATGTGAATTTCTTGTGATTGACATGAACCTACATCGCTCTTGCTTCTTGGTGTAACCCCAGTAATGGTTCAGAAGACATCCATTTCAACAACCCAACTCCACCACTGTCCTCCAAGCCATTTATTTAAAATGACTATAGAAATGATCAGATATTTTAAGAGTTAAATGTCTAAAATAACAGCGATTTGTACATTCAGGATAAAATCTGACCAGGGAATTGTTAGAATATCAGACAATGGCCTTCAATTGAGGAGACAGAAAAAATGTACTAGCCATAGCTCATATCAAATGAAGCAGATAGCGACCTACATGTGGCTGTGTCAAACAATAGTGTTCATTAGTGAAAGCATTGGGGGTGTTTTATCCGGTACCTTCACTGTTCTTTTCTCTACCCAAATTTAATTAACCAGATTTTTTTGTGTGTGATGTGATTTGAATTTCAATTTTGCTCCAAAAATACAATTTATGCCAAGTCCTAGTGTATCAAAAGTCGTAGGTGCGTCAAAAAGCAATACTTAACCGTTCAACATAAAAGCATCAATTTATTAAAAATCTATCCTCAATTGCCAATTAATAGAAGTAAAATTTTGTCTGTCCTCCGTCTAAAATGTCAGCATTTGCTGCATTATAACCTGTCGGTAAAATGGCTTTTAATTTAAGTTAACAAGCACAATAGATTTAGAAATTAGTGTCTTGTTTGGTCCAAGCCTTAGATCGGAGAATCAAAGTCTTTAGTTGGCTACCGTGAGATTGCATTTCTATACAAGAGCTTTTCTTTAATCAAGTGTTATAATGAAGTTCTCTAACAACACTCCGCACTTTGTCTTTGCAGGGCCGACATGTAAAAACAGGACAGCTAGCAGCAATTAAGCTCATGAATGTCACAGAGGTAAGTAGGTTGTTTTCTGTCTTACAATTTGACAGGACTATTTGTTATCAGAGTTTGCCTTTGGTTTGCAGGTGCTTATAAATTAAAAATGTAGAAACCATTTTAACAGCGATTAACAGGCTGCCAATGAGGGCTATTCAAGAATACAGGAGGATACCTGCAAAGAACTAAAATTTGCCATGGTAGCTCTTATGACTAGAATATTCCTATTCCACTTTGCTGTCAATTTAGTTCAAATTGCAGCAATAAATTCTATGACAAATGCAAACAGGGAAATTGGGACATTAGTTCTCGCGATAGTGAAGGTCCTAGAACGGTGACTGTTTAATCCTGTGGATCATTGATTTTTACAGGGGCTGTCCACTGCTTGGACAGGTCCTTCTGAATTCCTGTTTCTCTCTCCAGTAAAATAATTGCACCTATGCTCACCCCCAGCGCCGTTCCGGCACTGATTCTCCCGGGGATTGCGTGACATTATGTGAAGTGATCACTGTGGCCAATCAGCACTGGCTTCACTCTCCTATGAACCAATCAAGACATTCACAGGAAGTGAGAGAGCAGCCTCAACGTTCACTTTATTTGGATGTCAATTATGTCTGTAGGAGAGGAGAGTAAAGAGAGCACTGATTGTTATGTCATGCGAGACCGGGGAGAGCTAGTGCTGACGCCGGTGCGGTGCTGGAACAAAGTATAGGTGTTATTATTTTAGTGTGGCAAAAATATAGATATTCAGAAGGGGTTGTTCAAACAATGTTTTTAAGTACACATTTAAGTTCAGCAGTAAGTCAGTAAGTGGCACTATTCTTATTTGTCATAAGATTTTGAAGGTAAAATATAGTACCTAAAATGTTCACCTCCACAAAATAGGCCTCATTTATCTTTATCTGTCTTACCCTATGGATATAACCAACTTAGACAATTATTGTATGTTCAATGGGATCACCAGTGTCTCCATAATGGAGGTCTCAGACCCTCTGTACCTCTGATGAGCCAGACGCTGCATTCAAGAGGAGAATAATTACACAGGTGGTTATGCACCTCACACTCTTCATTCATCTACATGCAAGTTACAGAAATTGCTGAACAGGCGGTTTTTATCACGCCCATGATTCTAACACTTCTGATTCCTCAAAGATAGGTTTTCACTCTGAAGGACACCATTCATCCATGGATTACTCAGAGAGAACCTTGATTTTCTAATCATAGGCAACCTGTCACAGGGGAAGGAGATCTCCAAAGATGACAATAGATTCCTTCGAAATGTTCTTCCATATTTATCATTATTTTTCTATGCCACTTATTTGTGGAGTTTTGCACCATTCGTATGTGATTCTTCCTTTATGGTGTGCAAGTAGAAGCCTCCAAACACAACTTAGAAATCTGTCAGCTGACTGCTTGTTCTGTTGAAAACTATCTCTCGAAACCCAACGTATTCATGAATCACTGGCTTGGTGAATATGAGAAATAACACTCAGATCAGTTTCAATGAGAATAACATTAAAGTTACGGGTCTGGGCCTTAATATCCTGCTGGCACCATATGTTGGATAGGGGATTAGGAGAGTCACTTATAGAGAAGCATTTGGATGTACTTGTACATCACAGACTAAATGAGAGCAAACAATTGTCAATCACAGGAATAGGATGTAATACAACCACCTTACAAAGTAATAGTGTCACTGCATCTGCAATACGTGGTTTAGTTTTGGGCACCAATACATAGAAAGGATGCCCAGGAGGTAGAAAAAGTACAAAGAAGAGAAACAAAACTGATCAGGGGCATTCAGTATCTTAGTTATGACGAAAGATTATATTTAGGCTTGGGAAAAGATGTCTAAGAGAGGACATGATTAACTTGTACAAAAACGTAAATGACCCGTACAAAATTTATGGGCAAAGACTTTCATGTAAAACTCCCTCAGAAGACAAGAGGGTACTACCACCTTCTGGAGGAAGAATGGTTCAGTCTCCGTAGGAGGCAAGGCTTCTTTACATGGAGAACCATTCGTGGAACATCATAGCTCAGGAGCTGGCCGCAGCAAGAACTGTTGATTGTTTCAAAAAGGGCATAGATGCTATTTTTTAGGAGGAAATAAGTACTTGTAAATGCGTAACATTTTTGTGCTAAATGCTGATTCATTCAATCAAAACTTAAGAACAGGAGGGAAAAACCAGCTCCTTTAGGGCAGACTGGGTCATGCATTATTGTAGTTCCTATAACCCATTCCCTTAATCTTTTCCCATCCGCTGGTTGAGATCTTGATGAACAGGTGTCTTTTACCTGTTTTCTGCATGTCTTCACTAGTTTACTCCTTTTGCAGCTTTCATCTCTAATTTTCAGTTGTCCTTAAGCTAGTGGGTGGAGACTAGCTGCTATAATGTCTCCCTTCACAGCTTTCCTCTTTTCTGTAGCACATTTTCACAAGCTACAGCACTTTTGAGGACTTCATAAAGCATAAGTCATCGTAGATGATAAACGATCACCGGGGTGAGATAAAACACTTACTAGAAAGCTTCAGTGCTGACACTTTGTGTCTTTGCCTTTCTCGCTCTGCTTTTTCCTTTTTCTCCATCCTACCTTTATGATAAAAAATTCCCTTGAAATGAAATTTGTCACCAGGTTTTTGCTACCACATCTGAGAGCAGCATGATGTAGGGGCAGAGACCCTGTTTGCAGCAATGTATCACTTACTGAGCTGCTTTCTGCAGTTTTGATAAAATCCTTGTTTTATCACTGAAGCTCTACCAGTTCTCTGAATGCTGAGCTGTGTATAATCCCGCCTACTCCACTGATTGGCAGCTTTCTATTTGCACTGTGCATAGACAGAAAGCTGCAAAATCAGTAGTGGGGGCATGACTGGACTACATGGTGGCAGGTTTACTAGTCCTATAGAAATAATCTGCTGCTGATAAAACAAATATTTTATAACAACTACAATACAGACCAGTAAGTGACACATTGCTGGAATCAGAGACTCTACTTCTACTCCATGCTGCTCTCAGATTAATCAGTAAAAACCTGGTGACAGATTCCCTTTAAATGAAGCATTTTATTCTGAATCTGCTTCTCTGACCTGGGGGCATCAAAACACAATACCAGACCCCAATCAGAGGGCAATAAAACTCTCACTCCTTATCTATGAACTGTTCCAATATTTATGTTCATCCCTCTGCCATAATGACAGTTCTGCTTCACGTCACATGTCTTACCTATTGCACTATTCCTGTGTCCTCTTGTGTATAAATATGTGATTCTTCAGATTTTGTATTAGTTTAGCCTGATGAAGAGACCTGAGTAGTCTCGAAAGCTTGCAATTTGTTACCATCTTTTCAGTTAGCCATTAAAAGGTATCAACCACTGAGGACTCTCAAGTCTAAATATTTTTCTATCTACTGGCTAACACGGTACAAAGATATACATCTTTCCTATATCAAAATGGAGGATACCAGAATGTACCGCATCTTTATGGAACTAAAACCACTTCTGAAGAAACGCGCACAAATGGACAGCGACATTTTTTCTTATCTAAATGCAAAAAGGAGAATCTTATTTCCAAAGGACTCTGGATTACAAACCCAATTCTTCACACCTACAATACCCATTATGCACAAAACCTTTGTCACAGGACGTCTGAGAGACTTAGGAACCATCTTTTGCATGTCTGCTACAGCATAAGGAGTAAAGTCCAAGGACAATTTGAAACTCTGAGGAAAACACTTACAGAAAGCACAGAGCAAAAATTACAACAATACTATAACAAACTACGGACCTTTCTGATTCAAAACAAGGAAAAGAAACTACACAGACTGCGCCTCCATTCCGGACTCTATACAAACAGATACAAAACAAAACCAAAACCTGACAACTCTGACAACCACTCCATTCCAGACAAAAAAGCATCTAACTGTGTCATCAATCTCTCAGATTACAAACCCAACAAAGTGGAGCTTGCCGTGCTTTCTAGAGGACTCTCATTTTGTCCTACTAAGGCCCTGGATAAAACCGAATTCTGCAGTGATATGGAACATTTTTTCAGGAGACTGCGCCTGAGGGAATACTTCAATGATACAGAAAATTCAGAAAACACTCGGACTGAAGGAAAATGGATCCCAACAATCAAGAAGAGGTCAGACTGGACACCTCCACCTGGACGTAACCCTCATTTGTATAAATATATAGACTCTTTCAGACATTTGATAAAATCCACCATCATAGCCACCAACAAGAGACAAGCCTCCAACATCAGTGCCCAGGAGAGAAAGGCCATACAGTCTCTGAAAACCAACAAAGAAATCATCATTAAACCTGCTGACAAGGGAGGTGCAATAGTCATGATGAACACATCAGACTATATGAAGGAAGCAAACAGACAACTTACGGACACACGCTACTACAGAAAACTGGAGTCGAACCCTACACAGGACTATTACAAGGAACTAAGCAAGTTGGTGTCTTGTCTGTCTGACAAATCCATAAGAGCTGATGACCTGATACCAGAAAGTCCAAGAACAGGGACGTTTTACATGCTTCCCAAAATCCACAAAGCTGGGAATCCAGGGAGGCCGATTATTTCATGTGTGGACACCCTTACTGAGCAGGTATCTGGATGGGTAGAGGGTATTCTTAAACCCCTGGTAAAGGATACACCCAGCTACATTCAGGACACAACTGACCTACTGAATAAACTAGCAGCAATAGGTCCCTTACCAGAAGGAACCATCCTGGCCACCATGGATGTGGAATCTTTGTACTCTAATATTCCACACCAGGATGGATTAAATGCCTGCAAAGTCTTCATGGGAAACACCGCGAATGATGCTGATTCTGTGGTGAAACTCACAAAATTCATCCTCACCCACAATTACTTTGAATTTGACAACAAGATATATCTTCAGGAGACTGGCACAGCGATGGGAAGTAAAATGGCTCCACAGTATGCAAATCTTTTCATGGCCAAGCTTGAAAGCGAATTTTTGTCCTCATGTCCCATCAGGCCTCGGGCCTACTACCGCTACATTGATGACATTTTAATCATCTGGACGGAGTCTGAACAACAGCTAAAGACGTTCCATGAACAGTTCAACCAATTTCATCCCACCATCAACTTAACACTTAACTACTCCAGCACTGAAATTAACTTTTTAGACACCACCATTAAGCTAAAGAACAATGAAATAGAGACATCCCTGTATCAGAAGCCAATCGACCGTCCAACATACCTTAAATGGGACAGTTTCCATCCAAAACACATAAAAAACTCTATTGTCTACAGCCAAGCCATCAGATACAATCGTATATGTTCCAACTCTATGGATAGAGATGAACACCTTATTCGCCTCAGAAAGACCTTTTTGAACCAGCGCTACCATCCAAGAACAATTGAGAACCAAATAACAAGAGCCACCAGAATATCAAGGAATCACCTGCTACATTACAAAGCTAAAGAAGAAAATAACCGGGTGCCTCTAGTGGTCACCTACAATCCAAATCTGGAGATGCTAAGGGGAGCTGCACGGAAACTACAACCTTTACTACAAAAAGATGCCCGATTACAATCCATATTTCCAGACCCCCCACTACTATGTTTTAGGCAGCCCCCAAATCTAAGAAACATCATTGTCAGAAGCTCCCTGTCCTCCCCAACAGCTGCAGGAACCTTTCCTTGCAAACAGAAGAAGTGCAAAACCTGTCCATCTATAATGACCACGGACAAGATAAAGATCCCCAACTCCCATCAGGACTACAAGATCCCAGGTACTTTCAGCTGCATCACATCTAATGTGGTGTACCTAATTATTTGTACGAAATATCCAACTGGGGGTCTGTATGTGGGGGAGACCGGGCAAAAACTGAGAACAAGGATGAATTCTCATCGCCACACAATAAGAGAAAAAGAATGGATCTACCTATGGCCAAACACTTTTGTATGCCCGGTTATAGCATGATGGATATGGAATTACTGGTATTAAAAGCTAACTTCAATTCTGAGAAAGATAGAAAGATTTGGGAATATAAACTTATGATGACCTTTGACACTCTTAGTGCTGGAATGAACATGTCACATGGATTCATGTCTGTGTACATCAATTAAGGAATCTGCTTCTCTGACCTGGGGGCATCAAAACACATACCAGACCCCAATCAGAGGGCAATAAAACTCTCACTCCTTATCTATGAACTGTTCCAATATTTATGTTCATCCCTCTGCCATAATGACAGTTCTGCTTCACGTCACATGTCTTACCTATTGCACTATTCCTGTGTCCTCTTGTGTATAAATATGTGATTCTTCAGATTTTGTATTAGTTTAGCCTGATGAAGAGACCTGAGTAGTCTCGAAAGCTTGCAATTTGTTACCATCTTTTCAGTTAGCCATTAAAAGGTATCAACCACTGAGGACTCTCAAGTCTAAATATTTTGCATTTTATTCTAGATATTTTTAATAGTAGCCACAGAAATGACAAATACGCTAAAACAATGCAAAAGGTTCCTTGCCACTTTCAATTTTCATGCTTGAGCGGTTTATTAAGCATATCTCTGCAGAGAAAAATAACCTGTGTACAGAATGATCTGCTATTTGCCCTTGAGTGTTCAACTAGTTTACAAGGTCTGCATCACTCCACGGCAGAAAAAAACACTTGTGTCACTACTGATCAGTTAAATGCTGAAGACATTGATGCGATTGTGGCTCTAGGTACAAGACATAAAAATGATAGTGTGAGATTAAAGGGTGTAGAGATAGGCATCACGTTCTATAAAGGTGTGAGGGTGTGTGATTAGATTACATCTCACATCCTTTCTACACTCTGAGATTTTTTTGGGGGAGGAAATTTTATTATAAATTATTTTCTAAGAAAAAAAAACTCTTGAATCACAAATACCTTCCTGTAATTCGATGTGGCTCCTGATGCAAAATTCCACATCCTTTTCCTTCATAGGGTTTCTATTCTTTGGAGTTCTTTTATATCCAAGTAGCTTTTAAGGCAAGGTCCGCCAAGGAATATACAGGGCAGTTTATTAGTCAGATGATATAACCAAGATGCCAAATGTAATAAAGTCTGCAGGAACCTGGGGAAATAAAAAAAAAATCAGATTTGATTTGGAATTAAAGGGCTTGCTTCAATTCAATGGGTGGGAGTTCCCTGCCTGGTGTATAAGGACAGCATGAAGGCATCCTTTGTGTCCCATAGTAAACCGTGTGGACATATACAAATAAATGAGGGTGCAAAGTGCTCATTATGACTTTAATATGTCAAAGACAAAACATTAATTTTAACTGGTTAGTTTTAATAAAGGATCTATGTCCAGAATTAGAAAAATTTGACTGCATTTATCCAAAAATAGTCCCACACCTGTCCTCGAGTCATGGCTCGTATTGCAGCTCTAATCCAATCAAGTGAATGGGACTGGGCAGCAATACCGCACACAACCTGTAGACATGTGTGGCACTGTTTTTAGAAAAAAAATCTAAGAATTTGTATAAACATTACATTCCAGTAGTCGAATGATAGATGAAGACTTACCAGTTGATGAATGATAGGAACCTTCTGACTTAGCCAACTAGTTGGCTACTCAGCACTAATAAGAGGTAAGACCCTAGAAACAAATGTCTACAGATGGGTGTCTGTAGGAGAATTCTTTGGCTAAATATTCTGTGTGACACAGTAGGGTTTGTCAAAGAGGCCAAGCTATACTCCAAAGAAGCTTTCCTGCTTCAAGAAGATATCAGGCTCCGTAATGCCACTTAGGCCAGTGTCACACTTTTGACTGTGATGCCAGAAACTCGAGCGAGTCTCTCGCATCAACACCCGGCACTCGGACCGGAGTGTGCGGCTGCATGGAAAAATATGTAGCTGCACGCTCCAGTCCAAGTGCCGGCAGCAGTACCGGGTGTTGATGCGCGAGTTTTTCGCATCACACTCTCAAGGGTGACACTGGCCCAATTAGAGTTAGCTACCCTGAAAGTCAATGCTAAACCCTTTAAAGAATGCGTGTCAGCAGATAAAAAAGGGCCAGTTTTTGCTTATTGCGTTTCTGCTGCTCTCCTTGCTATTCCATTTTTGTTTTGTTCTTTTGTTGTTGTTTTTCATTTTTGCTTTTTCAAATCCACTATACAGTGGAAGAGATATCAGCCTTTTTATTCAGTGTGAATTTTCAAGGTCTTTACCAAGGAAGCGTTGTTCAAAGGGTAAAAATGCAAAGCAGCCCAACATACGTTCCTGGAGAATCATGTAACCAACCCTCCCCTTGTTAGGCTATGGTTCCACGGTCTGGAACCACAGCGCTTTTGACACCTCCGGAACACATGCGGAATGATCGCAGGGCTGCATAGCCCTGTGTTATTTCCGTTGCGGCGACGCAGCGTCGCCGCAACGGACTAGGACATGCTGCGGTCTGAAAAGACGCGCCGCATGTCCGGAAACGCAGGTCTTCCGCCTGCGTGTTTTACAGCATAGTGGAGACGGGATTTCTTGAAATCCTCTCCACTATGCTGTAACATCTGGACGCTGCGTGTTTGACGCTGCGCCAGTGCACAGCGTCAAACACGCAGCAATTCCGGACTGTTTCCTGAACGTGGAAACATACCCTAAAAGACCAAAAAAGTAAGCACAAAATAAAAAGGCCCATATGTCTGGAACCGTATGATGAATAAAAATGGAATTCTCAGGGAAGCACCAGGAATAAAAGAAAAGGAAAATCTTTTCTATTAAAGGATCTGACATTGACTTTTAGGGTAGATACCTCTAATATGTGGCTGTAGGAAGTCTACGTTCTTCTTGAAGCAGGAAAGCTAATTTGAATCCTTTTTTTGCAGAGCATAGACTAGCTTCTTTAATGCACCACTCCAGCAGGGTTTTTATTGCACTGTTGGAGTGGTGCTTTAAATGTAATTCCCCTGCTCCCTGTCTCATACTCACCTGCCTCCGCCTTCATTGTTTTTCTGTGTCACTCCCATTGTTCTCCGGCAAAAAGTACCCTGCCGACAGGTCCAGTGTTTCATGAAATGGCACAAAGGTGTTGGGACTTTGGGTGCTTACCAGGTCCCTAGAACTAGGGGTGCCCTGGCCTATACCTGTCCCCCAGATGACTTCTGGAGGTGGAGATGCCTGGTTCATGTACCTTGCTATGCTCCTATATCAACCCTTATCTGTCCCCTCCCCACCCAGGGTAGTGGGAAGCTGAATTGTATAAGAAAATACTAACCAGACAAACAAGAGAAGCCGGATAGAGATAAATAAAAATACCAACCATAAAAAATACACACACCAAACAACAGAGTGGTACACAGGGGAGTTAAAGTAAGGAGAAACCAAATAGGAGAGGATGAGGATGTGCACACAGACAAAACTCCAAGCAACAATCTCCTGAACAATCTCCAAACACTAACTTCAACCACAAACTACATCTCCAACTCCAGACCAGGCAGTAAGAACTAACACTGGCAATCTCTAATTGACATAGGTGAGCATATATAATAAAGGGGAGTGGCCAACCCTGAACAGCTGAGACAATCCAAGTAGGAAAGCTCCAGGAGCTTCAGCTGAACAGATTATCCCTTGTACTGCCAGCAAGGAAAAAACATGCACTGTGTAATAAGATGGTGAAGTACTTCTAAATAGTGCAGGAGTGCAGGAAACCGACACCGCAGTCTTCTGGCCCCTCTCAGTCGACGGATCGCTGTGACAACAAGTCTATGAGAGCTTTGTTCTGTCTATCATAGACTTGCATTGAGAGCTTGTGGTGTAACTTTTGAGTTCCAGCCAGTGAGAAGCTGCACTCACAAGATGGCGCAACGGGACCGGAGCAATGCTGAAAAATTATGAAAACACCAGAGGGTGAGTATATGACTAGGGGCAGGGGATTTACATTTAAAGCACCACGCCAATACTGAAAAACAAACCTTGCAACAGAATATTAGCCAAAGTCTTCTCCCACACAAATCCATCTGCAGACATCTTTTTTCAAGATTCTTATTCTGATTAGTACTGAGTACTAGTTGGCTAGGTAAGGAGCCTTTTATGCAAGGGGTGAGAGATGGCCAAAGCGAAATAAGAGAATTTAGGTCAGGTAATAATCCATGGGATCCTGGTGATGACTAAACTCTACTTACAGTCTATCATTATGCTACTGAGTTGACAGTTATGAAGATACTATATTGACCACAAATAGAAATTGATCTGTAAACTAATATAGCTTTGTACTGTCAATTTCATAAACACAAAGTAGTTTAATATATTTTCATGTTGAGGATGTATATGGATTATAACATTGCTTGGTTATTTGTTGCTTTGATAAATGGATGTCATGGGTGCATCGCCACGAAGATCGTCGCGATTGCACATTCTGACTTCTCACAGCTGAGCTGCTGTTTCTTTGTGTTTGGTAATGAGAGAGTTAATTTTACCTAGCTCTTTGCTAAGACTAGGTCCAGCCTCGGCCGGCTGCTTTTGATCATGTTCTAATTAGTTTCCTTTATATTCCTGCCAGTCTGGGTGTTAGACGCCGGTGAAAGCATTCATGTAGTCTAGCAGACTGGATCGGTTCTGAGAATATTTAAGCTAAGAGTTCATTAGTTGTTTTTACTCTTATAGCTTATAGTTTATCTCTGAGACCTTAGGTGTACCTACTGTGTGTGAGTGTTGTATGTAAGACTTTATTTACTTTATTTCTTGTCTTTCTTGTATGTCTTTCTGTTCATTAAACCGTTACCTGTTCATTCCCTTTGGTGGTATTCAGGGTCCTTCTTAGGACTAGAATACAGTTGGCAGGGATTGATAGGAGACAGGGTTTACGCTGGTGGCCTGGACCTCTGTACCTTTAACAGTACCTCCAGGTTGAGGGATTAGTTAGGACCCCAGTTTAGGGTCAGCTTAGACCCCGGTCACCCTCTAGCCGGAAACAGCGTATTACGGATTCCGTTTTGACCCACTGGACATTCTGTCAGGTAAATCTATGTTATCATATATCTATGCGCATGTTATATAGGATGTTGCCCTTTTGATATGGATTACTGACATCACATATATATATCTGCTATACAGCGTGACATTTTCACCGGCCCTACTAAAGATTCTCCCCAGCTGTCATGGATCCAGTAGCCCAGCTGGCCCGACAGTTGCAGGGGTTGTCCATGGAATTTGCAGACATTAAGTCCAAGGTTTTGTCCCCCCCGGAGCAAACCAGATCTGAACCTAAGGTTGCTCTCCCGGACAGGTTCACTGGTGGGCGGGACAAATTTTTTACTTTCCGGGAGGCATGTAAATTGTACTTTCGGCTGCGGCCTCGGTCATCTGGGAGTGAAGAGCAGAGGGTGGGAATTGTTATCTCGCTCTTACAAGGGGACCCTCAATCTTGGGCGTTCTCTATTCCTCCAGGCTCCCCAGATCTCCAGTCAGTGGATCGATTTTTTACTGCCCTGGGTCTGGTATATGATGATCCGGATCGAGTCTCCCTTGCTGAAACAAGGTTACGTAAAATACGGCAAGGAAATCGTCCAGCGGAGGAATATTCTTCTGAGTTCTGTAGATGGGCAACAGATACTCAGTGGAATGACCCAGCTCTTAGGAGCCAGTTTTGTCAAGGGTTGTCTGACAAATTAAAAGATGTGTTGGCTCAGTATGATTCTCCTCCATCACTGGAGGCTGCTATGGCCCTCGCTATTCGCATTGATAGATGACTTCGGGGAAGACGCGAGGTAACTCCGCCTCCCGTGATGACTCCACCTACTACTAAAGTCCCTTATACTGAGGTTCCCCTGGTCTGTTCTGAGGAACCCATGCAGTTGGGAGGGACATCTTTTTGTAGGAGGGAATCAGCGGTGCGCCGCAAGACTAGAAGGTGTTTCTTTTGCAGGAGAGAGGGACATTTTGTTGGGGGGTGTCCATCCCGGACCTCTTTGAGCCAAGGAGTTAACCTGGGAGTGTGTATTTCGTCCCCAAATCCCTCTCAGTTTCTCGTGCCTGCGGAGGTGGTGATTGGTACTAGAACTGAGAGGATTTCTGTTTTTCTTGATAGTGGGTCCGGGGCTAATCTGGTGGACGCTCGGTTTGCCCAGGTGCATGGTATGCAACTGAGTGTATTGGCCAAACCGGTCCCTATACTCTCTATTGATTCTAGACCTCTTGGTCAAGGTAGCTTGGTACAAGCTGTTCATAACATAGATCTTCGAGTAGGGGCAATACATAAAGAGCAATTGTCTTGTTATGTGTTGGAGGGTCTACCTACTCCTATTGTGTTGGGACTTCCTTGGTTGGCTAAACATAACCCAGTGATTGATTGGCAATCCAGAAAGATAAGCCAGTGGGGTGAATTTTGCAGGAATAACTGCATGAGCACGGTCATCGGTGCGGTTGTGCCTAGGACTTTGCCTCCTTTTCTGGAGGACTTTGGGGAGATGTTCTCAGAGGAGGGGTGTAAAGAGTTACCTCCTCATCGCGCATATGACTGCTCAATAAAGTTGCTTCCTGATGCCTTATCTCGTACTTTCCCAGGGACCGGGAGGATGGATGATCCGGTTCCTATTCCTCAGGAGGGAGTTGTAGTGTCAGCTGTATGCTCTGAGCTTGAGGGGGAGGTATTGGGGGCTCAGGGGGACGCCCCTGTGGGACTTCCAGGGAGACTGACAGTTCCAGATCGCTTAAGACTGAAGGTTACGGGGAACCGTTACAAACGGATGGCTGATAGGAGGAGAGTTTCTGGTCTAGATCTGAAGGTGAACGATCTGGTTTGGTTGTCTACCAGGAATATAAAACTTAAAGTTTCCTCCTGGAGGTTGGGTCCCAGATTCATCGGGCCGTACAGGATCAGTTCCATAATTAATCCTGTGGCATTTCGTCTGGACCTCCCTCCTACGTTTAAAATTCATAATGTGTTTCACAAGTCATTACTTAAAAAGTATGTGGCACCAGTCATACCGTCACCTCTATCTCCTCCTTCAGTGGTAGTCAATGATAACGTGGAATTTCATGGGTCGAAAATCATTGACTCACGTCTCAGTCGCCGATCCCCTCAGTACTTAGTTCATTGGAGGGGGTATGGTCCTGAGGAGAGGACGTGGGTCTCTGCGTCTGATGCTAACGCAGATCGATTGGTTCGGACCTTTCACACAACTTACCCGGACAGACCTGGTCATGAGGGTCCGGAGGCCCCTCGTAGAAGGGGGGGTACTGTCATGGGTGCATCGCCACGAAGATCGTCGCGATTGCACATTCTGACTTCTCACAGCTGAGCTGCTGTTTCTTTGTGTTTGGTAATGAGAGAGTTAATTTTACCTAGCTCTTTGCTAAGACTAGGTCCAGCCTCGGCCGGCTGCTTTTGATTATGTTCTAATTAGTTTCCTTTATATTCCTGCCAGTCTGGGTGTTAGACGCCGGTGAAAGCATTCATGTAGTCTAGCAGACTGGATCGGTTCTGAGAATATTTAAGCTAAGAGTTCATTAGTTGTTTTTACTCTTATAGCTTATAGTTTATCTCTGAGACCTTAGGTGTACCTACTGTGTGTGAGTGTTGTATGTAAGACTTTATTTACTTTATTTCTTGTCTTTCTTGTATGTCTTTCTGTTCATTAAACCGTTACCTGTTCATTCCCTTTGGTGGTATTCAGGGTCCTTCTTAGGACTAGAATACAGTTGGCAGGGATTGATAGGAGACAGGGTTTACGCTGGTGGCCTGGACCTCTGTACCTTTAACAGTACCTCCAGGTTGAGGGATTAGTTAGGACCCAGTTTAGGGTCAGCTTAGACCCCGGTCACCCTCTAGCCGGAAACAGCGTATTACGGATTCCGTTTTGACCCACTGGACATTCTGTCAGGTAAATCTATGTTATCATATATCTATGCGCATGTTATATAGGATGTTGCCCTTTTGATATGGATTACTGACATCACATATATATATCTGCTATACAGCGTGACATTTTCACCGGCCCTACTAAAGATTCTCCCCAGCTGTCATGGATCCAGTAGCCCAGCTGGCCCGACAGTTGCAGGGGTTGTCCATGGAATTTGCAGACATTAAGTCCAAGGTTTTGTCCCCCCCGGAGCAAACCAGATCTGAACCTAAGGTTGCTCTCCCGGACAGGTTCACTGGTGGGCGGGACAAATTTTTTACTTTCCGGGAGGCATGTAAATTGTACTTTCGGCTGCGGCCTCGGTCATCTGGGAGTGAAGAGCAGAGGGTGGGAATTGTTATCTCGCTCTTACAAGGGGACCCTCAATCTTGGGCGTTCTCTATTCCTCCAGGCTCCCCAGATCTCCAGTCAGTGGATCGATTTTTTACTGCCCTGGGTCTGGTATATGATGATCCGGATCGAGTCTCCCTTGCTGAAACAAGGTTACGTAAAATACGGCAAGGAAATCGTCCAGCGGAGGAATATTCTTCTGAGTTCCGTAGATGGGCAACAGATACTCAGTGGAATGACCCAGCTCTTAGGAGCCAGTTTTGTCAAGGGTTGTCTGACAAATTAAAAGATGTGTTGGCTCAGTATGATTCTCCTCCATCACTGGAGGCTGCTATGGCCCTCGCTATTCGCATTGATAGATGACTTCGGGGAAGACGCGAGGTAACTCCGCCTCCCGTGATGACTCCACCTACTACTAAAGTCCCTTATACTGAGGTTCCCCTGGTCTGTTCTGAGGAACCCATGCAGTTGGGAGGGACATCTTTTTGTAGGAGGGAATCAGCGGTGCGCCGCAAGACTAGAAGGTGTTTCTTTTGCAGGAGAGAGGGACATTTTGTTGGGGGGTGTCCATCCCGGACCTCTTTGAGCCAAGGAGTTAACCTGGGAGTGTGTATTTCGTCCCCAAATCCCTCTCAGTTTCTCGTGCCTGCGGAGGTGGTGATTGGTACTAGAACTGAGAGGATTTCTGTTTTTCTTGATAGTGGGTCCGGGGCTAATCTGGTGGACGCTCGGTTTGCCCAGGTGCATGGTATGCAACTGAGTGTATTGGCCAAACCGGTCCCTATACTCTCTATTGATTCTAGACCTCTTGGTCAAGGTAGCTTGGTACAAGCTGTTCATAACATAGATCTTCGAGTAGGGGCAATACATAAAGAGCAATTGTCTTGTTATGTGTTGGAGGGTCTACCTACTCCTATTGTGTTGGGACTTCCTTGGTTGGCTAAACATAACCCAGTGATTGATTGGCAATCCAGAAAGATAAGCCAGTGGGGTGAATTTTGCAGGAATAACTGCATGAGCACGGTCATCGGTGCGGTTGTGCCTAGGACTTTGCCTCCTTTTCTGGAGGACTTTGGGGAGATGTTCTCAGAGGAGGGGTGTAAAGAGTTACCTCCTCATCGCGCATATGACTGCTCAATAAAGTTGCTTCCTGATGCCTTATCTCGTACTTTCCCAGGGACCGGGAGGATGGATGATCCGGTTCCTATTCCTCAGGAGGGAGTTGTAGTGTCAGCTGTATGCTCTGAGCTTGAGGGGGAGGTATTGGGGGCTCAGGGGGACGCCCCTGTGGGACTTCCAGGGAGACTGACAGTTCCAGATCGCTTAAGACTGAAGGTTACGGGGAACCGTTACAAACGGATGGCTGATAGGAGGAGAGTTTCTGGTCTAGATCTGAAGGTGAACGATCTGGTTTGGTTGTCTACCAGGAATATAAAACTTAAAGTTTCCTCCTGGAGGTTGGGTCCCAGATTCATCGGGCCGTACAGGATCAGTTCCATAATTAATCCTGTGGCATTTCGTCTGGACCTCCCTCCTACGTTTAAAATTCATAATGTGTTTCACAAGTCATTACTTAAAAAGTATGTGGCACCAGTCATACCGTCACCTCTATCTCCTCCTTCAGTGGTAGTCAATGATAACGTGGAATTTCATGGGTCGAAAATCATTGACTCACGTCTCAGTCGCCGATCCCCTCAGTACTTAGTTCATTGGAGGGGGTATGGTCCTGAGGAGAGGACGTGGGTCTCTGCGTCTGATGCTAACGCAGATCGATTGGTTCGGACCTTTCACACAACTTACCCGGACAGACCTGGTCATGAGGGTCCGGAGGCCCCTCGTAGAAGGGGGGGTACTGTCATGGGTGCATCGCCACGAAGATCGTCGCGATTGCACATTCTGACTTCTCACAGCTGAGCTGCTGTTTCTTTGTGTTTGGTAATGAGAGAGTTAATTTTACCTAGCTCTTTGCTAAGACTAGGTCCAGCCTCGGCCGGCTGCTTTTGATTATGTTCTAATTAGTTTCCTTTATATTCCTGCCAGTCTGGGTGTTAGACGCCGGTGAAAGCATTCATGTAGTCTAGCAGACTGGATCGGTTCTGAGAATATTTAAGCTAAGAGTTCATTAGTTGTTTTTACTCTTATAGCTTATAGTTTATCTCTGGAGACCTTAGGTGTACCTACTGTGTGTGAGTGTTGTATGTAAGACTTTATTTACTTTATTTCTTGTCTTTCTTGTATGTCTTTCTGTTCATTAAACCGTTACCTGTTCATTCCCTTTGGTGGTATTCAGGGTCCTTCTTAGGACTAGAATACAGTTGGCAGGGATTGATAGGAGACAGGGTTTACGCTGGTGGCCTGGACCTCTGTACCTTTAACAGTACCTCCAGGTTGAGGGATTAGTTAGGACCCCAGTTTAGGGTCAGCTTAGACCCCGGTCACCCTCTAGCCGGAAACAGCGTATTACGGATTCCGTTTTGACCCACTGGACATTCTGTCAGGTAAATCTATGTTATCATATATCTATGCGCATGTTATATAGGATGTTGCCCTTTTGATATGGATTACTGACATCACATATATATATCTGCTATACAGCGTGACAATGGAATCTGGCACCAGTTAATGCTACCACAACTGAAAGCAGCATAATAGAGGCAGAGACACTGATTCCAGCGATGTGTCACTTATTGGGCTGCTTGTAGTTTTGATATAATCAGTTTTATCTCTTGCAGATCTAGCAGTTTTCTGAATGCTGAGCTCTATATGACCCTGCCCACACTACTGATTGGCAGCTTTCTCTGTACACTGTGCATAGGCAGAAAGCTGCCAATCAGTAATGGAGGCAGGGTTATACATAGCTCATGAATATGAATGACTACCTGGCAGCAGGTTGACTAGTCCACTAGTGATAATCTCTTGCTGATGAAACAGTGATTTTAACAAAACTGCAGCAAGCAACCTAGTGAGTGAAACTTTGTTGGAATTGGTGTATCTGTCCCTACATGATGCTGGTCTCAGATTAGACAGCAAAAACCTGGTGGCAGATTTCCTTTAAAATACTGAAGAATATTTCACATCATCAGGTTTAACTTTTACAAACCATTCTAACAAATAGCATTTCCTGACAACTAACTTAAAGAAACAGGAAGGTTCTTGATGCCTAATCTGAGAGGCACACCCAAGTGTGACTTATATCTGCACAACGGTGACTGTAGTTTGAGGTCAAACCGGCCAGCTGTATTTATTTACTACTTGGTCAGCAGGAAATACATTACCGGGAACTCACCATGCATCTACAAGTGCTTCTCACTAAATTAGAATATCATCAAAAAGTTAATTTATTTCAGTTCTTCAATACAAAAAGTGAAACTCATATATTATATAGAGTTAATGTTGATGATTATGACTTACAGCCAATGAAAACCCAAAAGTCATTATCTCAGCAAATTAGAATAAATAATAGCACCAGCTTGAAAAATGATTTTAAAATCCGAAATGTTGGCCTACTGAAAATATATGTTCCGTAAATGCACTCAATGCTTGGACGGGCTCCTTTTGCATCAATTACTGTAGCATGGCATGGAGGCGATCAGCCTGTTGCACTGCTGAGGTGTTATGGAAGCCCAGGTTGCTTTGATAGCAGCCTTCAGCTCGTCTGCATTGTGGGGTCTGGTGTCTCTCATCTTCTTCTTGACAATACCTCATAGATTCTCTATGTGGTTAAGGTCAGGCGAGTTTGCTGGCCAATCAAGCACAGTGATACTGTTGTTTGTAACCAGGTATTGGTACTTTTGGCAGTGTGGACAGGTGCCAAGTCCTGCTGAAGAATGACATTTCCATCTCCAAAAAGCTTGTTTGCAGAGGGAAGCATGAAGTGCTCTAAAATTTCCTGGTAGATGGCTGCGCTGACTTTTGCTCTTGATAAAACACAGTGGTCCTACACCAGCAGATGACATGGCTCCCCAAACCATCACTGATTGCAGATGCTTCACACTAGACCTCAAGCAGCATGGATTGTGGCCTCTCCACTCTTCCTCCAGGCTCTGGGACCTTGATTTCCAAATGAAATGCAAAATTTACTTTCATCAGAAAACAACACCTTGGACCACTGACAACAGTCCAGTTCTTTTTCTCCTTGGCTCAGGTAAGACGATTCTGGCATTGTCTATTGGTCATGCGTGGCGTGACACAAGGAATGCGACACTTGTAGCCCATGTCCTGGATAGGTCTGTGTGTGGTGGTTCTTGAAGCAATGACTCCAGCAGCAGTCCACTCCTTGTGAATCTCCCTGAAATTTTTGAAAGGCCTTTTCTGAACAATCCTAGCAAGGCTGCGGTTATTCCGATTGCTTGTGCACCTTTTTCTACCACACTTTTTCCTTCCACTCAACTTTCCATTAATATGCTTGGATACAGCACTCTGTGAACAGCCAGCTTCTTTATCAATGACCTTTGCGGCTTACCCTCCTTGTGGAGTGTGTCAATGACTGCCTTCTTGACATTTATCAAGTCAGCAGTCTTCCCCATGATTGTCGAAACTACTGAAACAGAATAAGGGACATTTTTAAAAGCTTAGGAAGCCTTTGCAGGTGTTTTTGTTAATTATTCTAATTTACTGAGATAATAACTTTTGGGTTTTCATTGGCTGTAAGCCATAATCATCAACATTAACAGAAATAAACACATAAACTAGATCACTCTGTTTGTAACGACTCTACTGTATATAATATATGTGTTTCACTTTTTGTATTGAAGAACTGAAATAAATTAACTGTTTGAAGATATTCTAATTTAGTGAGAAGCACCTGTATAAATCCACTCTTCTCATCCACTGTATCATTAGCTGTCCAGTGGTCTAAGTCTTTTGTTATATGTAACTTTGGGGCAAATATAAGAGTCCCAGTAATTGTGAAGGTTGTGTTGTCAACAGGAGCCAGAGAGGAAGAGGAGATGATCTCCTTTTATGGTTGAAGGTCAATGAGCAATAAAAACTGAAATATCAAATAGTCTTAATAGAAGTAGTTGTTTGTTCAGATGTTCATCTGAAGAACCTTAACAAAAAGCAGCTTTCAGTGAAGTATAAAAGCTTGATTAATCAGTGGACCAGCTACATGGAGCCATCTGTGGTGCTCTGGAGATTTGAGGCTCTCAAGCCAAGAATTAGTAAATCAGCCAGAGGCTGGGATATTATTTTCTTTGACTACAATTCTTTAAAACTTTGGCAAACTTGCACTTAAAAACCTAAAGAGTCTTTGTTTTTCTAATGCTTTTCCCATACAAAGGGGACAGGAAACTGAATGTTCTGTCACCTCATGTTTTTAGTTGCCAAATACTAGTGTCTTATTCAAAATGGAAAAAAGAAGTATTCACACCCCTATTAATCTAGATGTGCCACCATTCTGCTACAAATTGGGTGGGGGGATGGTACAGATCATGGACAGACTATCAGCCGCTGGCAGCACAATCATAGCCATATGTGTTTTACTATGAAACGCTGCGGGGTTTCAGAGAAAGGCATACTCAATAGCAGCCGGGAACCGAGCCACATGGGTGACTAGCCATACAAGTGGGTCCCCCGGCAGCTTCTCCCAACCTGCTGACAGTGACTGACAAGCATCTGCCTACATGTGCTTATAGGCAGAGACTTGTCAGTCACTGTCAGCGGGCAGGGAGTTGCCACCAGGGACCCACCTGTACTACTAGTCACCTGTGATGCTCGGTCCCCAGCTCATAAGAGTATGCCTTTCTCTGAAACCCCACAGCGTTTCAGAGTAAAACACACATGGCTTTGATTGCATGGCCAGTGACTGATACATGCTGCCCATAATTCATGTCAGTTTCTCTTAAAACCCCATGCACATTAGACTAATGTTGCCCATGCCAGAAGATATTGACGTATTTGGGCAATAGTCTAATGTTTATTGGAGCCCAGACGTTGCTCCAGCTGACAGTCAGGCTTGGTAACGTGGAGATATTGAATACATTTTGACTTACATTTATCTGGACTCATATACTGCTTATCTGTTCATAGCAGGACAACACAATCAATGTGACATGTTTTTTCAGAGTTAAAACTTGCATTTAATAGTGCATACAATTTGTACTGTGACAGATCAATGAAAATTACTCTCTGCTTACATGTTAAATCGCACTGTGATGCAATGGCACACATAACCCGGATAACCTACAGTAATATCCTAAATAAGGATAGTAAACACAGTGATGTCACAATTAGAAATGGGCAAACCCAAACATTAAAAGTTTGTGATTCATACCAAACACCTACTGTTTGGACACAGACCCCAACACGCAGACTTCAACAGGAAGTTGGTTTTACTGTTCAGGTTCGGCCCGTCGAACACCAGGTGTTTTTTGCGCTGTCATTTGCATGACAGCACGGGAAACATCGGCGGCTCAGATCGGCAGTAAGATTAATACCATCAGTCAGAGGGCTGCGGTTCTCAAGCTGTCAGATGACAGCGTGAGCTTGCAGCTGTGACCAGAGGTAAAAAGTTTACCTTCGGTCACTAGAGTCGGATGATGGGACTACTACTCCCATTTGCCTATGCCTGCTGCCTCTAATAACAGCGAGAGCAGGCAGTGGCTGATGGGAGTATTCATCAGCCAGCACCTGTGCTCTAAATAAATAATTTTAAAAAAAAACAGCGTGAGTTCCCCTCTATTTTTGATAACCAGCTAGGCAAAACTGACAGATGGGTTCTGCAACCCTCAGCTGTCAGCTTTAGCAAGGCTGGTTTTAAAAAATAGAAGGGTCCCCATGCCATTTTTTTAAATTATTTAAAAATAGCAGCCTCCCAGAAAATGAGCATCTATTAGATGCGCCAATTCTGGCTCTTTACCCAGCTCTTCCCCCTTGCCTTGTGGCGGTGACAAGTGGGGTTCATATTTGTGGGGTTGATGTCATCTTTATATTGTACGGTGACGGAAAGGCGTCTATAAGACGCCTATCCATTACTAATCCTATAGTTGTATTGTAAATAAACACACAGCCAGTATAAAGTCCTTTATTTGAAACAAAAAATAACACTTTACTTTTTTGTTTAAAAATATCAAGCACAGTTATACTCCCCTAATACCCATTTCACTAAAGCCAATGTCTCCTATAAAAATTCAAAAACAAAAAACAACCATATCCCTCACCTGTCTTTTGTTCTGTTCCATGCCACAATCCATGTCTGGGATAAACAGTTTTCAACCTGGATGGTGCCACGATGCGACCGTCCAGGCTGAGAACCACTGAAAAATGAGCTGCTGCGAACTCAGCCTCAGTGACATCATCGTGGTTACCGCAGGTCATTGAGGCTGCATTCAAAGCCAGGCTCCTGAGATGCTGTGATCACGGTGAGATCACTGCTAGCACAGTGAGAAAAAGTTTCACGGTGCAGTGGTGAGTTCACTGCAGTTCACCGTGAGAATTCACTGCTTCACTATGAGACTTTTTCTCACTGTGCTATTGGTGATCTCACCAAGGTCACCTCATTTCAGGGCCTGAGAATGCAGCCTCAGTGACCTGCAGTAATGTCAATGACTGCTAGTCACAGAGGCTGAGTTTGCAACAGCTCATTCACCAGTGGCTCTCAGCCAGGACAGTCACATCTTTGTACCGTCCAGGTTGAAAACTGTTTACACCAGACATGGATTATGACATGGGACAGAACGACGGACAGGTGAGGTATATTATTGTTTTTTTATTTTCCTTTTTTTTTGCAGGAGACGTTGGCTTCAGTGGAATGGGCGTTAGGCGAGTATAACTGTGTATAGACACCTCTCCATTACTAAGCCGTGAGCTTGATGTCACCAGAGACAATACAAAGGTGACTTCAACCCCACAAATATGAACCCCACTTGTCACCACCACAGGGTAATAAATAGATGAGCCTTTTCTGGGTGGCTGCGGGCTGCCATTTTTAAGCTGGGGGGCTAATATCCATGGCCCCTTACCAGCCTGTGAATAAAAGCCCCGGATGTCTGCTTTAGCTTGGCTGGTTGTCAAAATGAGGGGAGCCACTCGTTGTTTTTTAAAATCTACTTATTTAAAAAAAAAAAATTAAATTATTTTTTTAGAGTTCAGGCGACTGTTGATAACTACTCCCATCAGCCACCGCCTGCTCTCGCTGTAAATAGCGGCAGCAGGTATAGGCGGATGGGAGTAGTACTCTTTCATCAGCTAACTCCAGTGACTGGAAGTAAACTTTTTACCTCTGGTAACAGCTGCTGGCTCAAACTGACAGTGTGGGAACCGCAGCTCTCTAACTGATGGTAATTATTTTACCGCTGATCAGAGGCAGTGTTTGCCGCGCTGTTATGCACTTAACAACGTGGCAAACACTGGATGTTCGGGCCATCCACTCAAATGAATGGGGTCCGGGTTTGGGTTCGGATACAGCTCTGGTACTCAAAACAAACTTTTGTGTAACTGTTCGGCCAAACTCGCTGGACCTGAACATCCAGGGGTTCGCCCATCACTACTCACAACACAGAGATGAAAATAGAGTGATGTCATAATATAAAGATACTAAAGAATTATAACTTTAATAAAAACAGTGATTTCACAGCATGAAAGTAATGACCAAGGAAAAGCAGCAGCACAGTAATTTAAGTTATGGCATTACCACAATGTGGGGATGATGCACACCCTGATCACAGAGTATCACTGCATATGAATAGAATTCAATGTGATGACACAAATCAGGAATAGAAAACACAGTTATATCACAATTCATGGCCAATAAATACTCTGTGAGAAAAAGTTATTGCACACAGTGATATCACAAATTAGGATTTAAGTGTACGATTATGTAAAAAAATAAGATTAATGTGCACAGTAATGTCACAGAACAGAGATAATGAACTTGTAACTCATCTGCTACAAATACACAGCAATCCCATCATAAAAGAACTGCAATATTGAGGGTCTAGGTTTATAGACGTACAGTATGAAACTCCTATGCCCTAGTGATATCTGCTGTCACAGACCATGGCAAAATGAACCTCCATAAGACAAGAATAATGCGCACAGTGGAGTCATAGCACTGGATCATAACACAAGGATAATGCACATAGTGGTGTCACAGTACTAAATCATAATATAAGGATAATGCACATAGTGGTGTTGCAGCACCGAATCGTAATATAAACATAATGCACATAGTGGTGTCACAGCACTGGATCATAATACAAGTGCAAGAAGAAGGACCGTGCCGCGGGTACCTGCTTTGTGTCGGGTCCGGAACTGTTGGGGCTGTTTCCTCTGTTGTCCGGGCGAAAGCTTAAGAGACTGGACCAATCTTTGCAGGCGGAAGCAGGGGGTGTGGCTAAGCATTTACAGCCACAGCGTGCGCGGAAGCAGGCAGACTTGGCGGAAACAGACAGCGCGCAGCAGGGGGGAGCGAGTGATCCGGCCCTCGAGCATTAGTACAGTGTAGGCCTACGCTCAAGCATCCCTGCCGCAGACAGAAACTGTGAGGAGAGACGTGGTGTGTGCCCATTGATCACCACGAAGCAAGGTGCCAAACGTTTCGTGCTAGTGAGTACTGCGCACGTACCGCCAAAACGAGACTGGGTGCAGGAGGACCGCCATCGGCGCCCCGATTCCCCAGTGTACATCTGCCGAGCCACATTGGGCTCAGATTGTGCGGTGGCTCCCACTCCTCCGGCCACAACAGTATATGGACTAGGGGCTCAGCGGAGGGTGCCGGAGACCAACTGCTGCTGCCAGAATAAGGATCACCGTTACCCTCCGGACCTCAACAGACAAGCGCCGCGCCAGCCGTTGTTGGTACCATCACCTGCTCTGTGACTACCACGTCTTGAGAAACGACTGACAGATAAGTTGACTCAGCAAAAACTGTTAATACCTTTCCCACTGTTCTTTAACTCTGCATACTATTTACATTTTTCCTCTGTTAACCGTTTACCTCCCTGCGTGGAGTATATCAGTGTTAAGTAAAACTGTTAACCCTTGCTGTGTCTCCTGTCCGTCACTGCATCCCGCAACCTGCTCACACAAGGATAATGCACATAGTAGTGTCACAGCACGGAATCATAATATAAAGATAATGCACATAGTGGTCTCACAGCGCTGGATCATAAAATAAAGATAATGCACATAGTGATGTAACAGCACTGGATTATAATACACATATAAGGCATACAGTGGTGTCTCAACAGATATGTTAAAAACACATGTTGTTACGTGGCTGTGCGGTTATTGGAACGTTTGAGACTTTAGTGTTCATGTGCACTGCAGCATCTGATACTGACTTCTAATAATAATAATTTTATTTACGGTATATAGCCAACAATTCTGCAGCACTTTACAATTTAAATAATAAGATTAAATACTTTTCTTGCATTTTCACTTTTTTAAACTGAAAATTTAGGGTATGTGCCGACAATCCAAAACTGGCAGCGCTGTGGATGCAGCACATGCTCACTGCTTCCAAAGCGCTGCCGTCTATTAAACTCAGGTGAATCCCCATGTGTTCACTGAACCGTGTGGATTCACCGCATCCAATACATTTTACAGGTGAAACTTACCTTGTGGAGGTTCTCGTCTCCGCATGATAGGTAGACTTGCTGCAGTCTGGAGAGACGCACCCCATGTCCGTATCCACAGGTGAGCCGCCGGCGTCTGTGCATGCATAGTGGGCGTGGGATTTCATGAAATCCCATCCACTATGCTGTAACAACTGGACGCTGCAGGTTGCATATTGCACAAGTACGCAGCGTCCAACCTGCAGCGTTTATACATCGTGGGCACATACAGACTGGACAAATAATAAATTTCATACTGAGAAAGTTGTGATGGTGAAATGAGTTGTGTATACATGGCTGCAGCGCAGAGAGATGGGTCTTTTTGTGACTGCAGGATGCTCTCGGTCAGTGTGGGGTCATCTGGACTTCAGTCAGGAAATGCTGCTGTCTCATCTTACAGGGCGGGTATGAAACACAGATCCTAAAACAAGCACTGGCTTACATTACCTCTGACTGGTGCTTATACAGCAGCACTTCACATCCTGTTATCTGTCATCATCTAATGTCATTTTATAGAAAGTTCTCTCACTGCGGGCCCAGATTTACCACCTAGATCATTCGAGTGTTAATGCCGGGTATGGTAATTCTATAATCAAAAATATTCAGTTTATGCAAAAAGCACCAAGAGCATGCAGAATCCTTCCTACAATATTATTACCATTTACCCCGTTGTTTAAAGCCAAATTCCAGAGATTTTTTTTTAATTTGCCCATTTGTTTGTGGTCATGAGTGTGAGTGTAATCATGGTAATAATATACTCACTAGTCGCCGTCTTCTCCCGGTCTCAGCTGCGATCTGATCTCTTCTGGCGTCACAAGACTGCATCTGTAACCTGTCGGATCAATGTGTACAGCGTCGGTCACTTTCTCAATGTAAGTCTATGAGGCTCAGAACAAGGCTCTATAGAAATTCAGAGTGACCTCTGCTCCACGCAACCACTGTGTGATTGGGCAGGTAACAAATGCAGTCACATGATGCTGAAGAGCTGCTAAAATTGGCAGAAGATGGTGACCCATGACCGTCTCTCAGAAATGGCCAGTTACCTAAGCAAGGAGTGCGTGTTTGCAAGCTTTTTGCCATATCCTGCTTGGAAGCGCTGCTCTGAATCTGGTCAAAGCTGCCTCTGTTATTAGCATCAGAGAGCGCACAGTTTGGGACATCGGCTCAGCATACTGTTGGTCCAAACCGGTAACTCAGCAAACAGGAAGCCGAGAGGCAGAGGAGCGGTGCACTCCTGAAGATAGAAGATGAGACAAACACCTTCAAGAGGTTATCTCATCGTCCATATATCAAAAAGATACGCCATGACTGTTCTATAACTAGTGGGATGCAATGCGTGGAACTGCTACAGAGGCCCCAGGTTCACTGTCAGGAATGAAGAGGTGGCTGCTAGAGTTGAGCGATACTTTCCGATATCCAAAAGTATCGGAATCGGAATGGTATCGCCGATACCCAAAAAATATCGGCGATACCCGATAACGATACCGGAAATCCAATGTAAGTCTATGGGAACAAAATATCGGAATTAAAAAAAAACCATTCTTGCCTTGTTGGTTAATTGTACATGAAGGAAAACAACAAAGAGTAATGTAGAATGTATTGGGGAAGGTTGAGGAGACATTAAAGGCATAGATGTTTAACCCAATCAAATGGAATAGCATAAATATTTTTTTTTTAAAGATGTTCGGATTGACAAAGAAATTGACAATGTTGTTAACGTTTTTTCTATTTTGGCAAATATGTATATTTCACAACTTCCATGCTCTTCACCTTTTTAACTTTTCACACACTTTCTCCTTCATTATCTTCAGCAGCATCATCTTTTTCATCAAATTATTCTTCATCTTCACCTTCTTTATCTTCTTCTTAAACTTCTTGCTATTCATCTTTTTGTTAACATTACTCATATTCTTCTTATTAAACTATTATTCTTATTCATATTCTACTTCATCTTCTTCATCATATTCTTATTTTGGACAGAGATTCCTGTACTTGTAATCTGTCAAAGTATGAATTTTTCATCCTTCCGTTCTTGCTGTCACAAAAGATTTAAATTACAACAGTATTTGTCCGTGTTCAGTTTAGCCTGCAGCAGCAGGCATTTTCCAGGGGCACCACGAGGAGGAATGGACTCACCCCCATACACTGCTTAGTCTTCTTCTGCTTATAATTTAGAGCATATATTTTGCTCTTCATTTTGGTCTTATACTTCATGTTCTTCTGCTTTTTGATCTTCTGCTTATTGTTCTTAAGTCTCTTGTTCTGTATCTTGTAGTTTGTCTTAACCTTCTTAGTCCTGTTTGGCAATCTTTTATTTCTTCTTTGTGATGGTGTTTAGGCTGGTTGGCTTGATGCTCGTCATCCTTGTGGTGGTCATCTTCTTCGGGGTGGTCATCAGGGTCGTTGTCTTCATTGTTGGAGATCCAGAGTGATTTCCCAAAAAAACATTGAAAAAATCTTCAATTTGTAAATGTAGCACAAGGTACAAGAGCCAATGCAAGTAACGAGGACCAGCTGACTGTGCTGGAACCCGGAGGGGCAGCAGAAGGAAAAGAGCCAATGGCACAACCGAGGACCAGCTGACGTTACTGGGACACGGTTACTAAGCAGGAGGTACCTGTGCTCCAAAGCACTACCAAGGACCAGCAGACGTTGCTGGAACTCGGATACCGAGATGGAGGCACCTAGGCCAAAGGCACTGCGGAGAACCAGCTGACGGTACTGGAACCCGGACGGGTAGCAGAAGGTACAAGAGCCAATGCAAGTGACGAGGACCAGCTGACTGTGCTGGAACCCGGAGGGGCAGCAGAAGGAAAAGAGCCAATGGCACAACCGAGGACCAGCTGACGTTACTGGGACACGGTTACTAAGCAGGAGGTACCTGTGCTCCAAAGCACTACCAAGGACCAGCAGACGTTGCTAGAACTCGGATACCGAGATGGAGGCACCTAGGCCAAAGGCACTGCGGAGAACCAGCTGACGGTACTGGAACCCGGACGGGTAGCAGAAGGTACAAGAGCCAATGCAAGTGACGAGGACCAGCTGACTGTGCTGGAACCCAGAGGGGCAGCAGAAGGAAAAGAGCCAATGGCACAACCGAGGACCAGCTGACGTTACTGGGACACGGTTACTAAGCAGGAGGTACCTGTGCTCCAAAGCACTACCAAGGACCAGCAGACATTGCTGGAACTCGGATACCGAGATGGAGGCACCTAGGCCAAAGGCACTGCGGAGAACCAGCTGACGGTACTGGAACCCGGACGGGTAGCAGAAGGTACAAGAGCCAATGCAAGTGACGAGGAACAGCTGACTGTGCTGGAACCCGGAGGGGCAGCAGAAGGAAAAGAGCCAATGGCACAACCGAGGACCAGCTGACGTTACTGGGACACGGTTACTAAGCAGGAGGTACCTGTGCTCCAAAGCACTACCAAGGACCAGCAGACGTTGCTGGAACTCGGATACCGAGATGGAGGCACCTAGGCCAAAGGCACTGCGGAGAACCAGCTGACGGTACTGGAACCCGGACGGGTAGCAGAAGGTACCCATGGAAATTTAAGTTGACAGGCCGCGAGCCGGCCGCAGTTACCGAATCCCACAGTACTACAGTGGGTGATTGTCCTATTGTCACAATTGAAACAGCCTTTATTTGCATATCCAGCAGCACACATAGGAAGCACCTAAACTCCAGGCACCATAGAGTCGGCTAACCCGACCGCAACACGACAGGACAACTTATTGGAGGCTAAGTGACGTTTACACTGACAGGAAACAGATGGCGTGCTGTAACCAGTCTGGGCAGGAGTGAGTACCCGTGCCAATTATACTTCCGAGCAACAACTGTCGGTGTTGGAGCCCAGGGATGAGAAGAGAACAGGGTGGAGGCAGCAGGACTTTTTGCCGTTCACACAGCAGGGGAACAGCTGACATTACTGAACCCCAATAACACAGGAGCAAGTGTTCACTGTGCTAACAGCACTTCCGAGCAACAACTGGCGGTGTTGTAGCCCAGGCATGAGAAGACAACAGGGTGGAGGCAGCAGGACTGTTTGCCGTACACACAGCAGGGGAACAGCTGACATTACTGAACCCCAGTAACACAGCAGCAAGTGTTGACTGTGCTAACAGCACTTCCGAGCAACAACTGGCGGTGTTGGAGCCCAGGGATGAGAAGAGAACATGGTGGAGGCAGCAGGACTTTTTGCCGTTCACACAGCAGGGGAACAGCTGACATTACTGAACCCCAGTAACACAGGAGCAAGTGTTGACTGTGCTAACAGCACTTCTGAGCAACAACTGGCGGTGTTGTAGCCCAGGGATGAGAAGAGAACATGGTGGAGGCAGCAGGACTTTTTGCCGTTCACACAGCAGGGGAACAGCTGACATTACTGAACCCCAGTAACACAGGAGCAAGTGTTGACTGTGCTAACAGCACTTCCGAGCAACAACTGGCGGTGTTGGAGCCCAGGGATGAGAAGAGAACATGGTGGAGGCAGCAGGACTTTTTGCCATACACACAGCAGGGGAACAGCTGACATTACTGAACCCCAGTAACACAGGAGCAAGTGTTGACTGTGCTAACAGCACTTCCGAGCAACAACTGGCGGTGTTGGAGCCCAAGGATGAGAAGAGAACATGGTGGAGGCAGCAGGACTTTTTGCCGTTCACACAGCAGGGGAACAGCTGACATTACTGAACCCCAGTAACACAGGAGCAAGTGTTGACTGTGCTAACAGCACTTCCGAGCAACAACTGGCGGTGTTGGAGCCCAGGGATGAGAAGAGAACATGGTGGAGGCAGCAGGACTTTTTGCCGTTCACACAGCAGGGAACAGCTGACATTACTGAACCCCAGTAACACAGGAGCAAGTGTTGACTGTGCTAACAGCACTTCCGAGCAACAACTGGCGGTGTTGGAGCCCAGGGTCAAGGAGGATGTTTAAATACTATATCAAGTATTTTCCTTGTTACGTGTCAATTAAAAATGTCTATACTCCAAACAAGAGAAATATAACCTTTAGTACCATAAGATGATGATTTTACATAAAAAAATGTATGTAAATTAATAATTTACAAACATAAACGCATACATTAACATGTTGAAAAGCAATGCAAACCACAATTAAAATAGGTTAAATAATCTGCTATACGGTTTAAAATAAAAGCATACAAGTACATATCAGAATCCATTAATGATGGCTAAGTAACAGTATGTACACCATTTTTATTGTGTAGACAATGAATGGCTGACTTAAAAACATAATCAGCATTACAAGTTATCTTTGACATTCATAAAACTTTACATTTGGTGAATAATATCACTAAAAAATTTTTAAAAATATCTAAAATTTCCCTCATGTAATACTGATAATATGTGCCAATCATTTATATTAACAAACAAAAAATTTAAAAAGTGCAAAGTGCAGAGTGAAAACAGATATTTATGCCTGACTGTGGACTTGCAAGCATGACAACGGATAGATAAGGTATATATAGATGAGACGGCATAGCCACAGATGGTGAATGGCGATGTAATACTGTACCTCAATAAAGTGTGCGTTACTACTACATCCTTTTTTTTATATAGCTTTATAAAAGGTTACGTGCATGTATGGTTGCGCCTTTGTTTGGACGCACAGACTGGCTTCCTGCTGTGACGCGTTGGGTATTGGAGCGTCTGTACGTCTTATGACGCAGACTAACATTCACGGTGCGCATCGTTCATCATCGCAAGCGTACCGACAACACAAAGGCGTTGTCATGACTGCTTTACTCAGTAAACATGCACCTATGATGAAACATACACGCATGTGCCCTATTACATAACAAGCTACAAGAAAAACGAGTGTGAGGTGTGACACAGCTGTTTTGTTAAGGTACAGTATTATATCGACATTGTACAGGTGTCGCTATTCAGTCTGATAAATAGATATCATTCACCTATTCTATCAGTTGTCGTTCTTTCAGCACCACTTAAAGGTATATATTTTGCTATTGTGACTATGCACTATTGACTTTACCAAGGTAATGCATGATTTTTGTTAGCGATTATCATGTTTACATGAAGGACCTTTATGATATGGGCTGTTAACTTTCTAATTAAATATGTATTTTTTAAAATGACACAAATATAAGTAATGTTGAAGAGGACTATTCCTACATGCATTGTTTGCACAATATTACAGGTGTACATCACGTCCCTTAATCAACATTGGATTATTATATTTACTTGTATGCTTTTATTTAAAAGGCAAGAACACTGAAGTATAACCTTCGCACTGCAGCAGTTGTCAAAGTTCAACCCACATTATGCACTTCCAACATTGCAGCATTTGAGTCATGATGTGAGTTGGATTTGTCTAAGCTATGGAGTGACAAGGTTGACCATCAGTATCCTATAGCATAAGTAGGCTTTTGTGTTTGCATTTGTTTTCGACATGTGCATATCTGTAATAATATGTCACAATTATTTTGTTACAGATTTGTGACAAAGACTAATCATTTTATGGTTTTAAAGTTGACGTTTCAAATGTTTACAGCTTAGAAATCAGGGTGTAGCCTCATATCTATGTGTAGCACTAGACACTTTGACATGTCATGTTTTTTTCACCATGATTAGGTAGCTAGCAATAATTTTTGCCGGACACACAGCAGGGGAACAGCAGGCGTTACTGAACCCCACAAACACATCAGCGATTGTTTTCATCTGTGCATCTAACACTTCTGAGCAGCACCTGGCGGTGTTGAAGCCCAGGGTCAAGGAGGGTGTAGGCAGAGGCCTAGTATGAGATGTTTGAAGTTGAAGTTGTAGTTCGCAGCAGTAATTTTTGCCAGACACACAGCAGGGGAACAGCAGGCGTTACTGAACCCCACAAACACATCAGCGATTGTTTTCATCTGTGCATCTAACACTTCTGTGCAGCAACTGGCGGTGTTGAAGCCCAGGGTCAAGGAGGGTGTAGGCATAAAATATTGAGTTATTGCCTTGTTACGTGGCCATTGCAAATGTATGTACTTCAAACAAGAATAAATGAAGTTTTACTAGGACAATAAAATGATGAATTTCAATTCCAAGAATAGAAAAATATTTATACTTGAGAGTCCTCTGTGGTTGATACCGTTTAATGGCTAACTGAAAATATGGTAACAAATTCCAAGCTTTCGAGACTACTCAGGTCTCTTCATCAGGCTAAGACTAAAACAAAAAATGAAGAATCACATATTTCTACACACAACAGGACACAGGAATAGGTAAGACAAGTGAGGGAGGGACAAGTGAGGGGAGACCGGCCAAAAAATGAGAACAAGGATGAATTATCAGCGCCACACAATAAGAGAAAAAATAATGGATTTACCTGTGGCAAAACACTTTTGTATGCCCGGTCATAGCATGATGGATATGGAATTACTGGTATTAAAATATAACTTCAAATATGAGAAAGATACAAAGGTTTCAGAATATAAGCTCATTATGACCTTTGACACTGTTAGTGATGGAATGAATAGATCACACGGATTTATGTCATTCTATATCAATTAAGGAATCTGCGTCTCTGCCCTTCCAGGGGCATGAAAACACAAAACCAGACCCCAATCAGAGGGCAATAAAACTTTTTATCCTTATCTAGGAACTGTTCCAATATTTATGTTCATCCCTCTGTGATAATGACAGTTCTGCTACACGTCACTTACTTGTCTTACCTATTGCACTATTCCTGTGTCCTGTTGTGTATAGAAATATGTGATGCTTCATTTTTTGTTTTAGTCTTTGCCTGATGAAGAGACGTGAGTAGCCTCGAAAGCTTGCAATTTGTTACCATCTTTTCAGTTATCCATTAAAAGGTATCAACCACTGCGGACTCTCAAGTCTAAATATTTTTCTATCTACTGGCTAACACGGTACGAAGATACACATGTTTCCTAACTTCAAGAATAAAAATAAAGACACTGCAAATATAAACGCATATATGCACATGCCAACAAGAAATGGAACAACACACCACCCAAAAAATTGGTTACAAAATATAGTGTTGTAAATTTAAGAATAAAAGTCCATTTTTGTATTTATGAATAATGCTTAAGGAACGCTATGTTAAACCATAACATAGTGAAGACAATGGATTTTGTAATAGTCACTCATCATCATCATCATTGCAATTTAGATGTGACAGTCACAGACATTTCAATTATTTAAGTTAATAAAATCGTTACTTTGTACAGCATGTATGACATGTCCAGCATGGACTCATCAATGTGATGACACAATAATGTACGATAAAAAATAACCATTTAAAAAAACATAATGCATTGTCACAATTTAAGTGTGTGCCTGCAAGTGTAGGTGAAACAAAGGCTACGGATAGCAAAGGTATATTCTATGTCTGTATCAGACAGTGGACAGCCTCTGATGGGTAATGGCGATGTTATACTGTACGTCAATAAAGTCTGCGGCTGCAATCATGCATTTTTTGCTTGTACAGTGTTGAAGAGGGTAAAAGCATGTCTGGTTGTGCAAGGCTTTATCCGTCAACACTACCTTCCTACTGTCACGCGTAGGGTAGGGTAGCGTGTGTCAATTAGATGACTCTATAAAATGTGACGTTACGCAGCGTTATTGCGCCCTAGGGACGCCAAAAATACGACAGCAGTAATCATTTACTGTCTAATACTCCACCTATGACCAACAAAAAAAGACCGTTCCCTCTTTAACAATCTACAAGACTAACAAGCATAATGGTTGACGCTGACTTTATTGAGGTACAGTATTACATCGACATTGTCCATGAGTAACTATGCACTGTGATACCTATATACCATTATTAATTTATATCTGTTGTGGTTGTTTCAACAGCACTTGCAGGTATAACTACCTATTGTCAGTATGCATGATGCACTTTCTAGATGTAATAATTTATTATTGCACATTATTACCAGGTTTAGATGCTGGCCATTTCATATATGGTGTGTGAAGTTACAGTTGGCATCAGTATGTGTATTTTATAATGTCTGTCATAAATAAAACTCGTGATGATGATGATGAGGATTTTATGATTCGTACATCCATTGACTGCATTATCTTACAGGTACAGATAAAGTTCCTTAAAAAGCATTAATTGATAAGTATGAAATGTACTTTTATGCATTAATTTCAAAAAGTGAAGACTATGTTTTAGTTTTTGTTACCATTTCTAATAGACATGTGCAGATATGCGCTGTGATGACAAATTATTATTTGTCCATATTTGTCATAAAAATTTATCATTCTAGGCCTGGAAAACTTCACAATTTCCTGTTTTAAGCATAACAATCAGGGTGACGGCTCTTCCCTATTTGGAGCATGTTCGACATGGGTTTTTCTGTGCATGTGTAGGGAACAGGAGACTTCTTGCCGGACACACAGCGGGGGAACAGCTGGCGTTACTGAACCCCACTAACACTATAGCTTGTGTATTGGTCTGTGGACACGACACTTCTGAGCAGCAACTGGCAGTGTTGCAGCCCAGGGAGTAGAGTTCAGGTGGTAGAAAGATGAACATAACAGGAGACATGGATAACGTTGCGAACCAGTTATTTAATCTGAAAACGGACAGACAAATTCTGGCGAGATCCATGCCTTGTTCATTTTCAGAAAAGTAAGCCGGTCTACATTATCGGAGGATAGTCGCATGCGACGGTCTGTTAGTACACCACCTGCAGCACTAAAGACGCGCTCCGATAATACACTGGCAGCAGGGCAAGCCAGCACCTCCAATGCATACTGGCTAAGCTCAGGCCATGTATCCAGCTTAGAGACCCAAAACTTGAATGGGGAAGAGCCATCTGGGAGTACACTGAGAGGAAAAGACATGTAGTCTGTCACCATCTTACGGAAACGTTGCCTCCTGCTGACTGGAGCCGTCTCGGATGGTGTAGACATTTGTGGCGCTGCCACAAAACTTCGCCACATTTGGAACATACTGGTCTTGCCCTGTGCAGAGGCTCTGCTTGTGCTCCCTCTTGTTGCAGAGCTGTCTCCACTGCCTCGACGCACAGAGCTGCTTTGTAAAGCAGTAGCAGCAGCAGTGCTCTCGGCTGGAATGGAGAACATTATGGATTGCACCAGTGTGTCTTGGTACTCCCGCATTTTACGCTCCCGGTTCAACGGTGTGATGAGGCTTTGTAAGTTGTCCCGGTAGCGAGGGTCTAGGAGGGTGTACACCCAATAATCAGACGTGGTGAGAATGTGGGCGATGCGGCGGTCGTTTCTCAGGCACTGCAGCATGAAATCAACCATGTGCTGCAGACTCCCAACTGGCCAACAAACGCTGTCCCCTGCAAGAGGCGTCATCTCTGCCTGCTCTGCATCACCCCACCCTCGCTCTACATACTGACTAGAGCGTTGTGTACCTCCCTCTGGAGCGATGTCTTCCTCCTCCATTGACTCCTCCTCATCCTCCTCGCAAAGTGAGCCCTGCCCAGCCCTTTGTGAGGAACCACGTTGCGCTGACTGTCCAGAAGGTGATGAAATTTGTGACTCCTCATCCTCCACCTCTTCCAAAACCTCATCCCTTAGTGCTTGCAGTGTTTTTTGAAGCAGGCAGAAAAGGGGGACAGTCAGGCTGACTAGTGCATCATCTGCACTCGCCACCCGCGTTAACTCATCAAACGCACGCAAAACGTGGCAGATGTCCTTCATAGAGGCCCACTCAGTAGTGGTGAAGTGTGAACGGCGCAAATTGCGAGTTGATTGCGCCTGATGCAGCTGATACTCCATTTCTGCTGGCTGCTGCTCACACAACCGCTCCAACATATGTAACGTGGAATTCCACCTGGTGGGTACGTCACATATGATGCGATGTTCAGGAAGGCGAAATCTGCGTTGCAGAGCTGCAATGCGCGATCTGGCCATGCTGGAACGTCGCAAGTGAGCGCACTCTAGGCGGACCTTGTGCAGCAGTGCATCAAGATCCGGATAGTCCCTCAAAAAACTCTGCACGACCAAGTTGAGCACATGTGCCAGACATGGTATGTGAGTGAGGTTGCCAAGGCCCAGAGCTGCCACCAGATTTCGGCCATTGTCACACACTACCAAGCCAGGCTGGAGATTCGCTGGCAAAAACCACACGTCGCTCTCCTGCTTGATGGCATTCCAGACCTCCTGCGCTGTGTGGCTTCGATTCCCCATGGAAATTAATTTCAGGACGGCCTGTTGACGTTTGGCCACGGCTGTGCTCATATCGGTCGCAACAGGTAAGCGTTCACGGGTCCATGTGGAGGTAGACCGTGACGGCTCCTGCAGCGATGATTCTGAGGAACTGGAGTAGGAGGAGGAGTCAATGTGGACAGACTGGATTCCTGCAATCCTTGGAGTTGGCAGAACACGTACAGCGCCACTCGCAAGATCTGTACCCGGCTCCACAACATTGACCCAATAGGCAGTGAGGGAAAGGTATCGTCCCTGGCCATGGGTACTGGTCCACGCATCGGTGGTCAGGTGGACCTTGCTACTGACGGCGTTTAGTAGCGCATGTTTAATTTTTCCCTCAACATGCTTTTGCAGACCAGGGACGGCTTGCCTGCTGAAATAAAATCGGCTGGGCACATTGTATTGTGGGACTGCCAATGCCATTAAGTTACGGAAACTGTCAGTCTCCACCAGCCTGAATGACAGCATTTCAAGGGACAGGAGTTTTGCAATGCCAGCATTCAGAGCCTGTGCTCGTGGATGGTTTGCCGAGTATGGCCGTCTTTTATCCCATGCCTGTGCTACCGATGACTGTTTTGTGGCCTGGGAGTGTGAGGATGACAGGGAACTTGCAGCTGTGGGTGGAATAACACTGGGTCTCTGGACAACAGTGACAGAGGTTCTTCCATGGCGATCCTGTGAGGAAGCCGAACCAGCTGTGTGTGAGCTGGAGGAAGAGGCTCCAACACGAGCTGAAGATGTAGGTGCTGCTGTAGGTTGGCCTACATCTCCAGTGTGTCTTTGGAACTCAACCACGTGCTTTGTCCGCACATGTTTCCACATATTTGTGGTATTAAGGTTACTGACACTTTTACCTCTTTTTACTTTTTGATTACACAGCTTGCATTTGACATAGCAAATATCATCTGCAAGTGTGTCAAAAAAGGACCACGCAGTGCAAGTCCTGGGAGCGCCCGTTTTGGCTGTTGTAAGAGAACTGCTACGAACAGGTGCCAAACTGGAGGCTACAGGCATCCGAGTCTGCAGCCTACCTCTCCCTACTGTTTGGACCGTTGGGGCAATCTCTTCCTCAGATCTGCTCCCACCACCTTCCTGTTCCTCACGCCATGTTGGGTCTTGGACCTCATCATCTCCACTACCCTCTTCCAACACCTGCTGCTGTTGGGTGGTCTGGCCAGCACCATGCTCAACAGAAACTGGCACCTGAGTCTCATCATCATCAGATGCGTTCTGCAGTGTGCTGACCATCGGCACTGGCTCACCCGCCTCTTCACATTCAGAGAGACACAGCTGTTGCGCATCACTGCATACTCCCTCTTCTTCACATTCCAGAATGCTGCTTGGCTGGGCCCCTGTTTGCAAGCCAACAGATTCTGAGAACAGAAGCAGAGACTCAGCTGGCTCCTTTACAGAGCTCTCTGACTGCCTGGGCAATTTGGCAGGCGGTGAAGAGACAGATGGTTGTTCAACAGTGCTGTGGTCCTGAGAGGAGGTGGAAGCAATTGAAGTCGATGCATTGGCTGCCATCCAACCAACAACGGCTTCAATTTGTTCTTCCCGCAGCAGGGGGGTACGCCGACCTCCTACAAAAGTGCGCATAAAGGAACGCTCACGGGGAAAACTGGTGGATGCTGTGTCACTGGGTGCGGCAGCAGCCACAGAATCCCCACGTCCTCTCCCTGCTGAAACTCCACGGCCACGACCACGTGCCTTACTCCCTGCCTTCTTCATATTGGTAGATTGATAAAGAAAGTCAGAAAAGTTATAAGGCCTAAGTGTGGTTATTCCTCAGAGACTGCAGTGAACACTGCAGACAACTGTTCAGTAGCTGTGAAAGGCCCCTTTGTGTACTTCTATAGTGTTTGCAACCAATGTATTGTATACGGATGGAAGCGCGTCACACTAATAGATTAGATTTTTTTCAAATATAATGGAGCAGCACCAATTAGAGAAAAATGTGAAGGATGAGGCAGTGACACACGCTCAGCAGACTACAACCAGCAGTGGTTGAAGAACTAACTGGAGCGTAATCTGCACTCAAAAAATGAAAAGCTCACAGACTACAGTGAACACTGCAGACAACTGTTCAGTAGCTGTGAAAGGCCCCTTTGTGTACTTCTATAGTGTTTGCAACCAATGTATTGTATACGGATGGAAGCGCGTCACACTAATAGATTAGATTTTTTTCAAATAATGGAGCTGCACCAATTCCACAAAATAAAATAAAAAAAAGAGTCAGTGAGTGACACGTGCAGATGCCTACAAACAGCGGTGGATGCAGAGCAAACTGCAGCGTCACCTGCACTCTCACACACACCTTGCACAGAGCTGTTAAAACAACACTGGCAAAAGGAAGCTTTACACAGCGGTTGGTAAACTAGCCTGCCTAAAGCACAGTACACAAAATCGCAATGTCTAACTGTCCCTCATAGTCAGCAGAGCAGCGTTCTGTCCCTAACTGAGTTCACAGCACAGTGACGCTAAAATGGCGGCGGCGCCTTTTATAGTGCATTCTGACATCATTTCAGCAGCCAATCACAGCCATGCCATTAGTTAAGATGACCGCAGCATTACAGGATGTGCCCACACTTCATAAGATTCCTCATTGGCTGACTAAAATCACATTGCCTCTCAAAGAATTATGGGAACTTCCGATTCCGGTATACGATATTGGAAAAATATCGGAACTAAGTATCGGAATTCCGATACAGCGAATATCGGCCAATACCCGATACTTGCGGTATCGGAATGCTCAACACTAGTGGCTGCATATGGATGGGGCTTTCTTCATTCATTTCTATGAGAGGTCTAAACATTGGTGAGGGCGCCTGCTGAATAAAAACAATTATTTACATTTGGAGGCTGAAAAATTTAAATGCCTTGTCTTGTGCTGGTCTCCACTGAGAGATAGATGCAAACTACCAAACTGCCCCCAGTGTCTTGCTAGTGATGCAATGTGCATCACCAACATGGTCTTCTCAAGCAAAACTTCCCACTATTTAATTTAAAAAAAAACACTTTTTATCCTTAGGTGATTGCATCACATACAGTACCTTCTCCTTCAGTCATAGGGGTGGCACTTTCTATCCTTCCAGTTACGGTCAGTCACTGTCAAATTATTCACACCCATCACAGCCTGATTGATTGCCTGGACTGCCCCAAAGTCAATCGCTCAGTAAATCCCACACTTGCGCAACTGACTATGCGCTGAGTCAGTGGCTATGTGTTGTGTGCATTATGAGCAGACACGCTGAGCGCGGCTCTCAGTTCCCGTGGCTCCAGAGCATGTGAACATGTGAAATGAAGCTGGGCACATACACTCCGATTCAGTGCACATATACGGGGACCTGATATTCAGTGTGCAAGCACAAAATTTACTGGGCGATTGCTGTGACATCTGAGCAATCCAGGCAATCATTCAGGTTGGGATGGGCGTGAATAATTTGAAGAGGATCATCACTGCAAAACTAGAAAGCGCAGCCCCGATGACTGAAACTAAAGGTATGGTATGTGATGCAATCACCTAAGGATAAAAAGTGTTTTTTTTAGATAAATAGTGGGAAGTTTTTCCTGAGAAGACCATGTTGGTGATGCACATTGCATCACTAGCAGGACACTGGGGGCAGTTTAGTATCAAAAAAGGACATGACAGGTTCCTTTTAAAATGAAACAATCAAGACGCAATTGAAGTGTTGACTTTCAGGTTTAATAAAAGGGGTTGAACAAAAATATCTTGCAAAACATTCAGGAATTGCAACCATTTTTCTACGACGTTTCCTGATTTCGGGGGATCAAAAGCAATTGGACAAATTAAGTTTATCATAAATAAAATGTTCATTTTTAATACTTTGTAGAGAATCCATTGTAGGCAATGACTGCCTGAAGTCTAAAAGCCATGAATGTCACCAGAAGCTGGGTTTCCTTCTATGTGATGCTTTGCCGGCCTTTACTGCAGCTGACTTCAGCTGTTTGTCTTTCTGCCTTTAGTTTTGTCTTAAGCATGTGAAATGCTGCTCTATGGGGTTGAGATCTGGTGATTGACTCGGCCATTGCAAAATATTGCACTTGTTTGCCTTAAAAAACTCCTGAGTTGCTTTTGCAGTATGATTGGGTCAGTGTCTATCTGTCCTGTGAAGAGCTGTCCAATCAGCCTTGCTGCATTTGATTGAATTTGATCAGAAAGTGTCTCCTTGTACACTTCAGAACTAATTTATATTCAGTCACATCATCAATAAACAGTAGTGACCTAGTGCCATTGGAAGCCATCCATGCCCTCGCCACATACTGTCTCCACCATGTTTTACAGAGGATGTTGTGTGCTTTGGGTCATGAGCCGTTCAAAGTCTTGTCCATACTGTCTTCTCATCAATCAGGTTAATCAACAAGTTGATCTTAGTTTCATTTGTCCAAAAAATGCTTTTCCACAACTGAGCTGGCTTCTTTAGATGGTTTTTGACAAAGTATAATCTGGCTTATCTATTTTTAAGGCTGATTAATGGTTTACACCTTGTGATTAACCCTCTGTATTTGCTCTCATGAAGTCTTCTCTTTATGGAGGTCTTAGATACTGAAACACCTAGTTCCCAGAGAGTGTTCTTCACTGGTATGGATGTTGAGAAAGGCATTTTTTTCACCATGGAAAGGATTCTGTGATCATCCACCACTGTTGTATTTTGTTGACGTTCAGGCTTTTTTTAGATCGCAATCTCACGAGTGTGCTGTTTTTATGCAGAATGTACCAAACTGTTGATTTGGCCACTCCTAACATTTTTGCTATTTCTATGATTGATTTCTTCTTTTTTAAGCCTAATGATGGTCTGTTTTAATCCATTGAGAGCTCATTTCACCGCATGTTGTGGGTTCACAACAACAGCTTCCACATGCAAATGCCACACCTGGAATCAGCTCCTACCTTTTATCTGCTTAATTGATGATAGTTTATTGATAAAAAATCCCATGTAGCCCATTAAAGAACTTTTGAAATAATTGTTCAATTACCTTTGGTCCCTTTAAAAAAAGAGGCAGCTATATATTAAAGGGCTGCAATTCCTAAACCCAAATTAAAGCTAAGATTTTGCACTTTAAACCTCTATTGATTATATAACTGTATGTTGAAAATGCTTTGGTAAACAGCTAAAATCCCAAAACTTGTCACACTGTCCAAATATTTTTGGACCTATCTGTATGTATATTATAAGTTTACAAGGACCGACCAACGGCACATTATGACCACCGAATGGTAGACTTTTACCAATCAGCAGTCATTTGTCTGCGTGTTTACACAGACCAAAGTAAATTATGGGGTCTGAGCGATCCATACTAGATCGCTCAGTTGACTTAGGCTGACGTAGTTCTCAGTAGTGTGAGTCTTGGTTACACAGGACGATGACCCGTCGAGAATGAAGATCTTTTATGGTGCACAAGTATAATTTCACCCAATAAACAAGTGTTTTGCGCTTTCATCAGGCGATCATCAGCCTGTTTCACAGCAAGATAATTTTAAAACAAGATAATCGTAAAGCATGATTACCTTGAATTGGAAATGCCCTTGAAGGCCAGCATAACAACGACTCTGATCGTGCGACGTGATATTGCAGTATTGTGATGCCATATTGCAACATAATGAAAGTTCACATGGTTGAGTGGTGACCCACAAGCTGCTGAGTCCACAGGTTTGGTTTTCTGGAAACCTACATGTTGTAACTAGAGTTGAGCGATACTTTCCGATATCCAAAAGTATCGGAATCGGAATGGTATCGCCGATACCCCAAAAATATCGGCGATACCCGATACCGATACCGGAAATCCAATGTAAGTCTATGGGAACAAAATATCGGAATTAAAAAAACCCCATTCTTGCCTTGTTGGTTAATTGTACATGAAGGAAAACAACAAAGAGTAATGTACAATGTATTGTGGAAGGTTGAGGAGACATTAAAGGCATAGATGTTTAACCCAATCAAATGGAATAGCATAAATATTTTTTTTTTTAAAGATGTTCGGATTGACGAAGAAATTGACAATGTTGTTCACGTTTTTTCTATTTTGGCAAATTTGTATATTTCACAACTTCCATGCTCTTCACCTTTTTAACTTTTGACACACTTTCTCCTTCATAATCTTCAGCAGCATCATCTTTTTCATCAAATTATTCTTCATCTTCACCTTCTTTATCTTCTTCTTAAACTTCTTGCTATTCATCTTTTTGTTAACATTACTCATATTCTTCTTATTAAACTATTATTCTAATTCATATTGTACTTCATCTTCTTCATCATATTCTTATTTGTGACAGAGAATCCTGTACTTGTAATCTATCAAAGTATGAATTTTTCATTCTTCCGTTCTTGCTGTCACAAAAGATTTAAATTACAACAGTATTTGTCCGTGTTCAGTTTAGCCTGCAGCAGCAGCAGGCATTTTCCAGGGGCACCACGAGGAGGAACGGACTCACCCCCATACACTGCTTAGTCTTCTTCTGCTTATAATTTAGAGCATATATTTTGCTCTTCATTTTGGTCTTATACTTCATGTTCTTCTGCTTTTAGATCTTCTGCTTATTGTTCTTGTGTCTCTTGTTCTGTATCTTGTATTTGTAGCACAACCTTGTACCAGCTGATGTTACTGGGACACGGTTACTAAGCAGGAGGTACCTGTGCTCCAAAGCACTACCAAGGACCAGCAGACGTTGCAGGAACTCGGATACCGAGATGGAGGCACCTAGGCCAAAGGCACTGCGGAGAACCAGTTGACGGTACTGGAACCCGGACAGGTAGCAGAAGGTACAAGAGCCAATGCAAGTAACGAGGACCAGCTGACTGTGCTGGAACCCGGAGGGGCAGCAGAAGGAAAAGAGCCAATGGCACAACCGAGGACCAGCTGACATTACTGGGTCACGGTTACTAAGCAGGAGGTATTTGTCCGTGTTCAGTTTAGCCTGCAGCAGCAGGCATTTTCCAGGGGCACCACGAGGAGGAATGGACTCACCCCATACACTGCTTAGTCTTCTTCTGCTTATAATTTAGAGCATATATTTTGCTCTTCATTTTGGTCTTATACTTCATGTTCTTCTGCTTTTTGATCTTCTGCTTATTGTTCTTAAGTCTCTTGTTCTGTATCTTGTAGTTTGTCTTAACCTTCTTAGTCCTGTTTGGCAATCTTTTATTTCTTCTTTGTGATGGTGTTTAGGCTGGTTGGCTTGATGCTCGTCGTCCTTGTGGTGGTCATCTTCTTCGGGGTGGTCATCAGGGTCGTTGTCTTCATTGTTGGAGATCCAGAGTGATTTCCCAAAAAAACATTGAAAAAATCTTCAATTTGTAAATGTAGCACAAGGTACAAGAGCCAATGCAAGTAACGAGGACCAGCTGACTGTGCTGGAACCCGGAGGGGCAGCAGAAGGAAAAGAGCCAATGGCACAACCGAGGACCAGCTGACGTTACTGGGACACGGTTACTAAGCAGGAGGTACCTGTGCTCCAAAGGACCAGCAGACGTTGCTGGAACTCGGATACCGAGATGGAGGCACCTAGGCCAAAGGCACTGCGGGAGAACCAGCTGACGGTACTGGAACCCGGACGGGTAGCAGAAGGTACCCATGGAAATTTAAGTTGACAGGCCGCGAGCCTGCCGCAGTTACCGAATCCCACAGTACTACAGTGGGTGATTGTCCTATTGTCACAACGGAAACAGCCTTTATTTGCATATCCCGCAGCACACATAGGAAGCACCTAAACTCCAAGCACCATAGAGTCGGCTAACCCGACCGCAACACGACAGGACAACTTATTGGAGGCTAAGTGACGTTTACACTGACAGGAAACAGATGGCGTGCTGTAACCAGTCTGGGCAGGAGTGAGTACCCGTGCCAATGACACTTCCGAGCAACAACTGGCGGTGTTGAAGCCCAGGGATGAGAAGACAACAGGGTGGAGGCAGCATGACTTTTTGCCGTTCACACAGCAGGGGAACAGCTGACTATACTGAACGCCAGTAACACTATAGCTTGTGTATTGGTCTGTGGACACGACACTTCTGAGCAGCAACTGCCAGTGTTGTAGCCCAGGGAGTAGAGTTCAGGTGGTAGAAAGATGAACATAACAGGAGACATGGATAACGTTGCGAACCAGTTATTTAATCTGAAAACGGACAGACAAATTCTGGCGAAATCCATGCCTTGTTCATTTTCAGAAAAGTAAGCCGGTCTACATTATCGGAGGATAGTCGCATGCGACGGTCTGTTAGTACACCACCTGCAGCACTAAAGACGCGCTCCGATAATACACTGGCAGCAGGGCAAGCCAGCACCTCCAATGCATACTGGCTAAGCTCTGGCCATGTATCCAGCTTAGAGACCCAAAACTTGAATGGGGAAGAGCCATCTGGGAGTACACTGAGAGGGAAAGACATGTAGTCTGTCACCATCTTACGGAAACATTGCCTCCTGCTGACTGGAGCCGTCTCGGATGGTGTAGACATTTGTGGCGCTGCCACAAAACTTCGCAACATTTGGAACATACTGGTCTTGCCCTGTGCAGAGGTGCTGCTTGTGCTCCCTCTTGTTGCAGAGCTGTCTCCACTGCCTCGACGCACAGAGCTGCTTTGTAAAGCAGTAGCAGCAGCAGTGCTCTCAGCTGGAATGGAGAACATTATGGATTGCACCAGTGTGTCTTGGTACTCCCGCATTTTACGCTCCCGGTTCAACGGTGTGATGAGGCTTTGTAAGTTGTCCCGGTAGCGAGGGTCTAGGAGGGTGTACACCCAATAATCAGACGTGGTGAGAATGTGGGCGATGCGGCGGTCGTTTCTCAGGCACTGCAGCATGAAATCAACCATGTGCTGCAGACTCCCAACTGGCCAACAAACGCTGTCCCCTGCAAGAGGCGTCATCTCTGCCTGCTCTGCATCACCCCACCCTCGCTCTACATACTGACTAGAGCGTTGTGTACCTCCCTCTGGAGCGATGTCTTCCTCCTCCATTGACTCCTCCTCATCCTCCTCACAAAGTGAGCCCTGCCCAGCCCTTTGTGAGGAACCACGTTGCGCTGACTGTCCAGAAGGTGATGGAATTTGTGACTCCTCATCCTCCACCTCTTCCAAAACCTCATCCCTTAGTGCTTGCAGTGTTTTTTGAAGCAGGCAGATAAGGGGGACAGTCAGGCTGACTAGTGCATCATCTGCACTCGCCATCTGCGTTGACTCATCAAACGCACGCAAAACGTGGCAGATGTCCTTCATAGAGGCCCACTCAGTAGTGGTGAAGTGTGAACGGCGCAAATTGCGAGTTGATTGCGCCTGATGCAGCTGATACTCCATTACTGCTGGCTGCTGCTCACACAACCGCTCCAACATATGTAATGTGGAATTCCACCTGGTGGGTACGTCACATATGATGCGATGTTCAGGAAGGCGAAATCTGCGTTGCAGAGCTGCAATGCGCTATCTGGCCATGCTGGAACGTCGCAAGTGAGCGCACTCTAGGCGGACCTTGTGCAGCAGTGCATCAAGATCCGGATAGTCCCTCAAAAAACTCTGCACGACCAAGTTGAGCACATGTGCCAGACATGGTATGTGAGTGAGGTTGCCAAGGCCCAGAGCTGCCACCAGATTTTGGCCATTGTCACACACTACCAAGCCTGGCTGGAGATTCGCTGGCAAAAACCACACGTCGCTCTCCTGCTTGATGACATTCCAGAGCTCCTGCGCTGTGTGGCTTCGATTCCCCATGGAAATTAATTTCAGGACGGCCTGTTGACGTTTGGCCACGGCTGTGCTCATATCGGTCGCATCAGGTAAGCGTTCACGGGTCCATGTGGAGGTAGACCGTGACGGCTCCTGCAGCGATGATTCTGAGGAACTGGAGTAGGAGGAGGAGTCAATGTGGACAGACTTGATTCCTGCAATCCTTGGAATTGGCAGAACACGTACAGCGCCACTCGCAAGATCTGTACCCGGCTCCACAACATTGACCCAATGGGCAGTGAGGGAAAGGTATCGTCCCTGGCCATGGGTACTGGTCCACGCATCGGTGGTCAGGTAGACCTTGCTACTGACGGCGTTTAGTAGCGCATGTTTAATTTTTCCCTCAACATGCTTTTGCAGAGCAGGGACGGCTTGCCTGCTGAAATAAAATCGGCTGGGCACATTGTATTGTGGGACTGCCAATGCCATTAAGTTACGGAAACTGTCAGTCTCCACCAGCCTGAATGACAGCATTTCAAGGGACAGGAGTTTTGCAATGCCAGCATTCAGAGCCTGTGCTCGTGGATGGTTTGCCGAGTATGGCCGTCTTTTATCCCATGCCTGTGCTACCGATGGCTGTTTTGTAGCCTGGGAGTGTGAGGATGACAGGGAACTTGCAGCTGTGGGTGGAATAACACTGGGTCTCTGGACAACAGTGACAGAGGTTCTTCCATGGCGATCCTGTGAGGAAGCCGAACCAGCTGTGTGTGAGCTGGAGGAAGAGGCTCCAACACGAGCTGAAGATGTAGGTGCTGCTGTAGGTTGGCCTACATCTCCAGTGTGTCTTTGGAACTCAACCACGTGCTTTGACCGCACATGTTTCCACATATTTGTGGTATTAAGGTTACTGACATTTTTACCTCTTTTTACTTTTTGATTACACAGCTTGCATTTGACATAGCAAATATCATCTGCAAGTGTGTCAAAAAAGGACCACGCAGTGCAAGTCCTGGGAGCGCCCATTTTGGCTGTTGGAAGAGAACTGCTACAAACGGGTGCCAAACTGGAGGCTACAGGCAACCGAGTCTGCAGCCTACCTCTCCCTACTGTTTGGACCGTTGTGGCAATCTCTTCCTCAGAGCTGCTACCACCACCTTCCTGTTCCTCACGCCATGTTGGGTCTTGGACCTCATCATCTCCACTACCCTCTTCCAACACCTGCTGCTGTTGGGTGGTCTGGCCAGCACCATGCTCAACAGAAAATGGCACCTGAGTCTCATCATCATCAGATGCGTTCTGCGGTGTGCTGACCATCGGCACTGGCTCACCCGCCTCTTCACATTCAGAGAGACACAGCTGTTGCGCATCACTGCATACTCCCTCTTCTTCACATTCCAGAATGCTGCTTGGCTGGGCCCCTGTTTGCAAGCCAACAGATTCTGAGAACAGAAGCAGAGACTCAGCTGGCTCCAGTTCAGAACTCTCTGACTGCCTGGGCAATTTGGCAGGCGGTGAAGAGACAGATGGTTGTTCAACAGTGCTGTGGTCCTGAGAGGAGGTGGAAGGAATTGAAGTCGATGCATTGGCTGCCATCCAACCAACAACGGCTTCAATTTGTTCTTCCCGCAGCAGGGGGGTACGCTGAGCTCCTACAAAGTGCACATAAAGGAACGCTCACGGGGAAAACTGGTGGATGCTGTGTCACTGGGTGCGGCAGCAGCCACAGAATCCCCACATCCTCTCCCTGCTGAATCTCCACGGCCACGACCACGTGCCTTACTCCCTGCCTTCTTCATCTTGGTAGATTGATAAAGAAAGTCAGAAAAGTTATAAGGCCTAAGTGTGGTTATTCCTCAGAGACTGCAGTGAACACTGCAGACAACTGTTCACTATCTGTGAAAGGCTCCTTTCTGTACTTCTATAGTGTTTGCAACCAATGTATTGTATACGGATGGAAGCGCGTCACACTAATAGATTAGATTTTTTTCAAATATAATGGAGAAGCACCAATTGGAGAAAAATGAAAAGGATGCGGCACTGAGACATGCTCAGCAGAGTACAAGCAGCAGTGCTTGAACAAGTAACTGGAGCGTGATGTGCATTCAAAAAATAAAAAACACAGACTGAAGTGAACACTGAAACACAACTGTTCACAATCTGTGAAAGGCTACTCCTTTGTCTACTTCTATATGTTTGCAACCAATGTATTGGATACGGATGGAAGCGCGTCACACTAATAGATTAGATTTTAAATGGAATGGAGCAGAACCAATTGGAGATAAATGAAAAGGATGAGGCACTGAGACACGCTCAGCAGAGTACAAGCAGCAGTGCTTGAACAAGTAACTGGAGCGTGATGTGCACTCAAAAAATAAAAAACACAGACTGAAGTGAACACTGAAACACAACTGTTCACAATCTGGGAAAGGCTACTCCTTTGTCTACTTCTATAGTGTTTGCAACCAATGTATTGTATACGGATGGAAGCGCGTCACACTAATAGATTAGATTTTAAATGGAATGGAGCAGAACCAATTGGAGATAAATGAAAAGGATGAGGCACTGAGACACGCTCAGCAGAGTACAAGCAGCAGTGCTTGAACAAGTAACTGGAGCGTGATGTGCACTCAAAAAATAAAAAACACAAACTGAAGTGAACACTGAAACACAACTGTTCACAATCTGGGAAAGGCTACTCCTTTGTCTACTTCTATAGTGTTTGCAACCAATGTATTGTATACGGATGGAAGCGCGTCACACTAATAGATTAGATTTTAAATGGAATGGAGCAGAACCAATTGGAGATAAATGAAAAGGATGAGGCACTGAGACACGCTCAGCAGAGTACAAGCAGCAGTGCTTGAACAAGTAACTGGAGCGTGATGTGCACTCAAAAAATAAAAAACACAGACTGAAGTGAACACTGAAACACAACTGTTCACAATCTGGGAAAGGCTACTCCTTTGTCTACTTCTATAGTGTTTGCAACCAATGTATTGTATACGGATGGAAGCGCGTCACACTAATAGATTAGATTTTAAATGGAATGGAGCAGAACCAATTGGAGATAAATGAAAAGGATGAGGCACTGAGACACGCTCAGCAGAGTACAAGCAGCAGTGCTTGAACAAGTAACTGGAGCGTGATGTGCACTCAAAAAATAAAAAACACAAACTGAAGTGAACACTGAAACACAACTGTTCACAATCTGTGAAAGGCTACTCCTTTGTCTACTTCTATAGTGTTTGCAACCAATGTATTGGATACGGATGGAAGCGCGTCACACTAATAGTTAAATTGCATGGAGCAGCAAGAATTACACTGAAGAAAAAAAAAAGAGTCTGTGAGTGACATGTGCAGATGCCTACAGACAGCGTTGCATGCAGAGCAAACTGCAGCGTCACCTGCACTCTCACACACACCTTGCACAGAGCTGTTAAAACAACACTGGCAAAAGGAAGCTTTACACAGCGGTTGGTAAACTAGCCTGCCTAAAGCCCAGTACACAAAATCGCAATATCTAACTGTCCCTCAGAGTCAGCAGAGCAGCGTTCTGTCCCTAACTGAGTTCACAGCACAGTGACGCTAAAATGGCGGCGGCGCCTTTTATACTGCATTCTGACATCATTTCAGCAGCCAATCACAGCCATGCCATTAGTTAAGATGACCGCAGCATTACAGGATGTGCCCACACTTCATAAGATTCCTCATTGGCTGACTAAAATCACATTGCCTCTCAAAGAATTATGGGAACTTCCGATTCCGGTATACGATATTGGGAAAATATCGGAACTAAGTATCGGAATTCCGATACAGCGAATATCGGCCGATACCCGATATTTGCGGTATCGGAATGCTCAACACTAGTTGTAACATAACCACATTCATTGTAGCATTGCGATACTGTGATGTGTCACAAGACCTCAGTCAATACGTAGCTCTACCCTATATACAGCATATGGTTAATATACCATAAAGAACATTATTATTCAGTGAAGGCCAGGAGAGTGATGAATAGGAATATAGCTTCATCCAAAGGTTTTATTTAGTGAATACACTATGTTTTGACAAAACCAGAAAACCTTTATAATCCTCTCGACCTTAGACTGACTCAAGGCAAATTCAGCTGTAGAGCTTCATGGATATGTGGGTATGTCCACATGTTTTTGCCTCATTTTTGTTTTACTTCAATGCAATTCTGCCCAGATTTCAAGGCGTGCTACAATTCATGTTCTTCTTTATGTAAAATACATTTTCTTCTTATTGAAATATCTAGAAGCATGGTAAATTATGACTTTTACAGAACACATGTAGCAAAGCTGACATAGACATGACTCCCTTGTGTTGTGTTCTGATACTTCATCATTATCTCAAGGCCTCACATTGCTTATGAATTATGGGTACAGAAATCAGACCGGCAGAACCATGTAGTCACAATTCCTAATTTCTGTTCCCAAAACAAAGCTGCCCAGATTACACATCTCAAGCTGAGATGTTCCCTTATTTATCCTCGGTATAAATTTACCAGCTAAAGAAGTCTTCATACGCTTTGATTAATTATACAGCCAATTAGGCTATCTCTCACTTGTGTTATTTCCTAACGTTTGTGAAAAAAATAAAAGAATATTTAATTGCATGAAGGAATTGCTTGATATTGCAAAAAGATTGTAATAGTGGGAACATCATAAAAAACATCATAGCAAGAGTTCACCTAATGGTCGAAGCTAGTCGAAGCATAAACAATATCGAGGCATGTAACTGCATCTGCTCAGAAAGCGATGATGGTGAGTCATCCAGTGGAAGGTTTCAAAGCAGATGCATTTTTATTAGGTGGTCCAAGATATTTTGTTTTATTTTCCATTATTGGTTGATAGGTGTTTTTTTTAATTAAATGTTTGACTGTATATTTTCTTTATAGATCCGTCCTTAGGCCTCATTTAAATGTCCTTGTTTCCAATACCTGTCGCATCCATTTTTGTTTCTTTACAGATATAGCACGTACCCATAATAATCTGTGAAGCTAGTCACATGTCTGTGTTTTTACACGAACACATGTCAGATTTTTTTCTGGCAGCACAAATGACAAGGGTCAAGACACAAGTCTATGAAGGAAAAAGGGATCCAGCTTCAATAAAATCTTCATCTTTATTGATTCATAAAAACATGAATAATGGCATGCTCCTGGACAAGCTCAGGACAAGGCTACGCGTTTCGATCACAGGGATCTTTATCACAGCTGACATATTCAGACAAAGGCACATATTTAAGACAAAGGAAGACCAATCACGATCAGAAAAAATGTCATGTGATTTTTGACAAGTCCTTTAACAATTTGCACATAACGAATAAAGAAACAAAAACAATATTTGCACAAATAAAATCAATGCAAAGAAATAAAATTAATAATGGAACATCAATTCGTTTCTTTTGTTGAGACCAAATGGATGTCTGGTATGTAGATTAAAGATCCAGAAAGCTTCACATGTGAGGAGTCGCTGACGTGCATCTCCACCTCGGGCAGACAGGTTAACACTTTCAATACCTGTGACTTGGAAGGAAGAAACATTGCGAGCATGCTGAAAAATAAAATGTTTAGCAGCAGCAGAAATATTGCGATTCGAAGAAACATTCTTTATATCCTGCAAATGTTCAGCGATCCTGATTTTTAATTTCCTAGTAGTGCAGCCTATGTAAGATAAATTGCAAGTAGTGCACATAATTTTATATACCACATAGCATGAATTACAATTGATATATTTGTTAATGGTATAAATCGCAGTGCTGTCATTATTTTCAAAGGTTTTCGTTACACAAACATATTTGCAAAGTGCACATCTATTGTGGCCACATTTATAAAAACCTTTATGTTCTAACCACGATGTTTTATGAGAAGAGAAATTATTACTGAACATGCTTGGAGAAACTTTGTTACCAATAGATGGCGCTTTCCTTGAAACAACATTAATACCTGATGAAAGAATGTCAGCAAGAGAGGGATCTTCATATAAAATAGGCAGCGATCTCAAAATGATTTTTTTGATGTCCCCAAATTGAGGACTATATTGAGCACAAAAATATGGTTTCACTGCAAGATCATTTTTTTGTTGTCGCCCTCCACTAATGAGATCCTCTCTGTTTTTATTACTTACAATTGTTCGTGCTCTTTTTAATGACCATTTAGGATAATTTCTGTTTTTTAATTTTGTATCCACACAATTAAATTCCGTTTCCAGAGCTGTAGGATCGCTGCAGTTTCTCAAAATTCTGGTATATTCACCCAAAGGAATCGATTTGATAGTGTGTTTGGGGTGACTGCTTGCTGCATGCAAGATAGAATTACCAGCACAAGGTTTGCTGAACGTTTTAGTAATAATAACAGAGTCATGTACCCCGTGTATCTTCACGTTTGATCAAGCGGAGGATCCGTGCTTCTACAAACCGGTGAGCTGGTTAGCGTTCTTATATAAGACACAAGTCTATCGGTCTGTGAAAAATACGGATGGCATCAGTGTACAGTCCATGTGCCATTCATATTTAACATTGAAAAGTATAGGAGAAGCTTAGTCATTTATTTATGGAACCATACGTGAAAAACACTGAAGATAAAAGCGGACATATGGATGACGCACTGATGGCAAGATTGGACACGCTGATGGTAAAAAATGGACACGTTGATGGTAAAAACAGACACACTGATAGTAAAAATGAACACATTTGTAGTAAAAACGGACACACTGATGGTAAAAATGGACACATTTGTAGTAAAAACAGACACACTGATAGTAAAAATGAACACATTTGTAGTAAAAACGGACACACTGATGGTAAAAATGGACACACACCGATGACACACTGATGGTAAAAACGAACATACGGACAGTAAACTGATGACACACTGATGATAAAAATGGGCACCCTGATGGTAAACACAAACACATGGACCGTAGACTGATGAAACACTGACGCAAAACATTGAAGACAACGGTAATATTTTTCACGCAGTTGTTTAAATACAGATGTGTGAATGAGGCCTTAGTTGGTTTTACATATGCGGCTCATTCATTCCTACATCACATGAGGAGACTCTCCATATAGATCACACGGCCTCTAGTAGTAGTAAATATGGATCTGGAGAAATAGAGCACTTAGGGGCCAATTCACACTGTCATTTTTTACGCTGGAGTAAGATGTGGCAAATTCCGTAAGAGTCATGCCTCTGAAAGAATTTATTGCAGCTTTCAGCTGTCGTGTACCAGAGAGAGAAAGCTTCTCCAGTCTAGACTGAAGTACATTTCTGCATTAATTTATGCCACTTTTATGGAGTCAATTATAATGCATTTGTCTAGGCCATTGTAATTCTGGGTTCAAATCCCACCAAGGACAACATCTGCAAGAAGTCTGTATGTTCTCCCCGTGTTTATGTGGGATTCCTCCGGGTTCTCCGATTTCTTCCTGTTGCACAGCTTCTGAATCCACACCTTAGCAGTAGAAAACTTCACAGAGCAAGCTGCATGGGATAACAAGCTTTTACTTCTGACAACATGAGGTAAAAGAATAATGCACAGTCACTTTAGCATTGCATCAGGAAAACAGGAACAAAACGAAAGTGAAACTACAAGTGAGACTATTTCTTATACAATACATTAAACAGAAGGAAACGTTACACAACATCGCCATCTATTGTCAGGTCAGCATAAAGTCCTCCTTTTACTTATAATAAGTCCTAATCTGTTGCATATGCCAACACTTCCTACACTCCAGAGACATACTGATAGGGATTTAAATTGTGAGCCCCGATGTGGACAATGATGATAATGATAATGTTTGTAAAGCTCCGTGGAATATGATGGTGCTACATAAGTAAAATGAATAAGGTTTGCCACTTTTTAAAGCAGTTGGCGGAGCGCAAGTAAAAATATGAAACTGGCACAAGCTGAAGATGCGAGCCCCTGATCTATGGAATGAAACAGCCACGTAATGTGGGCACACAGACTCAGTGCAGAACTATTCTCCATACAACGGGCAGGGAGAGGGGGAAACTTGTTGAGCAATTGATTTAATGGAATCTTTGAGCAAATATTTTATTTTATTGTACTCCTGTTTTAAACTGGATGTCAATTATATATTTAGGAAGAAGAGGAGGAAATAAAACTTGAAATTAACATGCTGAAGAAGTACTCCCATCACCGAAACATCGCTACCTACTATGGAGCTTTTGTCAAGAAAAGTCCAATGGGTCAGGATGATCAGCTTTGGGTAATTATTAATCCTTAAGCGGCCATTACTCGGAATTATCTTTTAATAGAAATTAACTTTATCTGTGCTGTGGGTGAAAGCCTAGGTACAACCAAGGTTTTAGCATATTTTTCTCAGGTACAACATTTATTAAATTGTTACCATCATATTTTAAAGTTTTCACCTACCTCTAAGATAGGTGATATCTTCCTGATCGGTGTTGGTCTGACTGTTGGGACCTGCAATAAGCCATAAAACAGGACTCTGCAGAGCTCCGACTGTACAGAAATGTGGCTGGAAAAGCGCACCACCACTCCATTCAGAGAAATCTCTGCAGAGTCCTGTTCTCTTCATCGGTCAGACCAACACGATCAGCAATTAAACTTTAAAGATAGGTGATAACTCCTAAACATGGAAATACTCCTTTAAACTAGAAATCATCTTCTACATCTTGGTATAATTGAGCTGGTGTATAATGTCAAGGACTTAAAAGGGAGTATTCCCATCTCCAAGATCCTATCCCAATATGTAGTAAATGTAATAATAATAATATTAGCAAATATTTCTAATTAAAAATGTACCGTAGTTTAGTTTTTCTGATTTTTTATGTCCCTTTCCTCATGTGCAGGCATTGCAGGACCTTAAGTATCAATGGTTACAGCCACTAGCAACTAGCTAACTGTCACTATATCAGTGGTCACAATTAAGGATATCTAAGGTTCTGCAATGACTGCACATGAAGAAAGACATAGCGAATAAGAAAATTATACTACATTTCTAATTGCTAAGATTATTATTACACCTACCACATACTGGGATAGGATCTTAGAGACGGGAATACCCCTTTAAATTAATGTGTTATACGGAACTTATGTCATGGACTGTATAGTATATATATATATAATTGTTCTTCCCCCTTGTGAGTGATATAATATATATATATATATATATATATATATATATATATATACACTACTCAAAAAAATAAAGGGAACACTTAAACAACAGAATATAACTCCAAGTGAATCAAACTTCTGTGAAATCAAACTGTCCACTTAGGAAGCAACACTGATTGACATTAAATTTTACATGCTGTTGTGCAAATGGAATAGACAACAGATGGAAATTATTGGCAATTATCAAGACACACTCAATAAAGGAGTGATTCTGCAGGTGGGGACCAGAGACCACATCTCAGTACCAATGTTTTCTGGCTGATGTTTTGGCCACTTTTGAAAGTTGGTTGTGCTTTCACACTCATGGTAGCATGACACAGACTCTACAACCTACACAAGTGGCTCAGGTAATGCAGCTCATCCAGGATGGCACATCAATGCGAGCTGTGGCAAGAAGATTTGCTGCCTGTCAGCGTAGTGTCCAGAAGCTGGAGGCGCTACCAGGAGACAGGCCAGTACACCAGGAGGAGCACTGCCAGAGCCCTGCAAAATGACCTCCAGCAGGCCACAATTGTGCATGTGTCTGCACAAACTGTTAGAAACCGACTCCATGAGGATGGTCTGAGTGCCTGACGTCCACAGATGGGGGTTGTGCTAACAGCCCAACACCGTGCAGGATGCTTGGCATTTGCCACAGAACACCAGGATTGGCGAATTCGCCACTGGCACCCTGTGCTCTTCACAGATGAAAGCAGGTTCACACTGAGCACATGTGACAGACGTGACAGAGTCTGGAGATGCTGTGGAGAGCGATCTGCTGCCTGCAACATCCTTCAGCATGACCGGTTTGGCAGTGGGTCAGTAATGGTGTGGGGTGGAATTTCTTTGGAGGGCCGCACAGCCCTCCATGTGCTTGCCAGAGGTAGCCTGACTGCCATTAGGTACCGAGATGAGATCCTCAGACCCCTTGTGAGACCAAATGCTGGTGTGGTTGGCCCTGGGTTCCTCCTAATTCAGGACAATGCCAGACCTCATGTGGCTGGATTGTGTCAGCAGTTCCTGCAAGATTAATGCATTTAAGCTATGGACTGGCCCACCCATTCCCCAGACCTGAATCTGATTGAGCACATCTGGGACATCATGTCTCGCTCCATCCACCAACGTCACACTGCACCACAGACTGTCCAGGAGTTGGCGGATGCTTTAGTCCAGGTCTGGGAGGAGATCCCTCAGGAGACCATCCGACACCTCATCAGGAGCATGCCCAGGTGTTGTAGGGAGGTCATACAGGCACGTGGAGGCCACACACACTACTGAGTGCAAAATTAAAGTGGAATGTAATGTCCTTAAAACAAGTAAATGATTTAAGGACATTACATTCCACTTTAATTTTGTGTGTGACTCCAAATCCAGGCCTCCATTGGTTAATACATTTGATTTCCATTGCTGATTTTTGTGTGATTTTGTTGTCAGCACATTCAACTTTGTACAGAACAAAGTATTCAATGAGAATATTTCATTCATTCAGATCTAGGATGTGTTATTTGAGTGTTCCCTTTATTTTTTGAGCAGTGTATATATATATATATATATATATACATATATATATATGTATATATATATATATATATCTCACAAGAGGAAAATTGCATATTTGATTAGCAGTTAACATTTTTCCTGGAAAATCTGATGGCAATAAAACAAGCATGTATCTCCATAACTGATGCTGAATAAATATGTTCCCTCTATTACAGCTGGTAATGGAATACTGTGGAGCAGGATCAGTTACCGACTTGGTCAAGAAGACAAAAGGCAACTGCTTCAAAGAAGATTGGATTGCATATATATGCAGAGAGGTTATACGGGTATGTTCTCATGGGGTTTTTAAACTACCCAATATATTATTGATCAAGTAAACAAAAAAACTGAAAAAAATCATCATGTTTAGTAGTAGTAATAAAACAACTAATTTCTTATGTGCTATGATGATATCATTTATTATTTTAAAATACTTTCAGATCTGTAATCCACTTCATTTGTTTGCAGTCAAAGGGATTTTCTGCCACGTTTCAGCTGTTAGATCAGTGCATTATACTTGGCTGTTCCCATAAAGCTTGAATGGGGTAACATGGGCCGAAACTCATCTGTGGCAGCCTTCATAATGCTCCCCACCGAGTTAGTGTAGCTGGAGTTCAAAAGATATTCGGGGATTTAGCAATGTGTGGGGTCCTGTCAGACTTCTAACAATCTAACATCTACTGTATGTATATATATATATATATATATATACTCACAGTATATATACAGGGGTTGGACAAAATAACGGAAACACCTGGAAACATCAACAAAAGTTAGTTTAATATGGTGTAGGTCCACCTTTTGCGGCGATTACAGCCTCAATTCTCCAAAGTATGGATTCATACAAGGTGTGAATTGTTTCCAAAGGTATTTTAGCCCATTCTTCAGTTAAAACACCCTCCAGTTCTCTGAGCGAAGATGGCGGCGGAAATCGACGTCTAACTTGAATCTCTAAAATCGACCAAAAATGCTCAATAATGTTGAGGTCTGGGGATTGTGGGGGCCAGATGAGATGCTCAACTTCATTAGAATGTTCCTCGTGCCATGCTTTAAACGATTCTAGCTGTATGAATTGGTGCATTATCATCCTGAAAGATGGCGTTCCCCTCCGGGAACAGTGCTTGAACCATAGGATGCACTTGGTCGCCCAAAATGCCTAAATAATAGCGGCTGTTAATTCTTCCATGAAGGGATATCATTGGCCCGGCGGATCTCCACGAAATAGCACCCCAGATCATCACATAACCTCCGCCATGTTTTACGGTTGGGAGAAGGCAGTCTGGATGGAATGCTTCTTTCGGCTGTCTCCAAACGTACACGCGGCCGGAGGTCGGAAAAAGGGTAAACGATGATTCGTCTGAGAATATCACATGTTTCCACGGCTCGAGGGACCAATTCTGGAGGTTTCTTCACCACTCTAAACGCTTGGAAACATTTGTCATTGAGAGCAGCGGTTTTCGAATTGCAGCTCTTCCGTGGAATCCAGATTTGTTCAGCTCCCAACTAACAGTTTTCGTGGAAACTGGGTTCTGTAGGTGTTCATTGAGCTCAGCAGTGATTTTTGGAGCCGTGGTCTTGCAATCCTCTCTCACAATTCACTTTAGAGTCCGACAGTCTCTCTCAGTCAACTTCGACTTTCGGTCGGACCTGTGCTTTGCTGCGGACATTTTTCCTTCTCTTTCAAACGCAGTCATTACTTTGGAGACAGTACCTCTTGACACGCCAAGCATTCGGGCAATTTCGGTTACACTAGCGCCTGCCATACCAGCACCAACAATTTGGCCTCTTTGAAAATCCGAGAGGTCTGCCATTGGTATCAGGTTCTCATCAATGTTCTTACAGTTATGCAAAACAAACAGTTAATTTACATACACATATCGCACAACACAAATAATCAACTACAAAACATTACCATTTGTCACGGTTTGCATGTTTATAACATGTTCGAAGATTATGATGCCAAAACGTTAGGTGTTTCCATTATTTTGTCCAACACCTGTATATATCTATATATATTGAATAGGTTGTAAAAATGTCTTCTAAAGGCACCTTTGACTATTACCTTTTGCCACTTGAAGTCATCAGAAGACTTCAGAGGATATAGTATAAATGTCCAATTTGCCTTTTTTTTCTCTGTTTTTATTGTGTTGTTCCAATACACACATAGGAAATAAAGATGTGTATAACAAAAAATTTCTGGGACAAATATGGTACTTCATTTTCTCGAACAATTTCAAGGGTGCCAACATAGTCGACCACGACTGTATGTAGCCCCCTAATACTCTTACAGCGGTATCCACAGACATGTCAGGGGCAGAATAGACACCCAGGGTGTTGGATAAAACCTTTCCTATCAGTATGTGTTTTGCATCCTCTGTAGAATTACATAGAACATTAAGTATTTAGTAGATAATTTACCAGATATTGTAAAAATAATAAAAGTTGCATAACAGCTTTGCAAGCATTTGCAATCAGCATGGAGCCATCTCACCAAAGAACTCAAATTCAAATATTTATATAAATCGTGAAATTATTCCTAATAAGCATTTTAACGCAAAATTTTCATTAATTATGCATGGTGTACAGCGTAGTATTAATTATATATAAAACATGTCCTCAAATTAAGCTGAAAACTTTATATTATATTACAAATGTGTTCATTTTCAATCCAATATAGCTTTTCTCCGTATCGTCATAATTATACAATAAAACAATATGAAAGATTATTTACAAACATAAGAAAATATTACGGTATATTCTGTCAAACCAGAACCAAACCAGTATAGCCACATGGCCACCATTACAGCTCCCACAGTGGCTGTTGCCTTCTTAACCAGGCATTAGCATCAGCCTAGTTAGTGCCTCATTATCCCCTTGCTTAAATCCTTTTTCAAACCTATTTTTTTTCTATTTTTTTGCTCTACTGCATTGACAAAAGCCATAACTTTATTATTATTATTATTATTATTATTATTATTATTATTTTTCCATCAGGAGGGAATGAAAAAGAAAATGCAATTTTGTATTTTTTTTCATAGAAAACAACCTATTAGTATTATTTTGTTTGTCTATACAATTGTGACAATGCCAAAAAATGTTTATTTTTAATGTTTTACTACTAAAACAATGTTTTATTAAATTGTTTTTACACAATAATACATCTAAAAAAAAAAATAGTTTGTCACTTCATTCCAAAAGTTTACAAACTTGCCGGCCTCCACTGTCACACACCGCCACTATGACTTGGTAAGCGGTGTTGATGATAGAGTGGGAGGCGCAATTGCCATCCCTGGATGGGGTGTTCACACCATGCTTTTGTTCAGTGAGAGGAACTCTGTTGTCTGCTGATGGCAGCTATAACATGAGTTTTACTCAACTCCTTCTTTTGGGCAGCATATATTGCCAAGTTTCCAGGTGTAGTTCTATACCAAAATCTCCTTGACAGGATGGTCTGGTTTCAAATCTTCCATGGTGCTTCATTTGCAAACCGGCCTTATAAATTACGTTGCATATATCACTGATCACCTTCTTCAGGAACTCAGACCACCCCCAAGTTAAATTTCAGCGTGTAATCCTAGGTGGAAATAAGAGTTTGCAGCCTGGACTCATAACACCTGGAAAAGCATAACTGAACTCCTAAAATGCTGAACATTCAAAAAGGATTATAGAGTCATTTTGGAATTAATTTCCTAATGGGGGGTATCTATTATAAGGGCAGGCAAGGCTGCCACCAGGAATTTCATGGTCCCATACTGGTAACATTTTTCGGAAACCCCTTGAGACTCCGCCCAGGCTCCACCCCAGCTCCTCTTCAGACCTTCCACAGTACCACCAACCCACTCTTGGAAAAATTCATCTTCTGCACCACATCCTCACCAATCACACAGGAACAGTTCCCATCTAACAACATATCACATACAAAGCCAGAAGCTTTTCTTTTGGCCAAAAGATTTTTAAGCCGCCACCATGACAAGGTACACTCTTTTGACTGGGCCATACACTACTCTACCCTATTAAACATTCGTTCAAATATCCTGTACTCCTTTTAAGTATATTTTTATTTATGTTTTTAAGGGAATCTGTCACATAGATTTTTTTTTTTAAATGAACGGTAATACCATATACAAAGTACAAATACAAATTTCGGCAGCGGCGATATGCGTGGGGCCTTTCCCATTTTCCTCCTCATCCCCATTGGCATTTGGCTGTCCCTGTTTGGGTTTGTTTGATTGCTTCATCTCTTTGGTGATCTTGCTATGATCACTATTATCATGCTGTTGCCGGCGTGTTCTGGTTATTGTATATCATGTTTTGACTGTTTCATGTGTTAGCTATTTTCACTGTGGTTATTTTTCAGGAGCATTTTTTCTCTGGGTCTCACCCAGGGCCGGCGTCAGCACCCGGCACACCTGGGCAAGTGCCGGGGCCCTGAGCAGGCGGGGGGGCCCACTCGCCCTCGGGCACCCCGGCGCCCGTTAGCGGTGTCAACGCCGCCACTGGGCACCCCCCCGCTTGCTCAGGGACCCAGCAGAAGCCGGCGCAATACGTACCTCTCCCCGTGCCTCCGCTGCCGCAGCTCCGGGCTCCAGGGGGCGCCTGCGCCGGCGCTTCCTCTCTCACAGCAGCGCCGCTGAATGACGTCATCATTCAGCGGCCGGCTGTGGACGCCGGACAGGTGAGATGTGGATGTGTGTGTGTGTGTGTGTGCGTGTGCCTGCGTGTGTGTGTGTGTGCCTGCCTGTGTGTATGTGAGAGAGTGCATGTGTGATGGTGGTGGGGGGAGGCAGGCAGTGATAGTGATGAGGAGGCGATGATGATGATGATGGGGAGGCAATGATAATGGGAAGGCAATGATGATGATGATATTAATGGGGAGGCAATGATGATGATATTAATGGGGAGGCAATGATAATGGGAAGGCAATGATGATGATGATATTAATGGGGGGCAATGATAATGATGATATTAATGATGATGATGATATTAATGGGGAGGCAATGATAATAGGAAGGCAATGATGATGATATTAATGGGGAGGCAATGATGATGATATTAATGGGGAGGCAATGATGATGATATTAATGGGGAGGCAATGATAATGGGAAGGCAATGATGATGATGATATTAATGGGGAGGCAATGATGATGATAGGGAGGAAATGATGATGGGCAGGCAATGATGATGAGGGGAGGCAATGATGATGATAATGGGCAGGCAATGATGATGATAATGGGGAGTCTTTCCACAGCGCCCTTTCCTGAGCCGTAACAGTGCAGAAAGCAGCACAGTGTAGAGGAGAGCTCCATATTTTGTATGGAGCATTATATGTGGTCCAGTATTCTGTATGGAGCATTATATTGGGTCCAGTATTCTGTATGGAGCATTATATGGGGGATGGCGGGGTGATATCCTGCATGGGGTATTATATGGATGATGAGGGGGAGACTATGTGGTGCCCATAATATTGTATGGAGGACTGTACTGTCCAGTCTGTACTGTGCGCTGTGAGGATTTGGCGGTTTTTGAGCTATTGTACAATTTACAATAGATATCACTCATGTAATGGAAAAAGAGAAGTGTTTGGCGTTGTACTGTACCTATATTTCTCTGCAGTATCTGTGCATCATGAATCGTGGTCTGTGTTTAGGGGGCCCACTGAGACTCTTTCGCCCGGGCCCATAAAAACCTGGAGCCGGCCCTGGTCTCACCCATGAAGCATATTATTGTCTGGGCATGATTATTTATTCTATTATATGCAATTATATTATACTTTATTGTATGGCATGTGTATGTATATATATTCCCTAACAGGAGGCCTTTAATTGCTTACGTTTTTGTGCTTTATTGTAAGTCCATGGGGGTTTTTGGAGGTTTTGGGTCATTGGTATTGTTTGTATTTTAAATGTTTTTAAATTTATTGTGTCCATGATGAAATAAAGGTTTTTTTTTTACTCCTTATTTATGGATGTGCACACCATTATTAGCCCTGTCTTTTCCTTTTTTTTTTTTTTCTTGGTTACACTCATATACAGGCTAGGTGATGCACTCCACCAAGAGACTATACATTGATAGTAGTGCACCCTTTATACAATTGGTTCACACCACATATTACCACCATAGTGACCGAATACTACAACATATAAGGAGCAAATACCATCATACCATGACCAGACCACATATTACCACCACATAGTGACAAAATAATACCACATACAAGGGACAAATACCGTCACATCATGACCAGACCCCATATTACAACCACATGGTGACCAAACACTATCACATACAAGGGACAAATACCACCACAAAATAGCTTGACCACATATCACTACCACATAGTGACGGATAATATCACATTTAAGGGACAAATACTGTCACACCATGACCAGAACACATACTACCACCACGTAGTGACTGAATACTGCAATACTGATCACTAATAAAAATAAAACACATAATATTACCATAAGTGCCATTATAAAAAGGTACAAAGTGTATAGTGTCAGTGTACACATAATGCAGTGTTCACCAGTGACAGTATACACAGGAGCTTTGTATATAGTGTCAGGGTACACATAATCCAGTGATCACCGGTGACTTTATACATAGGGGCGCTGTATATAGTGTCAAGGTGTACAGGTAATACAGGGATCACCAGTGACATTATACACAGGACCTCTTTATAATATACAGTGTATAGTGTCAGTGTACAGGTAACACATTGAGTCACCTGTGACGTCTCTAGATGAAGTCCTTCGTCTTCATCCAGCAGAGACCACCTTCACTTCTTCCAGCCACGACTCATCTCTGCAGAAAATAACAGATATCTAGAGCACATTCTTCAGTTTATCCCCAACTTCTACACTACATCAGATGAAGAAAAAAAACAATAGTGTTGACCTGCACAGTAACAGGAGCTCTCCTCCCTACACTGAAAACAGTATCCTCAAAAATAAAATGCATCACAGCAGAAATAATATCTCTTAATTAGCCACTACAGTAATAATATCCCACATCCTGCTCCCATATGTACTCCATTCTGAAACCCACGTGTCTCATTCCTAGCCCCATATGTTCTCCCATTATGCCCCATGTGACTCCATCCTGCTTCCATGTCTCTCCATTTTGACCACATGCTGCCTCTATGTCTCCTCATGCATCCCCATGTCTCTCGATACTGACCCCATGTCTCTCCATACTGCCCCATGTCTCTCCATCTGCCCCATGTCTCCCCATGCTGCACCCATGTCTCCCCATGCATCCCCCCTGTCTCTCCACACTGCCCCCATGTCTCTAAATACTGACCCCATGTCTCTCCATACTACTCTCATATATCTCCATACTACCCCATAGTGCATCTGTACAAAAAAAAGTGAAATGAAAAAAAAGTTTCTCCTTTCTTGGCCAAGGTCCAGCGATGTCCTCTCCCTGATTCATGTGACGCGTATGGCAGTGACATCATACGCTGGTGACATGCACGCTGACGTCAGCTGCAGCCCTGTGATTGGCGGCTTTTAACTGTTGCTGTGCCGGAAACCTTCCCGCACGGCAATATAGATCTTGACATGTGTTCAGTTACTGAATTGGCAGAATCCTGCTGCTGGGGCCCAGTAAGCAGAAGAGAGGGAGCCCCAGCTGCAAGATTTTTAATTTTTACCTTATATACAAGTTTTTATACAGGAAAAATGTTTAACATTTTTTCCCTGTATACTCCAATTTCTCTTTGATTTTGAATGTTTTATTGTCAGTCTTTAAAGTGGAGTAAAAGTGTGACACCATTGTTGTCGGCAGCGATCTGGGAGTCAGAGAGGCTTTCAGGGTTATTCATGCTGTTCAGCACTCTTTGTAGGGTCTGCTGGAGAAAAGCTTGGATTTCCCATTGTCTCCCATTATACTCGCTACTTGAAACGAGTATTCGAACATTAGTAGGTGCTCAGTTCAAGTAACAAGCTTCCAAGCATTTTAGAGCTCGCTCATCTCTAATTCTTACATCTGATAGGAGATCCTTTATAACGCAATGTGTCACAATAGCAGCCAACCGAGTCACAGTACATATATGGTATCTTCAGAACTGTAACAACCCATACAATACAGGTCATATATTTTTGGCAAGATGGCTTTTGTTATTGGAGCTTACCCCATTGTATAACTAAGAAAATTATGACTAGAGATACAGCCGTGTAAAAATTGAAAAGTTTTATGTGTAAAATGCAAAATGGCAAAAAAGGATCTCAAAAGATTGGTGATGTTTTTAATTTACTTTTTCAGGAATTTCCACTGGTGGTCTTCCTAGCAAGTATACAGCCATATGCTTTTATTTTTTTAAATTGCATAAAAGGCATAGTGTGCTGCACTTTTCAATAGAGACACTGTACAAATAGATCACAAACAGTATGGCCCCCCGAATAGAATGAGAGCATAATCTAAAATTGGGTTAAGCTGTAGTATTCACATAGCGAAAATTAGGGATGCATCTCTATGTCTGGAACAATACTGAAAGGGGTATAGCAGTCATTCATGTGCCATAGCCTCATTGGTGGAGGGCTTGATGGCTAACCTCCACAGATCACACATTGATGGCCTATTCTAAAGATTAGCAATTAGTGGGATTTACTGAAAAAAAGAGAACATAAAAGGATTCTACCATCTAAAACGTCAAACTATAATCTCTTATGGCATGCCCGTGTCGTATCTCACATCGTGCATTTCTTCCACTGTTCACAATAATTCTGGTATTTGCAGTTTCACATGACAGATATATGTATTGCAGGGTCTGGCTCACCTCCATGCTCACCACGTTATTCATAGGGACATCAAAGGACAAAATGTTCTCCTGACTGAAAATGCAGAAGTGAAATTAGGTGAGAATCAAAATAATACTTACCGTACATATTCACTAATCAATTTATTATTATTATTATCCTATGCTTTTCTTAACAGATGAGATTCTTATGCAATTTTAGAATTATTACACTTTGTCACAGTTTACATAAAAAAAGGGGAAATTTACATTTTGACATTATAAGATCATGTGTGTGGCAAAATTCTAGTAAAGCAAATTGATAAAATGAAATAAAAATGAGGTGAAATTACACAACCAGTTAACAGACATGGCAACCTTCAATATACTGTGGAAAAACCCAGCAAAACTATACAGACCCCAGTACAGGAGAGGCGGAATAGGAATAAATATTTCTCTTCTTCCCTCAGCCCAGTTTCTTTCTTAGCTTTGGTTATTAAAAACAGATGGAAAGATTCAAAGAATAGCTAAACTTTGAATCTAATTTTTAATATTTGGCAGGCATTTCAAATGACTCCAGATCAGTGGGGATCAGGGCCCTGAGACCCCCCCAGGTCTCTCAATAGACTCCTGAAAAGTGCACAGCTATGGAGACAGGAGCAAGTAGCTCTTGATACAAGAGCGAGTGGATCTGGAGACGAGAGAGCATGGCTGTTGGGAAAGTAGAGCATGGCTGTAGAAACAGGAGCAAGTAGATTCGGAGACGGGAGAGCACGAATGTGGAGACAGGACCAAGCAGCTCTTGAGAAAGGAGAGCACGACTGTGGAGACGGGAGAGCACGGCTGTGGAGATGGGAGAGCACGGCTGTGGAGATGGGAGAGCACGGCTGTGGAGACGGGAGAGCACGGCTGTGGAGACAGGAGAGCACGACTGTGGAGACGGGAGAGCACAGGGCTGTGGAGACGGGAGAGCACGACTGTGGAGACGGGAGAGCACAGATGTGGAGACAGGACCGAGCAGCTCTTGAGAAAGGAGAGCACGACTGTGGAGACAGGGATTGGCAGCTCTGAAGACAGGAGCAAGTGGATCTGAAGACAGAAGAGAATGACTGTGGAGACAGAAGTGTGCGGCTCTGGAGATAGCTCCTGTCTGATAGCGCACACAGAGTGGGGTATAGAATCAATATAGAAGAATAGACTTTATTTGTCCCAAGGAACTTTGTTTTTTGACCAGATGAGCATATTGCTGAGAAGGAAAGTTGCAATAGCAACAAGAACACACTTTTGGCCTATGTCTGGTAAATTAGGGCCTATAGCAATGTTAAATTACATGCTGGGAGAAGCTCCTGACAAAATAGAATAGAATCCTTTAGTCATCTCATGTTAATACGGCCACAACATCCAGACTTTCCACTGTGCTATGGTCATGTTTTAGTTGATCCTTCACTGATCATTAACATAATAGCCGGGGGTTACAGTGCCTTGCGAAAGTATTCTGCCCCCTGGAACTTTTCAACCTTTTCCCACATATCATGCTTCAAACATAAAAATACCAAATGTAAATTTTTGGTGAAGAATTAACAACAAGTGGGACACAATTGTGAAGTTGAACGAAATTTATTGGTTATTTTAAATTTTTGTGGAAATACAAAAACTAAAAAGTGGGGCGTGCAATATTATTTGGCCACTTTACTTTCAGTGCAGCAAAATCACTCCAGAAGTTCATTGTGGATCTCTGAATGATCCAATGTTGTCCTAAATGACTACTGATGATAAATATAATCCACCTGTCTCCATATAAATGCACCTGCTCTGTGATAGTCTCAGGGTTCTGATTGAAGCACAGAGAGCATCATGAAGACCAAGGAACACAACAGGCAGGTCCGTGATACTGTTGTGGAGAAGTTTAAAGCCGGATTTGGATACAAAATGATTTCCAAAACTTTAAACATCCCAAGGAGCACTGTGCAAGCGATCATATTGAAATGGAAGGAGTATCATACCACTACAAATCTACCAAGACCCGGCCGTCCCTCTAAACTTTCATCTCAAACAAGAAGACTGATCAGAGATGCAGCCAAGAGGCCCATGATCACTCTGGATGAACTGCAGAGATCTACAGCTGAGGTGGGACAGTCTGTCCATAGGACAATAATCAGTCGTACACTGCACAAATCTGGCCTTTATGGAAGAATGTCAAGAAGAAAGCCGTTTCTCAAAGATATCCATAAAAAGTGTCACTTAAAGTTTGCAACAAGCCACCTGGGAGACACACCAACATGTGGAAGAAGGTGCTCTGATCAGATTAAATGAAAATCGAACTTTTTGGCAACAATGCCAAACGATATGTTCGGCGTTAAGGCAACACTGCTCATCACCCTAAACACATCATCCCCACTGTCAAACATGGTGGTGGCAGCATCATGGTTTGGGCCTGCTTTTCATCAGCAGGGACAGGGAAGATGGTTAAAATTGATGGGAAGATGGATGGAGCCAAATACAGGACCATTCTTGAAGAAAACCTGTTGGAGTCTGCAAAAGACCTGAGACTGGGACGGAGATTTGTCTTCCAACAAGACCATGACCCCAAACATAACGCAAAATCTACAATGGAATGGTTCACAAATAAATGTATCCAGGTGTTAGAATGGCCAAGTCAAAGTCCAGACCAGAATCCAATCGAGAATCTGTGGAAAGAGCTGAAAACTGCTGTTCACAAACGATCTCCATCCAACCTCACTGGGCTCGAGCTGTTTGCCAAGGAAGAATAGGCAAGAATTTCAGTCTCTCGATGTACAAAACTGATAGAGACATACCCCAAGCGACTTGCAGCTGTAATCGCAGCAAAAGGTGGCGCAACAAAGTATTAAGTTAAAGGGGCCGAATAATATTGCACGCCCCACTTTTCAGTTTTTGTATTTCTAAAAAATTTTGTGTCCCACTTGTTGTTGATTCTTCACCAAAAATTTACATTTGATATCTTTATGTTTGAAGCATGTTATGTGGGAAAAGGTTGAAAAGTTCCAGGGGGCAGAATGCTTTCGCAAGGCACTGTAGGTACCAGGACATTATACAAGTTACTGTAAATTTGTGTATGAAATAGAAAGACAAAAAAATATTGAAAACTGTAAATGCTGCCAAGTTGCCTCTTAACTGTTGCCTCCCTTGATGTGTACGTTCTGATGCCACAATGATTGTGAGTTCAAACCCCCTCTCCATAGACTAAACAACCATTCCCCATGGGGCCCTTCCTCAATGTCTGTGATAGTGAGAGTCCCATACAGCTCAGCACTATTAATAATAATCAACCCGTGATGCAATCAGAAGCCAATACGTTGTGTAAGCTGAAAACTGCAGTGTAAGTAAAGACTGGCGTTAAGGGTGAATGGTTTTAATTAAGATGCCAGTTCTGTTAGAGGAACTGGTTATGACTTGGCAAGAAAAGGGTGAAATGCTGCACAAATACAGTTAATGATACGGTTTTATTACATACAGATGTCTTATCAGTGCACCAGCAGTGAAGTATCTAGAAATAAGGGAGGATATTAGCTATGGACACAAGTTATAAAAAGTGGGTGACAATCTCCAGGCCATGATCACATCTGTACTTTGCAAAATGAGAGCTGGAATGTCACAATCAACGGAAAAGAGAACTGTTTGCATGACACTTATTGTAATCTTTTGCAGCAATATCGATCCCTTAGATACAGGTTCTGGTGTAGCAAAGAGCATGGACTGTGTTGGAGTGGATGTGGATTACTGATGAGGACAGCCATTAACCTGCTGCGATTTCGATCCCTTAGATGCAGGTTCTGGTGCAGCAGAGCGCATGGATTGTGTAGGAGTGGGCGTGGATTACTGATGAGGACAACCAATAAATCTGCTGCAAAAACTTCTTGCATTTCCATGCACATCTGTCACACTGCAGTAATGGGGCAGCACCAAACAGCCCAACATTTAAAGATATTGAAGAGGGACACTTTTTTTTATGTCAAGCAAGACCCTTAACCCACACAAAAATAATGCTCTAGTCAAGCCACTTTGTGTTCCCACACAGTATGTTGCCCCTTTCATGGCCCCCACATAAAATGATGTCCCTCCATTGCTTAGAATACTCCAAAGATATCCCATGCACACAATATGATGCCATTATAGTGCATTCTTATATGTAGTGTGAGAGGTTGACTCACTCAGCTGCTTGCAGAGGTAACCACAAGAACGCCTCTTGAGGTAAATCACCTGCTAGTTTATTATGTAACAGCATAAACCATAGCAGGGTTCATTAAAGTAAACTTGGCCTTTCTGGCATAATGGCAAAACAAAGGATAAATCACAGCAAAGTCCTTATATCTGATGGGTTCACCCACTCAGACCACCATGTGTCTTCAGCTCCTCCTGGAGCCACGACTGGAGACTTTCCTCTCCAAACCACAACAGACAAAAGAAAAACAGTGGCTCAATATTTAACTCCCCAGCCACTACCATGAGGTGGAGATATTGTGAGTAGGCATCCCGCCCATCTCTGACCTACTAACCCATCCCTTATCATGGCTGATTAACCCCTTCAGAATATAGCATGCTGAAGAGAAACGTATGGGTTTCTAGCTCACAGAAGAAAGCAATCTTTGTAACACTATCTCCCCTCACATACAGTGAGAGTGACCCTGTCACAATAGTATTATGCCCCCAAAATGGGCCTCAGACACAGTATAATGCTCCTAGACTGCATTCCCCCACAAAGTATATTACCGCTCACAGTACCCCTTCACACAAATTATAATGTCTCCATAGTACCCCCACACACAGTATAACGTCACTACTGTTCCACTCACATACAGTATAATGGCCCCAATGCTTCTCCCACCCAGAATGATTTCTATCAGTGCAGTCCCCCACACAGTATGATTTCTATCAGTGCATTCCCCCACACAGTATGATTTCTATCAGTGCAGTCCCCCACACAGTATGATTTCTATCAGTGCAGTCCCCCACACAGTATGATTTCTATCAGTGCAGTCCCCCACACAGTATGGTTTCTATCAGTGCATTCCCCCACACAGTATGTTTTTTATCAGTGCAGTCCCTCACACAGTATGATTTCTATCAGTGCAGTCCCCCACACAGTATGGTTTCTATCTGTGCATTCCCCCACACTGCTTTCATGATGAGTGGAGCTGATCTATAGGTCTGTGTTGTATGTGATTCATCGCTGCAGGTGTGATCTAATGACATTGAACCTGGTGCACTGAGCCACAGATGGCACAGGCTGAAAACCAAAGCTTCAAGCAGACACCTTTTAGGATTAGAGCTATGGGTCAATTGTAGACTGATAAAAGGCTGATGCATTTTAGCATTCCTCTTAATGGATGTAAAACCAGGACCACCTGCAATTCTAATAAACTGAACTTAGACTGTTATAGACCTGTCACGGGTATGTGACAGGTATGTGACAGTCGCACTGCATCTAGCTGCATAAGTTCTCTGCATTTGACTTTGCAGACACCTTCTTAACCCTTTTGACTCTATTTACCCAGTGGCAACCTTTCTCCCGCTCTAATTGACACACCTGGACCTGGGTGTTTATAGACTCCCAGCCTGCTGGTGATATTTTCATTTCCCCCTGTTGAGGCTTGGAGCTATAGCAGTTATCTTCCTTTTTGGTCTTGCTGGAGGACGGCTGTGTTACATCTCTGAGTCTACTCAAGATAAGTGTTCCCCTCGATTGTCTATTCCAGCTGTCTTTAGCGGTAGTGGTGATGCTCACCCCATCCTTCTCTAAGCAGGGCTTATTGCCAGGATCAGGCAGGAATTAGGTACCTGCTCGGCGATAAGTGCAGAACCTATATAGGGACATTTAGGGCAGACATGGTCACTTTAGATCTGCCTAGGGGTTTCCACTCCCCCCCCCTTCCCTAGTGTTGGGCTCCCTTTCCCTCATCCCTTCGTGTTGTACTTAGTCTTTCCTACACTGTGCTTGACAAGACACTATGATCATCCAAGATGGTCTCATAGAACAACATGTGGTTTGAGTTTTGTGGCTATGTTAGGGATGGTAAAAGGCACCAAAATTGCAGTTGTCTAAAACATAACTAGGACCCTAATCACACACCTTAGGGCTTTTTATCGCCACGTGCCTTTGTTAAACATACATCGGATGTTTGTCATTGATTTATACCAAGGAATGATATATTGCTGAACTGTATGTGGTATTTCACAAAGTTTGTATCACAGCATAAGGTTTTGTATCAGGGTGCCACACATGGACACAGACAGTACCTAAGATTCTGCATTATGGCACTCTATCTCTGCACATGGCTTTGCCAAAACCAGTATTCATTATTATCGTTCAATGATCTGATCTATAAGTAGAGTATTTCAATGGTTGCAATGACAGAGGTATACAGGAAGGTCGAGAGTTCCTATCAGATAAATTTTAGCTTTATTTGCTCAGTGTTAACAAGCGTTATACTTTATATATTCATTTCTGGTAAACCCAAATCAATGCAGAGTCACAGTTAAATGAAACAGGATGCGGATAGTTTCTGACACACCCTTGGGTTAAAAAAATTAATCTAAGTGTCTTTAACGCCCAGGATGTTTTTCAACACCCTCAGCTTCACATGTATCTCCCTGCTCACCATGTACATTATCGTGAGAACTTTGACATTTGTCATCTTTTGCAATTCTTACTCAACTAAATTCCAGTAAATCTTCTATTCTCAAAAGCAATATAATACTGATTTCGTAAAGAACTTTAAATGTGGCCTGTGGAGGAGTTGGGTCCCATGGACTCACCAAGAGAAAATAATTCCAAGGAACATTCCTCTAACCATACCAAATAATTCATATCCACTCTAATAGCATAATATATTTTGCTGATATTTTCACGCGCTGGCAAAAAATGAGATTATATTGTTATATGAGGTTAGAAAAATAAAGTGATGCTTATTTCTAGAAACTCAAAAACCCCTAAACAAAGTTGCTAAAACTCATGTTTTCTGCTGTCACAATCACATGAGGATTTCTGTTGCTGGAGCTCATGGGCACTGCTGCGGCTGGGCAATGTCATGTGGTTGGACGCATACTCATTGGAAATCCCTTTTGTCTTTTTGTAGACCAATCTTAACGGTCAAAGAGCTGAATATTACATTAAAAGGGGTTGAATACGATTCAGACAACCCCGGTCAATCACTGTTTTGACCCCAGTAAAATACCAACATCTATACTCATCTCTAGTGCCAGCGCCATTCCAGCAGTGTTGGCACCATCTCTTTCTGGGATCACATGACATTGGCCATGGGGATAGTGTGACATAATCAGCGGTGGCTTCGCTCTCCTCTCTTTCAGACAAATCAAGACAGCTGGAGGAACTGAGAGCAGCTTCAGCTGTGTCTTCCTCTGGATGTCAATTACGTCCATAGGGAGGAAAGTGCAGCCAGCACTGATTGGCCGCAGGGATTGCGTGATATAACAATGTCATGCAATCCCTGGGAGAATCATTGCCGACCCTGCTGGAACGGTGCCGATACTAGAAGTGCTTATGAGTGTGATTATTTTACTTTGGCTAAACACAGGGGTTCAGAATTGGTTGTCCAAATTATGGACAACTGGCACAACTCATCATGACATGGTATGTGCCATCTGTGTCTTTACATATGACTGCATTGTCTTAAAGGGGTTGTCCAGCCCAGTGTAAATTTTTGGCAAGCATAGCAACTTGTCAAATTGTAACAGCGTGTTTTACACAACATTAGGAATCTATTAGACTCTGTGTGCCTGATAAAGTTATCATATGACTGCAAATAAGCAATCTGCAAAATTATGGTCATGTACTAACTTCTCATCCGTAACAGAAAATTGAGAGAAGCAGATACGAAGTATTCTGCTCTGCTTGCCAGATTGAGTGGTCATCCCGCTGCCGCAAGTATGCAACCTTATTCTCATCTGTTTCTCTCAATGGAAAGATGAGAAGCTAGTTGGAGCATGATCGCAACTCTTCGGCTTTGCTTGCTTGCTAGTTGTCGCATGACTGCAAGTAGTTACATTGCATACTTGTGGTCATGTGATGACCATTTGTACCGGGAAACACAGCTGAATCCTAACAGTATGCACAATGCACTCTGTCAGGATTCAGCAAGCTACAGAACTTGCAAATAGTTAGCTTTGGGATGAACAACCCCTGTAAGCAACTCGGTGGCGTGAGAGTTAAATGGAACATTTAGTCTACAGTATATGATAGGTGGTGAATAAGCTGATGGGGAGTCCTGCTTACATTATAAATGAGCGCACGGTAAAATATAATGCACAAGTACAGTTGACTACATTGCTCACGTTACATAATAGAAACCTGCCGATGCTGTGCCTCCTGGTCCTTTAATGGAAGACTATATTTAGACAGCTTATCCACAGGCAATTATATCAGCGTGTTCATCTGTTTTGAGATGATTATAAAACATTCCAGGTAAACCATGGCAAAGCGAGAGCGGCTTGATAGATTTGTATAAATACATAATTGGCAGTTGCGTGCAAAAATGTGACATTTCTTTTATTTTCGGCACTCCAAAGATGCTATTTCAGAATTAGTTACCCCCGCAAAGCAATTAGTCTGAATGAGCCGTATGCTGGTATCTATCACTCACAAAAGTTCTTCTATGAATTCGACTTGTAAGAGCGTGTTGAAAAACAGAAAAGAAAAAAAAAAAGGGCCTTTGTCTTGGCCAAAAATAGGTTCTGCCAAATCTTCGGTTAATTTATTATACAATTTCTTTTGCTTTTACAATTGTATTCCCTGCACAGAAACATCAAAACCCACTTGGCTTGGTTTCCAGGATTTGTTAACTGTGTAAATGTGGCATGCTTTCTTTTTGTAATGGGAATTTAACGCCTGGCTGTGTTTTATACCGGGTTCCTGTCTTTCCAGTTGATTTTGGTGTGAGTGCCCAATTGGACAGAACGATAGGAAGAAGAAACACATTTATTGGAACGCCATACTGGATGGCACCTGAGGTCATTGCTTGTGATGAGAATCCAGACTCAACATATGACTATCGGGTGAGTTTTTCTAAGAAGTCACATTTCTCAGAGGAAGCGCATTGGGATTGTGTAAAAAAAAAAAAAAGAAATTCTTTGTGTCATTAGTCATCTCCTATTCTGATAAACACTGGACTCACCAGACTTTCCTAAAGGAAGTATGCTGACTGTGTAAGAATCACTTCCTAATAGTTTACTGGGGAAGAGTTATTGTTCATTCGCTTTGCGCACCCCCAGGAATTGTGAAAGCCAGCTGTTCATACAAATCCCCATTGTCCTTTACTCATCTACGCTGGTTAGAATTGGGAAATATTCCTGTGCACTATTTTTAAAGGAATTCACTTAAGTGAAAAGAAGGTGACAAATAATATTATTACAGCTGCTCAAGAAATGGAAATAGTTTAAAAAGTAGGCAATATATAAAATGTATCCATGGACTCAATAGCCAAAAATCGTGCCATAATCAATGATCATAAGAACACGGGGATACATAAAAAAAACAGGATGTTCAAGAACCACTCTCAAAAAGAAATTGCAGTTTGCACATAATAAAGAATCTTACATGTATGTGCATAGTGTGCACAATGCTCAAAAGACAGTGACCATAGGGTGCCAGAGCACAACCCCATAAAGCTCTGTTGTGTATGTGACAAATTTGAATGCAGAAACTGCTCACAAATATGCACTGATTAATATAAGATATAGTGTAATGTATGCGTAGAGATATACCACCTCTTATTAACCCCTTCACCCAGGGCGATTTTCTGTTTTTTGTGATCTATTTCAATTGCTTATTTCTGTTAATGTTGATGATTATGACTTACAGCCAATGAAAACCCAAAAGTCATTATCTCAGTAAATTAGAATACTTTATAGCACCAGCTTGAAAAAATGATTTTAAAATCCGAAATGTTGGCCTACTGAAATGTTTGTTCAGTAAATGCACTCAATACTTGGTCGGAGCTCCTTTTGCATCAATTACTGCATCAATGTGGCATGGCATGGAGGCGATCAGCCTGTGGCACTGCTGAGGTGTTATGGAAGCCCAGGTTGCTTTGATAGCAGCCTTCAGCTTGTCTGCATTGTTGGGTCTGGTGTCTCATCTTCTTCTTGACAATACCCCATAGATTATCTATGGGGTTAAGGTCAAGCGAGTTTGCTGGCCATTCAAGCACAGTGATACTGCTGTTTTTAAAACAGACTCTGGGACCTTGATTTCCAAGGTCTAGTGTGAAGTTTCCACAATCAGTGATGGTTTGGGGAGCCATGTCATCTGCTGGTGTAGGTCCACTGTGTTTTATCAAGACCAAAGTCAGCGCAGCCATCTACCATTAAATTTTAGAGCTCTTCATGCTTCCCTCTGCCGACAAGATTTTTGGAGATGGAAATGTCATTCTCCAGCAGCACTTGGCACCTGTCCACACTGACAAAAGTACCAATACTTGGTTTACAAACAACAGTATCACTGTGCTTGATTGGCAGCAAACTCACCTGACCTTAACCCCATACAGAATCTGTGGGGTATTTTCAAGAGGAAGATGAGACACCAGACCCAACAATGCAGACGAGCTGAAGGCTGCTATCAAAGCAACCTGGGCTTCCATAACACCTCAGCAGTGCCACAGGCTGATTGCCTTCATGACACGTCGCATTGATGCAGTATTTGATGCAAAAGGAGCCCCGACCAAGTAATGAGTGCATTTACTGAACATATATTTCAGTAGGCCAACATTTCGGATTTTAAAATCATTTTTCCAGCTGGTGTTATAAAGTATTCTAATTTACTGAGATAATGACTTTTGGGTTTTCCTTGGCTGTAAGCCATAATCATCAACATTAACAGAAAATAAACACTTGAAATAGATCACTCTGTGTGTAATGACTATTTATAATATATGAGTTTCACTTTTTGTATTGAAGAACTGAAATAAATTAACTTTTTGATAATATTCTAATTTTGTGAGATGCACCTGTAGTTATCAAGTCCCAAGAGCCCCCTTTTTAGCTATGTTCTTGCTCGATCAATGCCTTGTAGCAGGGGTGGACACAGACAGGAAAATATAAAGGCACTTTGTAGGCTGATAGGGCATCATTATGCACAATTTCACCTGTTTTGGAGGTGGAAGTGCGGCTGCACAGGTAGCACCTATAGTATGCCCGCCCTTGCATTGTAGTCTAATCCAGTGTTGCCTGTAAGTGGTAATAAGTACACTAAGCACTATGAATGCTCTCATTATAATGGTTCTCTGTACATGACAATTTTTTTTTAGTATTACATTTTATTAATATATGAAAAAGCAATTTAAGACATCAGCTTTGATAAATGAACATAAGAGTGAATCAGTATATGATATTGGACTGTGTCACTGAATTTCCATGTAATAATAGTAACAATATAGATTGTGCTTCTTTTCCACAGAGTGATCTCTGGTCTTTGGGAATTACAGCCATAGAGATGGCAGAAGGAGCTCCACGTAAGTAGGACACGGGCATCCCGGAGTTTATACACAACATCCCAGATATTACTCTAATATTAGAACAATTCTTCAAAGCGGTTAAAGCAAAATTCAATGTTACTCAATGGAGCACAGCATAAGCATCTTACAACATTTCTGTCCAAATGAGGGACTAAAATAACTGGCCACCTTTTCATATCATGTACTTAATTCGAATGCTAATCTTAGTGATCACACATTCCCTTTAGCAGTGTGTTTGCTCACAGCAATCACTAGAGAGAGGTTATCACAAATAGTTTCTTAATTATATTTAACTAGATGGTGGCCCGATTCTAATGCATCGGGTATTCTAGAATATGTATGCGGCCAACACAGCAGTGTTTAAGTTTAGTGGCAAGATCATTGATTGGTCGCGGTGAAAGACCGCGACCAATCATCGAATTGTATTGTGAGGATCGGAGAGCGCCGCTGCCTATGCGGCTACTTCCGCTGCGAGAACCCGGGACATGAGCGGGCGCTCGCAGCAGAAGTATCCAGACCCGCAGCGCCGCTCCCGGTCCTCTCTTGACATCCTAGCCGCATGGATGTCAGCGCCGCTGCCTGTGCGGGTACTTCCGCTGCGAGAACCTGGGACATGAGCGGGCGCTCGCAGCAGAAGTATCCCGACCCGCAGCGCCGCTCCCGGTCCTCTCTTGACATCCTAGCCGCATGGATGTCAGCGCCGCTGCCTGTGCGGGTACTACAGCTGCGAGAACCCGGGACATGAGCGAGCGCTCGCAGCAGAAGTATCCGGGCCTGTGCACACGTTGCGGATTCCTAGGGGTTTTGCCGCAGCATGCTCATTCTTTTTTGCGGAACCGCGGCGATTCCGCCGCCATAGGAATGCATTGAACCGATTACTTTCCGCATGTGGCTGTGCCCACCATGTGCAAAGTAAGCGGTTCATGTGCGGATGGTACCCAGGGTCTGGAGGACAGGAGACTCTCCTCCAGGCCCTGGGTACCATATCCATGTAAAAACAATAATTAAAATAAAAAATAGTGATATTCTCACCTTCCGGCGTCCCCCGCAGCTTTCCCGCCTCTCAGCGATGCTCCCGCCAAACCCGTTCCCAGTAATGCATTGCGAGAATCACCCCAGATGACGTAGCGGTCTCGCGTGATGCTACGTCATCGGGGTGATTGTCGCAAAGGATGCCTGGGAACGGGATTGGCCGGGAGCGTCGCTGAGAGGCGGGAAAGCTGCGAGGGCCGCCGGAAGGTGAGAATATAATTATTTATTATTTTTTGTATTATTTTTACATTAGATCTTTTTACTATTGATGCGACATAGGCGGCATCAATAGTAAAAAGTTGGTCACACGTGTCTGCGGGACGGAGGTCAGCGGCGAGGCAGCGGGGAGATGACCGGCGCGAGGCGCTCATCTCCCGGCCGCTAGCAGAAGAAGGACCTCGACCGACGGCGCCGCTTACCTCCGTCCCGCAGATGAGCCGCTAACGGCCGCCTTTTTTTGTGAAATCCCGCGGCGCTGATTGGCCGCTGCCGGACCAATGAGCGACGCGGGATTTCCTGGACAGACAGACAGACCGACCGACAGACAGACAGACGGGATAAGACAATTATATAGTAGACTTAATAATAAAATATATTAAATATTGACCTATCAATCCTACTGTATCTTCTTGCATAAAAAGTGAGAAGTCTATAAAAAAATCTTCCCTTTGTGTACCTTGCGCTCAGCCCAGTGCCCCTCTTCAACGTCTTTCTGCAGCAGGAGCCTCTCCCCTCTGACCTATCTCTTGTAGGACTCAGAGATTGTTAAGCTATAACTAAGCTTGCTCCTCAGCTTTTCCCTAGCCTCAAATGGAACAAATCACCCCCCCATGTTCTTTTCAGGATTTTTAAAACCGTCTTGGGGATGCTGACCCAAAACATTAGGGGCAAAATTATCACCAGTTCAGTTGCACCATCCTTTGCTCGGTTTAGTTTTCCTCTAACAGTATGCATCAGGCCACTGAAGTTGTGTAACAGGATGGCAGGAAGGATGTTCTGTAATTGTTTGATTCTATTCCTGGGCAGATAATTTTCTGTATAAAAAAAAATTTAATTTAGCAAAATAAACAAAATAGTGATTGAGAATAATAATAAATGTAGTACTAAATAATTAATACATTCTGTTGCGGTTGGTTACATGATATGCTTGCACAATAGTTGAAGCTAAAGGAAATGGAAGAGTTGGAACTGATAATGTTGGCAAGATTATTGTATTATTGTACCTGAGTGCAATAGTCGCAAGCTAATAGAAAGTGGTAGAAATCTGATTGGTACCATTTACAATTACATTTACTGTAATAAAAGAATCTGTTGGGCAACTCATAACATGAGCGAGTCAAGGACTTCAGAGAACTCGATGCACAAAAACATGATGCATACCTCATTGGGAGGAATTCATGGTCTTCAGTTACAGGTAGTGTTGAGCATTCCGATACTGCAAATATCGGGTATCGGCCGATATTGGCTGTATCGGAATTCCGATACCGAGTACCGATATTTTCGTCATATCGGATACCGGAATCGGAATGTCACTGTCACTGTCAGTGTCCGTCGGTCGGGTCTGTCAGGAGTCAGTGGCACTTACCCGGCAGAAGATCTCCGGCGGTCACATCCCGGACTGCTTAATGGCCGCCAACCTCTTCTCCCTGGCGGTCACATGCAGTTTCTCGCGATAACTGCAGTGACTGCTGGGTAATCGCGGCCGTAAAGCAGTCCGATGACGTCACCGCCGGGGAAGCTGGTAAGCAGCTGTGCTGCGCCGGGATGTCAGGCTCTGCCTGTCATTCAGATGTAGCAGAGCTGGATCGTCATGGGACAGTCGTTACTATGGACTGCGTCGGACAGGTGGTATACTGTTGGTTTGTTTTTTTTATTTTTTTACAGGAGATCGATGGCGTCACAGGAATGAGAGAGTAATAAAAGAAATGAAAACTGTGTTGTCTCTTTTATTTCATTAAAATACTTTTTTCTTGCTGTGTCTTTTTTTTAAACATTTAAAAACTTTGGGATTAATAATGGATCGGTGTCTTATTGACGCCTCTCCATTATTAACCGGGCTTATTGTCACCGTGCAATCAACGGTGACATTAACCCCTTATTACCCCGCTTGCCACCGCTACAGGGCAAGTGGGAAGAGCCGGGTAAAGTGCCACAATTGGCACATCTTTTGATGCGCCAAATGTGGGGCTGCTGTAGCCTGGTATTATCAGGCTGTTGAGGGCCAAAATCCATGGGCCTTGACAGTCTTTTAATACCAGGCCGCAGCAGTCTGCATTTTACTTGGCTGGTTAACAAAAATAGGGGGGACCCCTACGCCGTTTTTTTTTCGAGGGATCCCCTATTTTGTTAACCAGCCAAGCTAAGCAGACTGCTGTGGCCTGGTATTATCAGGCTGGCAAGGTCCATGGATATTGGATCCTTACCAGCCTGAAAAACCAGGCCTCAGCGGTCTGCTTCATCTGGCTGGTTAACAAAAATAGGGGGGACCCCATGCCAATTTTTTTCGAGGGGATCCCCTATTTTTGTTAATCAGCCAAGATATGCAGACTGCTGTGGCCTGGTATTATCAGGCTGGCAAGGTCCATGGATCTTGGCTCCTTAACAGCCTGAAAATCCAGGCCTCAGCGGTCTGCTTCATCTGGCTGGTTAACAAAAATAGGGGGGACCCCACGCCAATTTTTTTCGAGGGGATCCCCTATTTTTGTTAATCAGCCAAGATATGCAGACTGCTGTGGCCTGGTATTATCAGGCTGGCAAGGTCCATGGATCTTGGCTCCTTAACAGCCTGAAAATCCAGGCCTCAGCGGTCTGCTTCATCTGGCTGGTTAACAAAAATAGGGGGGACCCCACGCCATTTTTTTTTCGAAAGGAACCCCTATTTTTGTTAATCAGTTCCCTCTGACGTCACTGATTGTGTCCCTGGCTGACCTGAAGTGAAAGTGGAAAGCAATCAATTAAGCTTTCCACTTAAGGGCCCGTCTCACATAGCGATATCGCTACCGAGATCGCTGCTGAGTCACTAGTTTTGTGACGCAGCAGCGAGCTCACCAGCGATATCGCTGTGTGTGACATTCAGCGACGATCAGCCCCCCTGCCGGGTATCGCTGATCGTCGCTGAAATGTCAGGACCTTTTTTTGATCGCTGGTTTCACGCTGACAGGCACGCATCGCTGCGTGTGACAGGCGGGAGACCAGCGATCCGCTGGTAACCAAGGTACACAGCGGGTTTCCAAGCGCTGCGCGGTGCCTGGAAACCTGCTGTGTACCTTGGATACCAGCTCCCTGCATCAGGGCGCTGGTATCCAAGGTACACAGCGGGTTTCTAGGCACAGCCCCGCGCCTGGAAACCCGCTGTGTACCTTGGTTACCAGCGGATCGCTGGTCTCCCGCCTGTCACACGCAGCGATGCGTGCCTGTCAGCGGGAAACCAGCGATCAAAAAAAGGTCCTGACATTTTTAGCGACGATCAGCGATACCCGGCAGGGGGGCTGATCGTCGCTGAATGTCACACACAGCGATATCGCTGGTGAGCTCGCTGCTGCGTCACAAAACTAGTGACTCAGCAGCGATCTCGGTAGCGATATCGCTATGTGAGACGGGCCCTTAAGCGATGTTACCCGCAGTGTCGCTGTCCCAGATCGCTGCCTGAGCTGCCTGTTTGGCAGCTCAGCAGCGATCATGTAGCGATACACCAGCGATCCTGACAAGTGCATATCGTTGTCGGGATCGCTGGTGTATCGTTATGTGAGACCCAGCCTTTACTCTCCTGTCAGCCAGGAGAGGAACTCATTCATTTGGGGGTTTACTGTGAGGCTGCAGCATTAGCTGCGGTCCCTGCAGTAAACATTAACCCTTTCTGAAGGATTACACCGTGGGACCTGACTGTGCATGGGATAGGTAAGATTAATTTTGCTTTTTTATTTTATTTTTATTACAGGAAATGGTTTTTGCAGTAAAATAAAAGATGGTCAAAAACATGTGTCTTTATTTCATTAAAATGATTTTTAATTAAAGTGTGTGTGTTTTATTTTTATTTCATGCAATAGGATTAATAATTGATAGTTGTCTAATTGACAGCTCTCAATTATTAACCTGGCTTAAGGTCACCTTTCAATAGCAAGGTGGCTTTAACCCCATATTAACCCATTCGCCACCGCTACAGGGCAATGGGAATAGACGGGCAAAGTGCCAGAAAGGGCGAATCTAATTATAGATTTGTCTTTCCTGGGGTGTCTGGGGGCAGATGTTAGTAGCCGGGGGGGGGCAAAAATAATGGTCCCTCTCTGGGCTATTATTATCTGCCCCCACTCACTGGCTTTGTCTGTCTGGTTGCGAAAATAGGGCGGGAGCCCACGCATTTTTTTTCAGCAATTTTACACCTCATATATATATACATGTCATTGAATTTGTGACACATATATATATATATATATATATATTTATAGTTCATACACTTCTACATAGTATAATAGCCGCTAATTCAATTGCCGGCTTTTGTGAAAATGCAGAACCCGACATGAAATGACTCTTGGTTTACATAGAGTTAACCATGTCTTTTCATGTAGTTTGATATCTGATTTGCACAAACAATTACATGAGTGTAAGTGTGCAAAATTTCACACCTGTAGGGGTTAATTAAAGGTGTAAATTCGTAGCAAAAAAGTCCGTTTTTTTTACAAAGAATTTACACCTTTAATTAACCCCTACAGGTGTGAAATTTTGCACACAGCCACTCATGTAATTGTTTGTGCAAATCAGATATCAAACTACATGAAAAGACATGGTTAACTCTATGTAAACCAAGTGTCATTTCATGTCGGGTGCTTCTGTCTTTTCACAAAAGCCGGCTTTACCCGGCAATTGAATCAGAGGCTATTTTACTATGTAGAAGTGTATAAACTATAAATATATGTATATATATATATGTCACAATGACATGTATATATATATATATATATATATGTATTCTATGTGTGTATATTTAGTGTTTACAAGGAAAGAATGGGGTTTTTTTAGTTACGATATTTTGTTCCCATAGACTTACATTGGATTTCCGGTATCGGTATCTGGTATCGCCGATATTTTAATGGTATCTGCGATACCATTCCGATTCCGATACTTTTGGATATCGGAAAGTATCGCTCAACTCTAGTTACAGGTGTTGTACAAAGACTGTAACTAATAACCGCTCTACAGAATAAATGATAAGCAGAAGATCACTGGGGTCTCACCCTTGGAGTCCACTAATCATAAGATCGGTGGCCCTAAGTCCACTGGATGGAAAATATCCTTGTCAACCTAAATTAATTTGTGCGTATATTGTACACAGACCCACTCGTTTTAGATATATTCTTCACTTTACATTAATCTTGACATTTTTATTTGACAAACTGCTGCAGAAAGAAATTAGTCAAAAAAAAAATAATTAGCCATTACCAGCACAGCTTGATCATTCTGTAGGATAAGATATAGACGTTTTGGCAGCAACTACGTCTCCGACAGTTCAGTAATGTATGTTTCAACATTTAAATTACAAAAAGGGACAATCTAGCCAGCTGTCCTCGGAACGGTCCTTGGAGATAATACTTAAATGTCAAAACATTTAATCCAAACATTTTCCATTTGAACTAAATTGTGACATTTCTAAAATGTCCTTCTGGGATATCCAGTGCTCCTCTGACTGTTGATGCCATGATGGATTTTACACTTTCAGAAAAAAAAAAGCTTCTCCATTGACGGTAAAAGACAGTTTTTAAGATTGGCTGCGAAAGTTTTTTTTTGCTTGCATGTATATAAGTAGGAAAAAATATTGGAATTGTGTGGCTTATTGGTCATTATTGAACTACAACTAGTTAAACCCCTATGCTATGTCCATAATGACAGATGTAGATGTTTTATGGCTCTATAAATAATAAGGTGCCCATGTTAGTGCCCATGTTAGTCAGACCTTGCATTTTCTTTCTACAGTTTCTTGCATTGCCGTTTTATGAAGATATCCTGCATCCTGGGTGTCTCTGGCATACTCAAAAATATGTTTGAGTCCCCACGGTTGCATGTCTCGTGGCTGTTCGTCAGCAGCAACACATTTACCAAGTGCCTAACAAACAGGCTATCCATGCATGGGCTGCAGCTGCCGAACAGCCGCGAGACATGCAGCTGCGGGGACGCAAACATATTTCTGAGCGCAATGAGGAAATTCAGCACACGAACATGCTCGTATAACGCTTTATCCTAGCATGTTCACTCATAATAATAATAATTTTATTTCTATAGCGCCAACATATTCCACAGCACTTTACATTATAGAGGGGACTTGCACAGATAATAGACATTACAGCATAACAATAAACACAGATCAAAGTGGATACCAAGAGAAATGAGGGCCCTCATTAACCTCCATCAGTGCATCTTCTAGCTACGAAACAAGACACCATCAGGGTGCGGAGATAGAAGCAATGAGCGCCGCCCCCTCATGACTATTTGTTTGAAGGTGAGGCTAGAAGCTGTGGGGCAGCGCTGTTGTCACTCAGCCTGCTTTTATCTATACTCCCTGACCACGTCTTGTATCAAAGAAGATGTAGAGGATATAGAAGCAGAGAGCCGGCGCTGCACTCACTTCTCCCATGGATTCTATCACCATGGATCCATGACATGTTCAGTGAGAGGCGATACAAGAAACTTTAGTAAGTTACTGCAGCACTGCCTACTGATGATATCCTGTTCCAGGAGGGATGATGAACGCTGCATTAAAGAGAGCGCAGCCCTGGCCTCCATTGACATCCTGTTTGAGAAATGTTTGGTGCAGTAAAAAAAAAAACACCTTTAGGGATTAGCTAGATAGAGAGAAGTGTAAGGTACTGTATAATAAAGCTAATTACAAAAGTGGTTAGGGTATAAAGATAGATATTTAGAAAGGATATTTAGGTATCTGACCAACCCTTTAATATTTTTTTACTAATTGGTAATGTAAACCTTTGCTATCCCTTAAAGTGAATGTCCATTCTCATTTTAGAGTTTTTATCTAAATATGTTCAAAATCCTGCACAGAATAATATACTGTATTTTTATAGCAGTTACAGCTCTGTATTTATGATACAGATTTCCAAATTTCCTATATTGACAAAGATTTAAAGGGAGTCTGTCGCCACAAAATGACTGTTCAAACCAAGTATAGTCGCTCAGTGTACTCTTGGTGTGCACCTTGTTGATTTGCATCTATCTCCACACATCTCTCTTCCTTGGTTGGCAACACTGGCTTACAGAAGACAGATAAAGGCAGATCTAAACAGAAAATAGCCCATTAATTGCTTGGTCAAGGGCCTGTGCTTGGTTTCAAAAGTTATTCTGTGTTGATAGACTTTCTTTAAAATCTAGCACCTTGACTATCCTCAGTCACCACTAGATGGCGCTTTGGAGATTACTGTGTGTGCAGTGTTATACAGTAAACTCATTGAACAATAATAGGCAAGACCAAGACTCATGGTAAAATTAGTAACAATATATTTAAGTTTCCATGTGTCTAAATGGATTTAAGGCCAATCATCAATTCAATATTAGAACAAACTCACAAAAAGATGATAAAAAGACCAATAATTAACGAACAAAGGTACAAATTTTATTATGAACATTAAAATACAAAAATCTGAAGGGAGTTGATATACACACAGGTAAGCTGTACCATTAAAATGACGCCATCATCAAGGTATTGTGCATATGAGCTGTGCATAGAATATATACCAAATTAATTAAACGGTATTTGGTCGCCATAAAACACAGAGAGGCAAGGATATACAACAATATATATATAAGCACCATAATTAATATCCCACCAATAGGCTATAATGCCTTGTTATTTATCTCCAATGTTCAATAGGCGCCTAATATCAGACTGTGGCAAACGCCACTAGTACCATAACTGTCTGCACATGACCCTGCATAAATGTCACCACTGACATATTATATACTGCCCAAATAGGGCTAAATAGTTAAACCAAAGGCGACCAGCAGAGCGCAAAGTATGCACGTACCCAGATGAGCGCGTCTGCCCCAACGAGAGTTTCGGACCTCTCCTTTCTCAAGGTGCCTGCTGGTCGCCTTTGGGGTAACTATTTAGCCCTATTTGGGCAGTATATAATATGTCAGTGGTGACATTTATGCAGGGTCATGTGCAGACAGTTATGGTACTAGTGGCGTTTGCCACAGTCTGATATTAGGCGCCTATTGAACACTGGAGATAAATAGCAGGGCATTATAGCCTAATGGTGGGACATTAATTGTGGAATATATATATATATATATATATATATATATATATATATATACTAGTGGCGTTTGCCACAGTCTTATATCAGGCACCTAGTGAATATTGGAGATAAATAACAAGGCATTATAGCCTATTGGTGGGATATTAATTGTGGTGCTTATATATATATTGTTGTATATCCTTGTCTCTCTGTGTTTTATGGCGACCAAATACCGTTTAATTAATTTGGTATATATTCTATGCACAGCTCATATGCACAATACCTTGATGATGGCGTCAGATTTTTGTATTTTAATGTTCATAATAAAATTTGTACCTTTATTCGTTAATTATTGGTCTTGTTATCATCTTTTTGTGAGTTTGTTCTAGTAAACTCAATGAGAATATATTATGCAGTATGCTCCTAGGCTCCCTCTAGTAGTGACTTTAGATCGCTAGGGTTTTAAAGGGAATCTGTCACCCCAATTTTGCCATATCAACTAAAGATATGGCTGAATAGTGCGTCCCATAACAAAGCTATCGGTATTTACCTTATATCATGATACCCCCGTTTTCATATCAAAATACCTACGCACTATTCAGCCATATCTTTAGTTGATATGGCAAAATTGGGGTGACAGATTCCCTTTAATTCTGGGATTATGCCAGGTATGTTGAACTCTGTGTAGTAAAACTGGTGAGGCAAATACTATAAAAACTAATCAGTACGGAATTTTGGACCTAAATCAAATTGTGTTAAAGGGTAAGTGTTCACTTTAAGTAACAATGCTTATGTCACATAAAGAAACAAATTGTCCATCTCTTTGACAATCTAAGGCTTCTCCAGAACTAAAAGATATAGTTCAATAAAGTTACAAAACTGCACCAACATTTTGCACCTGGGCTCTAATTTCTGGGACCACAGCCCCAAATTATCCAGGATTTGTTTGCATTTGCTCGTCCAAAAAATGACAAAATTGAGAATTTCTTGGAATAAAATGTGTTGTAGGCAGATTCACTTTACAATGTACAATAAAATGGTACACTCGTGATTTCTACTGCAATTTTTTACCTCCAAGGAGGACACTTTTAATGAATCACTCACATCAAAATGGTTATCATCTTAATATATTGCAGTCACATATTATACAGCACTGATCAATTACAATTGCTAATTTTGTCTTTCTACCCAGCTAATTCTTCTCTTTCCCATTAGAACTACGACTTCACATGATTAAAAACTGACTAGCTGAATCCTTCTAAGCTCTATGTAGAAAATGGAGGTCAATTTTCCCTGTATGAGTCATCAGTTGCTGCAAAAGCCCCAGGTGGGGGGAGAAGCTGGGTAGGAAATGAAGAGGGAATTATAAATGCAGGGACAAGAGACTTCCTGTTTCTATGTAGAGCAGAAAAAAGGGAAGAATTAACTGGTAGAAAGGCAAAATGAGCAATTTTAAGTGCACAGTGCTGTATAATATGATGATTGCAATCTATTAAGAGGATAAACACTTTGGTGGGAGAAGGAGGGCTGCTTTAACGTATACAGTCAGGGCCAGAAATATTTGGACAGTGACACAATTTTCGCGAGTTGGGCTCTGCATGCCACCACATTGGATTTGAAATGAAACCTCTACAACAGAATTCAAGTGCAGATTGTAACGTTTAATTTGAAGGGTTGAACAAAAATATGTTTTAGAAAATGTAGGAATTGTACACATTTCTTTACAAACACTCCACATTTTAGGAGGTCAAAAGTAATTGGACAAATAAACATAACCCAAACAAAATATTTTTATTTTCAAAATTTTGTGGTGAATCCTTTGGAGGCAATCACTGCCTTAAGTCTGGAACCCATGGACATCACCAAACGCTGGGTTTCCTCCTTCTTAATGCTTTGCCAGGCCTTTACAGCCGCAGCCTTCAGGTCTTGCTTGTTTGTGGGTCTTTCCCTCTTAAGTCTGGATTTGAGCAAGTGAAATGCATGCTCAATTGGGTTAAGATCTGGTGATTGACTTGGCCATTGAAGAATGTTTCACTTTTTTGCACTCATGAACTCCTGTGTAGCTTTGGCTGTATGCTTGGGGTCATTATCCATCTGTACTATGAAGCGCCGTCCAATCAAGTTTGCAGCATTTGGCTGAATCTGGGCTGAAAGTATATCCCGGTACACTTCAGAATTCATCCGGCTACTCTTGTCTGCTGTTATGTCATCAATAAACACAAGTGACCCAGTGCCATTGAAAGCCATGCATGGCCATGCCATCACGTTGCCTCCACCATGTTTTACAGAGGATGTGGTGTGCCTTGGATCATGTGCCGTTCCCTTTCTTCTCCAAACTTTTGGCTTCCCATCATTCTGGTACAGGTTGATCTTTGTCTCATCTGTCCATAGAATACTTTTCCAGAACTGAGCTGACTTCTGGAGGTGTTTTTCAGCAAATTTAACTCTGGCCTGTCTATTTTTGGAATTGATGAATGGTTTGCATCTAGATGTGAACCCTTTGTATTTACTTTCATGGAGTCTTCTCTTTACTGTTGACTTAGAGACAGATACACCTACTTCACTGAGAGTGTTCTGGACTTCAGTTGATGTTGTGAACGGGTTCTTCTTCACCAAAGAAAGTATGCGGCGATCATCCACCACTGTTGTCTTCCGTGGGCTCCCAGGTCTTTTTGGATTGATCAGTTCACCAGTGCTTTCTTTCTTTCTCAGGATGTACCAAATTGTAGATTTTGCCACTTCTAATGTTGTAGCAATTTCTTGGATGGGTTTTTTTCTGTTCTTGCAGCTTAAGGATGGCTTGTTTCACCTGCATGGAGAGCTCCTGTGACCACATGTTTCCTTCACAGCAAAACTTTCCAAATGCAAACACCACACCTCAAATCAACTCCGGCCCTTTCATCTGCTTAATTGAGAATGACATAACAAAGGGATTGCCCACACCTGTCCATGAAATAGCCTTGGAGTCATTTGTCCAATTACTTTTGGTCTCTTTAAAAACAGGGTGGCACATGTTAAGGAGCTGAAACTCCTAAACCCTTCATCCAATTTTAATGTGGATACCCTCAAATGAAAGCTGAAAGTCTGAACTTCAACTGCATCTGATTTGTTTTGTTTCAAATTCATTGTGGTAATGTCTAGAACCAAAATTAGATAAATGTTGTCTCTGTCCAAATATTTATGGACCTAACTGTATGATTGAAACTGTGAGTCTTTAGAGTCAGTTTAGAATTTATTACCAATTTTGAAAAGCATTGCACCATCAACCATTAATCAGTTTCCAGTTAAATCTGTAAAATTCCCTTGTAAAATCTCCTAACGTTAATCATTTTTGTATTCCTTTTTCAGCTTTATGTGACATGCATCCTATGAGAGCGCTTTTCCTAATCCCTCGAAACCCCCCTCCGAAACTGAAATCACGGAAGTGGTATGTACCATGGTACAGTTACGTAACATTGGACATGAGGCATGGAATCAATGGTGTTGGCGATTACAGAGTTAATCATTTCGGTCTCTTTTTTTTCTTCTTTCCTTATAATGCACAGGATAAGTGGGACAGAAGTGTCTGTACAGGATAAAAAGGTTTAATGTGCTTACTAGATGGCTGAGGCATCTACGAGAAATAATGAATTAATAATCGCGCAGATGGTTAGTTAAGAGCAATTTATTGCTTTCCAGGGCCTTCATTTTCCTCTGGTCTATTTGCATATTTCAAGAGTAGTCTTCACAATTGGATTTATTATTGGAAAACTTAGCGGGGGGAATAATATGGACCTCAGGGATGTAGATGTTCCTATAGACCGCCGTAGTGGCTCTGGGATAGAAGAGCAGAGTGCATACAATTAGAAACACCAGATTTTTCCGTTTGTCAGACTAGCTGCATACATTACAGACACAACGCACTGAACATTAATTAGCAATACGTTCTAGATCCTGAACAGTCACTTTATACCAGCAATGGCTTAGGCTCTGCTCACATCTGCATCACGCAGTAAGGCCGATTTGTCTTTGTGCAACTCCACGTCAATGTCCGCACGGTGGAGGGGTGCACGAGCTATGAGCCATTGGTACTTGCACTCTCTTGCTTGTGGTATATTTGCAGGAGTCGCACAGTGGAATCCACAGTGATATTTATGCATTTTAATACAAATATTGCAGCTGTGAAATATCAGGAACCGCACCATGAGCCGCTTCCGTAATGTGTGGCCGCCCAGAGATCTACCTCCAACCTCCCATCTGAGGCTCTTCTTTTACCAGCCTGTCTCAACGTCATTTGTAGGCTAGGTTCAAATAACCGTATTTTTGATCTCAGTGGAATTTGTAAAAAACGGACAGCACCCAGATCAATGTTATTTTTTCAACGCTTTTTTTCTTCCACGGACCCAATCTGTGCATGAGAAAAATCACAGCATGCACTAGTTTTTCCTTGTGTTGGACGAGACTCGCCCGTTCAAGTTTATAGATGCGCAAGAAAAAACTCAGAATACGTACAGAGCAATCATATGACATATGAAGTTTTACGGATGCCTTGCAATTCGTTAGCATAGGAAACTGTATTTAGTCTTTAACATTTTTAAGAACCTAATGCCTATAAACAGATTTCATACAGCAGCACAGTACAATTATTAGTATTAAAGGGGATGTCCTGCTTTAGGCGACAAGTCTGCAGTCATTCTATGTGACTGCAAACTTGAGAGTCCTCACATCACGCACACTGCACACTGTAAGGATTCTCTGATGCCGGCGGGTACATGACTGCAGGGATGTGATTTGCATACTATCGGCCACATATTGGCCTCTATACACTTGCATTAACCCTTAACGACCGCCGATACGCCTTTTAACGGCGGTCATTAAGGGTACTTAAACCACAGCGCCGTTAATTAACGGCGCTGTGGAAAAAGTGAATAGCGCCCCCAGAGGTGCATTTTCTCCGGGGTCTCGGCTACCGGGGATAGCTGAGACCCCAGAGAACATGAATCGGGTCGGTTTTTACCGACACCAATGTTGCGATCGCCGTTATTAACCCTATAACGGCGATCGCAGCAAAAAAAAAAAGTTGTGCCATTTAATTTCTCTGTCCTCTGATGTCATTGGACATCAGAAGACAGAGAAAAAGGGTCCCCGGGACCCCCATGTGGCCCCCGATCCCCTGCATGTGGCCCCGGCCCCTACATTGTCCCCCGGTGCCGCCGCTATGAAGAAAATGGCGGGCGCATGCTCAGTGCGCCCGCCGCTATGTGCTGGGGGGATGGGCAATATTCTCTGGGGTCTCGGCTACCAAGGGTAGCCGAGACCCCAGAGAACATGATCCGGGTCGGTATTCACCGATCCCGATGTTGCGATCGCCGCTATACAGCATAACGGCGATCGCAACAAAAAAAAAAAAATTGATTTCTCTCCCCTCTGATGTGATCGCACATCAGAGGGGAGAAAATGAGGGTCCCCAGGTCCCCCTGAACCCCCCTGTACCTGCCCGTGTCCTCCGGCAGGTCCCCCTGGCCTCCGATGCTCCCGGTCTTCTTCCTGGAAAAAAAAAATGGCAGGCGCATGCGCAGTGCGCCCGCCAATCTGCTTGGCGGCAGATTCAATTTTTTTTTCATTCATTCTCCAGAAAGTGCATTTGATCACTGTGATAAACTATCACAGTGATCAAAATAAAAAAAAAACAGTACATAACCCCCCCATTTATCACCCCCTTAGTTAGGGACATATAATAAAAAAATAGAAATTATATTTATTTTCATTTTTCCATTAGGGTTAGGGTTATAATTAGGGTTAGGGTTAGGCTGGGTTCATACTGCGTTATGGCAGTCCGTTAACGCTGCCATTCACCCCCATTTGAGGGCGCATCGCGACGCATGCCGTAAAACGGCATGCGTTTGCGACGTGCCATCATTCAGTGACGGAGCCTCGGACGCAGGCTGCAGCGTCTGGGCTCCGTCACCGCTAGCGAAGATGAATCATCTGCTGATTCCTCTGCGCTAGCGGGTATAGCATAACGCGATTGCGTTATGCTATACCGTTACCAGCCCGTCAACGCTATGTGTTGAACGGGCTGGTAAAACGCAAAATGAACCTAGCCTTAGGGTTAGGGTTATAATTAGGGTTATAATTAGGGTTAGGGTTACAATTAGGGTTAGGGTTAAAATTAGGGTTAGGGTTACAATTAGAGTTAGGGTTACAATTAAGGTTAGGGTTACAATTAGGGTTGGGATTTAGGTTAGGATTAGGGTTAGGATTAGGGTTAGGGGTGTGTTGGGGTTAGGGTTGGAGCTAGAATTGAGGGATTTCCACTATCACATCAGGGGGTCTCCAAACACGAAGTGGCGTTCAAAAAGTCAAATGGCGCTCCCTCCCTTCCGAGCCCTGCCGTGCGCCCAAACAGTGGTTTACCCCAACATATGGGGTATCAGCGTACTCAGGACAAATTGCACACCAATTTTAGGGTTCTAATTTCTCCTGTTACCCATGGGAAAATAAAAAATAGCTGGCTAAAAAAATCATTTTTGAAAAAAAAAATATTTTTTATTTTCACAGCTCTGCGTTTATAAATTTCTGTGAAACACTTGGGGGTTCAAAGTGCTCACCACACATCTATATAAGTTCCTTAAGGGGTCTAGTTTCCAAAATGGGGTCACTTGTGGGGGTTTCCACTGTTTAGACACATCAGGGGGTCTCCAAACACGATGTGGCGTTCAAAAAGTCAAATGGCGCTCCCTCCCTTCCGAGCCCTGCCGTGCGCCCAAACAGTGGTTTACCCCAACATATGGGGTATCACCGTACTCAGGACAAATTGCACACCAATTTTGGGGTTCTAATTTCTCCTGTTACCCTTGGGAAAATAAAAAATAGCTGGCTAAAAAAATCATTTTTGAGAAAAAAAATGATTTTTCATTTTCACGGCTCTGCGTTTATAAATTTCTGTGAAGCACTTGGGGGTTCAAAGTGCTCACCACACATCTAGATAAGCTCCTTGGAGGGTCTAGTTTCCAAAATGGTGTCACTTGCAGGGGGTTTCTACTGTTTAGGCACATCAAGGGCTCTGCAAACACAACATGACGCCCGCAGAACATTCCATCAAAGTCTGCATTACAAAATGGCGCTCCTTCCCTTCCAAGCACTCCCATGCGCACAAACAGTGGTTTCACCCCACATATGGGGTATCAGCGTACTCAGGAAAAATTGCACAACAACTTTTTGGGTTCAATTTCTCCTGTTACCCTTGGGAAAATAAAAAAATAGCGGGCTAAAGAATAATTTTTGAGGAAAAAAATTATTTTTTATTTTCACGGCTCTACGTTTATAAATTTCTGTGAAGCACTTGGGGGTTCAAAGTGCTCACCACACATCTAGATAAGTTCCTTAGAGGGTCTAATTTCCAAAATGGGGTCACTTGTGGGGGGTTTCCACTGTTTAGACACATCAGGGCCTCTACAAACACGACATGACGTCCAGCCAATTCTGCGCTGAAAAAGTCAAACGGCGCTCCTTCCCTTCCAAGCTCTGCCATGCACCCAAACAGTGGTTTACCCCCACATATGGGGTATCAGCATGCTCAGGACAAATTGCACAAAAACTTTTGGTGTCTTGTTACCCTTGGGAAAATAAAAATTGGGGTGAAAAGATTGTTTTTGTGGAAAAAAATATGATTTTTTATTTTCACTGTTCTATGTTATAAACTTCTGTGAAGCACTTGGAGGTTCAAAGTGCTCACCACACATCTAGATAAGTTCCTTAGGGGTCTAGTTTCCAAAATGGGGTCACTTGTGATGGGTTTCCACTGTTTAGACACATCAGGGTGTCTCCAAACACGACGTGGCGTTCAAAAAGTCAAATGGCGCTCCCTCCCTTCCGAGCCCTGCCGTGCGCCCAAACAGTGGTTTACCCCAGCATATGGGGTATCACCGTACTCAGGACAAATTGCACACCAATTTTGGGGTTCTAATTTCTCCTGTTACCCTTGGGAAAATAAAAAATAGCTGGCTAAAAAAATCATTTTTGAGAAAAAAAATTGGGGGTTCAAAGTGCTCACCACACATCTAGATAAGCTCCTTGGGGGGTCTAGTTTCCAAAATGGTGTCACTTGCAGGGGGTTTCTACTGTTTAGGCACATCAAGGGCTCTGCAAACACAACATGACGCCCGCAGAACATTCCATCAAAGTCTGCATTACAAAATGGCGCTCCTTCCCTTCCAAGCACTCCCATGCGCCCAAACAGTGGTTTCACCCCACATATGGGGTATCAGCGTACTCAGGAAAAATTGCACAACAACTTTTTGGGTCTAATTTCTCCTGTTACCCTTGGGAAAATAAAAAAAATAGCGGGCTAAAGAATCATTTTTGAGGAAAAAAATTATTTTTTATTTTCACGGCTCTACGTTTATAAATTTCTGTGAAGCACTTGGGGGTTCAAAGTGCTCACCACACATCTAGATAAGTTCCTTAAGGGGTCTAGTTTCCAAAATGGTGTCATTTGTGGGGGTTTCCACTGTTTAGGCGTATCAGGGGCTCTCCAAACGCGACATGGCGTCCAATTTCAATTCCAGCCAATTTTGGTTTGAAAAAGTCAAACGGCGCTCCTTCCCTTCCAAGCCCTGCCGTGCGCCCAAACAGTGGTCCCACCCCACATATGGGGTATCAGCGTACTCAGGACAAATTGGACAACAACTTTTGTGGTTTAATTTCTCCTGTTACCCTTTGGCAAATAAAAAATTGGGGACTAAACGATCAGGTTTGTGGAAAAAATATGACTTTTTATTTTCATGCCCGGGAGTTATAAACTTCTGTGAAGCACTTGGAGGTTCAAAGTGCTCACCACACATCTAGATAAGTTCCTTAGGGGGTCTAATTTCCAAAATGGGGTCACTTGTGGGGGGTTTCCACTGTTTAGACACATCAGGGCCTCTACAAACACGACATGACAACCAGCCAATTCTGCGCTGAAAAAGTCAAACGGCGCTCCTTCCCTTCCAAGCTCTGCCATGCACCCAAACAGTGGTTTACCCCCACATATGGGGTATCAGCATGCTCAGGACAAATTGCACAAAAACTTTTGGTGTCTTGTTACCCTTGGGAAAATAAAAATTGGGGTGAAAAGATTGTTTTTGTGGAAAAAATATAATTTTTTATTTTCACTGTTCTATGTTATAAACTTCTGTGAAGCACTTGGAGGTTCAAAGTGCTCACCTCACATCTAGATAAGTTCCTTAGGGGGTCTAGTTTCCAAAATGGGGTCACTTGTGATGGGTTTCCACTGTTTAGACACATCAGGGCCTCTACAAACGCGACATGGCGTCCAGCCAATTCTGCGTTGAAAAAGTCAAATGTCGCTCCTTCCCTTGCGACCTCTGCCGTGAGCCCAAAAAGTGGTTTACCCCCACATATGGGGTATCGGCTTATTCAGGAGAAATTGCACAACAAATTTTGTGGTTCATTTTTTCTTTTAACAGTTGTGAAAATAAAAAAAATTGGTTCCGAAGTAAAGTTTTTGCAAAAAAAGTTAAATGTTAATTTTTTCCTTCCACATTGCTTCAGTTCCTGTGAAGCACGTAAAGGGTTAATAAACTTCTTGAATGTGATTTTGAGCACCTTGTGGGTTGAAGTTTTTAGAATGGTGTCACTTTTGGTATTTTCTATCGTATAGACCCCTCAAGTGACTTCAAATGTGTGTGGTCCCTAAATAAAAATGGTGTTGTAAAATGAGAAATCGCTGTCCACTTTTAACCCTTATAACTTCGTAACAAAAAAAAAATTTTGTTCCCAAAATTGTGTGATGTAAAGTAGACATTGGGAAATGTTATTTATTAAGAAATTTGTGTGACATATCTCTCTGATTTAAGGCATAAAAATTTAAAGTTTGAAAATTGTACAATTTTCAAAATTTTCGCCATATTTACACTTTTTCATAAATAAACACAAGTCATATACAAAGAAATTTTACCACTAACGTGAAGTACAATATTCATGAAAAAAAATTCTAGAATCAGCTGGATTGTAAAGCTTTTCCAAGTTTATAACCTCATAAATAGACAGTGGTCAGAATTGAAAATTGGCCCTGTCATTAAGCTGCAAAATGGCTCTGTCACTAAGGGGTTAAGCGAGGCCTCGACCTTTTACTTGGCACATGACTGCATGTATGCAAATCACATACTTTTGGTAATGTGCCCACCGCTCCAGTGCAACCATGGGAGAATTCTCATAGCGGCAGTGCCCGTGCTGTGAAGGAGTCACAAGTCTGCAGTCACTAAGAAATATATATATATATCTGCATCAGACATTCATACAGCACATAACACTATTTTTGGTTTAAAGAGAATGTGCCATCAGAAAATTACTTATTGTTTAATCATTTTTTTTTGTGTTAAATACATTTTTTTTCATTATCCAATGTTTTCCTTTTTTCCCTACCACAATCTGTATTAAATATAAAAAAGTTGAAATCTTGCAATATTCACACTGATTATTTGGACTTTTTTAGACTCATACTTCCTGTTGTTTCAGGAAACAAACATGTACATTGCAGCGGGTCATTTAGAAGGGAGGGGGGAGCAGGGTCATCATCAATGGTGATTTTGTGTATCCTATGTTATAAGCGGTTACCTGTCATTGTAATCCTGCCTATAATGATAATGAAAACATAGAAAACTCAGGATGTGTGGGTTTGAAGTATGAATGGTCGATGTAAAAACAACAAAAATTACTAATTTTGCTTTTAATACCAATCATAATATTGAAAAAAAAACAAATTGCCAAAAATTGTTTAAAATTGCATATAACATATAAACTTGATTTTAACAATAGATCATTTCTTAGCACGCATTTCTTTAACACACAATTACTGTCTTGATCCAGCAAGGTAAATATGATTTTAAGAATAGTCTCGCCTGACACCGGCACTCATAGTCTTGGGGTAAATGGGCATGAATGATCTTTGACCGACCACTGTTTTATTTATTAAACTTAACCGGCAGAAAGCTTTGTCTGCTTTTCTTATGTTATTATTACATGTGAGACTGGAAGCTCTGAGAAGACCTATTGCACTTGTGTGGTGAAAGCTACTTAATCTAACAATTTAGAAATGTCAAAACTAACCCCCACGTTTTAGCTGTATCAGCTTCACCATAAGTGGGAAAAACTACTATAGTAACATCCATTGTTGGAGCAGAACAATAAAAGATGGTTAACAATCCCTCTGTCAGTATACTGTGCAATAGACTTTACATACCATAGGTTCATGGGTTCATGTTGGCCAAAGGAAAGCCATACTCCTGACATAAATGAGAGTTATAGAATTGGTAAATCCCTCACTCCAAATATTCATATTGAAGGTATACAAAGTGACTATTGTAGCTGTTGCATCATGGACATCAGAGACAGATAAGTCGGCAACATGTCCGTGGTTAGAAACTAAACCCAAAATTACAAAGTGCAACAAATCTCTGAGCATGTTGGGTGGCCACTGCCCAAATGACCTTACCATAATCTTATAGACTTTATAAAGGCTCCGGCGTACAGTGGCCTGTAGAGTTGAGTATAAAGATTTTTCCTGACCTGGTCTGGCATCCAGGATGGTCGTCCATGGCAGCTGGACCAGGCAGTCCTGCTCTTACTGGGAACCCTGCATGATGTCGCCAAGCATACTCTGAGGTTTAGGATCTACTGTAGGCCTTACAGATTGTCATGACATCTTTGGCCTAAGAAGCACAAGAAGAGTAAAGGATGCTTGGCTGAGGATACCATCTGTAGAAGTGAAGTCAAAATGGACACCAAACCAGGACCACACAAACATTTTGCAGCTCTAGCGGCCTGAATTCAACTGATGAATTTGGAGCGTATAAAAAGCAAAGGAGTAAAGGTGGGCTTACAAAGGAAGGCAACCATTGAAAGAGCTTTGTGCTAGTCGGCTGCACCGTGCTATGTTTACATGAGCCAATGATCAGGATCTGTCTTCATATTTATTGGCCCATGTGAAAGGGCCTTAACGCAAAAGCTTTAGCAAGATTCCCCAGCTTCCATTTATAATGCCGGTCCCTTTTAATATATCAGAGTCTGGGACATCGCGGCCTGGGCAACACTGCTCATTCTGCTCTGTTTATAGCAATAACTTTGATAGAAAGAAACTTAATAGCCAGCAGCTTCTCATTCTTCATATGATATTTCCCTAGGTCCAAGAAATGCCTTAATTTTGTCGATACCTGCCTCATTAAGAACTACACTCATCGCCCTACAACGGAGAATCTGCTCAAACATTCCTTTGTACGAGATCTACAGAATAACGTCAGATAGTATTATGCTGAAAGATCATTTGGATAGAACAAGAAAGAAGAAAGAAAAGGTATGTTCTTTATGGACAGCATTGTAATTATTCCAGCAGATCATGCTGTGACTACACGTGCAAAGTAAAGCAGATTCCTTACTAGGGATTCCATAAAACTAAATGGAATTAGTAAAATCTGTAGCCAGCTTTGCCCCAAGCTCCAAACATGTCTATCACATTGGAATGGAACAGGCCAAAAACCTTACAGCAAACTTTGAGCTGTATCTCATATCGGCCAACCCCTGGTGACAGATTCTCTTAAAGGGAACTGTCAGCAGGTTTTTGCTATGTAGTCTGAGAACAGCATGATGTATGGCTGTGTTCCTCATTATTCATTCCTTCATTATTCCCATGTGATAATTGTTGTGAATGGGTTTGAGATGAGTTTGAGCAGAGGCTCCCTCTGGTGGTTACAAGCAGTGCTAGTCTGTCCAGTGAAGATTGTGAGGACTGGGAATCAGGTGTTACTGACTTCTTATATAGGGAGTCACCTTCCCATCAGGGTTGCCGGTGATCAATTGTTCTGGTCTGAATCCTTTTATTCCAGTTTCCTTGTAGCCTGCTGTGTCGTGTCTGCATCTCCTCTAACAGATAAGACTTTTTCTTCTTTTGTGTTTGTGCTATATTTTTGCATTTTGTCCTGCACTTCTGTGGGGGCCTTCAGGGTCCCCTCCGGGGGCTTCTGCCCTCTCATTTTGTTCAGCCACTGATGTTTGTACTTTTGCTTTTTCCAGTTTTTTCAGTGCTGCTGTTTTGATTTTGTTACACCAAGAACTAATTTAGGTGGAAGAGGTCTGTGATCTCAGGTGTTTTTGAATTAGTAGAGTTGGTGCCTTTCAGGGTTTTCGGGATTGCAGTAAGTACCCTTCCTATCCTTTTCTATTTAGTTAGTTTGGGCCCCAGCGTTTGCTCATACTATTTTCTTTCTGTGTCAGTATTTCATCTTGTCTAACCGCCATTACATGTTTGGGGGCTTTCTATTATCTTTGGGGTTCTGCTCCGGGGCAGATAGCTTTCCTATTTCTATCTTTAGGTGTAGTTAGTTTCTCAGGCTGTGACGAGGCGTCTAGGAGCCAACGTAGGAACGCTCCACGGCTGCCTCTAGTTGTGGTGGTTAGTCAGGGTACTGCATCCATAGATTCCAACTGCTCTGTGTTATTGCCTTTTTTACCTGCACTCCTCAGCTACCAAAACATACAGTACCACGGCCTAAAAATTGAAAATTGTTGGTACTCACAGAAGGGAAAAATATTGTGAAAGAAAAAAGGTTGTCAGAGTTGTCAGAGATATTTTTCTGTTTGTTGCATTTTTTTTTTTCCCTTGTATCTCTGGGTGCTGGGGAGATCTTTTCTCTCAATGGAGTTTGCACAGTTGTCTGGCTGTGTGGATCAGCTTGCCCTGAGGTTCGGAGTTTGCTATCTATCTTGCTGGGTTGCTGTTGTGGAACTAGGATTCCCATGCCAGATTTGTTTTTTAGGGGATCGAGCTAAGTTTCAGAATTTCAAAAATAATTGTAAATTGTTTTTTGCCTTAAATCTAGTCCTCAGGAACGCAGCGCAGCAGGTTCAAATTATCACTCTCTCCTGCGCGGCGATCCTCAGGATTGGGCTTTTTCCCTGATACCTGGGGATCCTGTTTTGAGTGATGTTGATGCATTTTTTCAGGCCTTGGGTCATGGCGTACCCAGGATCAAAATAGGGGGGGGCAAGCCATGGTCGTTCGGTTGTAAAATATAAGAACAAAAAATGTACCTTATAGATGACTCGTCTTGAGTCGTTCCCTTTTCTCTATCTTGTCCAGACCCTATGATGAGTTTTCTCATCCCAGTCGTCTCTGCAGACCTCCATCTTCTCCGCTCTTCTGCACCAACTCTCCACACGATGCCCTTAAAGACAAAAGAGTCATTATATGCCCCTAAAAAAAAAATATCTGCAATATACTGTCCCTCACACTATTTCCCCTCCTCCTCACGCTGTCTCCTCATATATTTACCCCCTCACTCTATTCTGCCTGCTCACACATACCCTGACTCCCCATACTGTGTCTGCACACATCCCATCACCCCACTCCACATACTGTGTCCACACCATTCACCCTTCACTCCCCATACTGTCTGCAACCACCCCCCTACGTTTCCTCATACATACAGCTCTTCAGTACCTCAAATCCCCCCACATTAAATCCCCCACTCCACTTCAAATCCCCCCACAACATTAATACCCCCTCACATCCAAATCCCCCCACATACTTAAGTACCCCCCCACCACACCCAAATCCCCCCACAAAACATTAAGTACCCCCCACCACACTCCAAATCCCCCCCATTAAAATAACCCCCCATCCCCACTCCAAATCCCCCACACATTAAAACCCCAACCCCACTTAAATCCCCTCACACACATAATACCCCCTCTACACTCCAAATCCCCCAATACATTAAGTACCCCCCCATCCACCTCCAAATCCCCCCCGCATAAAATAAACCCCCCCCCTCCCCACTCCAAATCCCCCCACACATAAAATAACCCCATCCCCCCTCCAAATCCCCCCATCATAAAAGTAACCCCCCCTCCCCCTCTAAAATCCCCCCACTCAAAAGTAACCCCCCTCCCCACTCTAAAATCCCCCACTCATAAAGTAACCCCCCCTCCCCCTCTAAAATCCCCCCCCTCACTCACACATGTCCCCCTTAAACTTCGGTGGGTTTTTCAGTCCATTACACGTCTGGAGCACTTTCCACCAACGCTGCCTACTGCCTGTGTCTTCGCCTCTGAAGAGCCCCGGTGGGGTCACAGCGTGAACTGTGACCTAAACACGCTGCTGGCGTTCATGGGTGCGGAAGTGCCTGCGGCGGCGGTCAGGGCACAGAGCACTGCAGAGGAGCAGATTGAGTGAGTGTGTGTAGCTCCTGTATGCTACGTCTCTGACTGAACCCGGCTGGGGCCTGGAGTGGTCAGATGCCACCACGGACTGCACAGCGATGCGCACACAGCACTTTTTTCCGAGCCGGCTGTCAGTTTTGAAGCCGGGCTCAGAGAAAGGGGAAGGGGGCCAGAATGCAGCTCCAGGCCTCATCTTTGGGACGGCACCCCCTCTCCTTTGGGGGGGGCAACGGCCCCCCCCCCGCCCCCGGTGGGTACGCCCTGCTGGGGTTATTGCATGAGCTAATGTATGATCAAGTGAAAAAGCCTTGTTGGCATTAAATCAGGGCTTGATGACCGAGTTTATTCTGTCAAGATTCCGTAGGTGGGGAGTCCTACCAAATGGGAAAGACGAGCTTTGGCAGCCCTTTTTCCCGGGAAGGGGCTGTCAATAATGTAAAGGTGTTATGGTGGGGTTCCCTGTCCCCTCTGGTCCATATGTTTTATGTCATTAGCGATTCAAATTGACA